>OX336354.1:18671366-19314866 GCA_946902875.1 Nematopogon swammerdamellus | reverse complement strand
CAAAATAAGTGGCAGCATTTTACGTATTATTTTTACACTGCCTCTCAAACCATCATATCCAACCGCGCTCGGAGTTATCTGAGCGGTTTTATTAATTTGGTCGTAGGGTTTAATGTTATCGTCATCAAATTTAACGTGCACAGCTGCAGGAAGCTCATCTGGCTCTAACTGATCCTCCTGCGGAGATTCTGACTCTCTGACCTCTGAGACATAGTCTCTCATCGCGTTGAGTCTGAGCTCTCTTGAAAGCGGCGATTCTGCTTCTCTCATATCTGAAGAGTACTCTCGCTTAGTGCTGAGTCTCTTTTCTATGGATTGAGAGAATGCTTTCGTGCACGTGCATCAGCAGAATATACTCTCGAATATTCTAGTCTCGACACTCGTGATTGAGAGGATTCACGTTTATGTAGGCAGCTACTCTCTCTTCCATTTCATTTAATCTGGTTTCTCTAAGTTTTTGATTCTCTTGCTCTTTGATTCAATGCCTTCAGTGTCGTCGGTCTTAACCTAAAGAAACCTTTGAATAGTCTTTTGATGCGTACATCGTTCCCTATGTGTGAGCCTATTAACAAAGACAAAGCCGATCTTAGGGAATAAGACTACCGTATGAAAAACCTTTATGGAATCTCATGGTCAGATATGTGATAACATCGTCAACAGTAGGGTTACTTAATGAAATGTTATTTGTACGGCAGTAACGACACCAACCTGTGATACTTGGTAAGTATTATCTTAATGTATTATAGGAAATGGATAACATAATTTCTTCAGCGTCAATGTTAATGCCCGAGTTTAAGAATGCTGTCCTGATAATAGTCCGGCCATCCATGACAGGCTCTGATGCAGGGAATTTGTTACTCTGAAATTACACAATGTTAGCATTTCAATAGAAGGGTCGAATATTATTGGGTCACTAATCAGCAGTTCTTTGAACAGCGTGACCCACGGTTGGGTTTCCAATTTGGAACGACAACAATACCAGTTGCCTTATCTGTAACAAAATTTTCTTGTGTCTTTAGAACCATAGAAAAGAGGGGAAACCACAGAAGTACATATTAGACCACGATATTGTGAACGCATCCACAGCGAACGCATTCGGGTCAGGATGCCAGGACATGTACTCTTTGCATTTTGCATTCGTTCGAGAAGCAAATAAGTCTATATGGTGATAGTTTGCCAAATGTATCAAATACGCGAAAACAAACAGCTACGTGAAAAGCTACCATTATAAGTATTGGCGAGTACATATGTACTAGAAAGAATTCAGATATATGTGTACTAGTATAACCATGTACATAAAAAATTTATAGGCACATACCATGGTAGTGGGTGATATAGCGTCGACTTTCTTTTGTGGTGTAAGCAATGGCACTAATTCCCTGCACAGCTCCTCAAACAGTGTCGGCGTCAGGCGGTAGAGTTTCGTGAAGTCGTGGCGAAGCGTAGCGTATTTCCCTCGAGAAATCAGACTACGTCTCAGATACCGCCGAGTAATGCGTGATAACCTCGCTTGTTCGCGCCGATGTTCTCGCTGTAGCCACATCATTCGTACAAACATCCCGGATGTCGTGTTAATTATGCCACCGGTGAGCGTTTATTTATTTCGATGTTGTCAATAAATGCCAATAAGTTGATACTTAGCTTGCGTGTTTAGCGGTAGTGTTTATCTGTCAAACTAACCTGTAATGACGGGAACACGAGCCTGAACACATCTTAATGAAATAAATGGGGTCTCGTACATCTTAATGGAATAAGTGTGGCCTCGTTATGTTTTTCACACTCACAAAAGTTCTTCACTTTCAACACCATCTGCCTTTCACTACTTTTTAATGTTTTGGGCATTCTAATACAGAAACCTTAGAAAACTTAACAATCTTGCAGAGGTGTCTTCACTTGTTGATATTCTTGACAGACAGGGGTCTCATCATATGATGGTGGCTCATTATAGCATGGGATCTATTTGTTGGGCCCGTGTCTACTGGCCCGTGGGCCCACTGGTCGTTAATTTTTTTTTTCACACCCTTGACCATAGACTAAAACTAAATTGGCAATTTTTTCCGTCTTTTCACTTACATAATTTTCAAAGCCTACAAGTTCATCTATGTAAACATTATAATAAATTAGTGGGAAATTGACATTTCAGTGTCAACCCGGGCGGGTTAAACCCTACCACCTAGTAATATAAGAAGGGAGTCATAACCCTTAGTCGCCTTTTACGACATACACGGGGAGAGATGCAGTGGGGCTATTCTTTTAACCTATGGTCTGTGGGGAGGGTTTTTTTTTGTCAGAACTTATTTTGCAAAATGGCGGCGCGAGTTGAATGCGCGCGCGAATGTTTCGAATAAAAAATAAAAAATATTTGTATAGGAGACACATACTTAGCGATTCTTTTAGTTGGCCAGATAAATTGAACAATATAGAACATATTTTAGTACCGCAGGGTCTTTTGTTTATATTTTACAGACATTTCATTCCACCACTTGACCGAATTTGTACCTAGTGCAAGAAATAAAAATATTTCATCATAACTTGGCTTTTTTAGTTGAGTTTGACTTATAATCCCATGTGAATTACTATATAAACTAACTGTTATTATCAAAATAGTATAGTTTCAGATCGAAGAACCTTTTGAAAATTGGAAAATTGTATTATGTATGATGCAGAAATCCCGAATTTTGCAGCCGCGCGTCGTCGAACTTTTTTGCACTGTAGAACATAAGATACTGCATATAGAGCACAAGTTATGTTTTTTTTAAGTGAAAACTTCTTTAGCGGCGCTTGGCACTTTTTTAGATGGGTAAAAAATGTTAAACTCGCGTCAGATCCGTAGCCTGATCGAAAAAGCGTAAGATTCGAAACTTCTTTAGTGGCGCTTGGCACTTTTTTTAGATTAGTAAAGGCCGCTGCATACGTAGTGGGGCGCCGGCGGGGCGGGGGCGGGGCGAGCTTTTCTGCAGGATCCTCAGGAACTAAATGCAAGCACGTGTTTATACGCAGCGGGGCGGGAGCGGAGCGGCGGCGGAGCGGGAGCGGAGCGGGATATAATATATTCTTATGGAGAATATTTCCCCGCCCCGATGGCACCACGCTACGTATGCAGCGGCCTTAAAAAATGTTAAACTCGCGTCAGATCCGTAGCCTGATCGAAAAAGCGTAAGATTCGTTGAAATTATGGATGAAAGTTGATTTTTCAGAGAAATACACTTTTTGATGTAAATAATTATAATAGTTCTGTAGTGTTAAATTTTTTATGTAATATAAATTGTCATGTTTGTCTACGATAAATGAATATTGTATTTTACCACATAAATGATAGTACTTTTATACTGACAAATAAAACAATTCGTGCGAAATTATTCCCTAACCATTCCAAAATATTCAAAAATTCACAACGTTGATGTTTAAGTTTTCACTTCTGTCGGCACTCCCTGAGTGCAACCTTAGGTTTTTTTTTTTATGGAAACTGACACGGTTGGCTACATCACCTACAACGTCCGTGATGTCAGCCCATAATTTGTTTCAACCATGTGTTTTATATATAGAAAATACGATATTAGACTCGAAAACACTACGAAAATGACACCAAATATGAAATAATACGATAATTACACAGTTTCATCCAAGGAGGCGTGATTTGGGTCGTCACCACAGTGTCTGCTCACCACATGCCCCCTAGCCATACGCCTGTGGTTCAGTTGTTTTATTTCAGCAGGTGTGTCAGTCCGGCGCCTGTTCAAGGTGCCGACCACGTCTGTCTGGTGCCTCTATAAAAAGCGACTGAGTCCCACAGAGTTGTAGAAGTTGTCCATGAATTGGGTGAAACTCTTCCCAAGGAACCCCTGCATCAAGTGCAAAACTGTTTTTGCGGTAGAACTTGTGAAACCGTACAGTGGTTCATTGGGAAGGGTGCCCCTGCCTGTATAAAAAAAAAATTACGCTGTACCCTGACACCGCCTCGCACAGCTCGTATGTCTTCATGCCGAATCGTGCTGCTTTGCTCGGGATACACTGAACCCAGCTCAGGAACCCTTTCCAAAGCAGCAACGATTCGTCAATTGAAATTTCCTGTCGCGGCGTGTAAATCGTTTGAAATTCTTCTTTCAAGTATTAGATCACATACAAAAATTTTTCCAGCTTACGTCTGGGATGTCCTACTGGCGGGGAATAGGCATTATCCGTGAAATGAATAAATCTCATTAACAGCCAAAATCGGTCTAGGGCCATGATTTGCCTAAACCTCGTCATCCCCAATACCCCAGTCCCCCAATACTCGTCTACGCGCCCTCTAACGCACATGCCTATTAGCATGAGGACTGCCATGAGCCGATAAATTTCATTGGTGGACGTCTCCTTCCACGCGTTCAACCTCGACCGGGCGGGGATACACGTCTCTTCTGCCTTCTTTATCTCGAAGGCCGCGTATCTATTTGTCTCCTGCTCTATATAATTCATAATGGGCATGTCCCAAATTTGAAGGAACAAGTCCAGAGAACCAGTTCCTTCAATTTTGGGTCCAGGCACTTCCCTGAACACCTCTCGCTGTCCCTGAAAGTTTCCGTAGTCCTCTGACCATATGAAGTCTCCTACGTCGTCGTTCTCTGGTTTTTTCGTTCTCTGCTTCTGAATCATCCAACACATGCTGCAAATCCTCCACGTCCAGGTTCTCCTCTTCCTCCTCGCTGTCGGGATCCAGGTCTTGTGCCAGGGGACCATCAAATATATCTTCATCCTATAGTGAAATAAACATGCAAACCCTCAGTTCAAATGTTTTAATTTGAACTGATGCCCAAAAAGCCCCACACAACAGAGTTAGGAATAAAATTTTTTTTTAACAAAAAACACAACCGACTTCAAATCACTCAAAAGTTTAAAAATGTTTTTTTTTTTTATAAATTACTTAACTGATTTTCGAAGTCGGTGCCAGATAAATCATTATATAAGCTATAAACGCATTCGCTTTGAAGTTCTTATTATTGTTAAGTAGATATGTGTACCATACCTAACAAACAGTATTTACTTTGTATGGCACCGACTTCGAAAATCAGTTAAGTAATTTATTAAAAAAAAGTGTGACTTACAACGCACTCACGATGTCTTCCTGTTTTCTTCCTGCTATGCCAAATAACAGTTACCGGTTTGCTTTGAGTGGTAATTTTGCCAAAAGGCGCAAACGTTTGGTTTTTAAGCCACGAGTCGCTGAGCGAAAATAACCGACTTGAATATAACTGTTAAGAAAATGACCATAACTCAATCAATTGATCCAGCGTAGGCAATCTTCCGCGTTCGATATTCAAATAACTAAAAGTCTTACAACTGTTGTTTTCAAAGGGATACCATGCGTGCATCATACGCTCCAACAGTTGGATCGGGTGTTTCGCGCTTCTTCGTTTTCATCGGCGTATTCTTTATCCCTTTATAGAAGGTTCTGGAGAAATAAAAGAACTTTTGTTTATAGTTTTGGCATGTTTTTAATTATTAAAGAAAAGTTGCATTAAAAAAAATCTAAAGTAATTAGGAACATTTTGGAAAATTGGTGGATAGTACTTGTGTGGTATTGTGCAAAACACGGCGTAATGCAAAGCGGGACATTGCATTTCTCGCATTTCATTTTGGTTCGTTAGTCTTTGTGCTGCAGAGCTTACAGCGCAGCGCCGGCATATTAGTGACCGTGCATTATAGGATTATTAGAACTATATTTTCAGTGGGTAGTTTAGTAACACAAAATAAAAACAAAAACAACCGTCTATATGACAACCGTGTAGGTTAGTTTAGACGGAAGAGACTACTATTTTAAATATTTTCATTAAATTGTTTGTGTTAAATTGTTTATGTATGTTATACACGGTGTTGCAACCCCAACCGTAAAACCCGAAAGGGGGTGATTCTGTACGTGAAATAGAACAACTTTTGTTTTACGGCTTTTTAATTTGAAGAAAAAAAAATTTTTTTTCGCCATACATTTTGAGAATAGGCATTTAAAATGTGTATGGAAAACATATTTTGTTTTTGTTTCAAAAACATTTTTTTCCCCACAGAAGTTGTTTAGTTTCACATATAGAATAACCCCCTTATGCCAGTTAAAAATATTACGGGAGCAACTGCAACACCGTGTATGTCATGTTAAAACAAAAAAAAAGGTAGTCCCCAGTATCAACTTCCAACTAAGTCCGTAAACCTCGTAGAGGCTCCTAGAGTTAACAACAGTGTCAAAAAATAGTTTAATCATCTTCCATATCAGCATAATTCTGAATATTCCTGAGAAAAACGAACCAGTCATAAGGAACCCTCACCACACATCCGACATCAAGCTTTTGAACGAGGATTCAATCATTTCTGGTGTTAAAAGATGTTTGAATACTGAAGTATCCAATATAACTGAATCTTGGTTTATTGCCGAGGCAATTACTTGTCCTATTGCCTTCCTTTCAGCCGGATACATTATTTGCCTACGAAGTTTGGATAAGTCTTCCTCGGAATAAATGCCCGCACGGGCAAGTTCCCCAGCATCGGTATACGACCAGTCTTAATGTCATTTTTGGCGAGAGTATGTTGGGGTCTTGCACTTTTTTCACTGCGTTAGATGCTGTGAACCAATGACCTTCGAGTCGAAAAGTCGGTCTTATCATCAAAGAGCACGTGATAGGTGTACCTGTACGCTGTAGAATGTGGGACTTCGGAGCCATATATAATACTTCTCCCGTGTAGTTTACAGGTACCTCATTGAAACATCCGTCCTGATTGACCAGAGTGACTGATACTGGGGTGCATTTAACAATGTGAATTGTTTCTCCTGCTATCAGCCCAGTGTGGCCAGGGCTTCTAAGATTCTTAAGTGGTAATGGGCGAATGTCGCTTAGCAAAGAATCAGAGGACAATAGAAAATTGTCAAATAGGTCTTCATTAGTTTTTATTCTGCTCATTTTTCGGGTATGGTTCAAACGATATCTTGTGTAGTCCTTGTGTCTAGCTTCGAGATAATCTTCCGATAGCATCTATAGATTAACAACTTTTCCGACGACTTATTAAATTACCTTAAAAATGTTTTACGCATTTACGAAACTCTTGAGGGCATACGATGTCTTCATTTTTTTTATGTTGTTTATGTCCATGAGGTAATTTATCAATCATGATACAACTTTTGTAGCACCAAACCACAAGGCGTCCTCAGCACGTAGCACCAGATTTTTTTTTTAAGGGTAGAGAAAGTTAGACGATCTTATATATGTATTCTGGAAGGGTACGAGTTACCTTATACAACGCAAAATAATTTACAACATAAAACAAAAAATGTATCTCTAATAGAATTACTAGAAACGTATAATTTGGCGTTCTATTTAATTACAGAGTATTCAATAGTCAAAGACTTACCTGTACTAGAACTTGCCATGGCGAAAAACACGTTCCTAGGTTCACAAATCAAACAGGGAAACAACTCGAGACGCGTCCTGCACACACGGCCGCAGATGGAGTGCAAGTTTTCCCGCTCTTCCGCGGGTAACATTTGAAAAACATCTAAGAGGTACTTGCATAAGAACTCCGATGTGTGGTAAAGTAGAAGTTGTAAGTTAAGTTCGGCACAAGTAGAAGTAACTTTATAAGCTTCTGGTTATGGGTAGCACTGTTGCTTTGCCTTCTAAAATCGAGTAGCACGGGAATCTCAATTTATCACTGCTTTGAATTATTGCACACTGCCTTCTTGTTAGATCAGCCTCGACGAAGATTGATAGACCTTCTTCTGGTGAAAGTTACTGCACATTGTTTAAGCATGTTAGAGCTATTCTATACCTCGTTGCCCGCTTAGGTGTAGTTGTTGTAATTTCATGCAACATCTTAGACGCATCAACTTCTCCTGATGACCTTAAGCTCATTTTTGTAGCAAAAACCGGTTCATTAGTATTGGTTTGCTCTCGCGCTGAGACTCCAATTGCTCAAAATCTTGCAACAGAGATGGGGATTGTTGTGTCACTGTGTCCATGTCAAATTGCTGTGTCCAGTTTACCTTTATAGTGTCAGCACACATCACCACTACTGCAATTGTCATTTTCCAAATTGTCAATTGCAATATACGAATAGTGGCATAATTAAACGGGATTTTCATACCCTTTGTCATTTTGAGGATTTTTGTCATGAATAGAATAATGAGGAATAACAATGAATGGGGTAGTTTCGCTACTCATTTTTACCGACTGGTTGTAACTTTAGTGTAGGTAGGTAGTGCTGCACCACAGACACACTGTTCTAAGTAGTCACCGTTTTTTTTCCTCCTAGTCTGTGGTTCTAGGTCTATCTAGCTAGCTACCTACTACTTGTTAGTTGTTTGCAGTGTTGCCAACTCTTTTTGTTCCAAATCTTTTTAAAAAGAGCCAACATCAGTAAAAAAAAACTTGTGAAGTGTATTGACACTCCTCTTTTTTGTTTGCTGCTGTAGATCCGCAATTAGCCCTTCAATGTATTTCACGAATGCAGGGTTCTTGGTATTGCCGTGCTCCTTCCGCGCGGCACGCCAAAGAACATTAGCACTTTCTTGAGCTACCGATTTTTGCCGATGGTTGCCCTTTCTTCTAACGCAGGTACGTGTCCGTTTACGTAATTCTTTTCGAGTTATCCTCGCCGAAAAGTTTTCTCTCATTGCATTGCAAGCAGCGGCTTCTTGAATACCCTGGATTAACTCTTCTCTCGTCCGTACTTCGCTGTCGTACACGAGCTCCTTCATCCTCCCCCACACGTGGAAGTCCAACGGAGTCAGATCTGGACTCCTCGCAGTCCATGGTATGGGTCTTCCTCCCTCGATCCATCGACGTGGATATTTTTCGTCGAGGTAGTCCCGTACAAAACGTCGATAGTGCGCAGGACACCCATCGTGCTGGTAAATTAATTTCTTTCTAGAAGATGTGCCTCTAAGTGGCACATCTTCTAGAAGGCCTGGCAGGTGATTAACGAGGAAGTGTTCATAGCCTACGCCATTTAAAATGTGTGGCAGAAAATGCGGTCCCATAAATTGGTCTATAATTTTACACCAGCCCACACATTTACACTGAACTTTCTTTGATAATTCCTCTTTTTTGTTTGGCGTAGATTTTCTTCAGCCCAGTAATGGGCATTATGGTAATTTGTTATACCTACCTTCTCTACTGAAGTTTGATTCGTCAGTTCATAACATTCTTCGGAGGAAAGTTTCATCGTCCATATCGGCGTCTAGGATGAATCTGCAGAACTGCATTCTCCTTAAAGGATCGTCCTTGACCAACTCTTGAACTGGTCTGTAGTGGTGAGGATGTTGATGCACTCTGTTCATGGTCGACCAAACCTTCCACTGCGACATTCCGAGACGCGTAGCTACGACGTTAGTGCTCGTCGTCGGATCCTCTTGAAAAGCTGTCAAAATGTCCTCGGCTTCAGCAGGGTCGTAGCGCGGAGGAGCTCCAGCATTGTGTTGATTTCGGTGAACTGATCCAGTTTCGCCGATACGTCGGTAAGTGTTAGCAAAAACACGGATATTGGGAACACGTCTGTCCGGATAACGATGTTATAATATCCGCGTATTCAGCATTCGAAAATGCAGCCATTTCAGCAGATAAGATATTGAACTCACGTACACTGACTCAAAACACGTAAAACACACAGTAGGTAGGTATTTAATTGTTCAAAACTCGACGTGAAGGAGCAAAGCTACAACTCAACACGGATGAAACACTGACAATGAGGAGTGGACAACCAACACGATGCACTTTGCTTCAACGACTAACCGCTTGCTTGCACCGGGGTGCAACCGACTCGGCCTAGTATTCGAAGTCGTACTCGTTATATGGAAAACTATAATAAAAAAAAGTGGTCAAGTGAACCATGTTCATGTGCCGAGGGTCCCGTAACCGCTGCTTCGCTTGCATCTAATTATATTTTCTATTTGGGTGCGGTCAAGCTTTGGACGGGTGGCCGTACAACCGTTGAAGTTGGCAGTGGTTAGGATTCCACTTCACGCCTCTCTTGAAGGACCCAAGAAACTAATTTAATTAGACTGTACTTGGGGGGAAATATGTGGGCAGGGAGAGCTTTCCAGAGTTTAAGCGATAGAACACACTAAGGGCATTCACGGACCTACCTACTCTCCGCCATCCTCTGCCCCCACATGTGGTCATGCTCGGGGCAGGAAAAAAAGGAGAGACCGTCCTCGTCCCGCCGCCAGTGGCAACTGCACCACTGGCCCGCCGCTGCGGCGAGCCCGAGGCACGCAGGGCACTCGGACGGTGACAGGACGGTCCTCACCCGAAAGACGGTCTTCTCCTGCCCCGAGACGTGGTGGTGGCGGTGGCACGGCCACTTCAGGCTGGCTACTGCAAAAAATTATAAAAGGACATTGGTCAAAACTGTATGGAAGCGTGACCCAGGGCGTACACTAATGAAACTTTGTGACATTATAGAATCGAGCATGAAGTTTAAAATGGTAGTAGCATCTCTATGTGTAATGGGAATCGGAAGAAAAGACACATGTAAAATCAAAAGTTTAATAAAGAAAATAAAAAGTAATATAAAATTAAATGGCACATTATCCAGACAAAGATGCAGGTAAAGTTAAAAATTTACATTAAAAGCTAGATGCAAGTTTACATTTTCCTTTTAATCTACTAAGAATTCTTCTTCAGCTCCGTCTATATCGATAGGCGCTGTTATGTCGTCCAGAAAAGCTGCGGAAGCCATATTTATATCTAAATGCCTTGCGCATGATAGATAATTATATTACACTAATAACGTGCGCGCAACTTCCTAGAGTTCGTCGACCATGAATGCACGAACAATAATGTACCTTAATTCCGTCTTTCCTATTAATGCGCGGCTCAAATAAAACGTAAGTGTAGTATTGCATCCTACGTATGTGTCGTGATTGAATTGTAATGATGAACTTGAATGTATTCAAGTTCCGCAGTACTGGTAAACCTCGTGTAGTATTAGTCTTCGCAGAGGTACTTGACGAAACGCTTCAGCAAACACGCTCGCAGCTCTTACTCTTGCTGTTTCATCCTTTTCAATATACTCAAAACCCCTTGTTGAATCACGTGTAGGTGTCAGCGATGACAGTCAACTTGTATGTGTGTTGTTGTTGTTGACGTTGCTTGTTGACGTAGTCATCTTCGGAAGCACTGTCGGCGGGTACAACAAGCTTATGTCGTCTTCCCAAATTACCACAGGAAACTGAAGATACGTCATGTGCGTACTCTCCTCGTTAGTTGCGTGTGTTAATTTAAATAAAATTATAGTATTCGCTTGCCTGCCGATGCCTGTGAACTTCAGAGTGACCTTGATCGCTTCTTCGACTACTCAACCTCTGTAAAAATGCATCTTAGCCTCAAGAAGTGCATGTGTATTACATTTACTAAAAAAAAATTAAAATTCTGCACAATTATCAGCTAGGAGGTACTACACTTAACAGAGTTGTGCAAATCCGTGATCTCGGTGTGACGTTGGACGCAAACTTACATTTGGACGAGCATATAGAGACTATTACCAATAAAGGGCTACAGATGATGGGTTTCGTTCTACGCACATCTCTTTCATTCAGATCTGTGTCCACATACAAATACCTATATACCGCACTGGTGCGACCACAGCTTGAATATGCTGTTCAAATATGGAATCCATACTATGATAAATACAGACACGCACTAGAAATGGTTCAGAGAAAATTTCTGTATATAATGCATAGGCGTTTTAATAGGGCTCACGCGTCTTATGAAAACTTGCTCAATATTTATTCACTACCTAGCCTCGACAACCGCAGGAAATTACTGGAAACTATGACACTTCATAAAGTATGCAATAATGGCATCGACTGTTCCGACCTACTTTCAAGGATACAATATCGCATACCACAAAAATCTAGTCGATGTCTTGCTACTTTTGAACTTGGTCGCTGTCGAACCAATGCAGGTAAACGCGTACCCCTGCGAAGAGTATGCGAAAACTACAACAGATACTTCTCTCATATAGATATTCATTTTTCTAAACTGCTCACCTTCAAAAGAGCAGTGTTAAATAATTTAAATTCTTAAAATCATGTAGATGAGCCTAAGGTTGTGCTCGTTCAGACCGCGCCATGATCACGGAGTCGCGGTCGGCGAGGGTCGGGCGGGGCCGCCGGGGTTGCCGTTGATCCATCCTTATGCGGTGAAGTTGGACAAGACTGATATTTTATTTTATTTTATTTTTTTTATTTATTTTTTTATGGTCTGTCCTAATTCTGTTTGGTTTGGGTTCCGCCTCGATAGGCTGCTTCATGGTCATAATAGGTCTATGTAAGAGATGATAACTATAATGTTTTACGTGCTTGGTGTGGCACAGTATGCATAAGGTGAGGTGTCTGCTTTCGTGGTGCTGTTATATTTTTTTATAATATGTATTCATTCATAAGCGCTATGTGAATTACATATATTGTGTGTACGCTTTAAATTTAATTATTTAATTAGTAAGCAAAGCATTTGTGAAAAACGTCGCTGGTTACATACCTAATTGTTTATTGTTTCTACTGTCTCCATAACCTACATATGTATGTAATTGTTTGTTTTTCCTAAATAAATAAATAAAAAATAAAAAAGTTAAATTTATTAGAAATCCAATAGAATTGGATTTAGTGAATAAAACCATAGAATAATGCAAAGCAAACATTTATTGGGGAACACCAACATAGTGAAGCTGTTGGAGCTTACAAAAAAAAAAAAAACAAGAAACCATCACCTCAAAGGCCAAATGAGAATAATGCAAAGCAAACATTTATTGGGGAACACCAACATAGTGAAGCTGTTGGAGCTTACAAAAAAAAAACAAGAAACCATCACCTCAAAGGCCAAATGTATTGGCATGCTGGAAGGGGTCCAGAAGGAAGAAAGTGATTTTAAATTGGAATTTAATAAAAAATTCATACCCAGAAACTAGCCCAGGAAGAGTTCAAGACTCGAGCTGAGAAATTAAAGATGGAGCAAGAAGAAATCAAATTAGAAATATTAAAATTAGACTCAGAAATAAAAGAAATGCGATTTTACATATTAAAACATTATTTTTTTGCCTTAAATTTACTATTAAAATGTACAACGTGAATAAGTGTTTTAATTTTGATTTACCTATACAAAATATCCAAACAAATACGAATAATATATAATCCATACAAATACGAGTAATATATAATTAGCCTTAATTAACGGATCATTGACTGACCAGTTGATCCAGTCTCTACCGCAACCTGAAATGAAAAATTCACAATTTTATTTTTTCATATTATTACTGCTGCATTTAATATTGATGTATTTAATGCACTTATGATACTTTTTAATTCAAAATAAGAGCAAACATACATCGCAAAGTATTCATTTATTAAAGTAAGCCTATTGGCTTCATCAACGGGCATGGGCTGCTCCTGCATATCTTCTACCCCTATTTCTTCTTCAAGTTCGATGTCAGCGTCGGGGGGGTCTACATCGCTAGCCTTCCTGCATATATTATGCAGTACAGCTGTTGCAACAATGATGGCTTGGACTCTCTCAATGTTGACCATTAATTTGGTCCCTACTGCAGGAAACCTCCTTTTCCAGACACCGAAAGTCCTTTCCACAACATTGCGGGTGCGAGCGTGGCTCCCATTGTATAATTTTTCGGCGTCTGTTCTCGGCGCTGCCAGTGGTGCCAGTAGATATGGCTTGAGGGCCGTAGCCTTTATCACCCAATATCCACACACCCGGAAAATCTCCGGCCTCCAGACGGCCTTTAATGTTACTATTATTAAATATTGTACTGTCGTGAGCGCTCCCCGGCCATCGCGCTACAATATTTCTTCTATAGAGATTTGAATCTACTACAGCTTGAACATTGACGGAGAACGAGTCCTTCCTGTTCCTGTAGTATTCACCGTTGTCCCCTCCTAAAAAGTATAATTACTAATACCGGCGTGCTTGGAGGCCTGCCTCCCTCCCGCCGCCGGCGGATATTTACCGTTTTTATTAATTTTGTGTATTTTTATAACTTTTTGTATAATATAGAATAGAATATGTAAAATTAATATAAATACATGGTACAAATGTGAAAATAAAGAAATAAAATAATATAATTACATAATTACATAAAATAGTTTCACACCAAGCTGCTTCCCGCAGCCGAACAGGTAGAAGAGCATTTTATTAGCTATACACATACAGTATCGAACCATCTGATGCTAGAATAAAGTTTATCATTGTCATTATCAATAAAAACAATTCTTTAATAGAACCACATCGAAAATGTAAAAATAAACAATTCCACTGCGACATTGCGCTCGTGTGAAATATTTCTAATGAGCTAGAAGGAGACTCTTGAACTAAGTTGGAAAAACACTTTTCAGACAATAAAATAGAAATTATACCAAACAAACTAAGTACCTAATGCAACAAAAATAATATTGAATAGGTGCATGACGGCCCGCCTGCCGCCCGCTCGCTTGTGCGTGGCGTCTCAGCGACAGCATCCACTTGAATAGCTGGGGTCCTATTGAGCAACTACGTCGAGTTTGGTATCATTTTCGTATAAATTAAGGACGCGCAATTCATTTTTGAAATAATTTTTGCAACACGCCGTATAAAAAAACTGAGTAATTCGAAAAAAACTAAACTGAAAAAAATTTTTTTTTTGCAAATTTGTCTATAAATTTTAAAATTTACCTAAATTTATAAAATAAAAATTAGATCTAAGTAGTTCCATTATTGTAGAATATAAAAATATTAATATTGTTCGGATTATTTAACAAAAAATCACCAAAAAAAAATTAGCGCCGCGCGCCGGATTGATACGCCGAGAGTGGCGGCGGCCGCTATAGAAGCGATTACGGCGTCTAACCGAACCAGGTTAGCATGTAAGGGCACCTGTCACGCCGGCACGACATTCGCAGCCACCAAACGAACGCGAATGCTTTCAGGCGTCGTTTGTACAACATTCCATGCTGAAAGCCCAATTGTCCCACGAAACCATAAAAAAAATCAGCACCTTAATGAAATAATTTTAGAAATAAAACTGTATTTATAGAAAAAGGCTTTAATTTAAAATATTAGAAAAACAAAACAGGTATTTTTTTTTATTTAAACAGGTAATTGCATACAAAATTAAAAAGAAGAAATTTATTCTTTACATTTTCCATCGCACACACATAATTCAGTGCAATTTAACTGGCGCTTGTTGCAGTTGCATCTTACTCCGCAGTTTACCTTGAATTGCACCGAATTAATTCTAAGCACGCTTTAGCAGCAACCGGGGTGTTGGTCCAGTTTGGGGTCCAGCAATTTCCTTCTTTCTTCCATCCCCAGTCGGAGGGACTAGGGAGATTTTGTGTAGGTTTCATCGCTTGCCCCCAAACATGGACACCCTGAAACACTGCTCTCAGTGTGTGCTGATGCAGTGCGGCTTCTGTCGGTGGGATGTTCTCTAGTTGTCTATCTTTTTTAGTGAAAAGATATTTCCTAGTTTCGTTGATTGTCGTGCAAGGGCAAGATCTGAAACAATAAAAGATATTTGAATATTATTAAAATTAACAATAATTATACTTAGTTCAGGCAATTGCAATTTTAAAATTATATAATTAAAATTAATCAAATTAAATCATTCACTTGCCTATCGTACATAGTTATGACGAACTTTTGAATATATGGGCTGGCCTGCTCCATTAGTCCTCCCATAAGCAACTTGAAGCCTTTTGTTGCATCTGTATAGGCGGCCCAGGCTTCAAAACCACTTTTCTTGCCCCTTCCACTAAAAGCGGATACGGTGTCACACCCAGTAAATGCGTGAAATACAGGCAACACATCTGCTCTCTCAGGTCCTGAAATACGATGTAATTATCTTAGCAACACAGAGCAGGAGATCTCGATGCATTTTTTGCCTACGAAAATCAAGTCGCTCCTCCATCGCTGTCAGTAATGGGTAATCTGCGATCCGGGACTAAATCGGATCTAATAAAGTGCCTCACCAATCTAGACAACATACAAACTACTCCGAGTACTCCACAGGTTTCATCGAAAATACTTGATGGTTCTGCTCACCGATTCCATTCAAAGATTCAGTCAGTAAGCCAGTGTATGCGTCCACTGCTGAACATACGCCTCTCCAATTTTCCCCCAGTCCTCCCAGTTCCGCCGATGTACCTACTGCCACGTACGCCCGGCCGACTTCGGTGAAGCCGTTCCAGTCGCCGTGCAAATAGTTCGGTAGGTATTAATAGTAGGCAATAAAAGAGTAGGTACCTTACCGAAACATAGTTATTTTTATTTAGTACTACAATAGTTCAGTAGATTATATTTATCCGTGAAGCGGATTCAACATTGTACAGTACTACAATAGTTCAGTAGATTATATTTATCCGTGAAGCGGATTCAACATTGTACAGTACTACAATAGTTCAGTAGATTATATTTATCCGTGAAGCGGATTACAACATTGTACAGTCTACAATAGTTCAGTAGATTATATTTATCCGTGAAGCGGATTACAACATTGTACAGTACTACAATAGTTCAGTAGATTATATTTATCCGTGAAGCGGATTCAACATTGTACAGTACTACAATAGTTCAGTAGATTATATTTATCCGTGAAGCGGATTACAACATTGTACAGTCTACAATAGTTCAGTAGATTATATTTATCCGTGAAGCGGATTACAACATTGTACAGTCTACAATAGTTCAGTAGATTATATTTATCCGTGAAGCGGATTACAACATTGTACAGTCTACAATAGTTCAGTAGATTATATTTATCCGTGAAGCGGATTACAACATTGTACAGTCTACAATAGTTCAGTAGATTATATTTATCCGTGAAGCGGATTACAACATTGTACAGTCTACAATAGTTCAGTAGATTATATTTATCCGTGAAGCGGATTACAACATTGTACAGTACTACAATAGTTCAGTAGATTATATTTATCCGTGAAGCGGATTCAACATTGTACAGTACTACAATAGTTCAGTAGATTATATTTATCCGTGAAGCGGATTACAACATTGTACAGTCTACAATAGTTCAGTAGATTATATTTATCCGTGAAGCGGATTACAACATTGTACAGTCTACAATAGTTCAGTAGATTATATTTATCCGTGAAGCGGATTCAACATTGTACAGTACTACAATAGTTCAGTAGATTATATTTATCCGTGAAGCGGATTACAACATTGTACAGTCTACAATAGTTCAGTAGATTATATTTATCCGTGAAGCGGATTACAACATTGTACAGTCTACAATAGTTCAGTAGATTATATTTATCCGTGAAGCGGATTCAACATTGTACAGTACTACAATAGTTCAGTAGATTATATTTATCCGTGAAGCGGATTACAACATTGTACAGTCTACAATAGTTCAGTAGATTATATTTATCCGTGAAGCGGATTCAACATTGTACAGTACTACAATAGTTCAGTAGATTATATTTATCCGTGAAGCGGATTCAACATTGTACAGTACTACAATAGTTCAGTAGATTATATTTATCCGTGAAGCGGATTCAACATTGTACAGTACTACAATAGTTCAGTAGATTATATTTATCCGTGAAGCGGATTACAACATTGTACAGTCTACAATAGTTCAGTAGATTATATTTATCCGTGAAGCGGATTACAACATTGTACAGTCTACAATAGTTCAGTAGATTATATTTATCCGTGAAGCGGATTACAACATTGTACAGTCTACAATAGTTCAGTAGATTATATTTATCCGTGAAGCGGATTACAACATTGTACAGTCTACAATAGTTCAGTAGATTATATTTATCCGTGAAGCGGATTCAACATTGTACAGTACTACAATAGTTCAATAGATTATATTTATCCGTGAAGCGGATTACAACATTGTACAGTCTACAATAGTTCCGTAGATTATATTTATCCGTGAAGCGGATTACAACATTGTACAGTCTACAATAGTTCAGTAGATTATATTTATCCGTGAAGCGGATTGAACATTGTACAGTACTACAATAGTTCAGTAGATTATATTTATCCGTGAAGCGGATTACAACATTGTACAGTCTACAATAGTTCAGTAGATTATATTTATCCGTGAAGCGGATTCAACATTGTACAGTACTACAATAGTTCAGTAGATTATATTTATCCGTGAAGCGGATTCAACATTGTACAGTACTACAATAGTTCAGTAGATTATATTTATCCGTGAAGCGGATTCAACATTGTACAGTACTACAATAGTTCAGTAGATTATATTTATCCGTGAAGCGGATTACAACATTGTACAGTCTACAATAGTTCAGTAGATTATATTTATCCGTGAAGCGGATTCAACATTGTACAGTACTACAATAGTTCAGTAGATTATATTTATCCGTGAAGCGGATTCAACATTGTACAGTCTACAATAGTTCAGTAGATTATATTTATCCGTGAAGAGGATTCAACATTGTACAGTCTACAATAGTTCAGTAGATTATATTTATCCGTGAAGCGGATTCAACATTGTACAGTACTACAATAGTTCAGTAGATTATATTTATCCGTGAAGCGGATTACAACATTGTACAGTCTACAATAGTTCAGTAGATTATATTTATCCGTGAAGCGGATTCAACATTGTACAGTACTACAATAGTTCAGTAGATTATATTTATCCGTGAAGCGGATTACAACATTGTACAGTCTACAATAGTTCAGTAGATTATATTTATCCGTGAAGCGGATTCAACATTGTACAGTACTACAATAGTTCAGTAGAATTAGTCTTGATCCGAGATTCTTACATCGCAGTTACATAATTTACTTATCTTATGGGTAGTCGTAGCTCCGGACGCGAGAAGCGAGTAGGGGGAGAGGGAAGAAAACTAGAAGTCCCGGAGAGAGCGTAGGTTAGCAGGGAGTGGTCGCTTGTAGGCCGTGAGAGTGGCTCGGCCGCCAGTCCCACTCGGAGTAGACATCGGTCAGGGGTCAGGTAGGCCAGACTCGGGCGAGAGCGATCAGGAGGGTAGCCGCATAGTCAGCATTGCGGGATCGGCTCGAATCGGCCCCACGCCTTCAGCGAGGCGGCGGGAGTGAGGGTTAGCGTGACTTGCTCGCCCAAGCCAAGCTCACACTTTCCGATCAGGCTTGCTCAGCCAAGCTCGCCAGCCCCGACCAAACTCCCACTGCAATGTTGGTTACAAGACCAGCATTAGCAGGGTGATATTATAAATTTAAACACGCAAAGCGAGGTAGTTTAAGCGTTAGAGCGCAATACACAAGCACCAACATTCACATCACAAGCAGCAAGCATAATTTAATTTAGCATCACATAGCGAAGTAAAACACAATAACTAAGACACAGTAGCAGTAGATAGCATCGGCAAATATAGTGCGGCGCGGCCCTCCTACATGCTCAGGGCCCGGCACGCCCGCCTTTCACATCAAGCAATTTTCAAACACAACCAATACAGAGAATAGGTAAATTTATTCATTATAAAAAAAAAGAAAGAATAAAGTGAGTAAGGTGACCTTGAGAATATTGTCTTTTGGAAATAAATTTTATACCTGAAAGTATTACTTGTTTTTTTTCTTTACTTTCCATTCAGTAGAATTAAAATGTTAGTGAGAGTTCGGCTTTTCAGGTTCACCTATATGGCTTAGTGGCCCGGCTACTACCTCCGCTCTCATGAACATACACATTAAAAATTATTGGTAGCAATTCTCAATTTCTCAATAGAATGTGTTCTTTTCTTTTCAAAGTCACAATATGGCCGCGCCAAAAATACATGCAGTTCTCACTAATGGCGACGGCCCTGCCACAAGGTACAAATAACTAATTTCTACCATTCCTTAGTAGGTGGGGAACACAAGAACATTATGTACGGCAAGTACAGCCTAGTAGTGGAGTGCAAGCTGAAATTACAAGCAGTTAGATAGAAGAAAACATAAAATGTGCACATTGAGTCAGCAATTCGTAGAAAAATGTTAGCCGTAGACACAAACATTACTACAAAACAAGGAGGATCTGAATTACATTCTTATTAATCAAGCGCAACTTAGGGAGGCGCTACCTAGCAGGGTTACCTTGTGTGGGAGGTTTCTTATTTTTTTAGCAGTTCAGGTTCGCTGCAAACTCGGCGACCGCAGAAACGAAAGTGATTCGTACTGCGCAGATTCAATTCCATAAGGCCGTCGACACATTCGCGGGCACGAGTAGAACGGGTGCTCGTAGATCGACTAAGTTGACCGCCTATTCTAAGTTTTATTGTTCTTAGTGAACTTTATAGCCGTCAATAACGATTTCATTGAAAAAGAATTAATATTTATTAATAAGTATTTAGTTACAGAAAATGTCAGATATGTTGAATTTTCCCACAGTTTACATTAGAAAAGAATGTTTGTATCTTAGGGAATAGCATCCTATTCTAACGTGTCAATCCAAACAATCAAAAGTCCTTTCAATTAGGTTGATAACTCTAAAGACGACTCGAAGGTCGACTAGGTTGACACCCCGATCTCAGCAAAGCAAAAGAAATCCTGTGTGTGTCGTTGCCTTATTTGCCGTGAGAACTATGATGGCTATGTGAGGACCCGTTTGCTGTGATTGGCTGTCGAAGTAGGCAAAGACACGTTGTTATAGCGGCCCGATCTTCCGCGCGATTTGCGCGGCAATCTAATCAAGCGTATTTGATGATTCGACGAGTGTAGGTTATAATAGAATATTTTACTAGTTAACTTAGCAAACACGGCGGGAAATTCGCATCGTGTCACTACACATGCAGATAATAAAGCCAAGAAAACCCGTTTTATTTACTGTTTCTATAAACGGCACCTATTTTATTATTATTTTTAAAAGCGGTAGCCCACCTTTACGCTGAATGGTTCTTTTTGTTATAACCAGGATTTTTAAACCTTTTATGTTTTTCCCTTTTCAATGAAACTCAATGTTTCTTCTTTATTTCCGCGACAAATTGGACGTTTGAAACTATAGTTCTTTTTTCCATTGTTTACACTTTAACTTGAGTTTAATCAATCAAATATGTCGTTGAATATTTTTAAAAAGCGCTTGTCGCCTTAGCTCCACAAAATTCGTTCAGAATAAGCTCAACCTCGCGTGTAGAGCCTCAGCTACGCTGCGGCTTAAAAGCTGTGCTGCTAATTTTACCTTCATTATTTGATTTCGAACCAAAATGTGACGGGTTTTCAATTTATTAGCGTAGCTAAGACCTTGTTTGTTTTGAAGTTCGTTTAATTTGACCACAAATGCCCACTTGATTTTGTTTCCGTCTTTATCGTGAATGATTCTTTTGGCCTCGAAAGTATTGCGCACCAATTTCAAGATGTGACATGGATCTAACAAAAAAACCACAGATTTTCCTGTTTTAGGGTGCGGAAACTCTGTTTTAATATTTATATATATTCTTCTCGTGTACAGGCCTGTCTCCCGGTACCGTCTGAGTGCATACCTCAATGTTGTGCGGGGCACATCAAGAATGGCAGCCACCTCACGCTGGGTTTGTCCTTGGTCTGTGAGTAACACAGCTTGAGCAACTTGAGAAGCAGTAAGCGGCATTTTGAACTGATACCAAAATTTTCACTCTCTTTACTCTTAGTACGGAGGCGGCGCGGAGGTGTGCTTCGGCACTACTACCGCGTTAGGGCGCTGCTGGAGATACCCCTCGATGCGGCGGTCTCTTGGTGACAGTCGCGGAACTGGTACCAGACGGCATATAACTTGGACCAGTGCAGTAGCCGATTTTAGGGTACTTTTGTGGCGGGCGCGGGATGCGACGGTGGGGAGAGCGCCTGCAGACCGCGTGATTGGTTGGCCAGTCGCCCGCCGCCATCGGAACCGCGCGCGCGCGCCGTTCGCTCCCAAATACACTTCCGTACCTGCGCTAACTGGTCCAAGTTATATGCCGTCTGGTATAGTACACGCTGTGCATTGCAAAAGTTGTGCAATACGCAGCATGCATTAACAATCCTGGCGACTGTTATCGGGTCATAGTGAAGCTCGCTTGCAGCGAGCAGGCACCTCCAACGGGCTTTGAGCATTCTAAACGTCCTTTCTATACAGTTGCGCGCACTTTTTTGTAGTTTGTTGTAGTGCTCTTCCGGTGTGCCAACGAAAACATTGCCAATTGGCATCATCATATGTGACCTCTGTGGATAGCCAGCATCTTCTACAATACAACAATACATTTGTAAATGTTGTTTTACATTATCTACGAGAGAATGAACCTACCTACAGCTTGAGTGTCAATCGGTTACTGTTGATTAAATGGATGCGTTATGCTATAGTCGGGTGGTTTAAGACCCGACTATAGCATAACGTACATAAAGATGCGAATTTAGGCACAGATACCATGTAATTAAAATTGTAATAAAACCTGGGTAAGGAACTCTTCACATTCTCATTAGAGGCATTTGATCAGTTTTAATTACCAAGCAGCCAGGTACTTTCTCCTTACTGGTGAAGAGCCTCCAGGTGCAGCTTTATTGGGCTCCTTTGGTAGATAAAACTGTCGTGACTGGCCCCGCCATGACTAGCATCCACACTTATAATCCTGAGGTTTGAATCGCAGATCTAAAACAATTGAAATATAATATTTATATCTAGAATATATGCAGATGAATGAACTGAATCATAGCCGTCTCCTAGAGCACTCTCAAAATCCATACGCACAACGTGGCAACATCGCTTTTATCTGTCATAGGTAGATCTACTGGAAGATGATCTACCTTATCTTGTTTGGGTGGGTCTACGGAGAATATAGGTAACCACTACGTTTGTTTGGTTGAGTCTCTCTCTACTTATCTGAAAATTCCTACGTTTTCTCCATCTTTCTTATATCTTTATTACATCTTTATTATTAGGTATATGCTTATGTATTACTAAAACGGTAGGTAGGTAATTTAAGTTATGTGTGTTGAGTGAGCTTTTGCATTTTTGATAATATTGATAAAATTATTACTTCCGACTAAAATTATTTAAAAATTTTCAGTCACAAATACTAACTATTATTAGCTCTCATTCCTTTTTTAATTTTCCTTTAGTAATTGATTTGACATTAACAATATTCCACCATTTTCTAATTACACATAAGTGTTGAAGCCGAGCCGCCCGCCGAGCTGAGTTGCGGTGCGCGGCACCCTCAGAGCGGGCTTCCTGGGCGATGACCCACCGTCCTTAGGAACGATCGCGACCGCTACCAATGCGATCGCGACCTCCCCTGTCGAGGGATATGTCCCTCTGTGACCCGCGCGACCCGACGTGAGTCGTGTCGTCCGCTCCGCGGAGGAGAACGGGTATAGACGGGCGCGGATGCGCGGGCGACGCGGTAATAAATAAAACACGCGTCTACGGGACAATAGCGCCGAACGGTGTACTCCGCGACTTGTGGCCGGTCAACGCTACTACGGCGGCGATAGAGAGTCACTGACGAAAACAAATATGTACGTACGGCGTGTACGTACACCACTTACTCTGCGCGAGCCGACTGGCCGCTGTGCGCCTATGAGACCGAACTTACACGGGCTGCCTACTACCAAGCCATGTTGGGAGGTCACCCGTGAAGGACCCCGAGGGTCAGGTCTACAGTAGGCTAACACGGCAACACAGCACGGCTCACCTCACGACAGCTCCGCCGCAGCCCCCGCCCCGACCGAAGTACGAGCCACCGAGGTGGAACGCACGACTGCAAGAACGAAGGTCTCCGACGGATCCAGTGTCTGACGAGAGGCTAGTTCAACTCCGGAGTGAACGAGGCGCACTAGGCGAGTGTGGTAGAAGAACTGACGGGCTATCTGGAATCTGCATCTGTAAAAAAGGTATTAGTCGTAAGACTATCACACCGCTACCGGTCTTTTTTGCGCGGTAGACCGCGCGAGGCCTGCCGTCACTTTGTCCGCCCTATATAAAATAGGGCAGTCGCCGTGGCCGGCCGGCTGGCGATTTAGTAGCAGTCACTTTATCCGCCCTAAGTTAGGGCGGTCGCAGTGACCGACTGCTGGCTAGGGGTGAGCGGCATCGAAGCCGCTACTGCTGCTGGCACGTTCTGCAGTCTCTCGACTGCTGCAGCTGCCTGTGGTGTGGAGAAAAGCGAATGAGTCGCGAATGTAGGTCGAACCGCCTGCTTGCTCGACGCTTGCTGGAAGAAAAACATGTCCGCCAGTTCGATTATCACAGTGAAGAAGAACTGGCAAGAAACTTCACTGGGTTGCTTCCTGGACGTCGGCGGCTGCGCGGCGTGGAGGCTCTGGACCTGCGAAGTTAAACGGATGTGTTAGTATCGACAGGGGGCGCCTGGTCGATGGATCCCGCAGTCGGTAGTCGCAAGCGCTAGCGATCAGCGGGTTGTCGTGTCGGTACGCCCCCTTGAAGAAGCCCGTGGACAGCTTCTGGAGATACTCCTCCAGCGGTGCTAGCCCTAGGTCTCTGTGCAGGTTGGCGTTTCTATGGTACCAGGGCGCACCTGTGGCGATGCGCAAGAATTTGTGTTGCCTGACCCTCACCTTGTTGATGAGTCCTTTGGCCGCATGCGCCCACGCCGGTGAGGCGTAGGTCATGACAGGTCTGATGCAGGTTTTGTAAATTGTCAGCTTATTTCTAAGTGACAATTTACTTTTCCTGTTCAACATGGGGTACAGGCGGCCACAAATACTTGCGGCTCTAGCGGTCACGTTTTTGATGTGAGTCGCAAACGTGAGCCTTCTGTCCAGCGTGACGCCCAGGTACTTCACCTCGGCGACCCAGGGTATGGCACCGCCGAAGATCTGCACCTGTTTGGGAGGTCAAATCGGCTTATTAGTCCGGCTAAAGATGATGGCCTGACTCTTGTCGGGGTTGACCTCGACCCTCCACTTTCTGAACCAGTGTTCGAGAGCGGAGGCGGCCTGCTGCAGCAGCTTTACGATACGCTGGATCGGTCTGCATCTGTAATAGAGAGCGGTGTCGTCGGCGAACAGCGCCAGCTGGACCTGTGGATGGGAAGGCATGTCGTTGGCGAAGAGTACAAACAGGAGCGGTGATAACACCGACCCCTGCGGTACCCCTGCCGTTATCGGTCGATGGGTGGAGCGCGCTCCTTCTACGCGTGCGCTAAGGGTCCTTCCCGTGAGAAAGTCTCGTATTGTGAGTACGAGGCTATCTGGCACACCGATCTCATACAGCTTGTATATGAGGCCGTTGTGCCAGACCTTGTCGAAGGCCTTCGCGACGTCGAAGAAGAGCGCGCCCGTGTGCTGGAGTCTCCGCCGCGCGAATCCGTCCAGCACGTGCTCTACTATCCTGTGGAGTTGGTGGGTACACGAATGTTTCGGGCGAAAGCCGAACTGCTCGTTTCGTAGAATCTTGTTAAATTCCACGAATCCGGACAGTCGGTTGTGGATGATTCGCTCGTAGAGCTTCCCCAGTGTGCTGAGTAGACTGATGGGCCTGTAGCTCTCTGGTTTGGACTTGTCTTTGCCCGGCTTGGCCAGGCTGATGACTTCGGCTGCCTTCCATGCCTTCGGAAAGTGGCAATGAGCGAGTGAAGCATTGAAAATAATTAATATTATTGTCATAATATTTTCCGGAAGGCACTTCAGGACTTTGTTGCCGATGCCATCGGCGCCGGCCGCCTTCTTGACTTTCAGAGCCCGCACCAGAGGGCGCAGCTCATCTTCTGTGACGGGTGCAATGGTCGTGACGGGTGGCTGGGTTACTCTACGAGCTACCTCTTCCTCATCCATGGCGACGTGTTCGGCATCCGCTCGCTGGCGGCTTACCGAACATTGTCGCTCTAAGCTGTCCGCGATCACCTCGGCTTTCTCCTCATCATCGAATGCGGGTGTAGTGTGTGGTGGTTGCCTCTGCAGAGGCGGCATCGAGAGCAAGGGCTCGGCCTTGAGTGCTTTGGTCGTACGCCAGAGGGCGTCGCTGCCGGGCTCGATACCCGTTAGATGTGCTTCCCAGCGGTTGTTACGGAGCTCTGAGATGGTCTCCTTCACCTCTCTCTGCAGAGCTCGGTAACGCGCTCGGTTGTCATCGAGCGGGTATCGGTAGTAGCGCCTCATGGCCGAGTTTTTCCTCGTGAGGAGGTCCCGCACGTCATCCGGGAGGCGCGGACGAGTGTTGCCGTCGTCCGGCACCTCTCTGGAGGCCGCTGCGATGCTCGCCTTTATGGTGCTTGTGAGTGTACCTACAGCTTCGTCTATCTGTAGTGTGGTGTCTAGCGGTGGCGGGTCAGGCAACTGCTCCGCCAGACTCTCCGTTAGTTTGACCCAGTCCACGATGGTCTTGGTCGCACCCGGCTGAGGGCCGGCTCGACCTAGCTTCATGAGAACCGGGCGGTGATCCGAGTCCAGCTCATCGATTGCCTCGATGCTCCTTATCGGCAGCGCCACGTTCCTCATGACAGCTATGTGGAGCACGTCTGGGTAGCTGTTGCCTGACTTGTGTATAAATGTAGGTGAGTCAGGTGCGGTGATTTCGAAGCTCAGCCTGTCTGCCAAGTCGAGCAGTTTCCGGCCACGAGCGTTCATCACAAGTGAGTTCCATGCAGGATGTTTGCTATTGAGATCGCCGGCCAGAATGACCGCGTCCCCTAGACCAAGAAGCGCTTCGATGTCGCTTCTGAGCAATTCCTTTGATGGAGATAAGTATACCGAGGCGATATAGATAGGCTGGTGGCCTTCCATGCCGACTCGGCAGACAGACGCTTCGATGTGCGTGAGTGTC
The DNA here is from genome assembly GCA_946902875.1 of Nematopogon swammerdamellus. Taxonomy (NCBI): domain Eukaryota; kingdom Metazoa; phylum Arthropoda; class Insecta; order Lepidoptera; family Adelidae; genus Nematopogon; species Nematopogon swammerdamellus. The sequence goes on along the minus strand of OX336354.1, from coordinate 19,288,172 downwards.
GGTGTGTCTATTTGCATGCAGTGTAATGCTCGCCTGAAGTAAAGAGCCGTCCCTCCCTTGGGGCGGTCCGTCCGGTCGTTGCGTACGAGAGTATAGTTAGGGAGTTTAGGGTCTCGCCACGCCGGCTTCAGGTGAGTCTCGCCGACACATAATATGTCGACCGTGTGTGTCCTAACAAATTCTAAAATTTGTTCCTTTTGATGTCTCAGACCGTCGGCGTTGAAGAACGCGACGGTCAGGTTGTGTTGTTTTACCCTACCTAACTTAGCCATTGAGACCTTTGTTTAGTGCTTTAATTAAATCTTGATGTTCGCAGACCGCTTCCATGCGATCTCTCATTGTCTTGCCCTTTTTCAACTTGTCGGCGAGGGTGAGTACCTCGTCGACGTCGATGCCGGCCAAGAAGTCGCACAGAAACGAGATGCTATCTTGGATAGCATCTTGACTGCGCGGCGCGGTCGCCTTGGCGGCCGCCGCCGGTCGAGGGGAGGGGAGGGGGGAGGACGGGACGTGCTGACTAGCACCGCTCGCCCGCTGTGTACCGTAAGCCGTCGCTACCGCGGCCGCGTAAGATACATTTTGTATTTTGGGCGCTGCGGCTTGTACCTGCGGTTTTGCAGGTACCTTTGTAGGAGTGGTCGGAGGGGGGGGGGGCGCCCTTCCCGCGGCGGGGGCACCGCTGGTGCCCGAGCCGCTGGGAGGTGCCGTGGTACCCCGACTCGCTGCGTGCTTGGCCTTATCCGCGGCCGACTTCCTCGCTCTTTTTTGCTGTTGCTTTACAACAGCAGGCGGAGTGGGCTGGGGCGCTCTCACGCACCCGCGGTAGTTGGCCGGGTGCCCTGTCTCTCCGCAGAGAACGCAGGTGGCCGGCCCGTCTTCGGGTGTGTGTGCGCATTCGCTCGTGTGATGAGCGCCTGCGCACTTCACGCAGCGAGGCGCCGCGCGGCACATACGAGCGGAGTGCCCGTATAGCTGGCATCGATGGCATTGGCCCATCATATGTCGCTTTCGTGGCGCCTCCACTCGGATGCCCGAGAGGCGCGCCACTGTTTTTAAGGCGAATATTTTCTTCGCCTCCTCGTTGTGCGGCATCACAACAACCACCAAGTCCAATGGGGCTTTACCCCTCCCTTGTACTCGGTGGGTTTCGAGAGCCGGCACGCCCTGTTCGAGGAGAGAGTCCTTGACCGTATCCAGCGACATCTCCTTTGGAATGCCGCGGATTACAGCCCGCAGGCGTCTGTCCTCTCCCATAGCGTGCGTATGGTAGGGCAGCTTCATGCGCTCTAGGAGACGCACGAGTGCCCTATAGTCGGTGGGGGAGGGGGTGCATATTTTTACACTATCTCTGGCGTTAGCCGCCGAGAGATAGCGGATGGACTCTCGGTCCATCTCGCGCACGAGCGTGTCCCACTTCCCCTTCTTCCGAAGGTGAATGGGAGGGGGGCGTTTGACTGCCGTCTCGTCGCGAGACGGATCCGCGGTCTCCATCGGAGTAGGGGGGCGGGAGCGGGGGCGGGGGGGCCGGGTTGGATGGGGGCGGCGCAGTCCTCTGCTTTTTGCCCTTTCGGACAACTAGCTTGAGTTCGCCGTCCTCGTCCGCGCCATCCGACGACGATGAGTCATCCGGTGAGGCACGTTTCTTTGTTTTAGTATTACCAGTGACGGTAATACTCGATGCGTCACTCATTTGAGCGTCATCGTCGTCGGTTTCCTCGCTGCTTGAGGAAGCGGTGCGAGAGCGAGCGCGTGGTATAATTGCGCGCTCGCTCGCGCCCGCTAGCGGCGGGGCGGGGGTAGTGGGTGAGGTGGGTGAGGGAGGGGAGGCGGCGGTGCGCGCGCAGAGGTGTCTGTCGTGTCGGTTTGCGGCACGAAATCGCGCACGACAGTTTCGGGTACAGCCCGAACACGGTGCGTGCAAGCCGAAATGTTCCGAGCACGATCGTGTTTCCGTGCTAGCTAGGCCAGCCCGCCGCCCGGTCGACACGATAAGCACGAACCGTGTTGACGGCATGCTGATGTGATTATGCGCGCGCGCACCTACAAGAATTTAGGATTTCTTTATTTATTTCTTACTTATACAATGTCAGCCCAACGCAAAATTTTTCCTATAATTAGGAATAAGATGTCAAAGAAACAAAAGAAACTCTTTTGTTTTGGGATTAGTCTGGCTACACTAGACTGCAGCCCTGCCTGTCTTGTCAGCTTAATTTACGAAGTTGTACACGACAATTTCGGACACAGCCTGAACACGGTTCGTTCTGTCTGAAATATTCCGACTACGATCGTGTTTCCAGGCTAGCTAGGCCAGCCTGAAGCTTGGGCAACACGATCGGCACGAACCGTGTCGACGGATCGCTGATGTGGTTATAGGTACCTACATACATTTCTCACACAAACATAATTTTTTTGTGTCTGTATGGGGCCGGTAGGTACTTTAAAAGAATAGCTCCACTGCATCTCTCCCCGTGCATGTCGTAAAAGGCGACTAAGGGATAAGGACAAGATGCCGTGCTAAAGGGCGACAGGCTAGCCCCCTCTCACCTTGGCACGGTCCTTCCACCGAGTCATGCAGCGGGTGGGTTTTCGTGCCTCACTTGCTGCTTGATAGTTATCTTGTCGGAATACTTTGCTAATCCGACAGTGTGAAGTGAAAACATAAAAAAAAATACTTTTGTTTCGTACCTGGATGGACAAGTATATATATTTATATATTTATTTATTGGTGTATTATATTTTAGATATTTATTTAGCGATTTATATGTAGGTATATATTTATATTGCTTTTATTTAACTAGGATGTATTTATATGTATTATTATTTATTAATAAGTATTCTTATTATTATTTTATATTCAATTCTCACGCTCAATTCTTTTGCTACTACCTACTTACATTCCACTATATTAATCGACTCACAAACATCCAAAGGTTGACTGTAAGAAATCTCTTTTAGGGATAAGTCCGCCTTTGCACCTCATGTAATTGTTGTTTTTACTTATTATTGATGTATGTTTCTAGGAGCAATAAAGAATTTTCTATCTATCTATCTATCTAATCGTGGTGGTCGGTGTTGTGCTGTAATTTACCCGAGTTGCAGCACAACACCGAATACTCTGCTTACCCCGATTGTCGGGATACAGCGTTATGTATATACACACAGTATTGAAGACTTGCTATTCCTCCACAACCATTTGGCTAAAAAGTAAAAAAATAAAGTTCTAAGCTGTATTGTTTCGTCTATATTTATTTTTGTGCTATGGTTTATATCGTGCTGTCGAGTATGTGGGAGAGGCCGGAGATGGGAATAGGTGAATTATCAGTAGTAGATGGCGACACGCCGGTTTTTATGAGGAAAAAGAGGGCAAAACACTACTGATGTTCTCGTTTCTGTTTACGTATTTATTAATTTTATTTATTTATTAATTTGGTTCAACAACAGTATCACCCTAAATACAGTTGTTAACACATATATTTTTATGTAACCCCATTGACATTAATAATCATTTTTGAATCTCCCAGATTTACAACCAGAACCTAGTAAATTATTAGATCATTTTAACAGAAATAAATTTAAATTTAAACTGGAAACAAAATTAAAAAATAATTAAATTTTTTTTGGATTTTTTGACTCCCCCTAGTGAGATTTGGTGAGATTTTGGCAGATCCCCCCCCCCCCCCCCCCCCCTTTCTTTTGCTCACGTGATTAATAGATGTCCCCTTACCTATAGCTACCTTCGGGTTCCATCATTAAAACAGCTCCAAGACAGTCGCGACTCCTGGTCCTGAATATTGGGTTGGCTCTGGCTAAGGAATTATTTTTTTCATAATTTCATAACTTAGGTACCTATACGCGTTAATTTATTTCTACCACAATGAGTTCAAAAACTGAAAGACGATTACGATATAGATAGTTTATAATATTTAGTTTAAATGATTTATTTTTCTCACTTACGATTAATTTGTCTGTAGATAGGTACCTACTGGTTGTGTCAAAGCAGTCGAGTTGCAGCCGACAACAGCGACGTCTCCTCTGGCACGACGACGACGAGACAGGCATACAAGCTTGAATTGTTACATTTTATTTGTACACTCGTTTGTACATGAAGTCCACTCTTCGTTCCCAAGACAAGAAATTTTCGATGACTCGATCGTGAAAATCTTCTTTCTTCCTCAATTTTCTTAGCAACTCCTTTTCCACAGATAAGAGTGCCAAATTACTGAGCCTCTCTTGTCCTTGAGTGCTCCGTAGATAGCTCGGTAGGAGTTTGCCATTATAATTACCAATAAATCACTTTAATTTACAACACTGCACAGGATTCATCCATACAAAGTCCATACCTACATAACGGAATATATGCAGCTATCAACTCGCGACGACCGCGAGCCAATGCGCACACACACGCGCACACAACACACCTAGCCTAGCTCGCTATAATAGTCGCATCGCATCGCACGTCGCACAGCACAAGAATACTCGTCGTGTGGTCGCAGCGCGCACACACCCACACACGCAACACACACACCTAGCTCGCTCGCTAGTCGCTCTACTCGCTACCGCGTCACTAAATGCACTCCCCGCTGCGCCAACTCGAAAGGCTGAGCAGCGGGTCTGCGCGGGACGGGGGGGACATTCGGCCGCTTCCGCCTTGTATGGAATACGATGGCGCTTCAAAATGTAGCCAACCGGCCAATGAATGCCTTGATGTGTCGTCATTCGTCGTCGCCCGCGTTTGACGCGCGCGAAATTTCAAATTATGTAACGGGTACGGGATTGACGTTTTATCTTATTAATCGTGGGTTGATATAAATAATATATCATATGATATAAATAATTTAACTCCGATATTTTTTCACATTTATTTTAGCATGATACTTCTGTATTAATGGTGTCATTCATTTTATTTAGTTTGGCGGCGCCAACCTCGCCAACTGAAAGGAGTCGCCGCTGCTCCAAGACACGAAATTGCGTCATCAACGTTACATTACTGTACCGTGTGGGGTCGGTACTTAAAAAGAATAGCCCCACTGCATCTCTCCCCGTCGCATGTCGTAAAAGTCGACTAAGGGATCGTCAGCCTCGGCAGCTTAATGGTGCGGTCAGTTATTGGATGGATGACCGCCCGACTGTTGGAGGCTGACCGTGGTTCGGATACCACGTTAAACTGTAGGTCCCTTCCCTTCTTACCTTACTAGGTGGTAGGGTTTATCCCGGCCGGGTTGGTACCACCGCACTGAGCGAAACGGCGGTCGAAACGGCTATGTAAATAGTTCGTGTTTTCCGTCCAGTTCAGTGTAGCCGGCGCGAAATGAAGGGAAGCACTGACATGGCACCTGGTTCACCCGGTGTTATGGGCTGACATCACGGATGTTGTAGGTGATGTAGCCAACCGTGTCAAGTTTCCATAAAAAAAAAAAAAAAAAAAAAAAAAACATAACATACAAAAATTGAGCTCAATTGAAAACCGGGAAGTCAGTTCAATTTAACTTGAAACACTACCCTGCACTCACTAATACACACATACGCCTTATTAAAAAGAAAGTTTTTAAGTTTCAAGATATTATGTACCTACTTATAAAATAGTTATAATTTATCATGCCCCTCTGACTGAACGCACACCTATACTATACTATAACACGAGAACGGGTTAGTGTAATTTCTGTAGATTTTACTCTATTCTGCGTCACTTCACTCGCTCTTTGTCGCTCGCTAGCCTAGCCGCGCGGCGCGAGGCGGCATGTGACGCGTCAATACGTTTGATCTGCCGCCGCGTGCCGCCGACCAATGGCTATCGGCGGGACGCGCTCCGTCACAACGTTTGATTTAAATAGCGATACCGCCAAATAGGAGAAAGAGAGACAGAGGTATGGGCATTACGCATTAGACATGGAATCAAAGATAATTGATCGAATTTCGTATCAATCAATACTAATAATAAATCTGTAAGGGGTGGTCATGGAGTAAGTTACTTTGTTTTAGGAAATATTGAGTTTGTAGCCTCTATGTATGATACTAAAGCTAAATTGACGATTTTTAGAAATCTTTTCTGTATGTATGTATGTATGTATGTATGTATGTTCCGCCATAACTCTTAAACCGATCATCCGAATTCGATGAAACTTTGTACAAGCACATTTAACTATATGGGACACAGGATAGGCTACATAAAATTCAGTTCCGGTGACGCTAAGATGTGGCTCCCATACAAACCGATATGTTCAATCCGCGCGCCTTAGTACTATACATAGGTATTTACCGAGCGAGCGGCGGCAGGTGGCGGCGTGGCGGCACGGTGCGGCGGCGCGGGGGAGGCGCGGCCTATAAACTCAACAGCGAACCGAACAGCCGCACTATATTCCTCTTTCACGCAAAAACTACTGAACAGATTTTGATGAGCCTTTTGATGAGTACTATAGCTTATACATCAAAAAGGCTATAATTTATAAAGACACTAGCTTTTGCCCGCGGCTTCGCTCGCGTGAAATTCGTATTTCAAACGAAGAAATTAAGTAACTAAAGGCGAGCTGGGTTCAGGTAAACTATAAACCGTCTCGAAGAAAGTGAGTAACTTTTTGAGGCCGAAGGCGGAGTTGCGTTCAGGAAGACGATAAACCTTCTCGAAGACAGTAAGTAACTATGGGCGAGGCCGAAGGCCGAGCTGCGTTCAGGAAGAGGATAACCTTTTCGAAGAAAGTAAGTAACTATGGGCGAGGCCGAAGGCCGAGCTTCGTTCAGGATGAGGGTAAACTTTTCGAAGAAAGTAAGTAACAGAGGGCGAGGCCGAAGGCCGAGCTGCGTTCAGGAAAACTGAACCTTCTCGAAGACAGTAAGTAACTATGGGCGAGGCCGAAGGCCGAGCTTCGTTCAGGAAGAGGATATCCTTTTCTAAGAAAGGAAGTAACAGAGGGCGAGGCCGAAGGCCGAGCTGCGTTCAGGAAGACGATAAACCTTTTCGAAGACAGTAAGTAACTATGGGCGAGGCCGAAGGCCGAGCTGCGTTCAGGAATAGGATAAACCATCTTTAAGAAGTAAGTAACAAAGGGCGGGGCCGAAGGCCGAGCTGCGTTCAGGAAGAGGATAACCTTTTCGAAGAATGTAAGTAACAGAGGGCGAGTCCGAAGGCCGAGCTGCGTACAGGAAGACCATAAATCTTCTCGAAGAAAGTAACTTCTCTGTTACTTACTTTCTTCGAAAAGGTTTATCCTCTTCCTGAACACATCTCGGCCTTCGGCCTTGCCCATAGTTACTTACTGTCTTCGAGAATGTATCGTCTTCTTCGCTCGGCCTTCGGCCTCGCCCTCTTTCTACTTACTTACTTTCTTCGAAAAGGTCATCCTCTTAATTTTAGGTCATAACTTAAGGTCATCCTCTAAAGTTACTTACTTTCTTCAAAAAGGTCATCCTCCTCCTGAACGCAGCTCGGCCTTCGGCCTCGCACATAGTTACTTGCTGTCTTCGAGAAGGTTTATCGTTTTCCTGAACGCAGCTCGGCCTTCGGCCTCGCCCTCTGTTACTTACTTTCTTCGAAAAGGTTATCCTCTTTCTGAACGCAGCTCGGCCTTCGGCCTCGCCCATAGTTACTTACTGTCTTCGAGAAGGTTTATCGTTTTCCTGAACGCAGCTCGGCCATCAGCCTCGCCCTCTGTTACTTACTTTCTTCGAAAAGTTTACCCTCATCCTGAACGCAGCTCGGCCTTCGGCCTCGCCCATAGTTACATACTTTCTTCGAAAAGGTTATCCTCTTCCTGAACGCAGCTCGGCCTTCGGCCTCGCCCTTTGTTACTTACTTTCTTAAAGATGGTTTATCCTCTTCCTGAACGCAGCTCGGCCTTCGGCCTCGCCCATAGTTACTTACTGTCTTCGAAAAGGTTTATCGTCTTCCTGAACGCAGCTCGGCCTTCGGCCTCGCCCTCTGTTACTTACTTTCTTAGAAAAGGTTATCCTCTTCCTGAACGCAGCTCGGCCTTCGGCCTCGCCCATAGTTACTTACTGTCTTCGAGAAGGTTCAGTTTTCCTGAACGCAGCTCGGCCTTCGGCCTCGCCCTCTGTTACTTACTTTCTTCGAAAAGTTTACCCTCATCCTGAACGAAGCTCGGCCTTCGGCCCCGCTCAGTTACTTACTTTCTTCGAAAAGGTTATCCTCTTCCTGAACGCAGCTCGGCCTTCGGCCTCGCCCTTTGTTACTTACTTTCTTAAAGATGGCTTATCCTCTTCCTGAACGCAGCTCGGCCTTCGGCCTCGCCCATAGTTACTTACTGTCTTCGAGAAGGTTTATCGTCTTCCTGAACGCAACTCCGCCTTCGGCCTCAAAAAGTTACTCACTTTCTTCGAGACGGTTTATCGTTTACCTGAACCCAGCTCGCCCTTAGTTACTTACTTTCTTCCTTTGAAATACGAATTTCACGCGAGCGAAGCCGCGGGCAAAAGCTAGTTTTTAATATTATTGCAAGCTTTTATTGAACTTGCAATTTAAGTTTAAGTAGGTATGTATGCAGGTACATAAATGTTAGTTTGTGTGTTCAGTTAATTGCGAATGAAAACGACGAAACCTATACTTAACTGTGTAAAGAGTTTAACGTTACATACAGTTAACTACCTACCTGAAGGCAATAAGTTTACCTTCTACCTGCCTGTACAGTCCATATGTAATATTTAATAATAAATAATTATTAACACACGATTCTTAAAACAATACATACATACATATACATATCACGCACACTGAATCCCGTAAATCGGGGTAGCAGAGTAATCAGTGTTGTGCTGCAAGATCTCTGGTAAATTAGAACACAACACCGACCACCACGTTTCGCAAAGTATTCGGACAAGATTTATCTATCAAGCAGCAATTAAGGCACGAAGACCCACCTGCTGTATGACTCGGTGAAAGTACCGTGCCAAGGTGAGAGGTGGCGAGCCTGTCGCCCTTTAGCATCTTGTCCTTATCCCCTAATCGCCTTTTACGACATGCACGGGTAGAGATGCAGTGGGGTTATTCTTTTTAAGTACCGGCCCCACACGGTAATACAATATCCAAGAACATTGACAATATCATTGCTAAATCATGGCCCAGGCCCACTTGTGGCATAATAACTTCCGTCTCGTGTACAGCGGGCTGGCTCGTGTCGTGCGTGACACGAACACGAAACGGGCCAGCTAGGCTCAGCCGAGTTTAACCGAGCACGCGCGGCGTAGTACACGGGGCGCGCACGCTCGCTTGATTCCTGTGCACCGGGCTGCGTTCGTGTCCAACTCGACACGATACGACAGGTCTGTGCGCGCGGCTGCCGCCGCGGTTTCCACGAACTTACGAAAGAGCGCATCCCGCTCGCACGGGCTCAGGCGGCCGTACCAGTCATCGGCCTCCGAAGAGAGCGATGCCATACTATGGCCGGCGAGCTCTTGCAAGAAAGATGGTGTGTGGCTCACATGCGTGAGTGCGTACCTATGCCCACTCGTTGTGCAATGAGTTGGGGTGTGTACCTATAGGCACCTTAAACCGAGGCAGCGCTCGCCTTGCGTAGGCGAACGAAACCAAACAGTAAAAGGTGACGGGATATAGGAGGTGGGGGGGTTGGAACTGTTCGCCAGAGAAACACTAGCTTGCCCAGTTGCTCAGCTACACCGGGAAAGGTGCAGCGTCGGCTGTGCCTACAGTCCGGCCTGGGTTCGCTAGCGTCCGTAACGACACAGCGTTCTACTATAAGTTTAGGCGGCTACCCTAAAAAGGGCCACACGCCAGGCACTAGTAGCGAATGCCAATGTTCGTTATCGCTTCCCCGCCGGGTAGCGATGTAACGTATCGGAGTGAAGTAGTGACGAACTCGAGCGTTAACGGGACATCCGTCCCGCTCTGCGGCTCGACACAAGTGAGGAGCGGTGCGATGCGTTGCGGAGCGGACGACCGTGCGCGCCGAGCGTCAGAAGCGGAATCTCACTGACGGGCTACCCAAGGTGGCCCTATATTTATATGAAAGGCTCAAAAACTTTCTAATTTTCGCCTCTCTACGCCGCCCGAGGTCGCTGCGTCCGACCGACCGAGACGCAAGAGTGCGCCGTCCGACTAAAATATTTATTTTTCATAAAAATATACACATACAAATTTGGCCAATCGATAGAGCTTACTTTTATATCTATATATGCCACTTGGCATGGCACTCAGCCTTACTGTTTCCGACTAGAGGCTCCCTAAAGTTTATTCTCTTTGGAACGACCTGGCTAGGAAACCATACCACTCTCGTCCTGTGGAGTGGTATGCCCGAATAGGGGCTGAAAAACTCCATCGTTTTTCCATAAAACCATACCCCTCCCTATCCGGGCTTAGCTGTGATAGGGCCCAAGGTCCTCTCTGCATACTAAGTGTTTGCCCGACCTAGCGCCTATAGAAAAAATATTAGAGCTACCCAAGGTAGCTCAAAAGAAGCGCTAAGTCGAGCCCGTCCCAAAGAGGTATTGGACATGTGGGTGAAAAATCATTTTCCGTACCCAAGGTACGGAAAACACTTTTCTAACCCGAACGGTGCTCTGTCTCGCTTTCCGCGCGCCGAGTCCGCCCGTCCCCCGCGGTGCGTCGCCACTGGCGTGGCGCGCTAGCACGTTATGGGAGATCGGGCCTGAGACTCGGGCCTGGAGGAATCCTATCATGACGAACAATATACCATTCTCCTCCAGGCGGTTCCAGTGATACCCCACATGTCCCAAGTCTATCAGAGACTGAGCCTCTAGTCAGGAAAACAGGGGAAAATCACCGCACCCGCGTAGAGCGTGCGTGCGGTTTTTCTCCGAACTCAACCGTACAATTTTTATTATAATTACATAATTGAAAACTACATTTTTAGCTCTATCGATTGGCATACATAACATTTTCATTTTCCAAAGAAATTGTCGCGGCCTCCTTCACGGCCACAGTCCGATCGGGAGGGTCGCCAAATCCTTGCCTTGGCCTTGGCTAGACAATAATTTCCCACGGCCGGAGTCGGGCCGTGCGCAAAAACCGTTGCTGGGTTTTTCCATGCAAACGGACTCGGCGTGGAGGTTGCTTACTAACACATACGCACTTACGCGTTCTATATTCGTTTATTCAATGTGTTAGCAAGCTCCCTCCACGCCCGTTACATTTCAATATGAAGGGTACACGGGAAAAACGAGGAGGGTCACATTTTCTTTTTTTTTTAACTGGCAATGCAATTTTGTAGAGAGAAGCGAGTACTATGAAATGGTAAAACGCACTTGGCAAGAACACGAATAGTCACTGAATAGATTGGTTTTAAAAATATATGTACACGTTAAAAACACGGAGGGTCCACGCAGTACAGGGGAAAAACAAGGAGGGTCCACTGTCAGCTGTCAGTGTCAACTCAAAGATTAACACGAATATAATAGTTTCCTCTCTTTCTTCCGTAGATGATTGGAAAGAGACGGTGCGATGGCATTGCGCGAGTGCATAGACTTAGTTCATTCTGTCAACATTTAATTTCATTATAAGAGGTTATTTCGAGTGGTGAGCCGAGTGCATATAGACTTAGTTCATTCTTTCAACAATTAATTTCATTATAAGAGGTTGTTTCGAGTGGTGAGCTGCTACTGAGAAGTGAAAATGTCGGAAGGAGGCGAGGCTTCAATTCCAGGCTCTACAAGTAAAAAGCGGAAGAGTTTCGGCCGATTGAGCGAAGTGAATAAAAAACTACGCGTGCAATCACATGAATCCGGACCAAATTGTGAGTGCAAGAGGCTGAGGTGTTTTGAGAAAGTAAATGAGGAAGCTCGAAAGAAAATTTTACGAGAATTCAATATGATGGAAAGCCACGATGTTCAAAACGTTTACCTGTGCGGACTTATTACCATCCTTGAAGTACAACGCAGACGCCCAAGGCAAGACGAAAATAATGCCAACCTACATTCATCGACTTTCGATTACAGAATCCGGGTGTCACAAGATGATGGTACAGTGGACACTCAAGTGTGTTTCAAAGCATTTATGTCAATTCATGGCATTTCCAAACAGAGAATGTTCGTATTGCAAAAGTCACTTCGTGATACAGGAACTGCACCAACAGACAAGCGGGGAAAACACACCAACCGACCAAACAAAATGCCAGATGAAGTAAAGAATCGGATAAGGGATCACATCAGCACCTTCAAAGGTAGAACGAGTCATTATAGTCTTCATGACAGTAAGAAGTTGTACCTTCCAGAAACGCTCAATGTTAAGAAGATGCATGATTTGTTTAAAGAAAAATATCCCGATACCGCAGTAAGTTACGAAGCGTACAGAGTCATCTTTGTAACCGAATTCAATATCAGCTTCGGCTATCCTCGCACAGACACCTGTAGCACGTGCGACGAGTTTACAGCTAAATTGAAGGCACTAAAAGTGGACCTGAATAATTCCTCCATGGAAGAGAAGGAAGATACTGAGAGACAAATATCGCTACTAAAAGCTGAAAATGATGTTCACAAGAAAAAGGCAGACGTATTTTATGAAAGGAAACGAAACGTTAGGCTTGCCTGTCAGAGATTATCAACTTCGGAAGCCATTGCCATGGATTTTCAAAAAAACCTGAGCATGCCAAACATTAGTACCAATGACGTATACTACCGCAGACAACTAACTCTGAACCTTTTCAACATCCATGTCTTGGCGACAAATGAAGCGCTTTTTTTCGCCTATCCTGAAACTGTAGCAAAGAAAGGGTCAGATGAAGTATGTTCATTCTTACATCACTACATTTTTAATGTTCTGAGTCCTGACGTACGTGAATTAACAATTTTCTGTGACTCATGTGGAGGACAGAACAAAAACTACACAGTATTCCGCTTCATCCACTATGTTGTCCATACATCTAAGCGCCTGGACATGATAAAAATAATCTTTCCGATCCGTGGGCACTCCTACCTCGAATGTGACCGGAATATGGCCATCATAAATCAAAAAAACCCATGTGAGACACCTGAAGACTGGATGGAGACTATACGCACTGCCAGAGAAAAACCCACACCATTCACTGTGATCGAAGTTGATCAGCCGATGATCAGATCGTGGACGAAATTCTTGACGCCGCAGTACAAAAGAACATGTCCGTTTCTCTCTCGTCCAATACGAGAAATCAGAGCTGAAAAAGATAATCCTCGGCTAATATTTCACCGAGAAACATATAACAATCAGTGGACTTCGTCGGTGCTAATGGAAGCAGCCAGAAAAAGAAAGTTACCCCCTGCTCTCGGTATCTATAAACTGTAAAATCTAAAACTATAAAAAACTGTAAAGTGTAAAACTGTAAATTATTCAACTATAAAAATTTTAGGAAAAAAGTGTTCTATAACTATATGTGCGCAGCGCAAAGTCCACTGCGCTGCGCACTTGGCCACCCCAAGGATGGCACTTAGATGAGGCAGGAGCCTCACACAACACTTTACCTAACTCTACTACCTAGATGCCGATTCTAGCTATCTAGACCGCACTTTTGAGGTCTGTCGGCAACACATAAGAAATTGGATGTTTCTACAAAATCCTCGTACAGGTTTAAAGCTGAAATTGAACTGTCATGGAACACATTATATACAAAAGTAACATTCTGACGTTTAAAATTTGATCGATGTAAAAACTTGAAATTTAATTTAAAAGGTTTTTTTTAAAATACTGATCCAGCGACAACCATTTTAACTCGCTTTCCGGCAGTTATTTCCCATTTAGGAACACTTCAACTGACAAGTCAGTATTTATTTCTATACTGTGAGACACACGTAATGGTTCCTCGTCCATGTCGAGTCCTCGATCTATATCTATGTAGTCTACATTCAGCCGGTACAAAAATAGTGCATTTTTACAAACTTTCCTAATCCACATATCATCACAAGTAACTTTGTTTGTAAAGTTTTCAAGTATGTCCGTTAGGTTAGAAATCATGACACAAGCTAAAAAATTTCACACATTTCTTCATGTCTTCTCACGAACTGTTCGTGTTGATCGGTCGGGTCGGTACGCTGAGTAGGCTTCGGTTTAATAATATAAGGTCTTTCCAAATTATTTAATAGTATAATATAGGTTAATAATAGGGTTCTGTATCGGAAATAGATCACTTTTGAAGAACAAAGAAAATTTTTTTTACAAAAAAAATTTTTTTTAATGTAAATGTAAAAAAAAAATTCTTAATCGTTTCAGTTTCATGCCAGGAACAAATAAAAAGTCTTCCAACACATAGATCTCTTTCTTTCAGAAATTGTGAAAAACCACAATTTTAGTTTTATTAGTATGGAATAGAAAGAATTTGATTTTTTTTACCAACTTACACGTGTTACATCATAATGGTAATGAAGACTTTTTTGTTACTGTTATGAAACTGAATCGATTAGGCTATAAAAATCAACCACCAATTTTTTTATTTAAATACATAAAACAATATTTTACATAAAAAAAAGCCCAAGGTCCAAAAAAATTTATATAGGTTTTACTCGCTGTATGATACAGAACCCCCCCTTAGCGTACTATTAACTAATTTTGAAAGGCCTTATATAATAGGACATAATAGACAGGAATAGCATTATCTCTTAGACGGGGAAATGACAAATTAGACACATGGACATTGCCTTGTTTGTCTTTAAATTCTTCCGTGCGCACAATATCACTTTTTTTTATGGAAACTGACGCGGTTGGCTACATCACCTACAATATCCGTGATGTCAGCCCATAACACCGGTTGAACTTGGTGCCACGTCACTTACGTCGAAATGTTCACTACACACTACTGAACTTTTTGTAGGAGTCCAATTTTTTCGTGGAATGGCTCCTGTCCACGCAGTCCTCAAATCTTCATCCTTCGGGAATTAAAAAGTAGATTTTGGTTCTTCTTTCTTTAGTGTGCTGGCATAATTTGATTTGCAGCCTGGAACGCAGCAGCAGCGAGGCATCTGTAAAAGTAATAAATGGAATTTATATAAATAGTTGCACCACATGCAGCAGTTTCCTAGTTCGTTCGTCATTTATTTGAGCTGTCTTGGATTACTGCAATAATAGGTAGTACATTAATGAGGTACCTATTCAGAATATGTCACAACAAGGTGTTCGTCGTATTCGTAAAACCTCGTATTCAGTCGGACTACAATTGAAGGAACGTATGTGTATGTGCTGTTGTATTTATAACAACTCCTTTTGTCAGCTCGGTGCAGTCGGTCGACTTTTTTTTTTATGGACACTGACGCGGTTGGCTACATCACCTACAAAATCCGTCATGTCTGCCCATAACACCGGGTGAACTAGGTGCCATGTCAGTGCTTCCCTTCATTTCATGTCGGCTACTCTGAACTGGACGGAAAACACGAACTATGGTAACAACCCGGGCGGGATAAACCTTATTACCTAGTAAAGTAAGTTGGGAGGGGACCTACAGTTTAACGTGGAGTCCGAACCACGGTCAGCCTCCAAGGGTCGAGCGGTCACCCATCCAAGTACTGACCGCGCTCAGGGTTGCTTAACAACAGTCGACCGACCGCACCACTGACCGACCGTGGTTTAAACTTCCTACACCAGGGCTCTGTACCCACAGATTAGAGACGGCTATGACTGAATCCATTCACGATAGGACACTTCAGGAAGAGGATAAACCTTCTCGAAGAAAGTAAGTAACTGAGGGCGAGGCCCAAGGCCGAGCTGCGTTCAGGAAGACGATAAACCATCTCTAAGAAAGAAAGTAATTAAGGGCGAGGCCGAAGGCCGAGCTGCGTTCCGGAAGAGGATAAACTTTTTCGATGAAAGTAAGTAACAAAGAGCGAGGCTGAAGGCCGAGCTGCGTTTAGGAAGACTATAAACCTTCTCGAAGAATGTAAGTAACTGAGGGCGAGGCCGAAGGCCGAGCTCCGTTTAGGAAGAGGAGAAACCATGGGTCAGGCCGAAGGCCGAGCTGCGTTAAGGAAGAGGATTAACCTTCTTGATGAAAGTAAGTAACTATGGGCGAGGCCGAAGGCCGAGCTGTATTCTGGAAGACGATAAACCTTCTCGATTTCTCGATGAAAGTAATGGCATTTAGATAAACGATAAAACTTCTTAAATAAAGTAAGTAACTAACGGCGAGGCTTCAGGCTAAGCTGCATTCTGGAAAACAATAAACCTCCACGAAGAAAGTAAGTAACTAAGGGCGAGGCCACCGTCACACCCATCCCCCCTCCCCCCCCCTCTTCCCCATTTATTTGTTTTGAGTAGCTATAATTATGATTTTCCTTTAAAAAAACCGATATTCCCATACAATCTTTAACACTCCGTTTCCGTTTCCGTTTCTCCCTCTCCCTCTCCCTCTCCATCTCCCTCTGCCTCTCCCTCTCCCTCTCCCTCTCCCTCTCCCTCTCCCTCTCACTCTCCCTCTCCCTCTCCCTCTCCCCCTCCCTCTCCCTCTCCCTCCATCTCCCTGCCTCTCCCTCCCTTCCGTTGAGTCTGGCCATCATCGATACTTGGAGTAAATACAGACAGACATACAGACATACATACAGACAGACAGAAAGCAGACGTTGGATTTTATTAAAGGTAAGGAAGGAAGAAAGGAAAGGATAAGGGGGATTCCATCGCTCTACCTCCACCTCCCCTCCCGCCCCTCCCTCACCCCCCTCCCTATATGCCATTACTTACCCCCCCCCCCCCCCCCTCCCCTCCCCCTTCAGGATATTGTAATGTCATCGGTTCTTACTCGGGTGAATGATTCCGTGTCCGTTACATACAAATATTGCCAAGTGCTCTCATATTTCACTTCACTGCTACCCTCATAAGCCATTTAGCGTGATAGTAAGTAGCCTATAGTTGATGGGAAGAATCAAGCTATCCGTAGAATTTTGTTTTATTAAAATCGGTTCAGTGGTTCTCGAGTTATAAGCGGACAGACAGACAGACAGAAAGCAGACGTTGGATTTTATTAAAGGTAAGGATTACCTATAATAATATGCAAAACTTAAAAACATGGTAATACATTTTGTTATTGACTGATTGTTATTAAAGACAATTTTGAATTCATTTTCCAACCCTTGTTTTTTTTCCTCCCGTTCATTGTTGTTCTGTGGGAAGCGTATGTATTTGGCCAAGATGTCAGGGTCATTGAGCGCGGCGGTCACCTCTCGCACCGCATCCGACTCTGTCTGCTGTGCCAAACAAGAGTCGACGCTCATTCCCACTGCTCGCTGATAGCTTCCACTCGCAAAAAAGGCAAGGATAGTCTTGATCTGAAAAGTTTTAATATTAGAGAAATCGTAGTGTCGAGACGCGCCGTGGCGCAAAGACGCGCGGGGGGCGGGCATCTTCAGATGGCATCTATAGATTTACTACTTTTCCAAGGACTTATTAAATTACCCTAAAAATGTTTTACGCGTTTACAAAACTCTTGAGGGCACACGATGTCTTCATTTTTTTATGTTGTTTATGCCCATGAGGTAATTTATCAATCTTGATACAACTTCTTTTGTAGCACCAAACCACAAGGCGTCCTCAGCACGTAGCACCACGAAGAGCTCGTGGCGCGTGTTAGCGGGACCCCGTACGGTAATATAAAAACATATTTAGGGGTAGACAAAAGTAGACGATCTTTATAATTCTGGAAGGGTATGAGTTGCCTTATACAACGCAAAATAATTTGCAGTAACACAACGTAAAACAAAAAAAAATATCTAATAGAATTACTAGAAACGTATAATGTAGTGTTCTATTTAATTACAGAGTATTAAATAGTCAAAAACTTACCTGTACTAGCACTTTCCATAGCGAGAAACACGTTTCTAGGTTCACAAATCAAACAGGAAAACAACTCGAGACGCGTCCTGCACACACGGCCGCAGATGGAGTGCAAGTTTTCCCTCTTCCGCGGTTAACATTTGAAAAACATCTAAGAGGTACTTGCATAAGAGATCGGATGTGTGGTAAAGTAGAAGTTGTAAGTTCGGCACAAGTAGAAGTAACTTTAAAAGCTTCTGGTTTTGGGTAGCACTGTTGCTTTGCCTTCTGTAAAATCGAGTAGCACGGGAATCTCAATTTATCACTGCTTTGAATTATTGCTGCTGCTTCACTGCTTTTTTTTTTTTTTTTTTTTATTGAAACTGACACGGTCGGCTACATCACCTACAACATCCGTGATGTCAGCCCATAACACCGGGTGAACTTGGTGCCACGTCAGTGCTTCCCTTCGGTCGTGCCGGCTACACTGAACTGGACGGAAAACACAAACTATTTACATAGCCGTTTGGACCGACCTTTCATTCAGTGCGGTGGTACCAACCCGGGCGGGTTAAACCCTACCACCTAGTAATATAAGAAGGGGGTCATATCCCTTAGTCGCCTTTTACGACATACACGGGGAGAGATGCAGTGGGGTTATTCTTTTAAAGTACCGCCCCCACACAGTACAAAGCTTCTTGTTAGATCAGCCTCGACGAAGATTGATAGACCTTCTTGTGGTGAAAGTTGCTGCACATCGCATTTTAGAGCTTTTCTATACATCATTGTCCGCTTAGGTGTAGTTGTTGTAATTTCATGTAACATCTTAGACGCATCAACTTTTCCTGATGACCTTAAGCTCAGTTTTGTAGCAAAAATCAGTTCATTAGCTTTGCTCTCGTGCTGAGACTCCGATGGCTCAAAATCTTGCAACAGAGATGGGGATTGCTGTGTCACTGTGTCCATGTCAAATTGCTGAAATATTCAACATTTTCTACGATTTCGCTGGAAAAGCTAACGGAAAACAAAGTTGATAGTATGTTGGTTGATTAAGGTAGAATATATTTTTGGTATCTACGAGCTTCGGCGAATGTTTAAGTGTACCTACTCGTGAGAGGGGTTAGTCCTCTCTCTGCACATGCCGCCGCACCTCCAGTTTACCTTATTAGTGTCAGCACAAATCACCACTACTACATTTGTCATTTTCCAAATTGTCAATTGCAACATACGAGTAATGGCATAATTAAACGTGATTTTCATACCCTTTGTCATTTTGAGGATTTTTGTCATGAAAAAAATAATGAGGAACAAGTTCCTTCGCGGCGCGGTCCGTGACTTACTTTATTTTAACTTCCTCCAATAGCTCTCCGTGACTTCTCACAGCCACATTTTTTTTTGCTTGCACTTTCATCCTCTTCCATTGATCGAATATTTTGTTAGCGGGTCAATTCTTGCCAATTCGAAATCGTCATGTGAAATCTATAGCAATAAGAATGAAAGTCCGGAGTTGTGGAAACTCAGGATTAACCTTGAGTGCGCTGAACACCGGGGATGCATGAATTCGTTTAACAACGTCCTTGTATCTTACGCGATTCCACGCATCTGGACCAAGCCTTTGGATCTAGATGCCCTCGGCTTTGATTTGCTCTGATAGCGCTGGAATGATGGGTTCTGCCTATTCCACGTCGGGTAGGAGATCAAACTCGTGCGAGATTTCTTTGTCGCCTCAAAACGTGTCGTTTGAAACCCTATCGCCTGGTCCATTGAATGGGACGTGCCAACATTGTCAAGTGATGGTGATGCAGCTTAGGTGATGGAGTCCTGGTTGCCGGCGATGTTGGGGGGAATTCTTCCTCATTCATGAACCCTTTTTCGTCTACGTGAGCCCAGCGCATTGATATTATTCAACAACGTCGAGAACATGGAGTCGATTTTGTCCTCGTCCTCTTTTTGATGAGCTCAACGATGACAAAATCTAACTTTTCTCATTCCAACTTTTCCGTGTCACGAATTTTTCTTTTTCATCGTTTTCATCGTCAAGCTCTTCCAGGCTAGACTGTAACATTTCTATACAACACGCTTCTAAATCTTCACTGGAGTTGTCATGTAGATAATAGTTAGATATTGTCCCAGATACTTGCGATGCCGATGGTTCGTTTCGCAAATAGAGTTGAGATCGTCGTCTTCTTGGTTCTCTTCTCGTCGACGTAAGATATCGTGTATTGGTATCTGTTGGTTAATTGCGTTTCCTACCAACAGCGCCGGAGCGCTTCGTGCATCGTCCGGACCATCCGGAGGACTGTCCCTGCTGCTGCCACTGCAGTAGCTGGCTGCCTGGAGAGCTGCTGAAGAATTAAAAGTAGCAGGAAGGCAGATGAATAAAACATTTATTTCAAAAGATTTTGTTATTATTATTATTAGCGGGCTCGAGCCACGTTCTCCTGCTCGGCTCTGAACCTCTGCTCCTCCAGAGCGACTCTGCGCTCCTTCAGAGTGACTATGCGCTCCTCGAGCGTGACTCTGCGCTCGTCCAGCGCGAATCTACGATCCTCCAGCGTGACTCTGCGCTGCTCGAGCGTGAAGAGCCGTGCCGCTCTTTCCAGCTCGGCCGCGAGCCTCTGCTCCTCAAGCGCAAGCCGCTTTGTCTCTGTGGCGCGCAACCACTCGCGCTCCCGCTCCAACGCCGAAGTATTATACCGCTGTCGAGCCACACGTCCTATGAAAAAGAAAGTGAAACATCACATATAGGTAATTCGTCGTATTGGGTTGGCGGCAGGACTATTTATAATTAGTGAGCAGCATGCGACTAAGCTAGAGCCTCGATATTGCTGTTGATATTATTGCCTAGGAATTTAAACTTTTACATTTTGTTATGAGCTGAATAGAGAATGACCGCCCGTTCCCTCGCGATGTGAGCCACCGACAGCGTTCAAACGAACAGCTTGTCACGTCCTCACCCGAGGGTCAGGGTGGCCCTTGGCCTGCCGGGATCGAACCGGAGACCAGGTGGGGAACGCGCAATTCCCTCTCGGTAAGATTTTAGTTGTCGCTGGGTCTGGACGGGATCGAGGGAGGTGGTAGATCAGTGACCACGAGGGTGTATAGCCAACTAAATTTTATTCTAAAATATATGCAAATCATACAATAAGTTTCTTATTTATATCCCTTCCCCTTACAATTTTCCCGGTTAATGTTAAGATGTTGATAGATAATACTATAGCGCAAGCAGTAGCACGGGGTGAGGTTGAGCACGGTAGACTTAACTGGGGGAGCCCGCAAGGTAGCTGGCGGGCGACCGCTACGTGGCCCGAACCGCAGCGGCGGCGGTCGAACGGCGGAGCCGGTGAAGGGGCGCCGTCAGGTCGTAGACGACCGACGACCACCCGCGGGATGGTGATGACAAGGGAGATACTGCTTGTCACACCTTACAGAGCGTGACCCTGGTTAAGTGCGTAAGTAGCCTCTTAGTGGTTTCAGGCTCGGGTTCTGACCCGCATGGTATCTGGGGAAGGGTGAAGTCAATGACGAGACGTTCAGACTCGATTTTAACAAGTTTATTAAATAATAGTAATTCTTAGACTCAAATTTACAGATCGCTAAACCGTTAGGCGGTAGTATAGTCAAATCAAATCAAATCAAAATATACTTTATTGTACACCTTAAAAAGGAACACAACAGGCGAGTTTAATGCAAAGTAGCATTCTTTACAAACTAACCTTTGGGATGTGGAGAAGCTGATAGGGCGGACAATGCAGTGCAAGAGAGAAGCTTGAAAAATAAAACTATTAAATAAATGGACACAAACAATAGGTACATAGATACATACATTAAATAAATACTATAAGGTAATATTTTTGTATATTATGTATATTTAGTTACATATTATATTTATGAATAAACTACATATACATATGTAAACATATATTTTATAATATAAAACCATCTGAATAAAAGTTAAAAAACGTAATTAAGGGAAATTTATATTACTCGTCGCCGTCAGAATCAGATAGATACAGTTTTTTTTTTTTTTTTTTTTTTTATGGAACCTGACACGGTTGGCTACATCACCTACAACATCCGTGATGTCAGCCCATAACACAGGGTGAACTAGGTGCCATGTCAGTGCTTCCCTTCATTTCATGTCGGCTACACTAAACTGGACGGAAAACACGAACTATTTACATAGCCGTTTCGACCGACGTTTCGTTCAGTGCGGTGGTACCAACCCGGCCGGGATAAACCCTACCACCTAGTAAGGTAGGAAGGGAAGGGACCTACAGTTTAACGTGGAATCCGAACCACGGTCAGCCTCCAACGGTCGAGCGGTCACCCATCCAATCACTGACCGCGCTCAGCGTTGCTTAATAACAGTTGACTAACCAACCGCGCCACTGAGCTACCGAGGCTGACGAATTTTCTTATCCCTTAGTCGACTTTTACGACATGCGACGGGGAGAGATGCAGTGGGGCTATTCTTTTTAAGTACCGACCCCACACGGTACAATACCGACCCCACACGGTACAGTACCGACCCCACACGGTACAGTACCGACCCCACACGGTACGGTACCGACCCCACACGGTACAGTTTGCGAATACGTTCTCTAAACATGTGGATAGTAGTGCAGCGCCGTACCTGTTCAGGCAAATGATTCCACATGCGAGCCGCATTGACTGTGAATGAGTCCGTGTAAAACGAACTAGAGTGAGTTGGTATTGCTAGAAGTAGATTGTCAGATGATCTCAGAGAGAGACCATGGGAACGAAGGAACTCAAACCGCTCACTCAGGTATTTAGGAGCAGCAGGGTCATTCAGTGTGCGGAAAAGAAGAGAGAGTACGTGGCTATTCCTGCGACTTCGAATATCCAGCCACTGTAAACGTGTGCGATATTCAGAAATATGGTCATATTTGCGCAGACAAAAGATGTAACGAATGCACATGTTTAACAGTCTGTCAAGTTTGTTTAGAAGATCTTCACTTAAATCGAGATAACACACATCCGCATAGTCGAGTATTGGAAGTAAGAGTGATTGAACAAGTGTGATTTTTGTGCACTTAGGAATGAAGTTTTGCAGTCGCTTGAGTGAGTGCATGCTACCAAAGATTTTGCGGCTGACTTCACCAACCTGCTTATTCCATCTGAGAGACTCATCAATCATGAGCCCTAGATTTTTAACACAGTTGTTGTAAGGGATGTCCACACCATCGAACACAACGGCGGGAAGAGTGACTTTGTCCAATTTAACAAGCAATTTAGGTGACCTGACTATAATAGCTTGCGTCTTGGTGGGGTTGACCAGCAGGCCAAAACGCACAGCCCAGTCGAGCGCAGATTTTAAGTCATCGTTCATTTGACCCACCGCAGTGTGCAAGACTTCTGGATGAAAGTGGCGATACAACTGCAAGTCATCGGCATACAGATGGTAAAAATATTGAAGAGGGACAACAATAGCGTTGATGAAGATAGAGAAGAGTAAAGGTGAAAGCACTCCGCCTTGTGGCACACCAGCAGTAATGTCGCACCATGCAGAGTCAACATTGTCGACACGGACACACTGACAACGACCAATCAGATATGAGGAGAACCAATCGAGAACAGACTGTGAGATATTTAGAGAATGTAGGATAGCCAGGAGTATGTCATAATCGACAGTATTGAAAGCACTTCTGAAATCTAATAGTACTAGAAGAGTGAGTTGCCTATGGTCCATAGCTAGGCGGATATCATCAGTAATTTTGACAAGGGCATAGGTGGTACTATGGGATGGACGAAATCCCGAAAATAATAGCTAAGTTAGACATTTTATGATCCTAGTTCTTTGATGAGCCCTAATTGTTTGACAGATCACTCTAAAAAAATAAAGTGACGTTACTATGGTAACAGCTGTCAGTGGGAAAACATGGAGACCTGTCATACATAACATAAACATATAATATGCCGGCACGATCAAAGGGGGAAGCACTGACATGGCACCTAGTTCACCCGGTGTTATGGGCTGACATCACGGACGTTGTAGGTGATGTAGCCAACCGTGTCAGTTTCCATAAAAAAAAAACGTAATGTTTAAATGTCTCAAAAATATATCTAAATCCGCTTCTGGCGTTATCTAGTATTTGCTATTCAGCGATAGGTGGAAAAAAAACCTCGGAGTAATTTCCTGGACATGCTTGCTTGTGAATGGTAGGGTAGCGTGCCGAGTGCGCGCGCGCTGCGCGACGCGTTTCGCCCGCGCGGACAGCAGAGCGCGGCTCGGCCGCCTCGATGACGCCGCTTCGACAGGTCGGCGTGGTCGGCTGGTCCAGTCGGAGCGCAGGGCCAGGCTTGCCACCTTTTGAAAGCAGTCGGAAAGGACAAGAAAATAAAAAATCGCAGATTTTTCCGAAATTTTCCAAATCTGGTATGATATTTTCTTTTAAGAAAATTTTGACATTTCAGAGAAAATACTATCATCGCTGAAATCAAACCACCTGTTCATAACGACGATAAAAAAATTTTAAATCTTCATTAACGGCGGTAATTTTAATTTCTGTGAATGTTGGCTGCTTGAGTTTTTGCCGGACTTCAAATAAAAAAAATATATTTATCAAGATGAGTTTGTAATTTTCGTTTCCAACTCATTGAAAATTATAAAAATGTCAGAAAGTGTCGTATCCGATGCTTGTAACTGATTTATAGACATTTTAAAGAACTCCATAGCATGGTTATGTGGCTTGTGTGTTTGTGGTTGGCGTGTGCGTGCGGTGTGCGCGAGCCAATGGTGGCGAAATTAAGCACACTGCACAGCCCATCTTACGTTACACTGTGGCGAAAGTAAGGACAATTTACGTCTTTTCCACGTACAAGAAAGGACGAAGGACATTTGACTCGAAATAAGGATTGTCCTTCCCAAAAAAGGACGGGTGGCAAGCCTGCGCAGGGCTCTACAACGCAACACTCACCGTAATCCTCTCTCGGCGAGGCGATTTTTTTTATTTTTTATGGAAACTGACACGATTGGCTACATCACCTGCAACATCCATGATGTCAGCCCATAACACCGGGTGAACTTGGTGCCACGTCAGTGCTTCCCTTCGATCGTGCCGGCTACACTGAACTGGACGGAAGTCTCTCGTCGTCGTGGTTGGAGGGCAAGGGAAGTAAAGATATGAATAAAAGAAAGTCAACATTGACTTACATACGTGTCGTGAGAGAGAGAGTAAGAGAATACAGAGAGCAGGACACACACTATGAGTGTTGTCACACAGTTTTAAGGCCTCTCGCCACAGATTTATTGATATTTTGTCAGCCTCGATAGCTCAGTGGTGCAGACAGTCGACTGTTGCTATTGATTGTTAAGCAACGCTGGGCGCGGTCAGTACTTGGGTGGGTGACAGCTCGAACGTTGGGGGCTGACCGTGGTTCGGATTCCACGTAAAACTATATGTCCCTTCCCTTCTTACCTTACAAGGTGGTAGGGTTCAACCCGCCCAGGTTGATACCACCGCAATGATAGAAACGTCGGTCGAAACGGCTATGTAAATAGTTTGTGTTTTCCGTCCAGTTCAGTTTAGCCGGCACGTCCGAAGGGAAGCACTGACATGGCACCTAGTTCACCCGGTGTTATGGGCTGACATTACAGGTGATGTAGCCAACCGTGCCAGTTTCAATAAAAAAAAATTAAGGCCCTTCTCCACAATTTGTCCAGCTTGCTATATAGGTACCTCGGCGGCCAGAGTTAGACTGGCGAAAGCGACCCCTAGTAGCGAGTAGTTCGAACTACGCTGTGACGTTAGAACTACATTGGCGGTCGCTGCACTACATTGCTTAGAACTTCTCCTCTTAGGGCCACTTGCACCAAACTCCATTTAGACGCTAAATACAGTTTAGTGCACAAAATATAATTTAAGTCGAAATGTGTCTTGCACCATTGCCGAATGTCAATTAGTGGAAGCTTATTTGCAATTAAAGTTAAATGACCGTCGATGCCCATTTAGCTCGGTAATTGTATTTAAGGAATGTCAAACTGACAATGACAGCTGTGAAATTTCTTACTTTCGTGTAAATAAGTAGAATACATACAGCAAGCAAGTATAGTATTTACATGTAATTTTCTGTTTACTCGATGTAAAACATGGATCTAAACGTCGGCTTGGACGTTCCTTCTGACGATGATGAAGAAATCGTCGATTTCATCACTGCGGACTTCTTCAACAGAAGAGTTTTTGAGCGGTCCAATCACTTCGAAACAATGCCGGAAACTCGGAAAACTCGAGAAATCTATCACCAGCTCGTAAAACAGTGAAAAATAACAAAACGTGCAGTCGTAAACAGAAAAGCGACTAACCTCTTTGGCGTGAGTGAACAAAGAGAATATAACCACGAACACCACAGAACATACAGATTTGACGTTTGGCCGGCGGGTACCTTTTTTTATGACGCACAAATCGAAAATTTGCTGTCTTTGTCTGTTGCATACAACACAAAATAGATAGAGCTGCAGTACAAGGAGTTAATACTACATGCACACACCATTTTCAGTTGGCGCAACATACATTTACATGACTATTAAATGTCATTTAACTAATTTTAAAATTAGCGTTAAATGGAAATTAGCAGGGCGCAACCGCCCCATCCATCGTCCCTGTCATCACGCAGGCAGGCATAATCCGGCACTCTAAAAAGTGACCCTGGTTTCAGCCAGGACTCGGTGATGGCAAAAACGATGCGTTTTGTTTTATTAATTAAAAAAATTATGTCCTGCTTTTTACTGCGTACGCTCCTTGCATTCCATTGCAACACTGTTGCGTTGGCCATTGTTAAGGATATTATTGAGTAATTTAATTTTTGAAGCAACGTTGGACGGTACAGGGGAAGAGGAAATGGGAGAGATCAGGGAGGTTAGAATTACCTCCAGAAGAGAAGAATCTAGTATATTATTGCCAGGTTCGGCTTGGAGAGCACCACCATTTGAAGGGGGGGGGGGGGGGGGGGGGGGGGGGGGTCACTTATCAACGCTTGGTAAGCAACTCTGTCGTATCCCGGAGTGAGAGGAACTCAGGGTTTCGGTTTTAGCATTATGGTTTTCTTATATGACGTTGGACCAGTTTTTAATACATCAGAAAATGAATTTTTTGTGGGACCATACTGTTTCGAGGTCTCTGCATAGAAAACTGATTCCTCTGCCATCATCAGCAAAATTTTTTTTTGTCATTCTTGTTCAGTACACTGTCTGCTGGTGGCAGGGTGAACGCCCTTGCAATAGAAACAAACCCTATCAGCAGGATTTGCAGGACAGGAGTCACCGGGGTGTTCTTGTCCGCACGCAACGCATTGCGGCTTCGAGCGGCATTGAATTTGTGTGTGGCCAAACCGGAGGAATTTGTGACATTGAATCGTGGGGAATTGATAGAGATCTACTCTTAATGCAGAGTAGCAACAAATACCCTGTTGGGGAGAGTCTGGTCATCAAAGTTAAGAACAACAGTTTGGGATGGTTTCCAGACTGTCGCTCCTTCCACTATGGTTTTAAGGTTGAGGCGCCGCCGTGTCTTCAGCACTGGACCACAGCCATCGGGGACCTTGATGTGTTCCAGTATTTCTTCGGA
This sequence comes from Nematopogon swammerdamellus, assembly GCA_946902875.1. Lineage (NCBI taxonomy): Eukaryota > Metazoa > Arthropoda > Insecta > Lepidoptera > Adelidae > Nematopogon > Nematopogon swammerdamellus. The sequence continues at coordinate 19,260,902 of OX336354.1, read as the reverse complement.
TGACCAATCCACTGGGATGTTTCTGACGATTCCCATCCTGGTGACCATTGTACGTAGGGATAATAGATTTATAACCAAAAGCAGTAACTTTGTCACTGTTCAAAAACTAATTCGTTCCTCTTGCCGATGAGAATTGAACTGATATACGATTCCTGCCTACTCTATTAACCCCATCCGGTTTAATGTCAGTGAAATTATTTTTGTACAGAAACAGGCCAAACTTCACCGGATGGAGAGACGTGCCCGATGCAGGGTCCTCCTCCGGTCGCGTAACATGAACTATGAAGGTTTTGTCGGTGATTTTGTATTCCTGCCTCGCAACTGACACGGCGGGCGTAAAGCTGCCTTGCTTGGTTTGCGGCGAGATTGCAGAATGTTGGGTGTTGGATTTTTTCACCTTATTACTTTTACATCAAACAGGGGGAAAGAGAGTTAGTTTCAGGATTTAATATTGAGTATAGAAGTGGAGGTTTTGTTTTAATTTTTTTAGGAGAGTATTCTAGAATTTTATTTATGAGGATATTATTTTCGTTACCTCCTTATTTTGTAATCTCGAGCCATCAGTTCTTGTACTCGTGTGTAGTGGTACGGGTGCATCCCCTCACTTCTGAGCAAGCGCCAAGCGTACGTGTTACCGACGTCGAACTCCCGGCCTGCGTCAGCGGTGCTGGCCCTCGGATGACGACGAACGAACTCAAGTACATTTTCTTCCAGCAGAACCGGAAGACGAGGCCGACCGTCATTAACTATAGGCGGCATGAGGTTTGCCGAAATCTCGTTGCCGCTGCACAGCTAATTGAATGGTTCGCGCACTCGGCCGTACACCATGCCACTCGGCGAATATGTTCCGTGCATGTTCCAAATTATGATTACACAGTTCATAGCACACCAACATGTCCACATACTGCTGATGAGTATACGCGTAAGGCATTTTAGCGCGGGGGCGGAGCACTCTGCACTGCACTATTTGCACTTGCGCTAGCTTTCAGCCACATGTTCAGCTCGAATATGTTCGGTAACCCTTATACTGACACTCCGTTTTGTCTGTCCTATGTAAGATTTTCCGCAGGAACACGGTATCTTGTATACCCCTGATGATTGTAGCGGCAGCCTGTCCTTAGCCGATCGCAGCATGCTTGAAATCTTGCGATGCGGGTGTAACACCGTCTGTATGCTCTTCTTCCTAAGAAGTTTCGCTATTCGGTCTGTTACACGTGCATACGGCATGTAGGCAGAAAGTCGCTTCACATCCGCCACCGGTTTCTTTTTTCGCATCTTCATTTTTGTAAACCGTGAGCCATATCCATTTTCTTTTAGGACACGATGAACTAACGTGGTTTCCTCGGTCAGATGGTCAGCATCACACTACCGTTGTGCACGCTGTAATAGTGACTTCGCCACAGACTGCAGATGCGCCGGGTGGTGGTGCGAAGTTGCGTGTAAATATCGGTTTGTGTGGGTATGTTTCCTGTACACTGTACTGCCGAAAGAACCGTCCTCCTTCCGAATTACCAGCACATCAGGAACGCCAGAGCACCGTTTTTCTCTAATTCCATCGTGAATTTTATTTGTGTATGTACCTTATTTAGGTTTTCCAGGAATGCCCAAGAATGTTCAAGATCTCGCCAATATGGAAGCCGGTACTGGCTACGCTGCAGTCAAGATAGAACCGAAGCGACACCGTCAGCAATTTCTGTAGGTCCGAAGAGGCAAGGAACGCAGCGAATCCGGAAGTGATACCTACCCACCACTACAATTGGCGAAGCAGGCGGGCTCCTGTCAGTGACGTGCTGGCTGCCGCAGGAGCTGGCACGTCCACTTGAGAACGGGTCCCATAGAGGACTCGAAACGTCGAGCTGCAGCGATGCGCTCGCCATTATCGCACCGGTAAGCCGAGTTCATTATTTAACAGCTCCAAGACTTGGTGTAGCCTGTTGCATGAATTTTAAAAATATAGATGAATTACGTGGTATACTGCGACGGAATTGATTTACATCGACGAAGAAAGTACCGGCACAAGATTACTTTCTCAATGTGTACTCACTAACTCGTTTGATTATAACACCGGAGAACCAGGCAGAAGTGCGCAGAGAAACGTTTGTGAATCAACAGTTGAATACTCAGGAGCAGTCAAGAGTAGTTCAGTCAGAGAGTCCTACATATACGATACCTACATCAGAAAACAAAGACACTCCTCAAAAAATATTTCAAACAAATTCAGTTCAGGAACAAGAAGTATGCACAAAGACACTTTGAGAACGTCAGAGAGTCGACCAGAGGGTAATCAGTCAGAGAGTTCTACATATACAATTCCTATACTAGAAAATAGCAACACTCCTCAACAAAAATCTCGACCAACCTCAGCTCCAGAACAAGAAAGACCGCTCACAGTGTTTGATTTGACTCAAAAAATTTCCCTATGCTGTTTATAGTATTAATCGATCAAGGAATGCATTTTAAATGCAAGAGTAGAACACCCGCGAGTCTATTTCAAAAACATTTTTTTATAAAAGATAATGAACTTTAAGCGACCTTGACCAAGAAAAAACATTAAATAAATTTTGTAAACGTAACTGTCCAAGATATTTTTTTGAGATACATATAGTCTGATAAAGGATCTTAAGGCGAATATTTGGGAAATCACCTCTGAATACCGAGTAATTAATATTTTTCCACATTTTCGTTTTTATTTTTTTTCTCCATAAAAACTCAAAAGTGCGGCTTGTGAATACTACAAAAAGATTGAATTGCTCCTAACAAGGCCTACCACTGATAAAAAAAATCACGTTCCACTATCGCGGCCTTTAGAAGAAATTAAATTTCAAAACATAGTGCTAGGGTTGCCACTAACCTTGACTTTTCATTTTATTTATTTATTCATTTTATTCATTTCGTTTATTTGACAGCCTCGATAGCTTAGTGGTGCGGTCGTTCGACTGAAGTTAAGCAACGCTGGGCCATAAAAAAAATTTAGTAATTAACTAAATTTTTCTCTAAATTACAATAACTTATCATATTTAGACATAAAATATAAATATTTGGCAGGCCTTTTTTTATTAAGTTTTTTTCGATGAAGGGTCACACGTAGCGCGGGAAGAGGTCCACCCTCGTTAGGCTTATGCTAAAACCCCGTGATGATACATGTGACCTAGAGAAACGGGGGTGAGGCACCATGTCGTTACAGACCTATGGTGCCACTTTGCCTCAGCAGGGGCTTACCCAACCTGCTGGGGGATGTCCATTCGGGCCCCGACCGGAGGACTTACTGCAAGGGGGGCATGAGGGCGCAAACCCTCATGTTGGTACACGAGTGGCAAACGATGCTATGGACAGCGCCACAGCCGGTACTTCTATGACTTCTTCGGAAGTATCCGCAAATACGCAAGGAGGTTGTACGCGATTGCACATGTTTGAATGCTTTTACGAGGAAAGCAAAAAATATAAGAAGAACGGGTCACCTGACGACCTAACGTCATCGGATTTGACGACTATCGTTTTAAGAGAAATAGTTCAACACCTCAAAGATCTCTCGCCTAGCGAAAAATATAGACTCATAGGCGAAATTATTAACCCATTTCTCAGAAAAGCCATGAGACATTATAAGGAATGCAGAAGGAACAAAAAAAGGTTCAAGGACAAACATGGCGTTTTCTTGAACAAACAGTTCATCGACGACATACCAGCTGAATTCAAGAGGGTTGCAGCAGACTGTGTTACATCCAGTATGGTGTGCAGTACTTCACCAGTTCCGGAAGCTGCTGCAGACTGTGCGACATCCAGTGTGATGTGCAGTACTTCACAACTTCCGGATGCAGTTGCAGACTGTGTGACATCCAGTGTGGTGTGCAGTACTTCACAACTTCTGGAAGCTGCTCCAGACTGTGCGACGTCCAGTGTGGTGTGCAGTACTTCACAACTTCTGGAAGCTGCTCCAGACTGTGCGACATCCAGTGTAGTGTGCAGTACTTCACAACTTCCGGAAGCTGCTGCAGACTGTGCGACATCCAGTGTGATGTACAGTACTTCACAACTTCCGGAATAATTAAAACCTCTAACGCTAGAAGGGAGCAGCCACGTCTCTTCTTACCTTTTTTCAAAGAAAAATCTCAGATTTGCCCGGCGAGTACATTGATTGATTATCAAAAAAATAACTAACTCTTTAAGAAAGGGTAATCTAGAATACCTTATCGATTAAAAAAACCCACAAACAGGCTCTTCCCAAACTATAAGCCGCTGGGTCAAGGATGTACTCACAGAGAGTGGGATTGACACAACTACGTTTAGAAGCCACAGTGCACGTCATGCGTCAACATCCGCTGCTAATAGAGAGGGGGTTAGCTTAGACATAATTTGGAAGACAGCGGGATGGACCTCTCAGTCTTCCGCATTTGCTAAATGTTATATTATAATAGACCAATCGTAAGTGATAAAAGTGCCTTCGCAAAAGCTAAAAGCAGAAAATACATAAATCCGTAGGTAAAAATCTTCCTAAGAAAGGTTTATATTTAAGTCCTCTCTATAATAAGTAGCGCTACACAAATACATAGTAAGCTTTATCCATTGTAAATGGTCGTAAATGGATTAAACCAACTAATTTAATTAGATTATTATGTAAACCTTTTAGATTTTAAAAAAATTTGTATACCTGGCATAAAGCCTAACAATGAAATGATTAATTATCGTAATAAACACATTTACGCTTTTCCAAGCTTTCTAAACATCTACCTTTGTTCATTAGATATCTCGAGGACAAAAGGGTGTTCTGTATCGGAAATAGATCATATTAAAATTATAAAAAGGGGGGTAAATAAACGACACCGTTTTAGTACGCTATTACCAAAAAAATACTTGGAAATACTATATCGGCTTTGTAATGAACTTGGAATTAAGGGATAGTGAGCATTATTATAAAATACGGTGCTTAAAAACTGTCAAGGATTCTACGAGATTTGTGAAATTCATTATACCAAAAAAACGAGACATCGATATAATACCTATGGTATCTGTAGTTAAACACATAAACATAACTCAAAAAAAAAAAGATTCCAACGAATATTATTTGAGTGATGATAATGACAGAGTGTATTTTTGAATAACATTGTTTTTCTTTCAGGGGTTTTAATTTTTATGATTGATATTTGTTTAAACATTAGATGATTGGACGATATGAGATGCAGAGATCTCGACTTCATTTTTTTGCAATAGAGAAGAAAAAAGTAATTCCTGAAGACGATTTTTTTGAAAAAATTTTCAAGTTTTATAAATCGTTATTTCTATGTTTACTCAGTTTTTCTTGTGTTTCTCTAATTTTAATGCAAGCAAAATAAAAATAGTTTTAAGTATAAGGCTCCAAAAGTGGAGTGATTTCAATTTGTGATTAAAAAGTTCCTTCTTATTTTAGTAAGCTAAACTAATACATATGTAAACATATTATTAAGGAAATTAGAACAATTTGTTTTATTCTGAAGTGAGGGAAGGGGAAGGAGTAACAGTGTAGGTACTGTAGGTTTTGTTTTATAATTTTTATTTTAACAAATGGGTTTGTTAAATCTGTTCTGGTTTTTTATATAACTTTAGTTTTTGGAGCGACTTCGTCTGCGTGTACGAGTACCTACTTACTACTACCACAGAATAGAAAAGAGTACTAATAATACCGCTACTAGTATAAATTTATCCCACTATGCATTTTTGCATTACCGAAATGTATGATAGAACCTGTGTACTAAATTTCACCCAAAAATGTTCAACCGTTTTGGTGTAAATAAAAGACAATTATTTAAAGAAACAAACATCTATACTTTCGCATTCATTAAATTTTTGTTATAAACTAAAATTCTACTTAATCTTTTGTTATGTTCTCAGCTTTACTTTAAATTATGTTGCTTTTGTGTTACTTTTATGTTACCGTAACATAAAAGTGTGTATGTTACTTTATGTTACAAAGTGGCAAAATCTACGGCCTTACCCCACTACTTTTTCATTGGGGTCCTATTACATACTCGCTTATCGGTAGGTATGTATAGCATCCGTCAGCCTAAGGGATAGGGAGGGTGATATCTCTTCGGACAAAATGCTTCGTACAATCAAGATCGAACTTCACTTAAGGTAAGTTCGTTTGATCTTAAGAATATTGGGCAAAACATTGCACCTAATATTCACACTTCCGATTGAAAATGGAAATACCATGACGTACAAAAAAATTACTGGAAAAAAGCTGGAGAATGAAAGACGTAAATGGCGCCATATAAACCGGTTAATCATAGATTAAATTTCTATGGTATCATATGAAAATTTGGGAATTACACATCTGCGTCTCTAAGAATACAAAAATAATGACACATTTTTCGGCGGGTATATTGTTTTTTGGTGCATATATTGCTTTTTGGTAATATATTTCAACTCCCACCGGTAAAAGGGCATTGGTGTTTTATTCAACTGCTATGGTTTTCGGCCGAGGTTAACTTATGCCGCCCTGTTGATCTTCTTCTAGGAGCAAATATATATTCGATCGAATATAATTTCTAAATGGACTGAGCAAGTCAGATCAAAGTCTGCCGGTCGCACAACAAACGCGGCTCGGATGGATTCCATGTGGAAATGTGACAACATTACATTGCAACGTCATCATTAATAACATTGAAGATATTCAAAGATTCTGGGAAATAGAAGATATCTCAGAAGAAACGAGTCTCTCAGCGGAAGACTACATGTGCGTAGTAAAATTATTAATACATAATATCATATTAGGATGAAATGCAACACTAGTTTTAATTAGTTGAAAGTAAGCTCCATAGCTGCTTCATTGTACGCCAAAAAATCAGATCTAAACATTTGTATGAATTGAAATTTCAATGAACCAGACTAATTTTTCTTCAAGTTTCTTAATAGGGAAAGTGGACTATAAATTTCCAAATGTCTCAAATGTCTTTCAATTATGCTATGTGCAGCATCAACCTCTTGAACATTTCCGTGACCAGGCTCACAAAATTTTTGAATTATCTAGACAACCAGTAGCAGGTGACTTAAAAAATGTGACAATCACCGTGCTCAATCGTGAATTTCGATTTTGCGGGACGCAGCTGTCTGACCATAAAATTAGTCGTTTTTTTTATGGAAACTGACACGGTTGGCTACATCACCTACAACGTCCGTGATGTCAGCCCATAACACCGGGTGAACTAGGTGCCATGTCAGTGCTTCCCCCTTAGATCGTGCCGGCTACACTGAACTGGTCGGAAAACACAAACTATTTACATAGCCGTTTAGACCGACGTTTCATTCAGTGCGGTGGTATCAACCCGGGCGGGTTATTAAACCCTACCACCAAGTAAGATTAGGAGGGAAGGAACCTACAGTTTTACGAGGAATCCAAACCTCGGTCAGCCTCCAACGGTCAGCGGTCACCCATCCAAGTACTGACCGCACCCAGCGTTGCTTAACATTCAATAGCGACAGTTGACTGTCTGCACCAGACTGAGCTATCGAGGCTGACAAATTATATGAGGTATATTTAGATCCAAAACAATTTGCTTGAGAATTGTTACTAAAACGCTTGCTATATCATTTCCACTTCTTCCACTGAAAGTTTCATTCCAGATGCAATTCAATACAGTTGCATTGGCATTACAATGGGCTGTCAAGTTATTATATACGCACAATTTGCTCTTACAAAAAAAAACCCTAAATATTTACTGGGTAAACTGAAGACATTTTCCAAGTCGAAAGTGACCACAGCCGTATTGGCATCGAATTTTAGTTTTAGTGAGTCCACGTGGATGTTGTAAGTACACTGTACCTGTACAGCATTAGTAGATGTGTCCTCTAGTGATGTTCACTGTTAGAGGGGCCGGAAGGGTCTGCCCTCAAAAGTAGCGAAACTTTTTGGTAAATTTTCTTAAGATCAGCATCATCGTTTCTTTTGGGAGACGCCGCCGTATTCTATGATAAAGATGATTTTTGTTTTGTTTTTATGTAATCCGGTATGGGTGGCTGAGTCAGAGGGGCCAAAGAACATGCTCTGACTAGCCAATATCACCTCCGAGAAGGTAGGTGCCATACCGGAGACTTCCCTGGATTGTTGGCTATACTGGACTAGAGGAGAACACAACCGAGCTTGCTATGCGGCCATCTTCTTTGGTGCTATGGTGATTATTGTGCACCAAATCTAGGGATTTTTGAGTCAGTTTCTTCGAGATTTTGTATTTTTTGTAATATAGTCGCGTTTTCCTCTGTAAATAAATGTCAGGTCCCTATCATCGCGTTCTTTCTCGGGGGAAAATTTTTGCATGTTCAACTATTGGCCGCCGTTGCGGCTGGTGCTGCTTTTATTTATATGTATTTAGTAACTGAAGACTGGAAAAAGCCGTAAAAGCGTCGATGGTGGAAAACAGACTTAATTGTATAAAAGAAGATCTTCATTACTCTTGGAACTGAAATGTCCGCAAATAAGTGGCCAATATAAAAACTTTACCCGAATGTCACCTACTGATTTTGATAATTTGTTAACAATGGTTGCATTATGCATTCCAAATAACACGTTTTTCTTTATATAAACTAATAAGTTCAAGAGATTGTTCGTCTGTCCACACTATTAACGTCCACACGACACAACCGTCACGAACACCGTCCAAACGAACACTGCGTGATGGCTGTGACCTGGATGTCGGTGTCAATGAAGGCCTTCATTTTCCTTCCATAAATGGTTATTTCAACTTTCGGCAGTCGCGGCAGCGAATAGTCCCGTCTTTCTTCTTCTTCGAAGCACATGTCGCTGTACAATGTGTTAAGTTTCCCTCTCCGTCGCTTCGAATTTAACGGGCCCGCCCCAACCAGATTTTGTCGAAGTGGTTACCCAGTAGTCGTCCGATTTCCATTAGATGTAGCTCTCCTTCGAACGCAATGCCATTTTTAATCGGGTGTTTTATAGCATACGCAGTTTTCCCAAGGCCTTCTCCTGGCTTCCAGCCGCACTTCCTCATATATTTATTCATGGCATTCATCCCGCTCTGTTTGTCACCTGCGCGGGCGGAGTTATGCGCGGCGGTGTTTCTCGTTTCCCGAAGGCAATCCGTTCTCATTATTCTAGGTGGACGTACTCGCCGCTTCGCTGTCCTCACGCGCGTCTGATTGCGGCTGCCACTTTATAGCACGATACGCTTCTCTCTGGTAGCCACTGCCAACACTACCACGTCTTCCGTTACCTCGCCGTCCGCCTCTTATCGCTGATCCTCCACGCATATTTCTGAAGTCCAACCGGCTTCAGACACGACGGCACTTCCTCGTTCAGCCGACTGATGATGTGTTCAGTTCAGTCCACGATTTTGCTGCCAGCTACCACGGTGGCTTCTTGGTGTTGCGCCTCGACTTGTTGATTGTACTGTATGGCTGTTGGTCGCTCTAACCATGACGTTCTGCTCGAGGTCTCTCAGGAACTCCGCTGCTTCGAACACGTTCACGTCGCCCTTTTTCGTAAACCAGAGACGCTGTATGTCCGCAGGGAAATGTCTCATCGCGCTGTTCTTTAAGTCGTTCTGACCTAGTGGTATATTCAGGCCCTGTACCTTATCCACCTGTTCCGCGAAATGCTCTCCCATGGTCAAGCCCTGCGCCGGGCTCCATGTCGAATTTATCAGTCGATATTTAGCTGCCTCATACTGGCGTGGTCCCCAGTAGACTCGTCTGAAGTCAGCGTCGAAGTCTGCCCAGTCGTTCCAATTTCCATGGTACATTTCCAGCACCTTTGCCGCGGAGCCCGTTAGACTTTCAATAGCTACTTCTGTGGCTCTATCTTGCGCGCCGATAGCGTTGATGTACCGCTTCAGTTTTTTCAAAAACCTAATCGGATTAACATCGCCCCTGCCATTAAATATCGGTTTGTCGACGGTCGGTCTGATCACATATACGTTTCCTGTGTGGCTAGAAGTCCCTTCTGAACTCAGCGAGGCGGGTTCGAATACTAATAATAAATATGTTTAAACAAACAGAATACTTGCGTCTGTCTTGAGGCGTTACTGATAAATTTGGAAGTTCTTTCGAAGCATATCGATGGTTACCTGACGCACCCTTTTATTTGAGTTTTAGCTACTTTCCAGGAGAGACGAAAAACTGTTTTTCTCATAATTTTTGTAAGACAGACATTCCACCCTTGCAATTAGGGCAAAAATACTAAGTCAGTCAGTCAGTCAGTCAGCGTTTAAGCGTCCACTGCTGGACATACGCCTCTCCAATTTTTCTCCAGTCCTCCCGGCCTTCAGCGGTACGGAACCACTGCTTTCCGCCGACGTACTTGATGTCGTCGTCCCACCTGGCGGGTGGTTCTCCCACACTCCGTTTTCCTGTCCACGGCCGCCAGTGTAGGACACGGTTACTCCAGCGGTCGTCGTCTCTTCGGCTGACGTGCCCAGCCCATTGCCACTTGAGCTTAGCCACCCGGTATCCAATATCGACTACTTTGGTGCGTCGGCGGATTGCCTCGTTACGCACCATATCACGTAGCGTTATTCCCAACATGGCTCGCTCCATTGCTCGCTGGGCAACTTTCAACCTTTGGACAACACCGACCGTCAGCGTCCACGTTTCACACCCGTACGTCATAACCGGGAGGACACACTGGTCATATATACGGGTTTTTAAATTTTGCGCAGAAAAAATACTAAAGGATGTATCAGTTAGTAAAATACCCGTTTTTAGGTAATTTCTGCGATAGGTGTTTGTGATTTTAAAATAAAACAACAAAATTTACCAAATAGAAGCTTGTGTATTGTAAGGGTCGAATGATCGTCTAATATTTTTTTTTTTAATTTACTTAATTAAATATGATAAATTATTCTCAATGGATAACTATAGATTGTAATAGCTTCTATCAAATGACCAAATGTTCTACTCGAATTCCAACTGATATGAGTGTTGCAATTTCTTCCTATATGAAGTGTTGGGCCCAGTAACTAATATGTCGACTGGCCATAGTCATGTGTAGTGTATGTGTATTCCTTTCTTGTTTAGTATTGCCTAACACAAGACTGAAGTTCGAACAATAAGTCGATAAACTACAAATGCAATAAATTCAACAGAGCTACTCCTTTGATCTGATTAACCAACCCCTATGCCGGGTCGTTAATTTCGACTCTGGAATATTATAAGCGAGGCGGGCCCTGCCTGCTTAAAAAGGATATTTTATGAAGGCAATCGTCAGACGATTGACCTCGATGCGCAAATTATTGGAATCGCGAGATCAGACTCGTATTCAGGTCGATTACCCTTGGGTAAATTGGACCAGACATATATGGTAAGTATTATTGCGATGATTTAACACCGGAGTGTTCTCACAATATGCTCGTTTAGTTGTCAGTTACTTCAGTAGGTAATGCTATCGTAATGAACAATATCCATTAGATGATCGCCATGGCATATATGGGTGGTCTACGACCTATATCCTTTGGTACTACATACACTGTAGCACTCCCACTGTTGAAAAGATTGAATTTGTAATCCTACAGCCTTGCTATTTTGCTCCCCAGATAGTGTCGATTGAACTGTGATATCAGGCAAATTGCAACCTCAGTTATCAGTAACCTTTAATTAATTCAGTTGAGACTCGAACTCATTCAACCCACATATGAATAAGATTGATCTGATCTGCCAAATTGCGTTAAATTCGAATTTCAAAAATTAATCAATTTCCTTCTATATATATCGAACCAAACGAACTATTAAAGGACCTGTAATCAAATTCAACAAATCTAGTCTAAATAACTGTTCGACGTAATTTAATAAATTACTGGTCTTTATGATTCAGGAAAGATTCTTTACTTCAGGGATACAATTGGAGGACCCAGCTAGTTAATTAAACAAGTTATGTGAACTGATATATCATTTATTTTTATAAGCCAGTTCAATATGATGTTACTTTAAATTCGCTCGTCTAGCAATCTAAATTTTCCACGGAAGAAAAGACGAGCAGAAAAACTCCCGTGTCAATATTTTACACCACAAATTACAATGCACAGTACTTAAATTAAATTATGGGAAAAGTGTAAGAACTATCTTAACTGATAATAATTATTACTCTAAGGAGGTAATATTAAATGAATTTCGTAGGTACACGACATCAATTAAACCAACATGAATATTCAAACAATTATGCGTTATTATGACTTATGAGATACAATTGTCATTTGCCAATATTTAGTGTCTAGAAAAATAATAAACTGCATACTGCTTCTAATATATGTTAATTGGATCAATGACTAATGTATTTAATTAATCCCATAAATTAGTTGATAACTAATTTTAATACGCTAAGCAAATGATAATGTATCTCTTTAAATTGTTGTAGCGAGTACTTAACTTTGTTTGTTCTGCTAACGCCTACGACAGCAACAGCACACTGATTTGACTACTTTAAATCAATCAGGCAAGAATCAATTCAAATTTAAATCACAATGTTTGTTCTAATTTCCAATTCTGGCGCACCCGCAAGGGAGTGACTAGTTACTCAACCGACGCTTCCAGACTGATGCTCTCTTCCCTTAGTAAAACAGTTTTATTATCTCAAGCCACGATTTGAAACTCACGCCAACATAATATTTATCCGCGCCCTCTGGTGGTGGCACTTCCCAACTTATATTCAAAATCGAACATTCCTAGTCCTCTCGCTAAGTAACCAGTAACAAACATCAATTTCGCCCCCAAATCTCGTTAGAGGGCGCCCTATTCTTTACATTGATTTGCCCGCTACTTATATAAATTATATATAGATGTCGCTGCATGTACCAATCTGGATAATATTCCTTATGTGACATGAATGATATTTCTAATAAATCCTAAATCGTAAATATCCGCAGAATCAATTATGCTAGTATTACATGATGTTTATATAGTCCGTATTCTGTAAAAGTAATTCTTAATTGTCGCTAGGTTACACCAGTACATAATTATATACATTTCTGTAGGATAGGGTCCATTGTTGACGCGCACGTTAATGCTTGCATTTCTTTACACTGCACACGGCATTAATATTAATTAATGCAAGACTTATCACTGCCTAACACTGACACTTCGTTCGCGAGACGGTATGCCGAGATGGCACTCAGGCACGGCATCTGGGACCATCTTCTCTCCTGGAACCCTGGAGTTGGCACGCCTCGGTACCCGCCGCAGACGGCTGGCAGCCGCACTCTGTCGTCATCTCCCGCTGCCGATCCGGCATCGGATCTCCAAGGGTCAGCCCTGGGCGCTGCGCTCCCACCAGCCCCATACAGCTTCCTTGAGCGCGCTGCGAGGAGCGGGCAGGCTACCGGTTCGTGAGCGGGCAGGCCGCGAGGCGCCCGCCACCCATTTCCTCTCCGCAGTGCCGGCGCAGTCTCTCGTAGTTGTTGCCAGGTATCTGCAATTGATTTTCGTGGGCGCGTAATATCTATTTTGTATCCTTAATGTATAACTAAACATACAGATTTTTTCCTTCATACATTTCTCGGGAGACGTTAAAATTGCTCCTTCGCACAGACGAGCGAGCACATGTGGCCTGGCGTCGCCCGGACGGTAAATTATGGCATTTTTTGTCATGTCTACTCTGCTTCGAGACACCCTTCATTAATTATGAACGAGTGGATTTCTTAAAACTTGTATTCTCAAGTTTATTTATTAACTCGAAAGTGGGGTCTCAACATGTTTCCGGCGTAGCTATGTTTATTTTAAAAGTTAAATTACAAATTTAAAAAACCCCCGACCCTTAAAAAGTCAAAAATAATTTCCGTTTACTTAATTAAAGGAGTCGGAAGACCGCTTAGTAAATTCCCGCGCAGCTCTGAGTTTTTATATTTTATTTACTTAGCGGTCCCCCGACTCCTTTAATTAAGTAAACGGAAATTATTTTTGACTTTTTAAGGGTCGGGGGTTTTTTAAATTTGTAATTTAACTTTTATTTCAAGCTTTTTAAAAAAAACCGCATGAAAATCGGTCCACTTTTTGAGATAACAATTTTTTTTATTACTTAATTACTTGATTACTTGATTACAAACATAGCTAAGAACCATCCCGATTAAACAAGCTTCCTAATAAAAAAAACCGCATCCAAATCGGTCGATCCGTTTGAGAGCTACGATGCCACAGACAGACACACACACACACACACACACACACACACACACACGTCAAACTTATAACACCCCTCCTTTTTTTTCGTCGGGGGTTAAAAATAGAGCTCCGCGACGTGCGTGATAGGTCGCCGAAATTTATGGCATCACTCCCGAGAAGGACGCTGAGGGCTTCGGGACCCTACATTCCCCTCTCATGGAGTCTGATGGGACTTCCCAACTGACTACAACCCTTCGTACAAATTATTCTAGATCCAACTAACTGTACTAACTAATCGCTGTTATAATTAGATATTATCTATCGAATAGCCGTAACTATATTCAACATTTACTATTATTGCTATCAATAAACAAAAGCTTACGCTAGCCGACGCAAAACAAAACCCTACAAAGGAGAAAGGAAGAGAAAAAAAAATCTGAGTGCAACGACCTCCGCTTATCAATAGCCGGCTACCGTCAGCTGTCTTCACCCATTGTCCGACTCGCTCAACGCGTGGTGTACCGCTGGTCCCTATTTTTTTCTACGAGACAATATTAGCCGCAGGCGACATTTGTTGTTGTTTATCTACAGAATTTACGTGGTACCTACTTAGGTGAATTGCATTAAAATTCCCACGGATTCTACCTGTCTGTGGGTCGATTAAAGTGTATAAATTCTTGCTCGGGACGGCGCCGATCTGATAATAACCTTCGAACAAAAGCTGGAATTATTTTCCTTTCCTTATTTGAATGCGGTAATGTTTTTAATTTTACGTAATCGCCGATGTCATATTGCGCAATTCGATGACTCTTGTTATAATAATTAGTTCGAAGCTCAGCCGCTAGTCTTAAATTTGCGCGCGCTTGTTACCGCATCTCTTCCATACTTAGGCTTTCGTCGCGTGGTAGTCTGTCGTTTTCCAGAAACTTATCCATAGTCAATTGATTGGGTCCTTTCACCCCAGACCAATTCGTTGGGAGTGAACTTGGTACTAGAATGTATCGTTTGGTTGTAGGTTGACTCGATATTAGGTAATATTCCTACCCATTTGGAGTGTTTTCTGTGACAATAATTATGCACGAAAGAGACGACCTAGTTCTCTGTTACATCTTTCAGTAAAATTTGGTCTAGGGTTCCGTACACTTGTATAGCAGACCTCAATGCCCAGTTTCGTCAATTCGTTCTTCCAGCATCTTGATGTGAATTGTGATCCCTTGTCGCTTACAACGTTCTTTATGTGTATTTTCTTTTGAAACTTCTTTACACACATTACCGCAGCCCTGGCGGTGGCCTTCCTTAGTGCGTATAGTTTCATTAACTTGCTAAATGCATCTTGTATTACTAAAATGTAAGCCATTCCATACTTCCCTTTTGGAAGGGGCTCGAAGAAGTCAATAACCACGATTTCACCAATCTGTGAAACAATAACCGGCTGACTAGGTCCGACAGTGGGAAAGGATTCGATCTTCGTTTTCTGACATAAATCACAGGTCCTTAACACACGAATTATTTCTCGTGACATTTTATTAAAATAATATCGAGTCTTCATCAAGGCATACACTTTATATCTCCCAAAATGTCCAATTTCTTCGTGTACATACGTGATTAAAAGGTCTCGCATGGCTTCAGGAATCACAAGCGTGTATCCGTGGCTTCCGTGACGCTCGTAATGCAACTTTTCGTCGATCATATTATATCGTTCGTATTCGTTATTTCGTTGTTTGTCGCCATAATTTTCCAGATATTCTATTATTTTATTCAAACCTTTATCTGCTCTTTGTAATTCCACTATCGACTTCAACTGTTGAGTGATTATTTCTTTATTTGTGACTCGAAAAAGATTTATTTCCGGACATATCCTCATCTTCGCGATTCGGTCGACCCATTTTATTAATGTGTGAGCACGAAACAGATGAATTGACTCGCTCCGTAGTTAGCTTAATACAGGAGTAAATACAAGGACTTCTTCCTACTAAAGTAACGGTAGAACGTAAGCAATTTGAAGTAACGCATAATCTGCATTTTACCATGATTGATGGGAAGATTGTGTAATGCTGTGACGATGACAAAGTCAGCACAAAGGTGCTATTTTTGCCATGCAACCGCATCGTCATTCAATAATATTGACGAAATGATGCAAAAAGAAATCGTAGAAGGGCATTTGAAGTTCGGCATCTCCACACTGCACGCGTGGATCCGAATGTTCGAATGTCTTCTGCATATTTCCTACAAATTAAATATAAAAAAAATGGCGGTGCAATTCCGAGGAAAACAAAACTGTGGAAGAAGTTAGAAGGGCCATTCAGAAGAAGTTTAACCCGTGTGGCATAGAAAGGAGATTTCTGCGCATACGCCAAGATTCACAGAAATTTGCAGGTGCGAAACTTTCTCCGCGCTCTCCCAATAGTAAAATCATAACTTTGAAATTTTGTTCCGTACCCATAGAAATTTGCACCTTATTGAAATCAAGATGAAATTATCTTTCATTTGATATAAGTTTCAACGAATTGGATTCCTATTATAATGTCTAAAAAAATTGGTAAAGTTATAAATCAAATTATTTATGGGTGTATGACGGAAAGATTGAAGATACCTCAAAAAGTAAATCGTTAATGAAGAGCGTATAGAATTCCGCGGCGACCCGGCCGATCCCTGCCCGGGTATATATACCAGGCGGATCTCCGCTACTCCCCGCCCGCAGAGCACCGCCCCGCGTCCGCTGATCAAGCGGTCGTCACGGTACTAAGACCGCTGGCGGTGGAGGTGCCTGCGGCGGTGGCAGCCAGCCGGTGAATGCACAGTTGCTGTGCCTAGACATCCTACACACTCATAACAAATTACATTGCATGATAAAGATAATCCTATTACACAACCAGCGAATGCTATAGCCACAACTGACAAATCGGTCAAACAACGAAAAGTCTATGATAAACATGAAGCTACCTTTCTTCGACGGGAAGATACCGGCCGATTTGGTTTTGTTTGTTTTTTCTTTCCAACGGACATCATATGCGCCAACTGAAAACGTAGCAGGTCTAACGTACGCGCTGCGCGGAGCCGCGCGCTACTAGTGGCGGCGCGCGAGCCTGCACTGGTCCTACGCGCGCCCGAACGGAGGTTCGCGAGACCAGAAGTAATCGTGGTACAGGAAAAAGCAGCGGCACGCGCGCTCCCGAATATGATAAGACACGAAGGTAAATATATAATTTTATTTGCCTCCTGCGTGCGAAGCTGCGTCGAAACAATAAAGTTATTAACTGTCTACTACAAGTTTGCCACCCGTGACGTCACGTCAGAAAGGTCTGTCAGTAGGGTGAGCAAAATAGTAAGGTATACGAAAAATTCGCAACCAACTATTTAGGGTAATTTAAATTAGAAAAAGTAATTGCTAATTCAGATTTGTTTCTTTAAAATTATACTTACATGTGTAGATAGGTATATGAAAAAACACCAATTAAAAAATTACATTTCATTTTGATAGAACAATGTGAAAAATTAATTATTTTTCACTTCAGACAAAATAATAATATACCTAGCTGCAGGAGGAGCGCAGTCTACACATAATCTGGTACCTAGATACATGCCTACTATTAATTTATTTGAATCCTCAGATGTTTATGGCCTTAGCTTACCTGCCTCCATTGTTTTAAGTAGGAGTGGGTCGTTGACGGTCTTTACGTCAACGAAACGCAACCGTTTACAGAATACGTTGATTTTGAGTTGATCAGTTGAAATGATTAAACTAGTTGACGTTACGCGTTAGTTTAATTGATTTCTAACGTAGTTTGTTTGAGTGAGTAGTTGAATTGAAGAATGAATCTTGACAACAGAATGAAATAAAATTCGATGGAAATAAACTTCCCTTCATACTTTTGCTTGCAGGCTTACTCACATATATAAGGTAAGTAAGTATTTAAGTATATATATATATATATACTTATATTATATATAGTTATATTTGTCCCGCGAACAAAGTTGCGTCCACCTATTACAAAATTTTCATATAATACTGCGTCCACCGCACTTGGGCTTCCGTATACGGACGCAACTTTGCAACCTCTGTTCTTTTAACTAGAAATGACTTCTAATGCCATCTAGAAGCGTTCTGTGAAAACACCCGTGAACACAACCACGGACGCAACTTTACTGAAAAAGTATACAAATTCGGGTATTTTAGTTCAGCCAAATCCCGAGCGGCGCAGGTGGCGACACTGAGCGCGCGTATACCCTGCCCCGCGCCCCTGCCGTATATAAAATATCGATTGGTTCAGTAGTATTGCGTCCGGTATTTGGAATGCATAATTTAACCTCGCCCGGGCCTCTCGCATGGGACATATAAATCAGCTATTAGCACGATAGTTTTGCTTCCACTATTTCTTTCGAATGCATAGCCTAGCCCGAGCGCCGCTCGCTTGCCCGGCGGCGCCTCCCCCCCCCCCCCCCCCCCCCCCCCCCCCCCGCGCATATAAATCAGCTATTAGCACGATAGTGTTGCTTCCACTATTTCTTTCGAATGCATAGCCTAGCCCGAGCGCCGCTCGCTCGCCCGGCGGCGCCTCCCCCCCCCCCCCCCCCCCCCCCCCCCCCCGGCGCATATAAATCAGCTATTAGCACGATAGTGTTGCTTCCACTATTTCTTTCGAATGCATAGCCTAGCCCGAGCGCCGCTCGCTCGCCCGGCGGCGCCTCCCCCCCTCCTCCCCCTCCCCCCCACGGCTCATATTAATCAGCTATTAGCACCATAGTATTGCTTCCACTATTTCGAATGCGTTGTTTTAGTTAAGTCACTGGTCCATAGCTTTGTGTGAGTGGTGTAGTATTAACGAGTTTTAGCCGCGTAGACAACAGACAGAACCAACCATAATATGTAGTTAGTTATGTAGATAGGCGTGTACCTTATGAATTTAAACTTTCATAATGAGGAGGAGGCGGCGAACAAAAGCGGACATGTCCACTCACATAGATTTATTTTTTACTAGCTTTTGCCCGCGGCTTCGCTCGCGTTTAATTCTATAAGGACAAAGTAAGTCACAAACGGCAAGTCGCTAAGGGCGAGGCCGAAGGCCGAGTTTCGTTCAGGTAAACAATGTTCTCCCTAGAAGAAGTAAGTAACTAAAGGCGAGGTCGAAGGCCGAGTTACGTTCGTGTAAACGATGTACTCTCTAGAATAAATAAGTCACTAAAGGCGATTTTTTTTGTAATATTTAATAAAATATAAAAATTTTACAACCCTTTTTTTTAATTGATCTATTTCCGATATAGAACCCCCCTCCCCCCCCCCCCCCCCCCCCCTGAAAAGCCCGTCACTTCAAACGAAAAGACCTATACATACATACAAAAGAATGATATCGTTGGTGATCTGGCAGAAAGTCCTATCTCAAAAATGTAAATTTTTCAAGAGACGTGAAACTGTTTTGTTCAGAACTTAGGGTCATACAATGTAAAAAAAAAATCACTTACAATTTTATTTTATGTTATTTTATTTTAGAATAAAGTCGCCTGAATTTTGTCCTGACATTGTGGAAAAAATTATATAGGACATATTACCACCAAAATCTGAATTTGGCAAAAATTTAGATAGGACTTTCTGCCAGATCACCAGCGATATACCGAATTCATTTACACAAAAACTGACAGCAATTTTGAGCTTCGTTTTCCTTTAAAAAGTCATTCACAATGTGGCCAAAATTAGGGATAATTTGCAAGAGTCTGAACGAACATTAACAATTGCAGTGAAGTAGTTTGTATTAAACGAAGTGCCCGTGGGGCCGTTACATGTTCTAAATTTGAAAAGTTTCCGGAAAACGCTCTCAATACTTCAATAATTCCAATAATTTCCATTGTTAATGTTAGTGTTAATGTTAGAACTCTGGCAAATTATCCCAAATTTTGGCTACTTAGTGAATGATTCAAGTCATTCACATGTGTTATACCGTTGGAAAGGGCGTAAACTAGCATATTTTTTCTCGTCCTGGAGATTTTGAGAGGTCATCATAAGTCCTTTTCATGGTATTAACTTCATCAAATTATATTTTTTCTAGAATAAGAATATTCGTAAAATACAATACATTTTATTTTGTGCTGATACTAACATAAACAAAAAAGTTACAAGGTTTTAAAGCTTGGGTTTTGGTAATTTTCAAAAATAAAGAAAAAAAATCGTATCTTGATACCACGTGACACCTGACAAAAGGTATCATCATGGGTCAAAACCTTGTAAATGAGCCCACGTATATAAAAAAAAAATTTCGGTCGATGTGCCGAACACCCTGTATAATAAATACTATTATAACGAATACAATAATAATAACAATTTCAATTATTACATTTTGCAATCACTTCTATATTACAGCGCGCAGACACAACTTTTCCCTCAAATTGTTTGGATAGGTTAGATTAGGTTACGTTAGGTTAGGTTAGCTTAGGTTAGGTTAGGTTAGGTTAGGTTAGGTTGGGTTAGTTTAGATTAGGTTAGTTTAGGCTAGGTTAGGTTAGTTTAGGCTAGGTTAGGTTTTTTTAGGTTGTGTAAGTTTGGGTAGTAAGTAGGGCTTCCATTCCGTAATTACGTAATTACGCAAAGATTTTAAACTTCTGACAAGTCCGTAACTGAAGGATAGAAATCAGTAATTACGTAAGTATAGGATTCTCTTATTTAACAAAATATAATATGACATAAATAAATTATTGATCCATTAAATCACAAATCACGACTTATTGAAGTTGGCAATGGCAACATTAAAACATGTATTCTAAACAGTATGACGGCAACCCAGCCCAGCCAACACTGACACCGGACAAGCGGGTATTCCCCCTTATATAAAATAAATTCAATCCCTAAATACGAGTACCTGTCTGTGGTTCCTGGTTTATTTGGGTCTTGGTTATCGTACGCAATAATTATTTTTGACACGTAAGTAATACAGTTTAATTTTGATAACTAATCGTCCGCAGGGAAGCCGCGTGTTTCAATGTGTGTGTTCAACACTATGATTTATTTTAGACGTATGAAATAAAGTCTCATTGATTTGTCTGTTATTTTATTAGGTTCACAGTACAGTTCACACCGCGATGTCCACGAACTGACTTGTTCACTAAAGTATTTTTGTTGAGTGCCTGTGTACATATTTTAGAGAGAGAGAGATTTGCCTTTAGACTCGCTGGAGATTTTTCATTTTAAAAATGTACGGAATCACTACAAATTTAAGTACTGGGATAAAATGTATTTATTGGAGTTTACTCCAAGAATAGATTTTTCATAATATACATAAGGCCCCCGGTATGGAAATTTTATGAGGATTGAAATAATTCAAGCGTTAACTCAAAAGAGTGACGTTTTCGCGTTAACTAAAAAACGTTATGTTTTTTTCCGGCCAGTATGGAGTAAACTCCAATCGTGCGTGCAGACACACACACACACTTTTTTTACAGGTTGATTTTACGTACGAGTAAAAATTATAAATTTTTGTACGATTATTTAAATTACTTCATCAGCTAACTTTGACAGATTATACTATTTAATGTGGCATAGGTATTTATTTAACTAAGCTCGCGTGGTTTTCATGAAGTTTTATGAAATAAAATTAAGTGGAATTTTGTGTAATGTGCCAAAAATATAGCAGTTAAACGGAGATGTTGAAAAATTTCTTAAGTACAAGTCCATACTGTAGGTACTATACAGAATACTCATTGATCCATTGATTTTTTTAATAAAACCTATTGTTTAATTAATGTAATTTTTCAGTTTGTTCCACATTGCCCTTTGCTACCTATAAACATACAGTAATTAAAGAAAAATTTCTAATTAAAAAAATATCTTAGAAATTACTTAATTACGTAGTTACGTAATTGGACCACCAAAATTCGTATTCAGTTACGTAATTTATATATCCGTAATTCTGGATGCCCTAGTAGTAAGGTTAGATCTAATAAGGTTAGGTTGGGTTGGGTAAGGTTATGTTAGGTTAGGTTGGCTTGGGTTGGCTAAGGTTAGGATAGGTCAAGTATGTTCGCTTGTACACAGTTCAGTCGATTTGAGCTATTTTTTTCTTTTCTCAATACAATTTACATATCTCGGGATTTTTTGTGACCCTACTAGAGCCATAACGATTTTTGTGGCCATATCTCTCGAAGATCAGTATCACGAGAGAAATCTCGCTTATTAAAAAACATATCACGCCGTGGCATACAGACGGGCGAACGGACATGACGAAATTACACGTGTACCGTATTTGGCTACAGAACCCTAAAAAGTTATGTAGACTACGCGGGACGGATCTCGGCGTGTCGCCCGCCACGCGAATACACTATACAAGTACGGTGCGGGTGCGAGGGAGAACACCGACGAACCGCTGCGGCGGCGACACGCCGTGATCCGCCCCGCGCATTATACTTTGTTGTTCCCGTAGTGCGCCCGCGAAAAAAAAAACACGAACGCACTAACTTAACGCTGGGCTGGTGGCTGTGGCTGTCTCATGCGTTATTAATTATCGTTCGTCGTGTACGGGTGTACCTAGTGAGAATAATCGAATAAGTGTGCTGTCTACGTGAGTTGGTCGAGTTTATTACTACCATGAGAGAGTAATGTGCAAGGAAAATGCGGTCCACACGAAGCCGTAGTGCACGGATCCTTAGTCTTGCTGCTAGAAACATAACCTCTGCCCAAGGTAAGTACATACACGCACGCTCGTAATAAACGAGCGGCATTTCTTTTGAGTTAGTGTAATACCATGGTTATTTCTATGTAGGATGTAGCAGCTACAACGCTCAGGCGCGCGCCGACCCGTAACGCATATGTGTGCATCGGCACGTAGGTATCATTCATATTATATTTTAACGGCTTACGCGCGTGCGCGCGCGGTGCGGCGCGGCGCGCGCCTCCGATCTGTGTCCACAGATTTAAAGCGATAGATATAGCAAAGCGCTTAAGAGTATGTCACCGTTTAGATATAACGGTGTGTGAGATGAGACTTCATAATATTACAGTAGCATTGAGTTACAGTAGTCATCGCGCAGTGTTTTTGTACTTGTGAAACACACATAAAGTCATAATGGAATTTAGGTATACTTTTTTTAGTTACAAGTTCTCTCAAAACGCGGGTGGCGCTGCATCTGATGCGAAGTAGCCGCATGCGGTCCTTTTATTTGTGATATTGTTCATTGTGCATGTACATGAAGTCTCACACACACATCGTTCGTCTAATAGGTGACATACTCTTGAGCGCTTTACCATATCTATCTATTTAAATAATTGGATTAGACAGAGTTCAGTCAGCAGGCAGGCAGGACAGAAGGCGCGCCGCGCACCTTATCGGGCTTATGGGGAATCACCGGGACATGCGTTGGGGTTGTGTGTGTTCGGGTGAGCGGGTGCAACGTGCCACGTGCAATCAATTTGCACGGCCGCGCGCTTCTTCGTGATTGTTATAGGACTTCGACTTATATTTGACATTAGATCAGAGGTGGTCAATACACGGTGTTAACTATAATAGGCGACATTCCCGAAAGGGGGTTATTCTGTGTCACATTTCACATACTGATCCCGAAATGAGGATTTTTTTTTGGTTTTGTTTTAAAATGGACCATTTCTATATTTGGTATAAAAACATGGTATTTCGAATTATGGGAATCGCACTGTATCACAGATTACTAAATAGTTACTTCGTACTGTATTACCAAAAAAATAATCTAAAGCCGGATAATTTTTAAATAAATACAAAAAATCTATATGTATAACTGGCGGCGCGCGACGCGCGGTGGTCGCGGCGCGGCGCATGGTGGGTTTACACCATTCCAAAAAGAAAATGGTCGCTAAGGTAAAATTTTGAAAAAAATGGAAATTTTTTTTTTACAATTTTCGATTTTATTTTTAAATACCACAAAATTATTAGTACAAAAAATATTTAGTTTTATAATCGGTATTATAATAAAAATGTAGCGAAAAAAGTTAACACCGTATAATATGGTTTACATAGGTACTTAAATATCACCAAGCATACATACGGGAGTGGCAACCGTCGAGCGCTATTATATGGGAAAATTAGCCGCGTCTTAGTGCATTATGCTCTTACAATATAATAGTCTGCGGGATCGAACGTCAGTGCACGTGTGACTTGGGGACAAAGAACACGTATATGTGCACTACGCAAAATGGCGAGTTGTGCAGTTCGTACGTGTCGAAAGAGCTCAAGATCATCAGGAATAACAAAAGATGGCGTAACCTTTCATAGGTAAGTCATTTTAATGATAATACAACGCTTAAAACGTGAAAAATACAATAATTCCGCGAGTTAGGAGCACGACTGCGCGCCATACCGGGCGCGTACACATGATAGGCAAATTTGACAGACTGAAAAGAAATTTGAAATCAATTATTGTATACGGGGATGTTGTTTATAATAAATGCGATGTTGTTTATCATAAATGCGAAAGTATATTTGTTTGTTTATTTGTTTGCTATCATGTTGTTTATCATAAATGCGAAAGTATATTTGTTTGTTTATTTGTTTGCTTGTTTTTTTTTAAGTGAAAATTTCTTTAGCGGTGCTTGGCACTTTTTTAGGTGGGTATAAAATGTATAACTCGAAATCGCGACATCGCGTCAGCGTCATTTTTAAAATGAAACCTTAAGTCATTGCATTAAGGGTTAAGTTAGAGTGGCACGGGATCTGCCGGCACACCCGGAGTGCAACTGTTAAGTAGGGTTCGGTAACAGGTTTATGTCTGTCCATTCTACTAAGTTCTGCAAAATGAATGTAGGGTTCCGTAACAAATGCATGTCTGTCCGTTCTACAAAATTTTACATTTATTTCAAAATGAATGTAGGGTTCCGTAAAAAATGCATGTCTGTCCGTTCTACTAAATTTTACAATTTTCAACCAAGGTCCTCCGACGGTTATTTTATAATAAAAGTAGGGTTCCGTAACACGTTTATGTCTGTCCATTCTACTAATAAGTTCTGCAAAATGAATGTAGGGTTCCGTAACAAATGCATGTCTGTCCGTTCTACAAAATTTAACATTTATTTTAAAATGAATGTAGGGTTCCGTAACAAATGCATGTCTGTCCGTTCTACTAAATTTTACAATTTTCAACCAAGGTCCTCCGACGGTTATTTTATAATAAAAGTGTCTGTGTGGGCCCTGAATACGAATCCGTTGTCAAAATTCAAAAAAAGTGGCCGCCATTTTGAACTTTTTAGTTACTGGACCGATTGCTTTCAAAATCGATATCTGGGTGTCTGTGTGGGCTCTGAATACGAATCCGTTGTCAAAATTTTATAAAAGTGGCCGCCATTTTGAACTTTTTAGTTACTGGACCGATTGCTTTCAAAATCGATATCTGGGTGTCCGTGTGGGCTCTGAATACGAATCCGTTGTCAAAATTTAAAAACGTGGCCGCCATTTTGATCTTTTTAGTTACTGGACCGATTGCTTTCAAAATCGATATCTGGGTGTCCGTGTGGGCTCTGAATACGAATCCGTTGTCAAAATTTTAAAAAAGTGGTCGCCATTTTGAACTTTTTAGTTTATGGACCGATTGCTTTCAAAATCGATATCTGGGTGTCTGTGTGGGCTCTGAATACGAATCCGTTGTCAAAATTTTATAAAAGTGGCCGCCATTTTGAACTTTTTAGTTACTGGACCGATTGCTTTCAAAATCGATATCTGGGTGTCTGTGTGGGCTCTGAATACGAATCCGTTGTCAAAATTTTATAAAAGTGGCCGCCATTTTGAACTTTTTAGTTACTGTACCGATTGCTTCCAAAATCGATATCTGGGTGTCCGTGCGGGCTCTGAATACGAATCCGTTGTCAAAATAAAAAAAAAAGTGACCGCCATTTTGAACTTTTTAGTTACTGAACCGATTGCTTTCAAAATCGATATCTGGGTGTCTGTGTAGGTTCTGAACACGAATCCGTTGTCAAAATTTAAAAAAGTTTCCGCCATTTTGAACTTTTTAGTTCCTGGACCGATTGCTTTCAAAATCGATATCTGGGTGTCTGTGTGGGCTCTGAATACGAATCCGTTGTCAAAATTTTATAAAAGTGGCCGCCATTTTGAACTTTTTAGTTACTGTACCGATTGCTTTCAAAATCGATATCTGGGTGTCCGTGCGGGCTCTGAATACGAATCCGTTGTCAAAATAAAAAAAAAAGTGACCGCCATTTTGAACTTTTTAGTTACTGAACCGATTGCTTTCAAAATCGATATCTGGGTGTCTGTGTAGGTTCTGAACACGAATCCGTTGTCAAAATTTAAAAAAGTTTCCGCCATTTTGAACTTTTTAGTTCCTGGACCGATTGCTTTCAAAATCGATATCTGGGTGTCTGTGTGGGCTTTGAATACGAATCCGTTGTAAAAATTTTATAAAAGTGGCCGCCATTTTGAACTTTTTAGTTCCTGGACCGATTGCTTTCAAAATCGATATCTGGGTGTCTGTGTGGGCTTTGAATACGAATCCGTTGTCAAAATTTTATAAAAGTGGCCGCCATTTTGAACTCTTTAGTTACTGGACCAATTGCTTTCAAAATCGATATCTGGGTGTCCGTGTGGGCTCTGAATACGAATCCGTTATCAAAATTTAAAAAAGTGGCCGCCATTTTGAACTTTTTAGTTACTATGGCGGTTATTATATTATTATTTAAAATGGCGGCCACTTTTTTTACATTTTGACAACGGATTCGTATTCAGAGCCCACACAGACACCCAAATATCGATTTTGAAAGCAATCGGTCCAGTAACTAAAAAGTTCAAAATGGCGGCCACTTTTTTTAAATTTTGACTACAGATTCGTATTCAGAGCCCACACATACACCCGGATAGCGATATTGAAAGCAATCGGTCCAGTAACTAAAAAGTTCAAAATGGCGGCTACTTTTTTTAAATTTTTACTACAGATTCGTATTCAGAGCCCACACATACACCCAGATATCGATTTTGAAAGCAATCGGTCCAGTAACTAAAAAGTTCAAAATGGCGGCCACTTTTTTACATTTTGACAACGGATTCGTATTCAGAGCCCACACAGACACCCAGATATCGATTTTGAAAGCAATCGTTCCAGTAACTAAACAGTTCAAAATGGCGGCCACTTTTTTTAAATTTTGACCTCAGATTCGTATTCAGAGCCCACACATACACCCAGATAGCGATTTTGAAAGCAATCGGTCCAGTAACTAAAAAGTTCAAAATGGCGGCCACTTTTTTTAAATTTTTACTACAGATTCGTATTCAGAGCCCACACATACACCCAGATATCGATTTTGAAAGCAATCGGTCCACTATCTAAAAAGTTCAAAATGGCGGCCACTTTTTTTAAATTTTTACTACAGATTCGTAATCAGAGCCTACACATACACCCAGATATCGATTTTGAAAGCAATCGGTCCAGTAACTAAAAAGTTCAAAATGGCGGCCACTTTTTTTAAATCGCGAGATTAAAACACCATGAATATTATTAAACCGGAAAAAAATATTGTTTTAAGGAAGACTCTTCAATCTTTTACTCTGTTGCTCGAAGTTTAGGTAAATAAGCCCTACTTAGGCCCACTTGCACCAACACGAGTTTAAAGTTAAGTAGCGAGTTATGGATTTAAACCATATTTAAACCGGTTCCCACAGTCAGCGGGTGCTAGCTTAACGAGTTAAACTGGTTTATATATTAAATTTGTGTTGGTGCAAGTGGGCCTTATTCCTATCACTGATTATTAGTACAACTTTTCAAAAATATTAGAACAACAGTTTGGTTTAATTTTTCAATATTTTTTTTTTGGATTCAAACAATAATATTCGTTCAGTAAAAACTATTTGAAATAATATTACAAATAACAATTTCAAAATTCACAAATATACCGCACCATCATCGTCCGTCAGACTGGCATTCGTAGTGATCCCGTCAAGTTGCCGTCAAGCAAGGCTTCCGATTGGTCGGACGGTCGGCTCTTACTACCAGATACCCGAGCCAAGCCAGCGATAACAAACCTGTCGCTGGCCTTGCTCGCTCTGTCTCTCTCCATATCGCAGGGCGCGATATGGGTAACGGAGATAGACAAGTCACGTCATAAAAGATTAAATTGCGATTTCGAATTTCGTAGTAGTAGGGATTTTTGGCTAGCCGTGCTCCGATACAAACGCAGTAGCGTTGCGTCTCCCGTATGTATGCTCGGTGTTAAATATGTACATACTTAAGTAGTACTTCTTACAATTTTGAAATCAATAAAATACCAACACTTGGTAGGTACATAATAAATAAGTAAATACAGGGGTGGGTATTAGGTTGAGTCATACATAAAGCAAGACACAGCTCATAATGCTTCAAATCAAATACCCCAAAGGGATTCTGGTAGAAAATGCCTAGAGGCAATAAGTGTTACCTTTTTCCCATAAGCTTATATGAGTGCAATAAATGTATACAATACAATACAATACAATAATGCTGGAGCTGATTAGTAAATAGAAAAAAAATATGCCCATTCAGTACAAATAAATAAATAAATACATAAATTCAACACAATATTTATAACTGACATCAGGGGGTTATTCTATATGTGAAACTAAATAACTTCTGCGGCAAAAGAAATTTTTTCAAACAAAAGAAAAATTTATTTTTCCTATACAATTTTGTAATAAGTACCTATTCTCAAAATGTATGGGAAAAATATTTTTTTTTCTGCTAAGTAGTAAAATTTATTACATGTATTTATTAATTCTGAATTTTATCGAAACAGTTTTTGCAGGTTTTATATGTTTCTTTATCGTTGCAGACACGATAGTACCAGGTACAGGTACCGGTTCAATTACAAAAAATCCAAAGAAGATACAAATATTATCCAATGTGAGACTCTGCAGCCCAATCTCTGCTGAAAGAAAGTACGAATATTTTTATTATTATATATTTTTAATAAAGATGTTTATATTTTTCAAAATGAGGTCGGCTAAAGTTAAATTAATTTTTTTATAGCTGCCCTAACGACGACCGACGACGTTTCAGACTTCAAAGTGCTGACACTTCTGATGGTAGTGTACATCACGAGGAAAAGTCTGACAAGGAAATAGCAAGGTAATTTATCACCTGCAAACTTTTTTAATGTTTCTTATTTTATATTGTTTGGACTAAATATTTTTATTCCATTATCGATCACGTTTCAGAGTCCGTGATGCTGACCCTCCTGATGGTAGTGTTCATCACGAGGAAAAGTCTGACAAGGAAATAGCAAGGTAATTTATCACCTGCAAACATTTAGAATTTTCTTATTTTATATTGTATGGATTAAATATTTTTATTCCATTATCGATCACGTTTCAGAGTCCGTGATGCTGACACTCCTGATGGTAGTGTTCATTACGAGGAAGAGTCTGACAAGGAAATAGCAAGGTAATTTATCACCTGCAAACTTTTTTAATGTTTCTTATTTTATATTGTTTGGACTAAATATTTTTATTCCATTATCGATCACGTTTCAGAGCCCGTGATGCTGACACTCCTGATGGTAGTGTTAATCACGAGGAAAAGTCTGACAAGGAAATAGCAAGGTAATTTATCACCTGCAAACATTTCGAATTTTCTAATTTTAAATTGTATGGACTAAATATTTTTATTCCATTATCGATCACGTTTCAGAGTCCGTGATGCTGACACTCCTGATGGTAGTGTTCATTACGAGGAAGAGTCTGACAAGGAAATAGCAAGGTAATTTATCACCTGCAAACATTTTGAATTTTTCGTATTTTATATTGTTTGGTAGTCCAAATATTATTTATAATAAATTTATATTATATATTTAGTAATATTTTTATTCCATTATCGATCACGTTTCAGAGCTCGTGATGCTGACACTCCTGATGGTAGTGTTAATCACGAGGAAAAGTCTGACAAGGAAATAGCAAGGTAATTTATCACCTGCAAACATTTCGAATTTTCTAATTTTAAATTGTATGGACTAAATATTTTTATTCCATTATCGATCACGTTTCAGAGTCCGTGATGCTGACACTCCTGATGGTAGTGTTCATTACGAGGAAGAGTCTGACAAGGAAATAGCAAGGTAATTTATCACCTGCAAACATTTTGAATTTTTCGTATTTTATATTGTTTGGTAGTCCAAATATTATTTATAATAAATTTATATTATATATTTAGTAATATTTTTATTCCATTATCGATCACGTTTCAGAGCCCGTGATGCTGACACTCATGATGGTAGTGTTCATCACGAGGAAAAGTCTGACAAGGAAACAGCAAGGTAATTTAAGACTTTCAATAATTATTAAAATTACTTATTTTGTATTCGTTAGACTAAATATTCGAATTATTATACTTCATAATAATATTGATCTCGGTAATCTATCGACTGAACTGATTAAGTTTAAATTTTAATGTTATATATACCTGAAATTTTCTTGCTATTTTTTAGTGGTACAGACTTTGAATCAGACAGATCGGAATATTTACCACCACATAATGAAGAGACTGACTCATCTCTCACGGTATGTAAGATTTTTGCTTTTGTTTTAAAATTTAATAGTAAATATGTATAGCTCATATGCCCTGTACGCGCATTGAATATTATTCGATCGAACCCTCAAGCATATGGCTAGGCACATTGTGTATCTATATTTTATACAGTAATTAGAGGGAGCACTGAGTTGAGTTGTCAGCCTCGGAAGCTTATGGTGCGATCGGTCGACTGTTGTTCGTGACCGTTCCAGGCTGGCCGCTGTTCGAATTCCACATAAAACTGTAGGTCCCTTCCCTTATTATCACCTTACTAGGTGGTAGAGTTTAACCCGCCCGGGTTGCCGCATTGAATGAAATGTATTCAGTCGAAGATAGTAAGTAAATATTTGGTGTTCAATATTTTATTATTATATGTAGTACATATTTAGCATGTACCCGCATTATATATTAGGTAAATGCAATACCGAAATAAAGAGAAAAATAAGTTCCGTCGGGGTAACGCTGATGGTAACGCGCTGGCGGCTCAGCGTTCGAATCCTGGTCAGGACCTATTTTTTTCTCTTTACTTCGGTTTTGCATTTTTCTAATATATAAAGGAGGTGCTTTATATGGCTGCTTAGTAATATTTACTTATTAGCTTTCAGTTCAGTGTAGCCGGCATGACCTGTCATGGCGACTAGTTCTCTATTAAGGTGTTAAGGGGCTGACATCACGTATATGTTGTAGATGATTTAACCAGTTTCCATGAAAAAAAGTTGGCACCTACCTAATTCACGTGGTTTAGTCTTTAACTATGTGATTATTAGTAATACGGCCACTATTATTTCAGGATGATAGTTATGCACTGATCGGAAACACTTATGATCGTGTACATCCAAATGTAGAGGATAATCAAATGAACGATTCAAGTGGTGCTGAAGAGGAAAGTGAATTATCTCAAAATACTATACAAGAGTAAGATACAAATCACTACCTAACAACTTTATTATAAAATATGCTACTTGTGTCGTATCTCTGCCCGTTTATACTCTTTAAATTGAGTACTAATGAAGTACTTGCAATAGTTGCAATACAGTTTGTTTCTACATGGATCTTGATTATTCCGATTGGTCTGGCAAACGACCTATGCTAACCATAACGACTAGGAAGTGTGAGCAAAGAGGTTTTGTCTATTTGCAGGCATATCTAGGTAGTAACTTTTCTCAAACATCTTCCTCTAAGACATTTTAATGTTCAACTGCTAGGCACTGGTCACTCTTATTCCTATGTCTTTAATCATCCATACATTATTTTGTATTAACAATTATTTATTAAATTCAATATTTTCAGGGCTGCTAAAACTGAATATGTAACGAGCCAACTTCAGAAAGAAAATATTTCTCCATCAAATTATGGAGTAAGTATTTCGTATCCCTTTATTAAATTTTCTTTTCTATTTTTCTTGCGTGAATGTGGTGGAATAAAATAAAATCTAAAAGTTAGCTTATGACATCAAGAAATGAAAAAAAAAAACAGCCCAAAATTTATGTTTTCCCTATCTACCAAAAGGCTGTCTTTTGAGCTTTTCACTTGACTTTTCCCCTGTCACGTCTATACTACAGGGGAAAAATTCATTTATGTATTATATTGAGGACGCATGTGCTCGAAAAGGGTCAGGTGCGTAGTACCCGTAACCGACAAGATTTAGAAAACTTTTGTCTTCGAGATGTATTAGTGGATTTACATTGACATAATTTGACCATTGAAGATTTAATAATAGGCATTTCGAAATAATGTATTTTTGCAGAGCCACCTCAGTGAAAAGACGAACAACGCTCATACCAACACCACCGACACAAAGAAAAAACAAAACCACCGAAAGAAAGATTTTTGTTACTTTTGCGAGGAAAATGTATTAAACTTTGCACGGCATATTATGCGAAATCACACTCAACACCCAGAAGTTCAGAAAATCCTGTCCTATCCTAAGAAGAGCAAACAAAGAGCAAACTGTATAGTTACTTTAAGAAAAAGAGGCAATTACATAGTAAATTCAAGCAAACTCTTCAAGCCTATGAGAAGCAGCCCTACATCATCTGACGAAAACTATTTACCATGTACATACTGTTACGGTTATTATAAGAAAAAACAATTGTGGCGTCATAGAAAAATCTGTACAGAAAAAAAACAAGACAATTCGACAAGTGCTCAATCAGATTCTCAAAACTTCACTCTTAGGCATTTAAACATTGACATTCAGTTGCGAGAACAAGTTTTTCCACGTATGAGGATAAGATATCGTTAGTGGCAAAGAAAGATCCCCTCATCTGCGCATTCGCGACTAGGTACCTAAAGTTGCACAGAGAGAAGCATTTTATCAATGTAACCTCTCGAAAAATGCGCGAACTTGCTAAATTACTCATGGAAATAAGAAATCGAGAAAAGAAGATTCAAAATTTGGTTGACGCATTGCAACCACAATATTATGACTTAATAGTAGAAGCGACTAAAGTTGTAGCGGATTACGATTCCGTAAAAGAGAAGTTCAGGTCACCAACTTATGCGATGAACATAGCTACTGCGCTCAAGCAATGTGCAAACATTGCTATTCTGTATGCGGCCAAGAAAAAAAAAGAGTACTTTTCCCTGGAAACTGCTGAAGCCGAAACGGGTTTAAGAACAATTATTCAATTGTTAAATGAAAATTGGCGTTTCGACGTATCTACGCAAGCAGCTGATGACCTCAACTCTAATAAGTGGAACAAAGTAAGTTTGGTTCCACTAGCTAGTGACTTGAAACTTTTAAAATGCCACCTAATGAAAATGGCTAAAGAATCTGCAAATGCCATAAAATCAAATAAAATTACCAAACAAGACTACAATGACATGGTTGAATCTATTTACTGTAGAGTTCTCCTTTTAAACAGACGCCGTCCAGGAGAGCTGCAAAGACTTCTAATAGATACATATAATGAATGCGGTAATGCAAAATCAAGCTATGAAGAATTCGATAAAATGCTGTCGCCTTCCGAACAGATTTTGATCAGAAACTTCAAACGAGTCGTAATCCGTGGAAAACGAAACAGAGGTGTTCCCGTTTTATTTAGTGTAGATGTGCAAGAAGACATACGGCTGTTACTATCTGTACGAGACCAATTTATTCCTACAGATAATACATACCTATTCGCTAGACCCGACTGCATCTCGTCCATTTCTGGATACAAAATTCTAAATAAACATTCGAAAGAATGCGGTGCCAAAAATCCAGATGCCATATCGGCAACTAGGCTTCGGAAACATCTGGCCACACTCACTCAAGTACTGGAAATGAGCGAGAATGACTTAGAACAACTATCAACTTTCATGGGCCATACGGCGAGCATTCACAAAAAATCCTACCGCCTACCTGATGACATCTATCAGACAGCTAAAATGTCAAAATTACTCATTCTGATGGAAGATGGAAAAGCTGACCAATTTAAAGGAAAACGTTTAGAAGACATTGAATTAAATCTAGATGAGGAACTGAATGGCGAAGACATCAATGAATTCGAAGACGAATTTGATGTTCTTCAACAAGTACAAGTGGTGATGAATGAAAACCCTAACGAATGTCAAAACGAACATAGAGAAGAAGAAGAAGAACACACTGTAAACAAACCCCGTTCTGCGATGAAAAAAAAAAGGGAACTGCTGGTTAAGTGGACGGAAGATCAGAAAACAATAGCTAAAGAATACTTTAAAAACAGCATTAAGCTGAAAGTTCCTCCGAAAAAATCCGAGTGTGAGGGTCTGATTTCTCAATATCCTAGCCTGTTCCACAATAAAAATTGGCTTAAAGTGAAAGTGTACATTCAAAATGTCTACACAAAGAAATGCAAATAGAACGAAACGAAACGGGCACGAAATCAAACTCCGGTGCTCAGTACAGTAAACAGGGCGGCCTGTTACCGGAGCAAACACGGACGCGAACGGCGGGCTTGCGGTTGTGCGGGGCGACGCAAGCGTGAGACGCGCAGCGGAGAGAGAGGGACGGCGACAGAGCACTGGCAAGCTCGACGAAACGTAGGCTCGACGATTCAACCGCTTCGGCGGGAATGTAGCTTGCTGGCTCTTGCTGTCTTGATTTCTTCCAGTTGCTCTTGCTGCTCTTGCTAGAGGTCCTCTCTCTCCGGTTGCTCGCTGCGGTCTATCGAGCCGGGGATTAGCGGCCCCTTTTATAACCTTCCTAGGGACGCGCCGGGCAACAGAATGTAGCACCGGCGCGGCGCGGCGGACCGCTGGACTATTGCGCTCGGCTCGGCTATGAGTCATCTCGCTGCGCGACTCTAACGCCCCCCGCCTGCCCCACTCGCCTCGTCCGTGTATACTCCAGTAAAAGGCCGACCAGATATATTTATTTATTGAATAAAACTTACATCTAGCCTAGTCGATATTCTAAAGCTAGTTAAATCTAACGGGCTAGGTCTTACGGACTATCTTATGCTACGATTTTGTAAAGATGTATATTTCTTAATAACTAACTTATGTCTAACTTATGCTATCTTAATTATACCTAGCCCGCGCCTATGCTATTCTATGCTAACTTATGAAACCTATTCTATAACTACGCCGGCCGCTGCCTAACTACTCTATTTCCTACACTAATTTCCCTAAGCTAAGATGCGCTGGCTGCGGAGCTATCGTCGTCCGCCACAGTATTTTTTCAATTTGGACTTTGTGTTAATTTGTTTATATTAGCAGTAAAGCCGCTGAACTCAATATTAAATTGACCAGGCCGTCTTTATAAAGTTTCATATATTTTGGTTTAAAAATATGTTGATTCGGGTTTGTATTTTTTATTTGGAATTATGGCAGACGTTTCATTTTCTTTTGTTTATGTAGGATAATAAATGTTATCATTAAACAGTACAAAAGGGTTTTAAACATAAGTATTTTGTCATTAGAAATGTATGTTTAGGTATATCTGTTTTGTATGGAAACTTTTTTTGTTTGATTTTTCTTGCTAAGCATGCAAGTCGCTTAATGAATCTTAATCAGAAAAATGCGGACAACAAATAAAGAAAAATCGTCCGAGCCGGGACTCGAACCCGGGAACCTTGGCTGTAGCTGCCAATGCGATACCAACTTCGCTACCCGGACCGTGACGATTTCTCTTCTAATTGTTGCCGTATTCATCTGGATCTTTTTAACGCTCACTCAGCGTTCGAAGTAGTTTACACAGGTTGATTATCAACCTTATGTTAAGTACGATCTTAACGGCGACAACATAAGGTTGATAATCAACCTGTGTAAACTACTTCGAACGCTGAGTGAGCGTTAAAAAGATCCAGATGAATACGGCAACAATTAGAAGAGAAATCGTCACGGTCCGGGTAGCGAAGTTGGTATCGCATTGGCAGCTACAGCCAAGGGTCCCAGGTTCGAGTCCCGGCTCGGACGATTTTTCTTAATTTTTTTTCCGCATTTTTCTGATTAAGATTCAGTAAGCGACTTGCATGCTTAGCAAGAAAAATCGACTGTCTACACAAAGAAATGCAAATAGATGATTTATTTTGCATTTTATGTTACTTCACAAACTTTCTCTCAATATCTTAGATGATGAAGGTATTTTTTCAATTTGGACTTTGTGTTAATTTGTTGATATTAGCAGTAAAGCCGCTGAACTTAATATTAAATTAACCAGGCCGTCTTTATAAAGTTTCATATATTTTGGTTTAAAAATATGTTGATTCGGGTTTGTATTTTTTATTTGGAATTATGGCAGACGTTTCATTTTCTTTTGTTTATGTAGGATAATAAATTGTTATCATTAAACAGTACAAAAGGGTTTTAAACATAAGTATTTTGTGATTAGAAATGTATGTTTAGGTATATCTTTTTTGTTTGATTTTTCTTGCTAAGCATGCAAGTCGCTTACTGAATCTTAATCAGAAAAATGCGGACAACAAATAAAGAAAAATCGTCCGAGCCGGGACTCGAACCCGGGAACCTTGGCTGTAGCTGCCAATGCGATACCAACTTCGCTACCCGGACCGTGACGATTTCTCTTCTAATTGTTGCCGTATTCATCTGGATCTTTTTAACGCTCACTCAGCGTTCGAAGTAGTTTACACAGATTGATTATCAACCTTATGTTGTCGCCGTTAAGATCGTACTTAACATAAGGTTGATAATCAACCTGTGTAAACTACTTCGAACGCTGAGTGAGCGTTAAAAAGATCCAGATGAATACGGCAACAATTAGAAGAGAAATCGTCACGGTCCGGGTAGCGAAGTTGGTATCGCATTGGCAGCTACAGCCAAGGGTCCCGGGTTCGAGTCCCGGCTCGGACGATTTTTCTTAATTTTTTTTCCGCATTTTTCTGATTAAGATTCAGTAAGCGACTTGCATGCTTAGCAAGAAAAATCGACTGTCTACACAAAGAAATGCAAATAGACGATTTATTTTGCATTTTATGTTAATTCACAAACTTTCTCTCAATATCTTAGATGATGAAGGTATTTTTTCAATTTGGACTTTGTGTTAATTTGTTGATATTAGCAGTAAAGCCGCTGAACTTAATATTAAATTAACCAGGCCGTCTTTATAAAGTTTCATATATTTTGGTTTAAAAATATGTTGATTCGGGTTTGTATTTTTTATTTGGAATTATGGCAGACGTTTCATTTTCTTTTGTTTATGTAGGATAATAAATTGTTATCATTAAACAGTACAAAAGGGTTTTAAACATAAGTATTTTTTCATTAGAAATGTATTCAATTTCAATTTCAATTCATATTATGTTGTTTTAGGTTTTAATTTTTTATTTATAATTAGATGGAAATCCGTTTTTATTTGTTTTTGAACAATTAAATAAAAGGCGACAATTGACAATAACCGGTGTTTTATTAATTCATTATACAGGCTGTTTCAGGATAGGGTTTCGTATAATCAGGGTTCCAAATGGGTTCATATTTGAAAACAATAAGCTCTGAAATTTAAATCTCACTTATCTCACTTAATATTATAAATGCGAAAGTATGGATGTTTGTTTGTGAGTTTGTTTGTTGTTCTTTCACGCCTAAACGGCTGAACCGATTTAAATGAAATTTGGGAGGTAGATAGATCAAGCACTGGATTAACACATAGGCTATATACCATCACGCTAAATAACCTTAGGGCTGAGCAGTATCAATAAAAGCATATAACTCCGGAATCTATGAACGGATTTTAATGCTGTTTGCCCCAGTGTAAAAAGTAGTTTTTGGGGCTCACTAAAGACTATATAGAGAAGGGAGAGGAGAGAGGAGGGATGGAGAGAAAAGTCGAGGCAGAGGGCAGGGAGGGCCAGGGAGAGGATGTGACTAATTCAAAAATAACTAATAGTGATGGAGTATTCAATAAAAGCGATGTGTAGATATATAGTATTTGGGTCAATCAACTTATGATATGACATTACAACGACTATTCCCAAGTTGACAGTTGTTGCATGGTAGACAATGCATTTCGCATATTTTTTAACTATAATAGGTCGGTGCGGAGATCGATGGGGGGAGAAGGTTAGAACGCTATTTTTGTACAAATTTTCGTTTCTTCTAATTTAGTAAAATTTTTTACATATAGTTAAAAAAAACGTCCATTGTGAGGGTTATCTAATCTGAGCGTAAGTAAAACAATTATGTAATTTTTAATTTTTAATTTGCATTTGCCAATTGTGCCTTTCTCTGCTGCCAGTATGCCGCATGGTCAGCAGAGCACGGGGTGAAGGCGTACCCCTTCCCATCACGCCGCCAGTGGCATTGGCACCACCGGGCCACGTTAGCTGCGAGCCGGAGGCACACAGGGCACCGGCAGCTGAAGGGAGGGGCGTCCCCCCTTACATAGCCCTCCGCGCATGGAGGGCGCAGAGACGGCGCAGGCTGGCGCGGTGCCTCTCGCTGGCTCCTGCAAAAAATTACAAACTTGCATAATTTTTTTTTATACGAAGCGCGACATAACGTGCCTTCGACGCCCCCATGGAAATTCATTCGGTCGAGTACGGGGGTTGCGAATGCCATGACGGGTGAAAAGTTATTTTGTATGATGATCGGAGCGTCACCTCCTAGAGGCGGTTGGCAAATATGTGAGCAACAAATGACGTCACCTCTAAGAGGTCATTGGCAACTGAGCAAAACTGAAGAATACATATATACAGGGTGTCCCATAATTAATGGATAACCCGTAATGGGAGTGTAGACGGCTTGTTGACAGTTTATAAAAAAATAAGAAAAAAAATATAAGTCAAATACTTTTTTTATTACAATTGTTTAAATTTTTTTTTTAATTGCTACCTTGTTAATGTAATGTAGGCATAAAGGCTCCAAGTGAAGATTTTTTGTAATTTTGTTTCTATGAATAATAATTCTGAAAAGTTGTACTTCCAAATTACAAAAGAAAAAATAAATTTTATTATTTTGTAGTTTTTTTTTTTCAAGATACGTTTGAAGTTTCATTTTATTATTTTTATAATTTTTTGTCAATACTTTGAAAGCTGGCGAAAAAAAAATTATGTACGACAACATAGGTGGCCAAGCTCACAAAAATTAGCCTAGTTAGTGTCGATTCTGAAATGGTATAGCAAACATTATATTTAAAAAAAATTAAGATATGCTTGTTTAATCTTTGTAAGAGCATTTTTTGTGGCAAATTTGCCAAATTAATTTTTTTTTATGTAATCCACTATGTGTGGCTGTGTCAGAGGGGCCAGGGCACATGCTCCGACCAGCCAATATCACCACCGAGAAGGTAGGTGCCATACCGGAGACTTCGCTTTTTGGATTTACCTACATTACATAAACAAGGTAGCAATTAAAAAAAAAAAAAAACAATTGTAATAAAAAAAGTACTTGACTTTATTTTTTTTCTTATTTTTTTTATAAGCTGTCAACAAGCCCTCTACATTCCAATCACGGGTTATCCATTAATTATGGGACACCCTTTATATAAAAATCATTAACCTGTAACAGAGCAGGCTCCCGCAACACCACAGAATCCGGGACCATGTCGACGGCGCCTCTCCGGTTATCAAAGGGCTTCTGTAAAGATATACGTTCATTCAAGAGGTGGGCGTTAAACTGCTAAACAGGTATTTTTTAGTTGCTAGTGGCCTCCAAAATTCACAGTTGTTAAAAACTTCGAAATTTGCAATTTTATTTGTTCAGAACACAGGTTGTTCCAGATTGTTTGTAGAATAACTCGTATTCCAAACTCGGGCGAGTCCATTCTGAATCTGGATGAATATTAATTCGTCCTTTTTAGTTTAATTGAAGAAAAAACCGTTTAAAAATGGACTCGCCTTTCGAACGATTCCATTTTTTAAACTATTTTAGCAGTGAATCTCCCGCTAGAAACTCGGACAGTCCATTCTGAACCTGAAATGGACTTGTGCTTTACTTCGAAATGAAGGCGATTCACAGTCCGCCAATAGGCAACATCGAATATAGAATGTTATATTGTTTTAGCATATTCTCAGAAAACATAAACATAACCCAGCGAAGTGAACTATAACAAATCGCTGATATAACACAAAGTTACACTATTTTTACAATTTCTTTACAATTCGCTCCCCTATAACCTAACCTAACCATACCTAACCCAACATCTCAAAAAATGTAAACAGTCGGAATGAAATATGTACTTACGATTCGCTGGGGTCCATTTCTTCTCAACGAACTCACTCAAAAGAAGAACCACCTAGCACCTCACCTCAACCGCACTTACTATAATCTGTGACGTATGTTTAGGGTTTTTGACGTCTTTACGTGCGTATAATAGCCGGGACCGATCTCGGCGGCTCGCCGCCGCAGCGGCGGAGCTGCGCAGAAAGGAAAATTAGGTCGGATTGGGGGTAATGTATGAGGCAGAGAGAGGCAAAGGGGGACGGGCTACCCCCGCCGTTCTCACAGTCCCGCAGTCATAGTTATATCTCTCTCGCGCCCGCTCTGTGCTCATATTGCTTCTCTCTCGCACAGCGCTCGTCACTGTTCTCCCTCGCACCCGCACCTTCCTCGTATAGTATATCCTTCGCACCAGCATGTTCGTCAGTGCGCTCACTTGCACACCTGCAGTATGTGCCAGTGTCTCCCTCGCACTCTGTTTGTATGTACAGGTGACAACGGAATTTCGAAAAATAATAAACTGTATTTATTATTTTGCGATTTATTATTTTTAAAAGTATTTTTTTCTTTTCAACGTTTTTATTTATGAATGTGTAATCAATCTGTTAAAGTGTTATATTATGTAATTAGAGAGTGGGTGGGACTGGGAATCCAACGAAAATGCGTGCTCAAGTCACAGTACCTATGGTGAAATGGAAGGCGTGTCACCATTTTTGCAGGTTATGGCGATCACCATACTGATTCGTGGTGGTAATTTTTACGTTTTCGACTTAACCAGGATATAAGTATTAATTTAATAATTTTTTTTTTATAAAACGTAACTTTAGGGCGATTTTGTGTTTTTGTTAAGTGTACATGCGCGTGGCGGCGGCGACCCGCCGAGATCCGTCCCGGCTATTATATATAAGAGTTGGAAATTTCTTTTTTTTTTTTAGGTTTATTTATCCCTTACGGGATCTAGGCAAACGAATTTACTCCATGCAGCCTCGTCTTTTGTAACTTCTCACGTCTTTTGTATTCTTCTCGTAATTATAATATTATGGAGTTCCAGTGCATACCTTCCGGCTCCATCATCAAATAAGTTCGGTGGTACCATATTTGCCATCAGAACCTCATACAACTGACAATTTTCAAAATGATACAACAATTATTAGTGGGTGAAATTCTGTACCAAAGATTACATTACATAATTACATACAAATTTACTCACAGGTTGACCTAATCAAAGAGTGTTAATATTTAAAAAATACGTGGGAAGCAATATCTTATGTCGGTTTTTTAAAGTAGATTTTGACTTGAATTCGAATGTCGAAATTGTTAGTTAATCGATTGGAAGCAATAGTGCCTGTTTCTTGAAGAAGGTACAGTAAATATTTTGACTTTAATTCGACCTTTAGATTGGAAGCATCAATGTAATTTGTTTTTTTATTTAGTGTATATTTTGACTTTTATATGACCTTTGTTAGTGATGAATGGATTGGAAGCAATAGTGTCGGTTTTTTTTTTATTTAGAGTATACATAGTTTGACCTTGACTGGATTGGACAGGCTGGACGCCATAATGTGTATTATAAAAGGAGTCAATTCTGTGTGTAAATTGAAATGTATACTCATAATATACAGGGCGGGTGCCGAAATGTCTGTAATATGAACAGACGTCATACGGAGGG
Organism: Nematopogon swammerdamellus; assembly: GCA_946902875.1. NCBI lineage: Eukaryota > Metazoa > Arthropoda > Insecta > Lepidoptera > Adelidae > Nematopogon > Nematopogon swammerdamellus. The sequence goes on along the minus strand of OX336354.1, from coordinate 19,219,087 downwards.
TGAAATGAAAACAGCATATATAAATACGAATAAAAATATCGAAATAAAAAGTAATCTGCCCATATGATAGAAAGTTTTTATTACACTATATTCACTTACATCCTTATTAAATACTCTAGAAGTGATGGACGCAGCAAGTATCTTTTTTGAAAGGACGCAGAAATGATAGCGGGATGTATATATATATATATATATATATATACTTATATATATATCCTGTAACCTATTGTGCGTCCATTATGGGCTTTGTTACATTTAATGTGACGTCCACCTGCTTTGGACGTCCGATATACGGACGCCAAATCGGAGACAGATCCCTACCGCCTCCTCGTGCCGTACTAATCACAGAAAAGTAAAAAAAAAAAAAAAAAAAGGGACGTCGATTTATCTTCATGCTGTCTGCATTGTATATTTCTATAGTTCCGCGTGTTTCCAACACAAATAATGGTGGCGCTGCTGTCTTTACTAGTACTTTCATATTTAGCCGTATTTGGCGTCCGTTCCGTGCGTATCAAGGTCGTTTAATTGCGACGTTGCCATACACTGCAGTTAGTGCTAGATGATTTGTTAGAAGTGAGAAACGACGTCGCGTCGTCATGGTGCATGCTTGTAATTGAACAAAATGTCGAATGCAAAGTACGAGTATCGCAGCCGCAGACTAAACAGTCGCAATGAACAAATTATGAACATGGTTCGAGGAATATCAGGTAAGTGTTCAATATTATTATTAATTTGAGCCTGCAAGACGCGAAAACTTTGGTGGATCACAATATCTCCTACCTCCTAACCTCCTAATTAGGTATGCACGTACCTAATATATAAAGTTAAGGATGTAGGCTTGATGTAGGGCAATAATGTTTTGAAGTATTTTATTTATTACGCTAGGAATTTATGTCAATGGATGATATGTATTCGCGTTTGATTATGTTATCGTCGCACAGTGAACAGTAGGCAAGTAACCATTTAAATCTTTGACGCAAGTATGTAGCTACGATTGCCGGCAGCGAATAATTGCTATAAGTGGCGTGTGGCCGAGTGGTCTGGGCGTCTCGTCGTCGTCTTTTCTTGCGAGATGGATAGAAAAAATTACGTAAATACCTACCTAAACCTGCTGCTTCACCGTTCGGAACCGGTGTAATACTATAGGTTCCTTCCCTTCCCTTGCCCCTTACTAGGTGGTAGGGTCTAAGTGTAGCCGACTGGGTTGATTTGATACCACCGCACAGTGTGTTGTGGGAGCCGATTTACTGACGCTATCCTTTTTATTAAAAAAATCGAAAGTTCTATTTTAAGTGTGAGAGTAAAACTCCGGTGTGTCAAAAATGTTTCGTTTTGAAGATACAAATTTTCAAAAATGTGCTAATTAATGATACGAAAAAAAGAAAAAAAATTCTGGTTGCAAAACAAAGATGTTTATTGAAAAATTATATTTACAGTTCCAAAGCACTTTCAAAATGCAATTTTTTTCAATAATTACCTAAGTGCAAGGTTTGTCTGGAATCGAAATATTTAATTAAATAGATTTTTTGTTTTCATTTTTTTTCTCAATCATTCCACTGTTGTGGGTCGAGATATCAACACGAAAGAAAGATCTCCCAATTGTCTATGATCTCTGAAAATATCATAACCCACTACCGTGGAATTTAAAAGTTACATGCAATTTCATTTTTTCAGGTAATTTCTTGTGTTAGGGCTGTCACTGTGATTCGGAAAAAAATATAACCGGGATAAATCCAGAAAATGAATTTTTCCTATTATTTGACATATATACATAGATTAACGCCTGTTTCCCAGTGGGGTAGGCAGAGCCAACTGATCTCCACGTTCCACTATCCTGACCACTTAAAAAAAAATTATTATTTGACATAGGTATTTGTGGAAAGTTTCTTTTAAATAATATCCTTTAAAACATCGTACGGGTCACACATGCTCCTGCACAGTGGTTTAAATACCCAAAAAATTAAAGAATATCTTGCTAACGTCAACGTTAGATATACGTTGCCGCACACCACACACCGAACCTGCCATGTACCACGCACCGCACAAATTACACCATAAATTTTGTTTTTACTATAATCGTAAATATTAATAATATACTAAGTATTTAGCGAAATCTATATTTTTATCCATATATCTTTATTTGAAGAAAAAAAATTTTATTTTCCCCATACATTTTGAGAATTTTTTTTGGAGATGATTATGAAATTTCAATGTCCAAAGAAGAGTTTGAACCTGTCCTCTCATCATTTATCACCAGAAGTGAAATTATGTTAAAAAAATGCAAACATAATATAAACTTTTTCGCTAAGAAGCATCAAAACTGGCTGAGTAAGGTGCTCATTAGTGCCAAATTAAAAGTTAATACGAGGTATTTGTACTCTCCGAAGACTAAAATGTATATGAGTCTAAGCGAACGTCAACAGATAAGATCCAGGCGTAAACTTGAATCTTTGTTGACAGAACAACCTCAAATAAAAAAAGTTAAAGCCTTCACAAAGACAGTGAGTATCGATGGCGAAGCCATATCAAAAAAAGCGTCAGATGACCTGGAAAGGGTAATCGAATCTTGTCTCGTATCCAAAAATGAACCTTCAACGATTTTAAGTAAGATTCGCAGCCATCCACAACCCTATACTCCGGAGGCCGCGCTTGCCGTTGTTATTGACAGAAAGTTGACCGTAGAAACGTACAACTTTTTGCACCTCGACTTGGAAGAGCGCGGTTTCCCTGCCTTTCCTCCGTATTATAAAGTCCAACAAGCAAGAAAAGCCTGCTATCCTGATGGAATACAAATATCTGAAAGAGAGGCAACAGTGCCGTTACTTTGTTTATTGAAACATACATTGCAACGCATTATCCAAATCAGCGATGACGTATTGACGCAATATTGTGATCAAAAGTCAGTCAATGAGATTAAGTGTATTTTCCGAGGACATTGGGGTTTCGATGGGAGTTCTAGTCAGTCACTGTACAAGCAAGCATTTTTGGACGTAGAAGGCGGTGACGAGAGCAGTGTTTTTGTCACAACATTTGTACCTCTGCAGATCATCACAAAGGATCAGAATCCTATTTGGACAAACTCGGCTCCACAATCATACCGTTTTTGTCGGCCTTTGCGTGTACAGTATAGAAAGGAGACCTCAGAATTAATACTTTCAGAAAAGCAACGAGTTGAAAATGAAATTCAAAACCTAGAACCTCTCCATGTTGAAACTTCAAAAGGCCATAAAATAAAGGTTAATTTCGAATTATACTTAACCGCTATTGATGGCAAGGTGTTAAATATAATACTAAACACTAACTCACAATTGCGCTGCCCGTATTGTGGCTTAACCTCTTCAAATTTCAATAACTTAGAAGCTGCTTTTGCGACTCCAGTAAATAATGAAGCCTTGAAGCACGGGATAAGTCCGCTTCACGCTTGGATCAGGGTTCTTGAGTTTCTTCTAAGGCTTGCATACAAAAATGGCGTTAAAAAATGGAGACTAACGAAGAAATCTGAAGAAGGAAGACTAGTTGAAGAACGAAAGAAAGTGATCCAACATGAAGTCCGAAATAAGTTAGGATTACTTGTTGATGTCGTTCGCCCAAATTCTGGGACGACAAATGATGGAAACACCGCAAGAACTGCATTATCAGATAAAAATCGTCAAATATTTGCCGAAATACTGAACCTTGAGAAATGGCTGCTCGACGATTTGCATGTCATATTAATTGTTTCGTCCTGTGGTTTTCACATTGACCCAGAAAAATTCAACACACATCGCAAGACTGTAGCTCAAAAATATGTAACGAGTTATGGGTGGCATCCCATGACTGTAACCATTCATAAAATTTTAGTGCATGGAGCAAAAATTATAAAATCAACGGCTTTGCCTATCGGAATGCTTTCCGAACAGGCCGCTGAATCCCGAAATAAATATTGGAGATACGACCGGGAACATCATAGTCGCAAAATGAGTCGAGAAAAAACCATGGCAGATTTGTTCCACCTAGCCTTACAGTCATCTGATCCAGTAATATCCAGTATTCGGTTGCGTGAAAGAAGAAATAAAAACAAAAGAATTCCTTTGCCAGCACCTGCTATCGCGCTGCTTAAGCCTACGTGTGTTGGAACAATAGAAGAACACGAGTTGGACGATGAAGATGAAAGAGTGGTTCTTCAAGCCGAAGATAACTTGTAGACGTCGCTGATAATGATGAATGTTTGTTTAAATTTTGAATATATTTTAATTTGAATATTAATATTTTTAATTAAAATGCCCTTATCTTATTCCTTTCCCATAATATCTTCGATAGCAAGAGGTTGAAAATTAAGTTTTTTTTATAAAGGCAGAGGTCCATGAAGATTACAGAAATTATGAAATGAAATATTAAAATAAAAAGACTTCGCTAGTATGATGCCCAGTTAAATTAACGAAACTCATGGTGTTCGAGTTTCACTTATACTTGACTGGTTTTTAAGTGACGTAATCAGCGTCAATATTTAATCATATCATTGAATCTAAAACCAAATGAATAATAATATGAATTATAATAAAAATAATAGTGAAAGATAATTTCCGGAAAACGATCCGAAATTTTTGTGACAACCCTGCTGAAAAATTTAAATTGCATGTAACTTTTAAATTCCACGGTAGTGGGTTGTGATATTTTCAGAGATCATAGACAATCGGGAGATCTTTCTTTCGTGTTGATATCTCGACCCACAACAGTGGAATGATTGAGAAAAAAAATGAAAACAAAAAATCGATTTAATTAAATATTTCGATTCCAGACAAACCTTGCACTTAGGTAATTATTGAAAAAAATTGCATTTTTAAAGTGCTTTGAAACTGTAAATATTATTTTTCAATAAACATCTTTGTTTTGCAACCAGATTTTTTTTTCTTTTTTTCGAATCATTAATTAGCACATTTTTGAAAATTTGTATCTTCAAAACGAAACATTTTTGACACACCGGAGTTTTACTCTCACACTTAAAATATAACCAACTTTCGATTTTTTTAATAAAACGGATAGCGTCAGTAAATCGGCTCCCACAACACACTGTGCACCGTACTGGATGTAAGAAGGCCGCACAGCAACCTCGGCTGTGTTCTCCTCTTAGTATAGCCAGCAATCTAAAGGGGGTCTCCGGTATGGTACCTACCTTCTCAGAGGTGATATTGGTTGGTCGGAGCATGTACTCTGGCCCCACTCACTCAACCACCCATACTGGATAACCTACATAAAAAAAACAACCTACCCATTAAAATTATATTATTTTAAAAAGGTTTCTCTACCTGTAGGTACTAGAACTAGAATGTCAAATGCAATGTACCTATTACCTATGTGATAAAATTCGATCTTTTAAGATCGATATAAGTAAACTGTTATATATAAGATACCTAGCTTATAGGTTATATATAGGTTATAACTTCTAACCTATAAGGCAGAGTATAGTGGGAGATTGAAGGATCTTTAGTTTTAATTATGACTTATGTATGAGACAAAAATAATATCATGTTTGTATGTCATTAAGAGTAAGTAATAATAATAATTATGGCTTAGTGGTCAGAGCCGGGTAAGCGATGAATGCGATGAATGTTACTTCGTGTGATTATGTTCTAACTCACGGTTGGTCTCTGGGTGAATAATGTTATTTTGTAAAGACAGATTAAACAATCAATCTGTCTTTACACCTACCACAGGCGTAAATACGTACATACTTGCATTTATACGGACGTCACTTAACAACAAACTATTCATACTGCGATACATTTGACATCCGTATACCTACTCGTAAGTATAATCAAAATAATTTTCGATCAATTTCGATCTTATAATACTACAAACTAGTGACCTGCACCGGTGTCGCATGGGTTACACTGAAACTTCCTCAGGAATTATTATTAAGCTAATGACAGAAAAGAAAACATTAAAATCCGTTCAGTAGTTTATATACCTAGTTAGCGACAGACACTTAGGTTTATAGTAAGTCAGTGATTTTTTACCAACGATTTTCTCGTTATTAGGTCTTTTTCTTGTAACTGACGAAACGTAAAGGGGTTGTTCTGTATCGGAAATAGATCATATTAAAATTATAAAAAAGGGGGGTAATATTTTTATATTTTAGTTTTATAATTTATTTTATAATTAAAAAATATTACTAACATAGGTACTCTCCTAAATTCATTTAACACCTTTTGGTAAGAAACTATGTTTCTATTTCTAATAATTACTGAAATAATAATTGTAAAAGTTTATTATAGTTACTTACGTATGTAGGTAATAGTATGTAGTAGGTACTTACGTATGTATGCATTCGCTCCCGACTCCGCCTCGCCGCCCGACGCGGCGGAGCGGGGCGGCGGCGGGCGCAACGATTAGTGTGCTCCATACATACGTAAGTACCTACGCACGCTCTCCGACTTCCGAACAGCTGATGCGCGCGTATTTTAACGACCCCGCCACGTGCGTATCACAGATGTTCGAAGTTACATAGGTAGGTAGCTACCTACCCAACGCGTGTTCCTTATGAAGTTATGAATGAATTCAAACTTTATTTTACGTTTCGTCAGTTACAAGAAAAATACCTCAGCTTTCACCCGCGACTTCACTCGCAGTAAACTCGGTTTAATAGAAAATCCTACGTATACGCAAATATGATAAATAAATGATCGCTTGCCTTTTTTATCTATCTCTCTCTCTCTCTCTCTCTCTCTCTCTCTCTCTCTCTCTCTCTCTCTCTCTCTCTCTCTCTCTCTCTCTCTCTCTCTCTCTCTCTCTCTCTCTCTCTCTACTCTATCCCTTCCTCCCTCGCTCCTCTTCCCTCCCCTCTCTCTTCTCCGTCCCATTTTCTCTCTCTCCTTAACAAGACGTATTCACCGCGCTCAGCGTTGCGTAACAACAGTCGACCGACCGTACTACTGAGTTACCGAGGCTGACAAATAAACAAATAAACAAGAGTTACAATTAACAAATAACTATCAATCTCCCTCCCTACCACCTCGCTCCCTCGATCTACCCCTCCCACCTCCGCCCTACCTTCCACTCTTTCCCCTTACTTCACCCTCCTCCCACCCCTCCTTCCCTCGCTCATTCCTCCTCCCCCTCCCTTCTATCCCTCCCCTCCCACTCCCTCCCATCACCTCTCTCCATAACTTCTACCCCTCCACCCTCCGCCCCCTTCCTCACTCCCCTTCCCTCTCTTCACTTCTTCCTCCTGCCCTGCCCCTCTCCCCCTCCTATCCTACCTCCCAACTTCCCGTGAACTAGGTGCCGGTTCAATGCTTCCCTTTTTGGTCGTGCCGGCTACACTGAACTTGACGGAAAACACGAACTATTTCCATAGCCGTTTCGACTGACGTTTCATTCAGTGCGGTGGTACCAACCCGGGCGGTTTAAACCCTACCACCTAGTTAGGTTAGGTTAGGTAACTTGCGCCTTTGGACTCGATCCAGCGTCGTGCCGTGCGAATAGTGGGTGACTCCGAAGTGTCCCGCGATCTAGAACCATTGCAACTCCGTAGGGATGTCGGCTCCCTAAGTGTGTTCTATCGCTTATTCCATGGGGAGTGCTCGGAGGAGCTGTTAACGCGATCCCACCGTCCCCTTTCCACCTCCGCACCACGCGTACTGGACAGGGATTGCATCGCTATACGCTAGACTTACCGCGGATGCGTACCAATCGGTTTTGCAGATCTTTCCTCTACAGAACCGGTAAACTCTGGAACGCTCTCTCTGCCCATACATTTCCCCCAAAGTACAGTCTCGGGTCCTTCAAGAGGGGCGTGAATGGGCACCTGTCAGGCCGGCATGGCATTCGCAACCCCCGCTTACGACCGAATGTCCATGGGCGTCGTTAGACACCTTATGGGTGCCTCGGCGCCACATGTCGCGCTTTCAATAAAAAAAAAAAAGGTCAGAAGGGATGGGACCTACAGTTTTACGTGGAATCCAAACCGCTGTCAGCCTCTAACGCTCGAGCGGTCACCCATCCATGTACTAACCGCGCCCAGCGTTGCTTAACAACAGTCGAACCGACCGCACCACTCAGCTACCGAGGCTGACAAACTCTCTCCACCTCCCTCACTCCCCCTCCTTTCCACCCCCTCTCTCCTCCCCACCCCACCTCTATGCCCTCCCACTCCATCCTCACCCATCTTCCTTCATTTTCACCCTGCCCCTTCCACCCTCGCCCTCCCTCTACATCCTGCCCCCTCCCCCCCGTCAATCTTCCTCCTTTTTATACATAACTTAGGAAAGGCTGGTTTCCCCATACAAACTTTCATCCCCTATTTTACCCGTTTCAGTTTTTTTTAGACATGAGATAGTCTATTATGTAAGACTTCTCCAATAAAACCCACGAGGTACAACTTCACACTTTTATTTTCTCTTCCGTATCTCCCTTCCTTTCCTCATTTTTCCAATCTACCCGTATGCTGTCTACTAACAATCGTCACCGCTCCGCTCGACGGCCCACGATCGACTCACCGCCAGCATTTTTAGATACCATACCAGAAAAATGTCCACAGACTTGTTAATAATTCAGTTGCTTCAAATCCATGACACAATAAAATAAAGCAAAATACACTATTATGATTTAAAATTAAACTGAACCTTACACTCGACCATCCTGATAACGTGTATGCCCCCATGCACGCATCTGGTGAAACCTTACACTTGGCCTATCAGGGTATTTATATCAACTATGAACTGCTAACAACACATCATGTTACTTACATAACAAAATCTTATCTTAAGCTGACTGAACAAATTAACATTTTATTTGACGAATACTTCACTACCATTGCTAATCAATATGGTACAAAAACAACCATCCGTCACCAACATCCATAAAATGGTAACGATATGGTTATAATTTATAACCAATAATAGACAAAATCATCATCATCACCAACATCAATAAAATGGTAACAATGTGATTAACATCCGTTGATCGTTGCAAGGGTATTTATATCAACTATGAACTGCTAACAACACATCATGTGACTTACATAACAAAATCTTATCTTAAGCTGACTGAACAAATTAACATTTTATTTGACGAATACTTCACTATCATTGCTAATCAATATGGTAAAAAAACAACCATCCGTCACCAACATCCATAAAATGATAACGATATGGTTATAATTTATAACCAATAATAGACAAAATCATCATCATCACCAACATCAATAAAATGGTAACAATGTGATTAACATCCGTTGATCGTTGCAAGGGTATTTATATCAACTATGAACTGCTAACAACACATCATGTGACTTACATAACAAAATATTTTAAGCTTAACTGAACAAATTAACATTTTATTTGACGAATACTTCACTGCCATTGCTAATCAATATGGTACAAAAACAACCATCCGTCACCAACATCCATAAAATGGTAACGATATGGTTATAATTTATAACCAATAATAGACAAAATCATCATCATCACCAACATCAATAAAATGGTAACAATGTGATTAACATCCGTTGATCCTTGCAAGGGTATTTATATCAACTATGAACTGCTAACAACACATCATGTGACTTACATAACAAAATCTTATCTTAAGCTGACTGAACAAATTAACATTTTATTTGACGAATACTTCACTATCATTGCTAATCAATATGGTAAAAAAACAACCATCCGTCACCAACATCCATAAAATGGTAACGATATGGTTATAATTTATAACCAATAATAGACAAAATCATCATCATCACCAACATCAATAAAATGGTAACAATGTGATTAACATCCGTTGATCGTTGCAAGGGTATTTATATCAACTATGAACTGCTAAGAACACATCATGTGACTTACATAACAAAATATGTTAAGCTTAACTGAACAAATTAACATTTTATTTGACGAATACTTCACTGCCATTGCTAATCAATATGTTACAAAAACAACCATCCGTCACCAACATCCATAAAATGGTAACGATCTGGTTATAATTTATAACCAATAATAAACAAAATCATCATCATCACCAACATCAATAAAATGGCAACAATGTGATCAACATCAATCGATTCGGTATTCATAACATAATCATCATCGTCACCAACATCAATAAAATAGTAACAATGTGATTAAAATCCGTTGATCGTTGCAAAACCATCTTCATCACCAACATCAATAAAATGGCAACAATGTGATTAACATCCGTTCATCGTTGCAAAACCATCGTCATCACCACCATCAATAAAATGGCAACAATGTGATCAACATCAATCGATTCGGTATTCATGACAAAATCATCATCGTCACCAACATCAATAAAATGGTAACAATGTGATTAAAATCCGTTGATCGTTGCAAAACCATCATCATCACCAACATCAATAAAATGGCAACAATGTTAACAACATCAATCGATTCGGTATTCATAACAAAATCATCATCGTCACCAACATCAATAAAATGGTAACAATATGATTATCATCCGTTGATCGTTGCAAAACCATCATCATCGCAAACATAAATAAAATGGTAACATTGGGGTCAACATTCGTTATCAATTACTGAAAAATCATTAAAATTATTAATATTAGTTACACATCCATTATCAAAACACCATAATAACCGACATCAGTATTTTTGTTATTGATTTTGGTTACTCAGAATCATTAGTATTATTTCCATCATTCACATCAGCTACATCATTTCCATCATCTACATCATTTACAGTATCAGCTTCACGCTGATCGTCATCGATTTCTAACGACGCCATGTGTATCCATGGTTTCATTCGATCTGCAGCCACGATCGCTAACTAGTCGGTCAGGCATTCTAAACGTATCAAAAATATTATCAAGCGCTTTGATGGCAAAGTCCTTGTATTTCTGACTGGTCGTATAAACACGAACTTCGTGAAAGAATCTACATACAACAACCAAAATGTAGTTTGCCCCCTCTTCGATTTCACAAATGGTCCCAGATGGTCTGTGTGCTGTAGTACGCCACGGGCTTAAAAGATTCATTACTTTGTGAACGTTGCATTAGGATGCTGCCAATACCGACCCTACTGGCGTCGGTGTGATCGGTGTTATCGCTGTTCACTGCTGAACAGGCGTCGGGAGGTGTCATCACCATCCTGTAAACAGCTTCTACCTTTTCTGCGCGAGAGAATACCGCATTATTTTGAAGCAAACAAGGAATCGAACATGGCATTATAATGACATAGAGAGACCCATTAGTGACTTTGTAAACTCCCCCGACAACCAGATACTGTTCGTTTGGCTTCTGCGATGACAGGTCCGCATTAAGAGAATTAATTAATTTGAGGACTTCTTTAGATGAAAAAGAAGGACTACATGTATGTCCCATTTATAAGGGAGCCGGCAAAAAAACTGACCCAAATAACTATAGCCCTATAAGTTTACTGCCAGCACTATCTAAAATCATAGAATCTGTTATAGTTGACTCTCTAATTAAGCATCTTGAGGATAATAAACTTCTTTCTCCCCACCAATATGCATACCGTAAAGATCACTCCACAAAGTCAGCAGGAATGAAGCTAGTAGGAGAGATAATAAAAGGTATAGACAAGAGGAAAAATGTTGCAGGTATATTCTGCGACTTGTCGAAAGCATTTGATGTAGTCGACCACAATCCTCTCTTTCGCAAATTGGATATGGAGTTAATGATAAACCATACGAGTTGCTAAAGTCATTCTTAACAGATCGAAGACAGGTCACTGAGGTCACTCTAAAAGGAAATAAAAAAAAGTTCCGAGCCAGGTATAATTGTAAATCGCTTCCCTTATTCAAAAAACACCTAAAACTGTATTACCTCAGTCAATGTGAAGTAAAAACCTAAAAAACAAAAACCACTTTGTTTCATACTTACCTGGATGGACAAGTATGTATGTATGTATATTTATTTGTATATAATATTCTATATATTTAGTAATTTATGTGTATTAAACATGTATGGCTTATATTTTACTAGCATGTAATTATAGTATGTATTAATAAGTATTCTTATTATTATTTTTATCTCCAATTGTCACGCAACTCTTTTGCTACTACCTACTTACATTCCACTATATTATCAAATCTCAAACATCCAAAGGTTGACTGTAAGAAATCTCTGTAAGGGATAAGTCCGCCTTTGCACCTTATGTAAATTTTCCAATGTATTTGTTACTGTTTAATGTTTACTGGAGCAATAAAGAATTTTCTATCTATCTATCTATAATTGAAATGGCTATTCCACAGGGTTCTGAATTAGGTAATACATTATTTTTAGTATTTATTAATGACTTAGCCTTAATTAAGATAGATGGTGTTTTAATACTTTTTCCCGATGATACTAGCATAATAATCTTTGCTGAATCCATGCATGAATTGGAAATTAAATTAAATTCCGTAGTAGGAAAAATATCGGAATGGTTTGCTTCGAACGGGCTGATCTAAATACATCGAAGACCAACTATATGGTATTTTCAGGACTAAACTGTGGCCCCCGTGAGCTCTCTATTTCTAATTCCTCCAGCTCTATTGGTTCCCAGTCATGCATGCGATTTTTAGGATTCTATATTAATCCAACTCTATGTAAGTTGGAAAAGTCATATAGACAAATTATGTGACAAGATGGCTGGGGGTATTTATGCACTAAGAGAGTTACGCCGCCGCTTGATCGGTCCGGAGGCTTTGAGACAGTCCTACTAGGTACGCATATGTACACTCACTACTATCGTATGGAGTAATCCTGTGGGGTAACTCAACAGATGCTGAAAGAGTGCTAATACTGCAAAAACGAGCGATGACGTTATTAGCCAGTGTACCGCGAACAACATCTTGTACATACTTTTTCAAATCTTTTGGTATACTAACTGTGTGCTCTATATATATATATATGAAGTAGTGGTATATGTACGCAAGAACATTAATTCTTTTGAGTTTAATGGCGCAAGTCACAATTATAATACGACGCGTAACTCAAAGCGCGTAAAATCTGTTGCGCACAAATCGGCGATGGCTGAAAAAGACCCTGACGTGATTGGACCCAGATTGTACGAAAATGTTCCTGACACAATAAAATCAACAAATAGTGACAATGTGTTCCAGAGTCAGCTGAAAATATTTCTCTTAGACAATCCATTTTATAAGTTAAGTGTTTTTTTGTTTTATTACTGTAAATAAAAATTCTGCTGACTCCTATATATTTGTTTATAATATGCATAAACTAAAATATTATTACTAACTTGACTGAACCTTATGTTCTTTGTTTTGTATTTTATTATTTTTTTAATGGGTATATCTTGACCTAATATTTTTAATTGTTTTTTCTTAGATATAGTATGTTATATTTAACATAATGAAAACTTAGTATGTAAGTTATATTAAAAAAAAGCTCTGTAAAGTTTCTTACCCGGTTCTTCCTTATAGATTGCATTGCTGAACGGGACATGACAAAAAAAATGATGACGAACCATACTGAATATGCATATGTCTCAATGAAATATTGTTATTGTTGTGTGTTCTTTATGACGAAATAAAAATAGGAATCTAAATCTGAATCATGACCTTTAAGAACGACGTGAAACACTCGTGTCACCACCACGTCGCTCGCGTTCACGTTGCTGCGATTCCTGGCGCTGTCCATCTCGACTGCCGCTGCGAGCCGTCGGTTTGGTCTGCGTGACGCACTCCGCTTTCTTCTGCTCTCCTCGTCTCGCTCCTTCTGTAGGTCTCGTTCTAGAACGAGAATTCGTTCTCGTTCGCGAGCCAGATCCAGTTCTCGCTCGCAAAGGCGCCGACTGCCACTGTGGCTGCGATGGTCACCGTCACGGTTGTCCTCAGTGTCACCTCCATGGTCCGCAAAGTACCTCACGCAGAAAGATAAAATATTTCGTAATTAGGTTAGTGAGGAACGATGACTTTAGTTGTGGACTAGATATATGTTCATTCCATTTTTTTTTATACGATACAGGAAAGTAATACCGGGCCACGATGGCGGGCGTACGTGATGTTAGCCTAACCTTAAAACAAAGGGCCGTTGTACGAGGAGACATCATCGCGACGCCCCGCGGCCTGGCCGGTCGTCCGTAACAATTAGGTACAGCAAAACATAGGTAATTCTCGACATAAATAATTATAATTATAATTTGGCCTTATTCGCCACACATCAAGCCCATATTTCACGGATAAGTGAACGAATACAACAACAACATAACTAATGAAAAATCAGGCGCGTGCTTTACTTACGCAATTTGCGCTGGTTATCCCGGCTTCTGAGTTGTAAGACTTCTCCAATAAAACCCACGAGGTACAACTTCACACTTTTATTTTCTCTTCCGTATCTCCCTTCCTTTCCTCATTTTTCCAATCTACCCGTATGCTGTCTACTAACAATCGTCACCGCTCCGCTCGACGGCCCACGATCGACTCACCGCCAGCATTTTGAGATACCATACCAGAAAAATGTCCACAGACTTGTTAATAATTCAGTTGCTTCAAATCCATGACACAATAAAATAAAGCAAAATACACTATTATGATTTAAAATTAAACTGAACCTTACAATTAGTAGTGACGATTATTAATAAAAAAACTAATAATATTTGCAGATAATGACAACACTGTTAAAAGTCCTAGAATGTCTCGGTACAGACATAGATCTCGTGCTGGCATGAAACAACGTAAAATGTTGTTGGTGAGTAAGTGGTTTATGAACCGTACACAATTCATACTCCATTGTAATGAATGCAATTAATAATTTATTTATTATTATATGTTCAGTTATAAACATGATTGTTTTACAGAGACCCGGAGCCAGACACCCATCATACGCGCCAAGTGATAGCAGTATAATCATTTCGTCGCTTGATACTACTCCTAATGAGAAGAAGAGGGATGAAACCTACGTACCAACCACAGATGATGACACTGAGAGTTCATCACTTTCTTTCACCAATAATACATACTCATCAAACTATTTGAATGAAAAGACGGTTTCCGACTGCTCTACAAATTTCAATGAAACGTCAATAAATAACACTGATGATCTACCGCCTAATGGAGATGATTCCCATCTGACCAGCAGTAAAATATCTTTGCTAAGCACAATAACTGCTAGTACGAAGATAAACTTTACAGAAACACCACAGCATACTTTGATGTCAGATTCAATTACTACTTGTAGTCCTCCGCTAATGGACGTTGCTAGTTATGTCACTGTAGGAGAAAGTGACGTTGAACAATTTAAGCCCCTGCTTCGTTTCATTCATCGCCAACCGTTCTTGCTGATGATACTGACAATTCATTTATAGAGAATTCAGAGGAATATGACGAAGTGTGCATTCCTCCTAGTGAAAGTGAAGAATCTAATCTGATTACGAATAATCACGAGGAATCATACAAATCACCCATTTACAAGCTACCAAGTGTTCCCTTAGATCAAGAAAGGGCACCATGTGTTTCTCCAACTTTTGCTCCTAAGCAGTTCTTATCACACTCTTCTCCCGTTCATGACGAAAACAATATTCCCCTAGAACACATAAGGGCTCATTCGTTGTCCCCGGCCTCAAAATGTACTGCTAATAACGATTTATTCGAGGCTTTTAGTGGCACTAGCTCAGAGTACGATGATAGCGATAGAGATAAAACTTATAATCCTGCAGTAATACAGTCATCTAGTGACTCAAGTGATGAAGAAGAAACAAATAATGATTTTGGCGACGACGTTGATCGTCTATCTTTAGAAGAACTCCAGGTGAATTAAAGCTTATATCGTAATCGTTATAGCGTAATCGTATCGCAAAGTGTATATCGGATACTAGTAAAGTACTTCCGTATAAACTGTGTACTTCTCAATAAGATCCCTTATCACATCACGATTGACTATAATATTACGTTTGCTTTTTACTACATCGACTATTTACTACGTAAGCGTTATATGTTCCGTCATAATCACAGTTATTTTAGAACATAATTTTTAGCTGTTTTCTTATGACCAAACCAATGTCTAGTTGGGAATTGCGACTAAGCTCCGAAAGCATTTAGCTTATAAGCATGGTGTGAGCATTTAACTCAATAATCCAATAAAATTTTCCTTTTTAGGCTCCAAAATCAAGTAAAAGGCCTAATAATTACAGACATAAGGCAAAAAAATCGTCTCATGACTCAAGTGCTAAAGAAGAAACGAATAATACTATGGGCGATGCTCAAACCTTTGAAGAGTGCCAGGTGAGTTTAGATTTACTAGTGGTTATCTACGCACTTGTAAACTTCACACTTCGTAATAAAATCACATAATTATTGATATCGCGTTAACTTTACGTAATTACTTAATCTGTGACTTTACTACATCTACTACTTACAATAATTCCTTCTATTTACTTCCATTTAACATTTCTAGTTTAGTGTTAATTATTTGTATTATGATTTGAGCTGTTTGAGCATCCGCCTGTCATTAATATTAATTTTTTTCACTTTTAGGCCTCAACATCGAATACAGCAAAAGATGAATACCGACATAAGCCGGCTATAATCAGGACTAAGGATTTTTGTTTCTTCTGTGAGACTGATGTTTTAAATTTTGCAAGACATATAATACGTAACCATACAATGGAAACTGAGGTACAAAAAATCTTATCTTATCCTAAGAAAAGCTGTACCCGCAAAAATCTTCTCACTGATTTGCGCAAAAAAGGAAATTATATAAGAAATGTTTCAAAATGCGTTAAACCTATGAAAAAGAGTAATCTAAGTCAACACACTGATTACTTGCCATGTGAAAAATGCTTAGGATTTTACTCTAGGAAACAGTTGTGGAAACATAAAAAGGCTTGTCAACCGCTGTCCGGAACTTCTAATACCCAAGTTGATGCTCAAAATTTTATGTTGCGTAATCTGAATGTGGACAAGAAACTCAAAGAAGAGGTATTTCCTAAAATGAGGCCAGATCGTGTATCCTTGGAAGCTAAAAAAGATAAATTGATTTGTGCGTTTGGTGCTCAGTATCAACGTATCCATAGGGAAAAACATTTTATAAACGTTACCTCGCGAAAGATGCGAGAGCTGGCCAAGTTAGTGATAGAATTAAAGAAACTGAAACCTGCACTTAAGGATTTGATGGATTGCTTGAAGCCTCAATATTATGATTTAATTGTTACTGCAACTAAAAAAGTATCTAGTTACGACGATAAAGCAGATCGTTATGGCGCTCCTACATACGCCATGAATATTAGCACAAGCTTAAAACAGTGCTGCAATATTGCAATAATGACTATAGTAAAATCTGGTAGTAGTGTACAAACAGCTGGAATGCAAGCTGATGTTAAGACATTGATTCAGCTTATTGAAGCAAACTGGAAGTTTGATGTCTCGAGTCAAGCATGCAGTGACTTAAACATAAAAAAATGGAATAAAATAACCATAGTTCCTTTGGCGAGTGATCTAAAACGATCTAAATCGAACGATTAAAAGATCATCTTTGTGAAACAGCCAAAACTGCGGCATCAAAATTAAGTCTATCCGAA
The DNA here is from genome assembly GCA_946902875.1 of Nematopogon swammerdamellus. Taxonomy (NCBI): domain Eukaryota; kingdom Metazoa; phylum Arthropoda; class Insecta; order Lepidoptera; family Adelidae; genus Nematopogon; species Nematopogon swammerdamellus. The sequence goes on along the minus strand of OX336354.1, from coordinate 19,201,591 downwards.
TCAAGTAACGTAGAAGCGTACAATTCACTGGTGGAAACGATCTACTGCCGCGTGATCCTTTTAAATAGACGAAGACCTGGCGAGTTGCAAAGACTGTTACTCAGCACATACCAGGAGTGTAGAAATGACAGTAATGCTTATGAAGAATTTGACCGTGCCATTTCTGCAACTGAAAAATTATTAATTAATAGTTTCAAACGCATTGTCATAAGAGGTAAACGAGGTCGAGGTGTGCCAGTTTTATTCACTGAAGATGTTCAAAGCGATATAAACTTGTTGATCTCTATCAGACGTAAGTATATACCTGATACAAACAATTTTTTATTTGCCAAGCCTGGGAGTGAGACTTCATTGTGTGGTTACAAAGTTTTGGAGAAATACGCTAAAACGTGTGGAGCCAAAAATCCCAAAGCTGTTACTGCGACTAAGCTCCGAAAGCATTTAGCTACGCTTACGCAAATGTTAAATTTGAAAGACTCGGATATCGAACAATTGGCAAATTTTATGGGACACACGCAATCTGTGCATAGACAAAACTACAGATTACCTGATGATGTTTATCAAACGGCTAAAATATCGAAGCTGTTGTTACTTATTGAGAGTGGTAACGCTGACACTTACAAAGGTGCTTTACCTTTGTAAGTGTCAGCGTTACCACTTGGATGACATTAATTTAGATTTAGAAGAAGATTTATTACAAGAAGCAGGACGTGACAATGAAAGTAATGATGAAGAAGTGGAAAACGATGCTATAATACCAAACGAACAGCCCAGTGAAATTAGTTTCACCGACATTACTGCTGAGAAAGAAGAGGCAACTCCACTTTGCGATGCTACTAATACTGGAGTTAAGCTTACTAAAGCAAAGAAAAAAAGAAATCTTGTCCCTTGGACGTCACAACAAAAAAATATAGTTTTGACTTTTTTTAGCAGACATATAAAATCCAAGCAACCACCGAAACGTCACGAGTGTGAAGAACTTCGCAGTCAGCATCCTGATATTCTACAGAACAAAGATTGGTTAAAAATTAAGGTTTTCATTCAAAACACATATTCAAAAAAATCATCATAATTCTGGTGGACAGTTGATGATCTTAAACACAATGATTACAGGTTATTTTTTGTGTTTTTGCCGTTCTTAAAATGAAAAACGCTTTAAGTAAGATGTAAGTGTAGTAAATTTTCATGATAAGGTAATTCACAAATTTTTGTATAGTCCAAATCCCTTTCCTTGGCCCATCTTATCTCCAAGGACCCTAAAGCTTTACAAATGCATTGTTGCTTAACCCCTTATTATTAGGTCAGAATGAAAGGATAGGAGAAACAACATAATAATTTTACTGTTTAAGCTGGAAGGTTCAAATTGTAATATCAGTGCATAAACCGGATACGTACTTCAGCAGGTAGTCCACCTGGCCCCTTCCAATGTGTTATCGCCGATTGAGCTGTTTTTATAATTCGAACTAATAAAATGTTCTAGCTTAGACAGTACAATGGCTAAATTCCTTTCGTTCTGAACTAATAATAAGTGATAGAGCTTAAGCCACATTATGACTTTGTCAAACTAACGAACTTTGTTGTCCTTTGAGTTAAGATCAGACCAAAAAAGGGATACGAATTTTAGGTACGTGGATCATAAGGGATCAGGCTATAAAGGCTCAGCATATTGTGTCTGGGTTAGAGACAAGCCCCTATCCCGACGCTGGTTTGCAGCCGCCGCCATGGGTGAGGGGGTGTTTGTATGTGTGTGTGTGGGGGTGTGTGAGAGTGTGTGCGAGTGTGGAGTGTGTCCGTGTACTTAAGTGATTATGTCTAAATGCTATATTTGTTTAAAGGTAAATGCTATGTTTGTCAAAACGTCGCCCTAGTGCTTGTTGGGCCAACAGACCATTTGGGTAATTTTACAGGAGCAAGGTTTTTTTGTTTTTCTAAGTTATGACTCAACAAAGCAGAAATGTTACAGTAATTTTCAAAAATATTGTACGTCTGGAATTGTAATCCTTCCTTCCTTACCTATAATAAAATCCAACGTCTGCTTTCTGTATGTCTGAGTGTCTGTCTGTCCGCTTATAACTCGAGAACCACTGAGCCGATTTTAATAAAACAAAATTCTACGGATAGCTTGATTCTTCCCATCAACTATAGGCTACTTACTATCACGCTAAATGGCTTATGAGGGTAGCAGTGAAGTGAAATATGAGAGCACTTGGCAATATTTGTATGTAACGGATACGGAATCATTCACCCGAGTAAGAACCGATTATCCTGAAGGGGGAGGGGAGGGGGGGGGTCAGTAGAGGCATCATATAGGGAGGGGGTGAGGGAGGGGCGGGAGGGGAGTCTGTCCGCTTATAACTCGAGAACCACTGAACCGATTTTAATAAAAAAAAAATCTACGGATAGCTTGATTCTTCCCATCAACTATAGGCTACTTACTATCACGCTAAATGGCTTATGAGGGTAGCAGTGAAGTGAAATATGAGAGCACTTGGCAATATTTGTATGTAACGGACACGGAATCATTCACCCGAGTAAGAACCGATGACATTACAATATCCTGAAGGATAGGGGAGGGGGGGGGGGGGGGGGGGGTAAGTAGAGGCCTATAGGGAGGGGGGTGAGGGAGGGGGGTGAGGGAGGGGCGGGAGGGGAGGTGGAGGTAGAGCGATGGAATCCCCCTGATCCTTATCCTTTCCTTTCTTCCTTACCTTTAATAAAATCCAACGTCTGCTTTCTGTCTGTCTGTATGTATGTCTGTATGTCTGTCTGTTTACCACCTTTGGGGTTGCCATATTTACTCCAAGTATTAGATGGAGGGAGAGGGAGAGGGAGAGGGAGAAACGGAAACGGAGTGTTAAAGATTGTATGGGAATATCGGTTTTTTTAAAGGAAAATCATAATTATAGCTACTCAAAACAAATAAATGGGGGGGGGGGGGGGAGGGGGGATGGGTGTGACGGTGGCCTCGCCCTTAGTTACTTAATTTCTTCGTGGAGGTTTATTGTATTCCAAAATGCAGCTTAGCGCCCATACTTACTTTCATCAAGAAGGTTAATCCTCTTCCTTAACGCAGCTCGGCCTTCGGCCTGACCCATGGTTTATCCTCTTCCTAAACGTAGCTCGGCCTTCGGCCTCGCCCTCAGTTACTTACTTTCTTCGAGAAGGTTTATAGTCTTCCTAAACGCAGCTCGGCCTTCAGCCTCGCTCTTTGTTACTTACTTTCATCGAAAAAGTTTATCCTCTTCCTGAACGCAGCTCGGCCTTCGGCCTCGCCCTTAATTACTTTCTTTCTTAGAGATGGTTTATCGTCTTCCTGAACACAGCTCGGCCTTCGGCCTCGCCCTCAGTTACTTTCTTCGAGAAGGTTTATGGTCTTCCTGAACGCAGCTCGGCCTTGGGCCTCGCCCTCAGTTACTTACTTTCTTCGAGAAGGTTTATCCTCTTCCTGAACGCAGCTCGGCCTTCGGCTTCGCCCATAGTTACTTACTGTCTTCGAGAATGTTTATCGTCTTCCTGAACGCAGCTCGGCCTTCGGCTTCGCCGTTTGTTACTTGCTTTCTTCGAGAAGGTTTATAGTCTTCCTGAACGCAGCTCGGCCTTCGGTCTCGCCCTCAGTTGCGTAATTTCTTCGAGAATATTTATGGTCTTCCTGAATGTAGCTCGGCCTTCGGCCTCGCCCTTAATTACTTACTTTCTTAGATAAGGTTTATCGTCTTCCTGAACGCAGCTCGGCCTTCGGCCTCGCCCTTTGTTACTTACTTTCTTCAAGAAGGTTTATAGTCTTCTTGAACGAAGCTCGGCCTTCGGCCTCGCTCTTTGTTACTTACTTTCTTTGGGAAGGTTTATAGTTTTCCTGAACGCAGCTCGGCCGTCGGCCTCGCCCTTAATATCTTACTTTCTTAGATAAGGTTTATCGTCTTCCTGAACGCAGCTCGGCCTTCGGCCTCGCCCTTAGTTACTTACTTTCTTCGAGAAGGTTTATAGTCTTCCTGAACGCAGCTCGGCCTTCGGCCTCGCCCTCAGTTACTTACTTCTTCTTTGAAATACGAATTTCACGCGAGCGGAGCCGCGGGCTCAGCTAGTAATCTATAAAAATTAAAAAAAACTTTGAATTTACATGTGAAAACCCGTTTTCTGAATGGATATTGGGCACAAAAACTAAACTTTAGTTACGTTAATGGATATAGACTACATTCCATACAGTCCTCTCTTTCTTGTTTTGAAAATGTTGCTGAGCAGTTGTATGCGCACTTTTCGTCACATCCAGCGTGGACCTGTTTAGCTGGAAAATGTTTCCCTTTAATATTTACATATTCTTCGCCAGCCTCTTTTTTATTTTTTCTCACATTTCTCTGCCACTTTTCAGGGCACCTTTTTCTCTTTCTTGAGATATTTTGTTCCATGATATCAGCAGCGCCAGTAGTACTATGAGCATTACTACAAATGAATGTGATAGAACTTTCTAGTTCTAGTGTTGAACTGCCAGGGCGAACAGTGTAGTTTTCCACTGTCGTTATAGCGCCTTTTTTGGTGTGTGTTTGTTCGCCTTCTTCTACGTAATTTGTAATGTTTTCCTTGTCTTTGCTGCAAACAATGACATTTTCTGCACAGTTATCGGTGAGTATTTCTTTGCCATCTTCAGCATTTTTGGTCTCTTTGCAGTCCACGAATAACTTTTTCTTCACTCTCTCAAGCCTGAAAAATAAAATTTCAGATTTTATTATTTAAAATAGTTAATTTATACTTTATACTAAAATAAAAATAAACTCAAAATTAATGTTGTTTAAAATAAAATAATTCATAAGTATTTATATTTTTGTTATATCAATCAACACAAATAATCAATCTGTTAAAATATGGAATATCTTCAATGTAAAAAAACACGTTTTTTTTTTACAGTTTTATAATAGCACCGCGTGTTACAGAAAAATCCTGTCATACTCATAATTAAGGGGGATCACAACACATCAATACAAGCAACTTTTAATATGAGGTCGACCCGAAAATCTAAAAAAAACATTGACGAAGGGCTTGAGTTGAAGGCGGTACAAAAGCACAAAAGGGGTCCATCTACAGATTGTTAGGGGTGCCTTTTACCTTTGTGCTTTTTGTTGTTTTATTATTTCTTTAATACTTTTTAGTTCTAAGTGTTTTTGAAGTAGGTGCAATGTTTTTTAAAACAATTTTACCAACCATAATTTTTTTTCTTTAAGCCTTGGGGGTTGAAACCAAGGCTTGAAGAAAAAAAAAATTAAGATTTGCATGTGGGACTCGAACCCACGACCGAGATCAACAAAGTAAAATTGGACCCTACACTCTACCACTGAGCTACCAAACCACATAATATTATCATCACATCAAACGAATATTCGATTCATTCAACAGTCAGATGTTGCCGGTCCGGAGCAGACATGTCTCTCCGCCAATCACAGCAATTCGCCCATTTGTCATACACGTGCTTATGCAAATTAAGAGTTTGATGATTTTCTAATAGATCCTAATCCTCGAACTTGACCAATATGGGATAACCTCTGAGGTCCCCCCTTTAAAAAAAATTATCGATTTCGCTTCACAATTGGCGTAGAAATCGCGTAACAAACATAAAAAAAACATTCAGTCGAATTGAGAATCTCCTCCTTTTTTTTTGAAGTCGGTAAAAAAACAGTTGTTCCATATTAATATTCTATGCCTACTAATGACCCCTATATACCCATTTATTTTGTTCACGCACAAATACCGTGTCAGGCAGGCTCCTGCAAAACAAGCTAGTGCGAGTATGACACGCATGACAAAAGTATGATTCTGAACCAGCCTGTATAACAAACACAACATAACCTAAAATAATAACACCAGAAACAAAAATCAACTTACATTTCGTTGTGTGCAGTGCTGCGGTTATATTGTTTGTTACATCTGGTCCAGGACATAATTTTCAAAGTTTATGTGATAGTTTCCACCTCGTCTTACTCCTAAAATCACTAGAATACTTAATAAAACTTGCAGCTCTTAAACCGTTACGCGTTGCAAAAGATTGTAAATACACAATATGGCCGAACACCGACATGTGACGTCATGAGCGAGTGAGCCTGTGATTGGTTGATTTGAGGATATACGGCAAACAAGCACGCGGTGAGAATTTCGATATTGGATTTAGGTTAATTTGTGGTGGTAAGCCATACAAGCACGAAGAGTAAAATTTTAGCAGTGGATATTGGTTTTTATAAATCGTCTTTTTTCGTTTATTTGTATAGTTAAATAAGTCATTCTTGATTTGGAGTATGTAGAATTTGATTCTTAAGCGTACTGCATTCAAAGGTCATTTTCGCCTAAATTGGTCTGTTGACCAAACAAGTACTGAGGCGACGAAAAGTATTTGCGATAGTAGGTTAATAATTGAACTCATTATTTTGTTACTTAATTCCTTTCGTTCTGAACTAAAAATAAGTGATGGAGATTAAACCACATAAGGCTTTGTTAAACTAACAAACTTTGTTGTCCGTTGAGTTAAGATCAGACCAAGAAAAAGGATAAATTATAGGAACCGAATAAACGAGTAATTTTAATATTGTGTTCATAGAGCGCTTGTGCGCAGCATCTGATGCGAGTGTTTGAGGGTGTCCGTGTACTTGTTCGCCGTACTTGAGTGATTATGTCTAAATGCTATATTTGTTTAAAGGTAAATGCTATGTTTGTCAAAAGTATTTTCGATAGTAGGTTAATAATTGAACTCATTATTTTGTTATTTAATTCCTTTCGTTCTGAACTAAAAATAAGTGATGGAGATTAAACCACATAAGGCTTTGTTAAACTAACAAACTTTGTTGTCCGTTGAGTTAAGATCAGACCAAGAAAAAGGATAAATTATAGGTACCGAATAAACGAGTAATTTTAATATTGTGTTCATAGAGCGCTTGTGCGCAGCATCTGATGCGAGTGTTTGAGGGTGTCCGTGTACTTGTTCGCCGTACTTGAGTGATTATGTGTAAATGCTATATTTGTTTAAAGGTAAATGCTATGTTTGTCAAAAGTATTTTCGATAGTAGGTTAATAATTGAACTCATTATTTTGTTATTTAATTCCTTTCGTTCTGAACTAAAAATAAGTGATGGAGATTAAACCACATAATGGCTTTGTTAAACTAACAAACTTTGTTGTCCGTTGAGTTAAGATCAGACCAAGAAAAAGGATAAATTATAGGTACCGAATAAACGAGTAATTTTAATATTGTGTTCATAGAGCGCTTGTGCGCAGCATCCGATGCGAGTGTGTGTGGGTGTGTGTGCGTGTGTGTGCTCTCGTGGAGTGCGTCCGTGTACTTGTTCGCTGTACTTAAATGTGTAAATGCTATATTTGTTTATGGCAAAAGTATTTTTGATAGTAATAATAAACTGATATTTTTGACCAACTTGGATCTTATCATTACACACTTTATTATTAACCCCGCAAGTATAAGTGACATTTTCATATATTGTAAAGCAGGTCGAACGCTCTTAATGCTAAGGCCATCCTGGCCAGGAGGCTCGGTGATTTGTTAAGTTTTATCAAATCGCTATGCTATGCTATACAATAATAATGATGTACAATAATAGCCGCGGCTTTGCTCGCGGTAAACTCGGTTTAACTCTAAATCCGATTTAAACGCAAATCAATATTCCTACTAATAATAAATGTGTAAGGATGATCACGGAGTAAGTTACTTTGTTTTATGAGATACCTAACTACTGCGTTTGTAGACTTCATGTATGATACTAAATCTAAATTGACGATTTTTATAAATCTTTTCTGTATGTTTCGATGAACGTAATATGTATATAATTCGATGAAACTTAATGCACGTACATTTATTTAGCTATACATGACACAGTATAGGCTAAATAAAATGCAGTTCCGGTCCGGTTCCGGTAACATGTGGCTCTCATATAAATCGAAAGGTTCAGTGCGCTGGAGGAGCGAGGTGGAGGGATAGAGGGAGAAATAGGGGAGGAAGGTGGGGGGGCGTAAGGGACGGGAGAGTAAAGGGAGGGAGGGGGAAATGTGTGGAAGGAGACAGGAGAGAAGGGAAAGATGGGTAGAGGTAATGAGGGGTGTGGTGAGAGGTGTGTGGATGGAATGGAGGGATAGGGAGAGGGAAGGAAGGGGTTAAGATGGAGAGGGAGGGGAGGAGAGGGTGCTGGAGAGGGAAGTTAGTAAGGGGAGGGAAAGAAAGGGGCGAGTAAGGAGGTAATGAGAGAAGGGAGGGGAGGATGGGGGATGTATAGTGAAAGATACGGTATAGAGGACATAGGAATGTAGACAGGAGAGAAAGACGAAGGGTAGGGGTGGGGAGAGGAGAGGAGAGAGGGAAGAAGGGGAAGGAGGGCAGGGAGGGAGAGGGGAAGGGAGGGGGAGCGAGCTAGGGAGGGAGAGACAGATAATATGACTGGAGCCATCGTTTATTTATCATATCGTTTAAATCGGATGTGCTATTAAACCGAGTCTACCGCGAGCGAAGCCGTGGGCAGAAGCTAGTCTACTAAAGTCAATGCCACAATCAAGGAATTTAATCGATAAGATCTTCTTTTGTTTAGTCGTATTATGCACGAATTCATAACTAAAGAAGCATTTATTTAAAATTCAATAATAGTAAAATTGGCACACAGTAGGTACCTATTGAACGGCGGAACGAGATTCCCAAAATTGCTTAACAATTAAATTTTTTTTTATGGAAACTAACACGGTTGGCTACATCACCTACAACATCCGTGATGTCAGCCCATAACAACGGGTGAACTTGGTGCCACGTCAGTGCTTCCATTCGGTCGTGCCGGCTACACTGAACTGGACGGAAAACACAAACTATTTAAATAGCCGTTTCGACCCACCTTTCATTCAGTGCGGTGTTACCAACCCGGGCGGATTAAACCCTACCACCTAGACCTACCACAAACCCTACCACCTAAGAAGGGAGTCATCTCCCTTAGTCGCCTTCCCCGACCGTACCACGAATGTTAATACGTTTTGATTTTGACATACATCATATTCGGATCACTTTAAAGCCGCGTCTCCTGCGAATGTTTTTTTTTTTCGAAACATTACGCAGAAACATCGGAACATTGGGGCGTGCCCATTCACATTTGTATGAAAACCATAGAGAAATAATGTTTTTGTTTCACGTTTTGTGTATTGTTTCGAAAAAACATTCGCAGGAAACGCGGCTTAACGTAAACCATTCATAACCCGCGATATTTGACGCCCGTATATCTATCGCGCAACTTTAAGATCATAATACGGAACTCAAATATGGTGCGATATAAACATTTTACGTTAGAGTGACGTCCGTATATTATACGTCCGCTTATTCATTCAGTTTACCGTAAACCATTCAAAGCCCGCTATATATGACGCCCGTATATCTATCGCGCAACTTTAAGATCATATACGGATGTCAAATATGGTGCGATATAAACATTTTACAATAGAATGACGTCCGTATATTATACGTCCGCTTATTCATTCAGTTTACCGTAAACCATTCAAAGCCCGCTATATACGACGCTCGTATATCTATCGCGCAACTTTAAGATCATATACGGATGTCAAATATGGTGCGATATAAACATTTTACAATAGAATGACGTCCGTATATTATACGTCCGCTTATTCATTCAGTTTACCGTAAACCATTCAAAGCCCGCTATATATGACGCCCGTATATCTATCGCGCAACTTTAAGATCATATACGGATGTCAAATATGGTGCGATATAAACATTTTACAATAGAATGACGTCCGTATATTATACGTCCGCTTATTCATTCAGTTTACCGTAAACCATTCAAAGCCCGCTATATATGACGCCCGTATATCTATCGCGCAACTTTAAGATCATATACGGATGTCAAATATGGTGCGATATAAACATTTTACAATAGAATGACGTCCGTATATTATACGTCCGCTTATTCATTCAGTTTACGGTCAACTATTCATAGCCCGCTATATCATAGAATTGAATGCGGTATAAGATTATGTATGTGTAAAGGGTGTTGATTGCACTACGGATGTCAGTCATATCATAACGTTTTTTGCTGATACGCGTAAATATACGGATGTCAGTTTACTGTAAAGTTTTCATACCACCCGATATTCGACGTCCCTGTATAAATATATCGCGCAACGCAACTTAAAAAGATCTAAAAGTATCAACCGTCTATTTTATATATCTAGCCGTAATAACAATCATTTAGTTAAAACATTATAAAAGAAATAAATAATGGTTATTGGCTTGTTCAATTTATTAGGTGTAAAAAATCTACCATAATAATATTCATTTTCTCCAAGGTCGATGACTAATCTAAGTAATGGACAAGGAACCTGGAAAATAAAAATGTTATTAGATAATACCTACATTCCAGCGTGTCGCTGACATTTATTATATTCCTAACAATAAAAAAATTATAAAAAGCTCGGAGACTTGTCTCCCGCCGCCGCCGCCGGCGGTATTACCGTTTTACGCGGTATTACTTTTATATAATATTTGTAAAATTAATAGAATTTGTTTAAATATGAAATAAGGGATATAAAAAACTTTCAGGCTAAACACATTACCCTCCTGTTGGCTTCGCCGTAGTCGGGTAGAAAATAATACAACTATCATTATTTGTATTGCACTAGTTGGCAACGTCGCATCAATGAAAGGAGTTCCAATAGTCAGGAATGTATAAAAACCGGATAAATATTCACTGGACGCCTGATGGGTCGAAATGTGGAAGGGACTCCCCTTAGATTACACAGTGCCTGATGATAAACGTATATTTGTATATTGATGTCTCTTATTTTTCGAGAAAAATAAGTGACACACTATATTCACAAGTGATTTATCAGCCAGTATTCGCTTATATAGTTTATGTATACCTTACAGAAGTGGTGGACGTCACAATAATGCGAAATGAAAGGACGCTTAATCGGTACCGAGATGTAAATATATATATATATATATATATATATATATATATATATATATATATATATATATATATATATATATATATATATATATATATATATATATATATATATATATATATATATATACAATATAATTGAACTACTCAAACAAAAAATCAAAATGTATGCGGGAAGAATCAAACGGTATGAAAATGAGAATGAAAAAAAAAAAGAAAATATACTATTTAAACAAAATGAACGAAAATTCTACAGGAAAATGTTTGAAAAAAATATAACTCCAAAAGAAATCCCAACAAAGAACGAAATAGAAGAATTTTGGTCAAAAATTTACAGTGAGCCTGTTAACATTGATAAGTCGAATATTATGATACAAACAATTGCAGATAAATCACCAATAATCCAGAGTAACAATTTTAATGCAATAAATGATGTAGCATTCAAAGATGCAATAAGAAATCTAAAAAACTGGAAGACCCCCGGAATAGACAAACTACAAAACTATTACCTCAAATATTTTACCAGTGCACATCAATACATACTGCATTACTTTAACAAAATTCTTAATAACGAAGAACAGATAGATCCGTGGCTTACAACAGGTATGGTCACTTTAATCCCAAAAAATACGAATACAAATGATCCAAAAAATTGGAGGCCGATTGCATGCTTACCAACCACTTACAAATTATTTACATATATCCTATATGTAGAAATATACAAACATTGTAATGCCAATGATATAATGACTCCCTACCAAAGAGGTTGTAAATGGGGAGCGAGAGGTTGCAAAGATCATTTAATTGTCAATAAATCTATTTTAGAAGATACAAACACATACAAGAAAAACCTAAACATGGCGTGGATAGATTACAAAAAAGCATATGATTCGGTACCACATGAATGGATTATTTTTATCCTCAAAATATATAAATGCCCTGACGTAATTACAAATTGTATATCAAAAGTTATGAAAACATGGCAAGTGATTATGAATACAATAAGCACTGACTCAAGAATTACAACAAAGCCAATAGTTATAAAACGAGGAATATTTCAAGGAGATTCTCTGTCCCCTTTACTTTTTTGTCTATGTCTTAACCCACTATCAAAATTACTGAGTGAATATGAAAAAACCGGATATACTTTAAGAAGTGGCCAAATAATTAATCACCTCTTTTACATGGATGATATAAAACTATACGCTGCAAATAAATATCAGCTATCAAATCTAATTGATACCGTAGAAATATACTCCAAACAAATTGGAATGGAATTTGGCTTAGAAAAATGTAAAGTATTAGAAATAAAAGGTAGTAAAAGAATAAATGCTGAAGGTGAAGACCATATACTGCTTGATGGAAACAAATTTGAAGCCTTAAATAACAAAAAATATAAATATCTTGGCATTGATGAAAATGGGGAAATCAACCACAGACAAATAATAGAAGAGAAGAAAAATGAATACATAAGAAGAGTAAGAAAAATCATTCAATCAACATTGAACTCTAGAAATATTATAAAGGCCATAAATACATACGCAACACCGGTTCTTATATATACTTTCAATGTAATAAATTATACTATGGATGACTTTAAAAAAATTGACAGAAAAACCAGGAAACTCCTAAACATATATAACATGCATCAACAAAAATCAAATACAGAAAGACTATATTTACCAGTCAATGAAGGAGGAAGAGGCCTATTAAACATAGAAAATCTATATATCAAATTAACTATTAAAATGGAAAAATATTTAGATGACAAAAATGACAACGTCCTAAAAGTAATTGTTGATCATGATAAGGAAAAAGGCCTATATAACATAATTTCACAAGGTAAAAAATTTAGACAAAAACTTAATATCGAACTACCCACGGAAGATGAAATCTTAATCCACAAAAAACAGACTGAACGATCCAAAGAAAATTGGAAAGAAAAGCCATTACATGGTCAAATTGTGAGAGAGGTACTAATGAACCCAAATACAGATATTGAAAAATCTTTTTTGTGGCAAAAAAAACAACCTACATCTCCCCAAATGGAATCTAAAATCTTTGTAATACAAGAACAATCGGTTAGAACAAAACAGTTTGAACGAGATATTTTAAAACTTGATACAGACGGACGATGCCGATTATGTCATGAAAAAGATGAAACAGTCAGGCATATTATCTCAGGGTGCAAAATATTAGTACAGCCACTATACCTAAAAAGACATAATCAACTAGTCAAATACGTTTACTGGAATTTACTCAAGAAACACAAGTTCGAAACAACTAAATTTTGGTGGAAATGCCCGTTAAATGAACCTCATGTGGTGGAAAATGAAGAATTTAAACTAATATGGGAGATTGCTGTCACCACAGATTATGCGTTACCTAACAATCGACCAGACCTCATATATGTAGACAAAAATAAAAACAGAACTTACCTTATCGATATCACAGTACCGTCCGATTATAACCTCACTAGGAAGGAAAATGAAAAACTTACTAAATACTACGCACTAAAAATTGAGGTCCAAAGATTGTGGAATACAAGAGTCGAAATCGTCCCAATAGTTATAGGCACTACAGGAATTATAAATAAATCAACAGAGAAACACATAAAAAATTTAGACGCTGGTATAAAATTAGAAATACTCCAACAACAGGCTGCAATTGAAACCACAAAAATAATGACCAAATTTCTGAGTGGAAATCTGCCTCGTGACAGTGAAGACAATAATATTATGTAACTCAAGACTGATCGGTGGGCCCGTCCTCTATCTTGGGAGGCACTCGAGCGAGGACGGGTGGCAGACCGGCGAGTGCAATCGCCGACGACTCCGAAGATATCCGGAAGAATAAAATTATATATATATAATAATAACATAATAACATAATATCACAAGGTAAAAAATTTTGACAAAAACTTAATATCGAACTACCCACGGAAGATGAAATCTTAATCCACAAAAAACAGACTGAACGATCCAAAGAAAATTGGAAAGAAAAGCCATTACATGGTCAAATTGTGAGAGAGGTACTGATGAACCCAAATACAGATGTTGAAAAATCTTTTTTGTGGCAAAAAAAACAACCTACATCTCCCCAAATGGAATCTAAAATCTTTGTAATACAAGAACAATCGATTAGAACAAAACAGTTTGAACGAGATATTTTAAAACTTGATACAGACGGACGATGCCGATTATGTCATGAAAAAGATGAAAGTCAGGCATATTATCTCAGGATGCAAAATATTAGTACAGCCACTATACCTAAAAAGACATAATCAACTAGTCAAATACGTTTACTGGAATTTACTCAAGAAACACAAGTTCGAAACAACTAAATTTTGGTGGAAGTGCCCGTTAAGTGAGCCTCATGTGGTGGAAAATGAAGAATTTAAACTAATATGGGAGATTGCTGTCACCACAGATTATGCGTTACCTAACATTGGACCAGACCTCATATATGTAGACAAAAATAAAAACAGAACTTACCTTATCGATGTCACAGTACCGTCCGATTATAACCTAACTAGGAAGGAAAATAAAAAACTTACTAAATACTACGCACTAAAAATTGAGGTCCAAAGATTGTGGAATACAAGAGTCGAAATCGTCCCAATAGTTATAGGCACTACAGGAATTATAAATAAATCAATAGAGAAACACATAAAAAATTTAGACGCTGGCATAAAATTAGAAATACTCCAACAACAGGCTGCAATTGAAACCACAAAAATAATGACCAAAGGAGAATGGGAAATTTTGGGCCCACCCCTCAATGTGACTCAATAGGAACAGTTGATATACCATTGGATAGGTATTTTCAAGTATAACATAAGTTTATATGACGACTAAGATCAAATGTCTGTGTACTCGGAGATATGACGTCATAAAGGTCATCCCAGTCCAACATATTTTTGATAGATGTTCTGTACATATCTCGATTGTATCTCGGTTGTATTCGTCATATTGATACGCCGATATACATACATAATTACACACATACCTACAACCATCACGCCTGTTTCCCAGATGGGCAGGCAGACACAATATAACACCACTTTGCGTCGTCAGTCTGTCCTCAAAGTCCTCAAACAAATAAACATCATACTAGACGATGTTGGTGTACTCAGGTAGTCACCGCATCTGTGCGAGCGCGACAACGATATGATTATGCGCGAGCGAAAGAGAAAGATGAGGTCGCCGGCGGCGGCGGCGCGGCGCACGCACGCACATGTCGTACACGGCATGGCATGACGCGGCGCCGTCGCCAGCCCAGCCAGTCGTCGTACAAATGCGAGAGCGAGAGCGCGTGGTTTACGTTAACTATCGTTGTGTGTGTTTGTTTTTTAATTACCTGGCTCTGGCTGCTCCTTGGACACTAACTGCTGTTTTAATCGTTGACCTTAGCTTTTTTTAATGGACTAATGAACTGATTCTCGACTCGATTGGTTTTTTCGAAAATGGAAGGACACCGTAACTGTGTTGTGTGTAGACGCGGGTTATACGTGGGGCACACTAAAAGTTTCCGGAATTAATGAGAATAAAATACTATTAAGGGTCAAAAATGAATTTATTGTTTCTCAAAATATTCTCCCTTTGCGTAAATGCACTTTTTCATACGATTAAACCAATTTTGAAAACTTTTGTGCCACTCCTCCGTGGTGACCTCAGAAACGTGTTTTTCATATTCTTCGACAGCCTCCTCTGGTGATGAAAATCGTTGACCGCGTAATTGGTTCTTAATTTTTGGGAACAGAAAAAAGTCACAAGGTGCCGTCACCTGTTACTATGTCCCACACCAAATTTGAAGCGCCTTTGTTGAATCTGGTAAGCATGGCATTGCACCAAGTGACGCGGTGCGTTTTTTGAGCCTCGGTCAAATTGTGTGGGTTCCACCGCGAGCACAGCTTTCTCACACCCAAATGTTTGTGTAGGATTGATTGTATTTGACTCATGCCTATGTCTAAGGATGGCCGAATCTCATGGTAGGTCACATGCCTGTCTGTTTCGATCATACGGCGCACAGCATGGATGTTTTTGTTGTTCACAGCGGTGAACGGGCGACCATCGCGAGATTCGTCACTGAGATTGACACGACCGCGCTTGAATTCTGCAAACCAGCAATAAATAGTCGTCTTGCATGGTGCTTCATCGCCAAAAGCAGATTGAAGCCGAGCGAAGCTCTGATGAGCTGTCAAATTACACTTAAAATCGTAGAAAATCATACTACGAAAATTTTCCCGGGTTAAATTTATGTTAATGTAGACACGCAATTTTTAAAATGGCGCTACAATGGAAAAACAATTGACAGTCAGATGAAACAAACTGCATTCTACAGCCAAAGAGTTCCATTTTCAAATGTTGTAATTACTTTTTTAATATTGTTTATGTAAGTGGCCAATTCCGGAAACTTTTAGTGTGCCCTATGTATAACAACAGATATCAGCGCCATATTCTGACTGAAAATCTTCCGCGAATCCGACCAGAGTTAGCAAGACTTATACAACAACATGCATTGTTAGAGGTAAGTAAATCTATCAATACCTACTAATAATAAATCTGAAAGGGATGGTCGTGAAGTAAGGTAAATACTTTGTTTTATGAGATACTGTGTTTATATACTCTATGTATGATAGGTACTAAAACTAAATTGACGATTTTTAGAAATCGTTTCTGTATGTATGTATGTGCCTCCATAACTCTTAAAACGATCATCCAAATTCGATGAAACTTAGTACACGTACATTTAGCTATAAGGGGAACAAGTTACGCTAAGACATGGCTCTCATACAAATCGACCGAAATGTTTCGCACGCCGCTGCGCGCGCTGTAGGTATAGCGGACGGGGGGGGGGGGGGTCGTGCGGAGGGGCCGTCCCCCGCCCCTCCGCACGTCCCCGCGCTTGCGCACGATCTCGAGCCGCGGCGCGGGCGCGGCGGCGTCAGCTAACAGTGTTTCTTTATTTCATTTGGTTTGTTTGATCATATATTTATTTTTATTTTATTATGCATTGTGTCATGTAGTGTAGTATTTCACTTAGGTATATATTTGATTTATTTTAAAGTGAATTAAATGAGTTTCGTATTTTTTGTTTTAAAGCATCCGAACTGGGTGGCTGTGCCCGAAATCTAATCCTCAGGCGCAGCCAATTTCACCCCCGAGGAGGTGGCAGTCCGGATTGGAGGATATATTTTAGGTTCCAAGTTTTCAGTACCTACATAATACATATACATATGTAGGTAATCAAAATATGTACCTTATATTTATGTATATGTACATAGAAAATACAGACAGCTTTTGTATTTTCAGGTTGAATTCAACAATACACGAGCTGTATGTCATCGATGTTGGCAGAGAATCCAAGTTGCACTTGCCGCACAGCAAGAAGTACCTGCCGCTCAGCAAGAGGAACCGGTCGCACAGCAAGAAGAACCTGCCGCTCATCAAGAGGAACCTGCCGCTCAGCAAGAGGAACCGGTCGCACAGCAAGAACCTGCCGCTCATCAAGAGGAACCTGCCGCTCAGCAAGAGGAACCTGCCGCTCCGCAAGAACCCTTTATTAATATGCCTGAGTACTACAGAGCACCAAACACGGCTAGACATTGTTTATTCAATAATTGCCAAAATGAAGACCGTAATCGCATCCCCGAGACGATAAAAATGTTTGTGCTTTGTATATATAAATTGTACATACCCGAACATGCCCGTATTTGCCAACAACATCTTCAAGGAAATGATTGGGATACGTTGATAGATTTTTGTAATGTTTCCCATGATTTTAATACAGGTCAAATGACAGCTCTCTGTAATATGTTAGTTGGAGCTGCCTTGCGGCCACATAGATTAGACTTTGAAACTGCAGATGCTTTAAGCAATAATGAAATGCATTTTTGGACTGGTCGTAGTAGAAATCAATATGAATTGATTCTAGAGCAGACTCCGTCTCTAGTTGAAAGATGTAAAATGCCAAGAACAGCTTTAGGCATATATCTATGTAAGCTTAGAACGGGAGAACCAAATGAAAGGTTGGCAAATCTTTTTGGCATGACTCGTCGTACCCTTGAAAAATATCTGAAGATTACAAGAGAATGTCTATCGAATGAGTATGTTTCCCAGCACCTAGGTTTTGATCATATTACAAGAAACGATGTGTTACAAAGAAACCTTCTGCTTCCAAAGGGAATATTTGGCAACGAAGAAAACAATAAAGCAATATTGATATGTGATGGAACGTATATTTATATACAGAAGAGTTCTAACTTCCTCTTCCAAAGACAATCTTATAGTTTACACAAATACAGAAATCTTTTAAAACCATTTATCATTGTTTGCACAGATGGGTACACTTTAGATGTATTAGGACCGTATGCAGCAACCGAATCGGACGCAACAATTATGAGCAACATAGTAAAAAGCAGAGATCATCCGTTACATTGGTTTTTGGAAGAGAACGATGTATTCATATTGGACAGAGGCTTTCGAGACTCTATAAGAGAGCTAGAATCTTGTGGTTATGAAGCCCACATGCCGCCATCAAAAGACCCACAGGCAACTCAACTAACCACCAACCAAGCTAATGAAATGAAAATGAAAAATGAAAAAATATTTATTATCACATGAAATCGTACAGTACAATAACCGAGTCTTCTGCACTAGAAAAATTCTGTCTCGCAGAAAGACTTTTTAGTAAACATAATTTATTGTATTTCATTGTGCGCTCACTAGTAATAATTTTATATTATTTTTAGTTTATTTCATATTATAATTAAATGAAGCGAATTTTTTAGTATATAAATACAAGTTAGTTTTAATATATATATATATATATAATATATCAAATAAATACCTCAATAAATAAAATATGAATATTTTATGGTTTTATAATGTTATTTAGTTAGTAAGGTGTTTAGTTGGTCTAAGGTTTGTTTGTAGGTTTATTTATATGTTTTTATTTTATTTTATTTTTGAATATCTAGCACATTTTCTGTGTCGTTATAATTTAAAGTTTTCAACCATTTAAGAATTTCTTGTTTTCGTTTATGATTTGTTTTGTTGTTAATATTGCAAACACGTAAAGCTTTGTTGAAGAGATGTTGCGATAGGAACTTTGAGAATCTTTGTGCAAATGATGTTCGTACTCGCGTTGATGCCGGGTTATTTCTGTGTCTCGTGTGTGGTCGGTTTTCAGAGATGCCCGCTGTGTTTTGTGTTTCCTTAGTTCTGAGGATGGTACGAAGGATAAAAAGTTGTCGGATCGAGAGCATACCAGTCTCTAAGAGCAAGTCTTGAGTGTTAAAACGGAAGGGCTTCTTGAAGGCGACCTTTAGAATAGATCGTTGTGCTCGTTCTGCTTCAATCATGAGTGTTTTGGCTGCTCCTCCCCAAACAGTTAGGCAATATGTGATTATTGATTCCGCGACAGCTTTGTATACAGTTTTCATGAGTGGTACGTCGGCAGAGTTTCTGATACATTTAAAAAAGTAAATGAGTTTCCTCATTCTATTTGAAATTGCGGCAATGTGATTCCTCCATGTTAGGTTTTTGTCTATGATGACCCCCAAGTACCTTATTTGCTCTACTCTTTCAATTTTGTCGCAAGAACACGTCGTGATTGCTGAAATGGAACACGTGTGAAGTTTAAGTTCATACGTGTCCGTTGGCTGACCGGTAGAATTTATCGAGAAACAAATGTATTTGGTTTTTGATGCATTTAATGTTAAGAGATTCAGAACCAGCCACTCTTTTACTTTTCTTAAACCTTTTTCAGCTTCATTAAAAACTTCTGTCCAGTTGTTTCCCGAAAACAACAATACCGTGTCATCCGCATATGTCGTTATTTTACAATTAAGTACTGTGAGGTTGCATAGATTATTTATATATATCAGAAAGAGTATAGGACCCAAAACACTGCCCTGTGGGACGCCGTATTTTATTACCTCACACGAACTCTTTCTGGCACCAATTTTGATCATTTGTTGCCTGCTTTCTAGATAGGACCTAAACCATTTCTGTGTGACACCACGAAGGCCGATATTTTCCATTTTTTTAAGTAGGATGGGTATTGAAACCGTGTCGAACGCCTTGGCGAGGTCCAGAAAGACTGCAAGAGTTTTCTCGCCCCCGTCAAGGCACTCGACTATGTGTTCAACAACATCGTGAATGGCATCTTCACATGACCTCTTAGACCTAAAACCATATTGATTGCTCGAGAGTAGACGCTCTGATTCTAAGTAGCTCATAAGTCTGATTTTTACAATTTTTTCTAATATTTTAGATAGAGTCGGTAACAAGGATATTGGTCGGTAGTTTTTTATTTGATCTTTTTCGCCCGCTTTGAAAATCGGACAGACAATGGCTGTCTTGAACACTGATGGGAAACACCCCGTTTCCATACTTAAGTTGTAAATGTGGCATAAAGGTTCTAGAATATTCATACATAAAGATTTTAGATGTTTGCTTCCTATGTCATCCCATCCGCACGCGCTATCGTCTTTTAGCTCTTTTATGATCTTTGCAATTTCTGTTTTGCTCGTTGGTCTCATGTAGAATGAGCCACTTCCAGTATTTTTTGTAGTTTTTTCAAATTCTTTGATAAGCTCTTGTTCATTTCGTCCTAGTTGGTTTAAATTTTCGTTTGCATAGGTTTCTCCTACCCCAATATAGTATTTATTATATTCATTCAATAATATTTCCTTTGTTACATTATCTGAGCGGGTTAGCAAATGTGTATGGGCAGTTTGATCTTTAGATGTTTTTATATCTGCTGCTTCCTTCAAGACCCTCCAGAGTTTTTTTGTATTTTTACGATGTTTAACTATTTCTTTTTCGTAGTATATGGTTTTTGCAGTTTTAACTGCCAAGTTACAAATGTTTCTGTATCGCTTGTATTTATCTAGGTAGGAAAACGGATAGGAATTTGAGAGTTTGTGCAGCTTATCTCGTTTATCGAAACATTTTAGTAGCCCTTTTGTGATCCAAGGCTTTTTAGCCTTTACTTTTGTTGTTATTTCTCGTGTTTCTGTAAATTTGTTTGTAGCTTCCTGTATTTTTTCTATTAGTTTCTTTGATGCCTTCTCAACATTATATTCAGTTAGGATATCCACCCACTTTTCCTTTTCAAAAAATTCACATAGACTTTTGCAGTCCGTTCTCGATGACATGTGTGTATTTTTAGATCTTTTGTGTGTACTGGTTAGCTTATCTAAAAAGGTCAAAACTGGCAAGTGGTCTGTAATTAAGGATTCGCAAACTATTGTTGTAACTTTCAAACTACTTTTAATCATAACATGGTCGAGACATGCATTTTCACGAGTTTGTTCAGTTACTGCTGGTTGTAAACCAAGTTCTGCACATAGGCATAAGTACTTCGTGGATTTGCTGTCTAGCTCATGATCCGATATGTCTATGTTCATGTCTCCGGTCACAATAATACTTTTTTTATTTTTATATAATATCATAGTGTCGTATAAAGAGCCTATAAATGGGTCAATATTGCTTACTGAGGGAGAACGATAGACAGCTAGTAAGACGCATTCATTTCCTATGCTTAGAAGCAGACTATTCGCATCTAATAGGCTAGGTTCATCTACGGTTACATCAATCTCCTTCCTAATGTAGACTGTAACCCCGTCGTTCTGTAGTTTGTTTTTTATTGTACTGTAGGAAACGTAACCATCTATGTGCCGGGCTGGAGTAGACTTTCCTTTATGCCAGCACTCGGTTAGAATAATGATATCAAAAGGAATACCAAAACGTGCTAAAAGAACAGTTAGATTGTCAAAATTTTTATTTAAACTTCTTATATTGATTGTAAGCGTTGATAGTGTTGTGTCTTCATTTATAAAATATTTACAATTTTTTTTTTTTTTTTTTTTTTGCGTCCGCGACTTTAAATTTATGGATTTCGGATGGTATATCGTTATCAATATTATCAAATAGCTCATTTGTGTGTCTAACCATTTTCTAGTAGTTGGTACATACTGAATATTAGTCGAATCTCTGCGTAGATACGCACTGATGATTCATTTAATAAATTGTCGCAGACGTAAATTACAAAAAAGTTGTTAATAATTATATCCAATCTGGGTATTTGTAGACACTGATAGGTATACACGTATATCATTGGGTTACACAAAGGGTTATTTAAGATAATCTGAGTTTTTTTATTTTGTAGTTTTAATATTCCAATTTGACAGGTTGTTAGTGGACACAGACACAGGTAAATATTAAATATGTTACTTAGTTTATAAAAAATTAAATATAAGTTAGTGGCTTGTATTTTGAATGGTCGTAATCTTACTAAGGCATATGTATAAGTACAGTATAAGACAAATTCATCAAACAGAACTGACGTAATTTCCTCCAACAATAATCTAGAAAAGATCGGAATCTAGGATCTAATCTAGAATAAGTCACGGTTGATAACTATATGCCGTTGGGTGGTAGAAGTTATTAATGGCCGCTTCAAACGTGATTTTAAGCTATTGCGTCAGAGTTACTTCAACAAGAGCTTACCCAACATGATGACGGATTTTAAGATTGCAGCATCAATTATTAATCATTTTCATTTGCCTATAGAAGACCACAGAGAAGCCGCTGCTTTTCTGAATTTGATCAATGAAAGAATTGAAGTAGACAATGTATTAGATAACTACGTGGAAGAAAATAATTTAAACCGACGCAGAGTTAACTTTGTACGAATGGATGCAAATCCTCAACAACTTCCCGATTTCCCACAATTGACAGAAGACGACGTAATGTTTCTTTCTTTAGGTTCCTACCACATGAAGTTGGCGAAATCATACTGTAGTGAACATTTTCAAGACGGATTGTATGTAATAGAAATCTACAGAGATAATAATTTACCTGCAGACAATGTGTGGTTGCTGCGCGGAAGGATTCAGTCACGCCACGTAAGAGCAAGGACGTATTACTGTTACATTTTAATTCATAGAAACCAAGTTGGGAGAAACGCAATATCGCAATACTATTGCTCTTGCTTGACCGGACGACGTACTGTAGGGTCTTGCGCTCACATCATATCGATGGTCTGGTACTTAGGAGTTGGCAGATACCAACCATTCATGGCCCCCGCGGGTTTTTTAAATAATACAATAGTTGTTGTTGATGTTGTTGATGAGGATGAATAATAAATCTTTTTTGTTTCTAAATAAACGTATTTTTCTTTCCGGCTGAGTCATAGACATCTGACTGTCATAATATACTGCTTTACATACGTCCGAGGCTATGCAGGCATGACTAGATAGGCACATAAGTGGTACTCGACCACATATAGCCTGCATGACATGACACACAATATGACTGGAATTAGCTGAGAAAGTGTATCAGGACATTCTGGTGGTGTTCTATTGTGTCTGCCTACCCATCTGGGAAACAGGCGTGATGGTTGTAGGTATGTGTGTAATTATGTATGTATATCGGAGTATCAATATGACGAATACAACCGAGATACAATCGAGATATGTACAGAACATCTATCAAAAATATGTTGGACTGGGATGACCTTTATGACGTCATATCTCCGAGTACACAGACATTTGATCTTAGTCGTCATATAAACTTATGTTATACTTGAAAATACCTATCCAATGGTATATCAACTGTTCCTATTGAGTCACATTGAGGGGTGGGCCCAGGTCTCATACAAAAGTTCCCATTCTCCTTTCTGAGTGGAAATCTGCCTCCTGACAGTGAAGACAATAATATTATGTAACTCAAGACTGATCGGTGGGCCCGTCCTCTATCTTGGGAGGCACTCGAGCGAGGACGGGTGGCAGACCGGCGAGTACAATCGCCGACGACTCCGAAGAAATCCGGAAGAATAAAATTATATATAATATAAGAATATTAAGACATACTCATTATATATAAGTACCTACATATATATATTTTCTTTTTTTGTTCTTGCCTGGTCCAAAATTCGCACTGATAATAACCAGTCTCAGTGCGAATATTGAAGGGAAAATTCCGTGTTTTATAGTTAACAGACATTTTGCAACAACAAAAGCTTAAGATAAGCTGATATACAACAATGACTATGTGGAGCTGACCACCCTGTTCCTTGTTTTTGTGCTTTAGTAAATCAAGGGAAATAATAAAATTTAATTCCGCTTTCAAATAAATCATAAAAATGGGCTGGAGAGTAATTTGTTTTATGACAGTCAGGTGTGCACTGTGAATTGAACACAATGAAGTGAGATAATTTAAACCAATGCTCGATCGAGCGAGCGACGCCGACGACCAACACGTTGCATTTCGTTCGTTGATCATGATCATTCGTTTACTCTGTTATACAAGAAGTTTACTGTGGTATTTAGTAAGATACTTTTACTCTTACATTACTCGATTTAACATAAAATAAATGTATGAAGTATAATTTTCATTACATCTACATACATATAGATAAAATATACATCCATCTTGCAGTTAGATTTTAACAATCTAAGATTAATAAAAAAACATGCACTTACTTGCTTAAAGTAGGTAGTATCGTAGGTAGATTCAACTATCGTCCATAAATTCAACACCAGACATTTCACTGTCACTGGATTCTGTGTCTTCGCTCTCTGCTCCCAGTGAAATAATCATTTCTCTTTCATATAACTCCTTTAACCTATCACTCTCCCAATATCTTTCTCGCAAACGGTCAACGTGATTTATTTCTTTTTTCCAGTCTTCGGTGGTGATGCTTTCTATTGCGTCATGTGTCAATTTTTCAATTTCCTTCTCTGACTGTGTAACGTTTTTATCAGACACTCTCTGTTTCATTAAATTCCATATGTATTCAATTGGGTTTAAATCACATTGATATGGAGGGAGACGCAATACCTCATGACCGTAGCTTCTTATAATTTCGTCTATTTCATATTTTTTGGGGGGTTACGACCGATTTATAAGGAAGTATAACTCCCGTTTGGTCATCTTCTGGTCAAAGGCTGTGCTGTTATCACGCAACCAATTTTGCATGTCTCGTTTAAGTGAAGATGAGATTGGAGGTTTTTCAATTTGTTTGCTGTGATATGGAGCATTATCGAGTACGATGATGCCATTTGGTGGTAAATTTGGAAGAAGTTTTTCTCGTAGCCATTTTTTGAAGTTGTTCGTGTCCATTTCACTATGATAATCACCAGTGTTACTCTTACATTTATAAACAATTTTTGCACCTTCGATGAAACCACTTTCGCCACCACCATGAACGACGATCCAACGTTGTCCAGGATTATGATTTTTTTTAATGCTGGCATCGGTGGAATTTTGCCAGCATCTTGAAACCGTGTAGTGACTGTGAATCCACGTTTCATCTATGTACGTCACTAGTTTTTTATCGGGACCAAGTTGGTCGTTTTCGCGTAAACGACGGAGGTAGCGAGCTCTCCATGCAGCTATTTCCGGTTTTTGGATGAGAAATTCTCGAATGTTTTTACACTTTTTAAATCTATACCCCAGTTTTTCCTTCATTATTAGCCTTAACGTATCTTTTTGTTCAGGAAAATTTAACTCATTCTTCGCTAAAGCTAAAATTTTCTGCAGCGTAGGCACTTCTTTTTTTACAGTGTAGAAACTGTCGATTATGTTTCTTATACCACAAACAGTAAAGTCGTCTATGACTAACCTCTTTTTAGGGCATCTTCGTTTTTTTGGCGACCGAAATTGTACGTTCTGTGTGGTGAGTGCGCTAGGTGCCGTACCAGGTGCTGATGTTACAGGTACTGACATGGCTGATGTCGGAGTGCAAGGTGCCCACGTGCCAAGTGACGGAGTGATTTGTGACGGTATTATTGGAATTGGTGAGCAAGATGCCGATGTGACTGGAGCCCATGTGGCAGGTGCCCATGTATCTGGCACCAATGTGATTGGTGCATATGTGTTAGATGCTGCTGACGTGGCAGGTTGTTTTCTAACGGATCTCAATGCCGATGTGCCAGAACTTGATTTAGCTGGTGCTATTGTGGTAGGTATTGGCGTGTCAGGTGCCGATTTATCAGGTGCAGTAGTAGGTGACTTAATCCTTTTAATTTGTTTTCTTATGGCTCTTAATGCCGTTGTGCTTGATACAGAATTTATCCGTGTCAACGTGACTGGGGCCAGTGCACTTGGGGGCGCTGTGATTGGTATGTCAAGTACCGATGTTCTTAATGGCAATGTGAAAGGTGCCGAAGTCCCAGGTTCCGCTGTAGCCGATGAGATTTTTTTTGCTTTATTTTTTAAATGTCTTAATGTACGTTCTGGTACTCCGGTTGCCGTACGCGTACGCAACATCACTTTCTCAATAGGTATCACACACGAGCCTTTCTTTTTTTCTTGTTCAAAAAAATTCATAACTTTTAAAATTAAATTACATTCACCACTTCTCATCCTTCTTCCTCGGCCCATGGTAACTTAATTAAACTTATGGCCAACAAAAAACAAAGCTCAAGGTAGGTAGGTATGTAAGCAAACAATAAACCGAACCGACGCGACTGATAAGTAATACCGAGAACTAGCGGCGAAAAAAATTCGAGCGTGTCGTGTGCACTTCGCGGCGTTGCTATCGGTACTAAACTGGGCAAGCGGGGTGTGCGGCGAGAGTGATGGGATGGTCCGGGGGAGGCGGGTACCGGCAAAGTGGAAGTAGACAGTTAATACTTGACCAACAATGTTAGTCTCGGGGTCGGGGCGCGGCTGCCTCCGATGACCCGGCAGACTCTTCTTCGAAGGCTTGGGGCGTTGTGGACTGTATGTAGGGCTTTTCAATTAAATGCGTGGTTGTTTGCTAGAATTAAACTTCACTTCTTCGGGTCCGTGTGTCCGCTGGTTCGCTTGGAGATAGACTGGCGCGGAGGCAAGATACGCTTTTTCTTATCGAGCTTGCGATATGGAGCGCGCTTTTTCTTGGTGAGCACGACATCGCCCGAGCGGCGCAGGGGCTCGTCGTCGCTGCTCTCTCGATTTTGTTCTTCTTTTCTTCGGTCGTCGTGTCATTATCGTCTGGTTGCGTCGGCCACTCGCTCGTCGGCAGTCGAAGGAAAGCAAGCCCGACGAACCAACGGTGATCGGCTTCGAACTCGTCTTGAGCCCGCGTCGCGTAGTCGGCCACGTTGTCCGTAGTGTTAACCCAGCGCCAGTCCGCGGGCGAGGAGAGCTCGTCGGTGCGACACGAACGCGTGGTAATTTCGCGGTTCGCCTCGTATACATGCGAGCACCGGAGCCTACCACCTAGTAAGGGGAAAGAGAAAGTCGAGACGGATTTGAGGTGAGATAGGTGGCTGGTGAAGGTTAGGTAAAGTTTCAAAAGGGATGAGCTGGATATAGACCGCGGCCTTGGCGCCCGTTACAAGGCTCGTGGGAGAAGCTCTTTGTTGAGTGTCAGCTACGTTACTCCCTCATGAGTCAGTCACCAGAGCTGGTCATGATGGATTAAACAGCTTAAGATTCTTAAGCCACCACGCCTCGACACGGCGCCTTCACTTCGTGGTATTGATGTTGATCATTTCATCGCATATTTTTGACGAAAGATATGATGTTGTGCCACTTCCTTTGTTACCGTGGCGTTTTATGTGTAAGTCCAGAAAAGGATCGAACTCAGCCAAAAGTTCTAACGGTCATAACATAGTTCACACTGTTTTTCGATCCAAATCTCTCATGGGAACCTCTAAACGGCAATCCGCGTGCAGATAGTGACTTCACAACAGCCGCAATGCGCCTCAAAACCTCATGCCAGTATTTTACTTCTTTTTCCGTTTAAAGAACAAGATTCTTGTCAACTCTTCCGCCGGCATTCTTTCTTGCTAACAGTGTCGCACATGCTGACCTGGGTTCATCTGAATTCTCGTGTTCCTTCATTCTTTGAATTGCGTTTTTCCAGTCGTTGTACCCTTCATTAACTAGCAATTCTTCCATGAAACCGACTCCTGTATACATGTTGGCGTATGAACCTGTTAGAATCATCAGGGCGGATGTCCGCCAAGTTTGTGCGCGCAACATATTCCTGGTGCATGTATACCGAGAGAATGCTCGATATGCAGTTGCCATTTTCTCATGAAGTGACGTGACTATAACCTGCTGACTTGCTATACGTGAAACCTTCTTCAGAGCGGCGCTCGCCTGGATCCCTTCTTTTCTTCTTTCATGATTATCCCTGCGGAACTAAACAGATCTTCCAGGATGGTCAAATATCTGTTGATATACTCATCTCTACTGAGGCCGAGCCTATCAAGTTCGTCCCTGGGTGGATATTTTAGTAGGATCACTTGTTTGTGCCCCTGACCCAGCAGTGATGCGGTTGCACCGCATCTCCATGAAGAAAGAAGGATGATCATCATGGTTATCGGGGTCCAACCCTTCTGTCGGAGTCCCTCCAGCCAGGCCTCAGGACCAAAGTATGAGCGAGGTCCGTCCTCAGGCATGCCTCCTGCGCCTTGTTTTGGAGAAGCATACCTATCTTGAAATATTAAGTGAGAGATTAAAGGGAACGTGTGAGAGAATGAGATGACGTTTTCGAACCCGAAGAGATGGCCCAGCTCCTTGAAAGTATGATAGGCCAATTCGGGCCTAAAAGTGGTGCACCAGGAGCTGAAATCAGCTGTGATGAGTGCGTATTTCCCTTCTCCTGTTAAGGGCGCGTTAAGTCTTAGAAATGTCCTGGTCAAGGCCTCCTCATTAAGCGTCATAGACTGGTGTTTCAAATATCGATAGACAGAATCGGCAATATTCTTTTCCGTGGAGACCTGGTAGATCCGCATCTCCGGCGTTAGCTTTCCAAAACAGCAGGCATCCTGCTCCTTGAATTCTCGCTCTTTCGGCACTGCCACCATTACTCTCCAGTCTAATGGTAAACCCCCGTGTTTATGAGTCTAATTATCTCTTCACAGCTAACGTTCTCTTTAGAGAGATAGTCCAGGATTACACTCTTAGTTGAAGGCTCTGGTTGGCTTGGAAAGAAACCGTGATTTGTTCTATGTGCTTTGATGTCATACTCATAGGTCCAGTGCCTTGCACTTGGAATCATGGATCTGTCCGAGAGTAGACTCTGGGTGTCCACTTGAAAGTCGTATTGGAACGTTTTCTGAAGGTGTACATCATAGAACTCTTCTGTGGTCCAGGGGTTATCAGGGGTCTCGTGCCATGCTTCTGAGTTGATGCTCTCTCTAATTTGTTGTTTTACGAGGGATCCTGCTTTGACGCGGGGCCATACTCCGTGGACCTTAACGTATTGCCGGCAGAACGCAAGCTTGAAGGTTGCTGCTAATGTGCGACTTATCTCGTCTATACCTGGCTTGAGGTACAAGCCCTTCGTGTAACACTTCTCGACGCTGGCGTCCATGTTCACCTCCGGATGCCCGTACATCTTCCACGTTCCTGTAAGCTCGAGCATGATGAGAGCATCGTACTTTGTTCTAACCGATCTTCTCCACATCTTTGCACAGGCGTAACTCTCATGTATCGGGGACCAGATGGAGTTTATTAACTCTTCTCTTTCCTCCAAGCCCTTTAGTATGTTGCCTATCGCCAGGGACGGCCACAGATTTATCACGGCATAGGTCTTCTGCCCGTGTACTCACAGATTTTGGAGAGTAGAGTTTATTTGATCTTGCACCTCCTGATATAGATCGTAACCGTGGTATTTATCTCTTCTGTTCAGAGCATAATGGAGCGCCCCACACCACGAGCTCATCGCATCCACAAGCGCCAGTAGGTGGTTATGGGTTGGCAGATACGCGTGCAGTGTGTTGATGCGCACGAGGTGAAGACTTCCGAACGCAGTCGCCCGTTAACCCATCAGATCGTAGTCCTGCACCAGACTCTCCTGATAGGTGATTATCTCCACCAGACTCTCTAGTTCAAGTTTCCAGCCCATTACTCTCCACAGAAGCGGCGGGCACCTGTTGTCCTTTTCTGGTAGAGAGAACCCGTTGTAGTCTTAGAACCCGACTTCAAGACAGGATGATGCCACGGATCGGGCAAAGCTCAGATAGGTGGACTGTCTCCTCCAGACCTCGGTTAGGGAGAATGTAATAAACTCCTTGGACAAAAGCAAGTACATGTTATTCTGGTTTACGTTGTAATGATGAGGTGGTGTTCGACCCTCAGGGCTTTCGGATTTTCCTTATTTCTTAACAAGTACTCGGTTTTCGTCGTCAGTATAGCTGATGATAGATGTCTTTCCTTTCTGTGCAGGGATGGTGAGGGTCTGGGGCCCTACCGGCATTTCTCGCTTGAAATATGCGAGGGAGTTTACTCGTACTCCTTCTCACTTTGTGTCGTCGTGAGTTGTGAGTGTCGACCTACCATAGATAAGCCGGCCTAGATTACTTGCGATTACTTATTATTATCTTATGTTATCTAATTATTTATATGTTGCATTTATAATTTATGGAAATTCGTGAACATTTATGGCAAAAAAATTATCAATTATTACCTTTTAGCCATTTTTACTGATACAAATGAGTGCTTAGCATAGACTATGTCGACCTAGACCATGTGCCAGTGTCAGTCAATCAACTGTCATGTTTATTAAAAAAAAAAAAGAAGAATTTACCAATTTTTCTTCAATAAATATAAATACCGTACTTGAGTGTAACGCAACATGAGCCAAGTGCAGTGCAGGCACCTCATCCACACTCCGCTCCCGGCCAACTGCGGTGCAAAGAGATATGATGTGATGGCGGAGTTCATGAAACAAAATCCGCAGTTGGCGCGGGGCCGGCTGTCGGGAGAGAATGCGATGCTTGCGCCTCTGGATGGGCCTAACGGAGCGCCTCAAAGCATCGGGGGGCTGCGCCATAACATGGCAACAGTAGCACAAGGTGTGTTATATTTATGTATTCACAAATTCCTTTCTAACATCAAACTTAATAAGTCGTATTACAATGGTCGTACTAATATAATATTTAACAAATAATATGTTCATCTTTTTTTTCAGTATTGGACGGACAATAGACAGTAGTTCACTTAAAAAACTTGGCCGGTAGAGCCAGGCGGTAGGCCCACGGAACGGGTGTGGGCCGGCGGCACCGGGTAGCTCTGCTGGAGCAATAGGACGAGCGGATGCTGGCGGTGTTGGGACAGGGCTTCGGACTCGGGGACTCCGAGATCATAGTGAACACTCTACCGGTAAGCATATTAAAATCACATTGGTATTTATTTACTGTAGTGTTGTTTACATACTTCATTGTATGTATGTAGCCAACGACTGTTTATGCACTATCTAGACGGTCACGTCACGGCAGCAGAGCAGGAAAAATGTATGCAATACCGTGACGGTATGCTCAAAACCTGCTGCCGCGACGCTATCGTCTAGTATGCAAGCAGCCAATGTGTTTTAGGGAAGAAAACAAGGAAAACATTTCTTTTTAATCAATTTTATTTTCAACAACACTACTCTCTCTTGAATAAAAGTAAAGTAGGTAACATAGAAGCAAAATTTTTCACAATAAAGTACCGAGCTATAATTGCGCCGACGCACGTCTATATAATATATGAATATCCTTATAACTCGAGAACCACTTTATTAATTTACATACTGTTTTCACTGTTACAATCTGTCATTTCTTAAGATGGTTTTACGTTAAATCATAAATATAAATCATAAAGATATATCATCTGCCTGATACTTTATCATCCAAAATATGTCTTAAAGTTAAAAAAGATAGATGCCTAATTAAATTATTTTTT
This sequence comes from Nematopogon swammerdamellus, assembly GCA_946902875.1. NCBI lineage: Eukaryota > Metazoa > Arthropoda > Insecta > Lepidoptera > Adelidae > Nematopogon > Nematopogon swammerdamellus. Next base: position 19,169,970 of record OX336354.1, on the reverse strand, counting down.
TCCATTAAGGTACGCCTGCTGGCCGCCCCCCTCGTGAGCTTCGTGCAAATCAACCCGCCTATGCGCGAGGTTATTGAGGAGTACGAGCGGGTACACGCTGAAGACAGGCGGCAGGACATGGCCCTCAGAGAGTGGTGCCTGGTGTCTCAGGAGGAGTTTCGGCGGCAACAGTTGGTGCTTCTGCTTCTGCGGCAGTTTCTGCAGGTAAAAAAAATTTTTTAATGTAAGTATTGCTATATAATATATACAGGCTGTTGCAGCAGTCACTACATTAAGTCCGGGAGCAGATTCATGGGATTAACAGAAATAATAAAGGTGTACGATGAATTCAGACTAAATAAAAACATTCAGTAACCATATAAACTAATTCCCATTTCAATACTAAACAAAAGTTTTTTGGAGGAAAAAACCGAACCCTTATAGGACATATCACATAAAAAAATTATTTTTATATATTTTTTCAGTTTTGTATATAGTATATTAACAGTTTTGTATATGGTATTCATAATAGGAATCACACTGCATTACCAAAAAAATCGAAAGCTGAGTAATTTTTCAAATAAATCAAAAAAATCACATTCATATCGACACGATACAACAGCTAGCGCGCGACATGTCGTCAGTCAGCTGGGTACGCACGGTCGCAGGCGCGCGGCGCGCGGCGGCGCTCGCTACACCATTCCAAAGAGAAATTGTCGCTGAGGTAAAATTTTGAAGAAAATATGGAATTTTTTTTAAATAATTTTAGATTTTTTTTTTCAGTACCACAAAATAATCAGTATACGAAATGGTTTAATATTCGGTATTAAAATTGAAATGTCGCAAAAAAAGTTAACACCGTGTATAACAAAATATATCTTGTGTGGTAGTACGGAACCCTCAGTGCGCGAGTTAAACTCGCACTTGGCACCTGTTTTTAAATTTCCAAGTAATGTAATGGTCTAATGTGATCCAAATACATCTAAGTACCTACGCTAATGAAAACAATATAATTTAAAGATATTTTTTGTTTTAACTTGCAGGACAACCGAGGGCGTTTTCAACAAACCCCAGCAGTGGCTCACTTGGGACAATAACACCCTCCCTACATAAACGGAGCACATCCTCGGGTTTGGTGCAGCACACTACCATCTGCTGGTTGCAAGCACCAAGTCCTTCCACAACATCAATGCCAGCATGTGCTCAGCGTTTATTATTAAGATGCTCAATTAGTTCTTTAGTTTACCTAATTAGGTTTTTGTGTAAATTGTATGTGTAAATAAAAATATTTTATTCTTATTATTGTTTTGTTTACTTTTTTTACCAGAGATAAGAATACCTTCATTGTTGAGAGAAGCGTTTGTGGGAAGCGTATATATGACCCTCTGTGCGTTGGTAAGTATCACTTGCATAAAATGGAAGGGCAGTCATTATCTAGCAAATACAATTTAAAATAATGCGCAATGTTCTTTGGAGATAAACTAGACAGTGCGGTTGTAGAGTGTCGTCTCTGTCACACTAACTCGCAGGTATCTGTATGACCGAGACAATGCTCTACAACCAGAAAGTCATCAAAGCATGATGCGCATTATTTACCGCCGCGTACTGTACACTAGAATTGGTTATTAATAATTAAGAGCAACATTTGATTCAGCATAGAAAGTAGAGGTTGATGCAAAGCTATTGTAGTTTTTCAACCTTCTGTCGCACAGACATACCTTGGAAGTGGGTGATATAGCGTCGGCTTTCTTTAGACGTTCGTAAAGTGGCGAAGCGGAGCTCCCTCGAGTGGATTCTGCTGAATGATAGCCTCGCTTGTTCGCGCCGATGTTCTTGCTGTAAGCTCATCGACGCATGTCGGCCGGATTCCAGCAAAAGAGTCCAAGCCAAGACCGCGCCGACCGCCCGCCGCTTACGTAAATGTTTCGTAGAAAGAAAGAAACCACAAAACAAAGAATATAATTCCACAAAAGAAACATTGCGAAGCGAATGTCGTGTTTGCTTGTTTGTTTACGAACCGCTGTAATTTTTTTTTTTTTTATAATTATTGGCTTGGATGCCGGGTCCTTCTGCCATTTCTTTCTTTCCATTTCTTTCCGTTTCCTATAATTTCTATATTTTCTACAGTATTTATTATGTATTTGTAAATACTTTTATAATATTTTTGTTCAGTTAATAAATTTATTTCGATGTTTTCGTCAGTTTTCTCATGAAGTGAACGCCAAAAAGTTGATCCTTAGCTTGCGAGTTTAGCGGCAAATATCGGGGAGTTTATCTGTCAAAGAAACGTCAAAAACCCCGGTGCCAATTGTTTGATAGATCGACTCCGTGTCGACTCATAGCATTCTGTATTCCGTCCTTGTCATCTTGAAAGGACATATAGAGAAGGCTATAATCGACTAGATCGACAGCTCTAGCGAGTAAAATGTGGGAGTGCGAGAATGACGTCACTCGCCTGTTTCACCGGTGCCAATATAGTGTTCTCGCCACATTTCTCGCACTCACACGGGCGAGTGAGTGAACGCCGGTAGACCTACTGGTCTCGAATATGTTTCCAAGGTGATTTCTTTATAACAGATGTTTCCGGTGCAGTTTTTTTATCAACTTTTGGGCTGACGACACGTTGTTGTGGAGATGATGCGATGCTACTTTGTGGGCTGGGAGGCCTCGGTGAATCTGATATCGAAGTATATGGTGAAGGCGATTTTAATATTCTCAAAGGGACGTCAGAGTTGCATGAGACATAAGAAATGTTTGGCCGTGCCTATGCACTCCTTACATGACGGGCATAGTCTATTTGTAGACTATGTGTATGTAGACCGGTGGAAAAAATCCCCGCTATATCCTCATTAAGGGTGGGAACGGTCTGATTGGGCTCACTTGCTTGCTCAGAGCGGCGCTCGCCTGGATGCCTTCCAAGAAGTATCTCCTTCCGTATTCGAAGAGAGTGTTGGATACCCAGGTTTCCTCTTTCTTCATTATTATCCCTGTGGAACTACACAGATCATCATGGTTATCACGGTCCAACCCTTCTGTCAGAGTCCCTCCAGCCAGGCCTCAGGACCAAAGTATGAGCGAGGTCCGTCCTCAGGCATGCCTCCTGCGCCTTGTTTTGGAGGAGCATACCTATATTGAAATATTAGGTAATTGCAGTAGGGCATTTCATAAAATGGAGTTGCGATTCTGTGTACTGCACCCATCACTGAAAAATATCAGAGGTTTATCTGAGATTGTATCATTTTCCAAGAAATCTCATAGGCACGATGCGAACATATTGTCATCCATCTTTCTCCCCGCCAAGCGCGTCGCGGCCGCCACGGTGGCTGGGCGCGGGCGGGCCACCGTCGATCTAGAACTGCACGCTTCAATAGCTGCTACTGAATTGAGTAACCGAAAAGTCTAATTCAAATTCAAATTCTTTATTCAGTATCATATTCCTCATACACAACATGAGGTTAAAACGACAAAACAGGTTGATAGCCAATGCTAAAGTGCGGGACCCCACCAGCACATCTACCGACGCACCAACAGATTCCTAGGGACCTGCTAGCGCATCTACCAGCTTACCAGTCCGTGCCCAGGGTTCCACCAGCGCCTCGACAAACGCCTCAGTCGGTGCAAAAAGATCCACCAGCGCCTCTATCGATGCACCATCGGGTGCCCAGGGTCTCACCAGCGCCTCGACCGACGCGCAAGCAGATGCCGAGGGTCCGGCTAGCATCCCTATCGGGGCACCACCCGGTTCCCAGAAAACACAGTCAGTGTCCCGCAAACGCAAAGGACGACAAAACCGCCAGGCCCCAGGGTCCCATGAACGCCCCATTCGGTACACCCGGATTGCCCAGGGTCCCGCCATTGCCTTGACAAACACAGCAGCCTGTGCTCAGGATCCCCACAGCGCCTCAACAAACGCACTAGCCGGTGCCAGCGCCACTACCGATGCTCCAACCGGCGCCCGGGGTCTCCTCAGCGCCTCAACCGACGTACAAGCTGATAACCAGGGTACCGCCAACATCTCGATCGTTGCACCAGCCGGTTCGCAGAGAACACAATCAGTGTCTCTCGATCGCGATCAGTTGCCCTCTTTCGGCGGACACACATTCTACTATATTTGGCGCCTGCACGACAGTAGTCATCCTGTTGTGTCTCAGTGTCTCATCCAGATTATATATTCGATCTGCTGTGAACGTGAATTTGCTGAGAGCTTTTTTAAGATTTGTTTGGAATGAAGCCACATTTGTTTCATTGAAACTTGTCGCACGGGAAAGGCTAGCTAGTGTTTTCAGGTTTTCGCAATGACAGATTTTTGTGACGTTTCATGAACCCTTTTATCCATTCCAGGCCTGCTAGCTGTTTAGCTGTCCAATTTTCTGGACATTTTTTCAAGGCGGTAGCATAATCATAAGCCAAAGACCTCGCTTGGATGAAGGTCAGTCCACAGTGCATTTTAGAGCACTTTAACAAATAATTATTCAGCAGTTTTTCTTCTTAGAAAAGTTTCTGGAATAATCTTCACCTTTTGGCTTTATCCTTATTTTGAATGCGATTAAAGAGAGTATTTGGTTTTAATCCAAAGGCAGCTGCAGATCCTCGTAGTGTCATTGTACCATGGATGACATTTTCAATGGCTTTCTTCACGTCTTCTTCGCTGATTGGCGGTTTTTTTCTTTTGTACGTCCGCACCATGATGTCCTGAAATCATGAAATCTTAATAAATTCTTCAATTATATTTATTCTAAAATTGGGATTGAAAAATTGGGCAGCTTTGAACATTCAAAGTTGCCCCGCTCAATTTGTTCAAATCTGCCCCAATAGGTCATGAATCAATGAAATGGTTCTTGTCTACAAATCTTTCATTACTGAGAAATAAACAAATGTCCACCAGTGAGCTCTCACATAATAAGGAATACAGATATACCTACGAATAGACACTTCCGTCGATGCGTGGAAGTACGATTTCCATAGCTGGGTCATCAAGAGGTTATAGTTTTTACAACAGGATTTTTCCTTTCTCTGGAGTGCCCACAGGAGTGGTGAACGTTGTGCCTACTGATGTGATGTGTCCAAAACCGTCACCGCCGCGCCGCGCCGGTGGACCGCCCGTGGTCTTGTGAACCGGGCTGTTAACATTACCGACGTGTAGTCGCTTATTGGCCGTGCACACCACGCACACGAACCGTTCTACCTTGGATTTCGTCCTACGCCCGTTAGGCTAACGCAGGCTAGGTGGTACGTTCGATTACAGATGCTGCAAGGTATCACATGTTCATCTCCCAGCGCGTTAGGACACGCACCACACCATACTCTGTCCGAAGGCACCGTCGAACCCCCACTTGCTCACTAAGACCAGATCAGCTTGGTTTGAAGGTACGAGTACATTGGCGACGTTCTAAATTCTCTTTTTTTTTTCTTTTTTTTTATTGAAAGCGCGACATATGTCGCCGAGCCACCGATAAGGTGTCTAACGACGCCCATGGACATTCGTTTGTATGCGGGGGTTGCGAATGCCATGCCGGCCTGACAGGTGCCCATTCACGCCCCTCTTGAAGGACCCGAGACTGTACTTGGGGGGAAATATATGAGCAGGGAGAGCGTTCCAGAGTTTACCGGTTCTGTAGAAGAAAGATCTGCAGAATCGATTAGTACGCATCCGCGGTAAGTCCAGCGTATAGGGATGCAATCCCTGCCCAGTGCGTGTGGTGCGGAGGTGGAAAGAGGACGGCGGGATTGCGTTAAACAGCTCCTCCGAGCACTCCCCATGGAATAAGCGATAGAACACACTTAGGGAGCCGACATACCTACGGTGTTAGTGGTTAACTCTAATATAGATTGTAATTTTATTTGTGTCATGTTGTCATTAATTACAATATCATCTGCAGGAGGATAGCAATCTTTTTTGACTTGAAGAATTTTGTGATATGATGGCAAGTGATTTGCCTCTAGGTCGATGCCTGATTTCCGGGGTATGCCATATTGTCATTTTGACAACCCCAATGAATTATTTAATGCTAGTTCATTGTCGTGTGAAGTTTCGGTTATTTTCTTCTTCGGCTCAAACAAAACTTCTCTAATCTTTGCAATGTCGTGTGGATTATCTACAAAGTAGCTTAAAATCTTAGCCAGATCCACGTTTCCTTCCGATTTCATTTTTGTTATTAATGCGGATGTCAACTCAGACCGGGTGTACTCGGATAAGTGATCCACGCGCCTTTTTTTATATTTTATTAGATATTTATATTAGAAAACGCAGCGATAGAATTTCTACGATAGTGCTCGAAATTACAAGATTGTCAGGTTAAATAACTCAATTTCGACAAAAACATTCGAAGGCGCGAAGGGCGAAGGGCCCTCTTACATCTAGGATGTAAAGGGCCTGTCACACGCAGCGAGTTTGCTCGCAGCGAATGAATTCGCTATTTCAGTCACATGCAGGGAGTAGACTCGCGTGCGCCGCGCGAGTTTCTACAGTTGATTGGCGATTCCGCGGGAAAATGTCGTCCGTCGGACCTCGTCGCGCACGTCTCAGGGAATTGATTCCTTTGGCTTGCGCCGAATTAGCGGAGCAAACGCTGAAAAAGCGATCTTTGAGCGATCTTGAAGCGATAATTCGATCTTAAAATTTTTTTTATTTTTCTCTTTAGATGATCCGCCGTTGGTATTAGGAATCCAAAGTCAATTAACTCTTTAAACAACTTTTGGAAAGCGCCCTCTCGCGCATTTCTGTTCATAAATTTGGCGTTGTTAGTGTTCCACAATTCTTCATATTTTTGATACACACCTAAAAAACGTATCACTTCTAAAGCACCCCATTTCAAAGAGTCTTGCTTTTTTTTTGTTTCTGCCATTTTGAACTCGTGAACAATGTGGAGTGGGGCGGCGCGGCGCGCAGGCCGGAAGCGCGCGAGCGCGGAGGCGGCGAGGTTTGGCGTGAGCGCACGCACGACTCGTCACGGCGGGCGGCGGGAGCGGCGCGGTGCGCGAATGACAACTAGCAGCGAGTGCCTTGTCACACGACTCGCGCGTGCGTTTCATTCGCCGCAAGTATAATTGAACATGTTCAATTGTACTCGCGGCGTTTTTACTCGTGGCGAGTGGATTTTAGTCGCCGCGAGTAGGTTGTCACACGCAGCAATTTCACTCCCGGCGACTTAACTCGCAGCGAGTACTCGCTACGTGTGACTTAGCCTTAACCATCCGAAATAACGATCATGAATGGTTTAACAAGGTTCCTGTATTTATGCAGGCTATAGGAGCGCCGGTGAAATAAAACGTTTGAACTTTTTGTAAATAAACGTATGTGGCGTCACAGATCGTTCCTGCAGTTAAGTTGTTATTGTTCTCTTTTATTTCTTCCATCCTCTGTATTGAGGGTTTGTTCCTGTTGTGAAGTTCAGGTTTATCGCGAGTCGCCAAAACATTTTGGCAGATGAAGCTTCAAAATGATCACCACAAGATGCGTCTTTCTCCAATTCATCGTCTTTTCCGGAAAATTTAGCTCACTCCTGCGTTTTTTGGCTGGCCTCAGTGCATTGCAAGCGTGCAGCGTGGGTAGCGTTTTATGTAGTGGAAACAATTTATTCCCTCCACGTCCAACCCACCGCTCTGTGGGGATCGCCGGTTGAGGAGCGCCATCCAGCATCAACCGGAGTCGCTGTACCTCATTGAGCGGTACATCGTCGATGATTTCTTCGAACCTTCCTCTCAAAAACTCCAAGAACACATCACCATTAAGTCTGTTGGGTAGAAAGATCGGGCCGAACACTATGCCATTCCATATGGCCGCCCACACGTTTACCGACCAGCAGTGTTGGAATGCTGTAACTCGGACGTTTTGCGGATTGTGACGCGTCCAGTAATGGGCGTTGTGTTGGTTCCACATACCACTTCGCGTGAACAAACTTTCGTCTGTCCACATTATACGACGTCCGAGCTCCTCGCCTTCCTCTACCAGCAGCCGACAGAGCGCTACACGGCGCTGCCAATCTAAAGCAAGTAAGTCTTGAACGGAGCAGTAGTGGTATGGGTGAAATTTCTGGGCTTTCAAAATGGCATGCACGCACGCATACTTGAGTTATGGCAAGCCATCTACCGATAGCGCGCGTACTGCGTGTGGGGTGTTCGTCTATCAACTGCATTACTCTGAGCGCTATTCCTCTTAGCAGCGTTGGTGCATCACGCTCTCCACCGGGGTGCGGTCCACCGACGTCGGCGCGTCGAGGCTGTAGATCACCCGGTTCTCGTATACGCGCTACGAGTTTATTAAAAACGTGTGGGCCAGGAATTCTTGCACCACGATGTCCATACAGCATATAACTCCTAATAGCGTCCGCGATGCGCCCATCATTGTGAAAGTACACATACAGCATATTATATTGTCTGAATACGGAGCTCGATTTATTCGAGCCATTATTACAAAAAACACATTCACTAAATTTACGAGATCAAAAGTAAGTAGGTAGGTACGACGATTCAACCACGCGGTGCGGCCGGCGCACGTGGCGTCGTTGGCGAGCGGCGCGAAACAGTGCGACGTGCGGCGATGGTGGCAGCGCAAGCCAGACTGAGATATAAAAATCGATCGATAGATGCACTCACGTGCACTCGCACGCATGGCGGGCGGCACTCGCTACACCATTGCAAACAGAAACTGTCGCTGAGGTTAAATTTTGAATAAAATATGCGAATTTTTTAAAATATTTTAGATTTTACTTTTAATTACCACAAAATAATCAGTATACGAAATGGTTTAATATTCGGTATTAAAATTGAAATGTCGCGAAAAAAGTTTGTACTTATGGTGATTATATAATTTAAAGTTAATAGAGACATTCTGTTTCGGAGTTTATTTTTTACAATATTCATGGTGCTGAGACTCTTTCAACTTCTGCATTAGAATTCCTTGAAATAGAAACTTGTGCCCTCTGCATGCATTAGAATGCCTTGAAATAGAAACTTGTGCCCAGAAAGATGTTGGATCGTCAGTGGTTTTCCATTTGGCGAAATGGATATTCTGCTACAATCTACAATTGTTTCAATTTTAATATTTTCAAATCCAAGTTATTTTGCCAAATTGAATAAGGAATTTGTATCCTTATGTACTCTCAATGTGTCTTCAACGCTAAGTTGTGCCATTTTTTCGACAGTCATAATTGTCTGGAAGTCGTTGCTGCAGTTCTTTAGATAGCTTCATTGAAAAACTGACGCATCTTTGTCTTATGGTATATAAATCTTCCTTTTTCAATTTACTATTTTGAGCGGCGTTTTTGAACGGAGCTGCTGGATCCGTTTGCTTTCGAACAATCCTTGTACGAGGATCATCAAACCGGAGATTCTCCAAAAGGACCTTATAGCGTTTCATTGACATGATTGATCTGAAAATTTGGCGACCCGTGTCATCAGTATTGAAAAGGAACTTCAAGTCTTGTCTCAATGTTGTCGGCTGGTGTCCTAGTGTGTTCAGGGTGCCCTTGTGCAGACCACTCAAATCCATTCTTCCCTATACATTGGGTGTATCTTAATATCTGTTTCTGACGTAGACGGAAGTTAATAAATGCGCCACTACTGATTCTGATTTACTGATGTAATTGTATTCTTCACTAGCCAATATCTGTACTTTTGAGGTTGATGCTTGAGGTTCTGATATCGTGTTGAGAATTTTAATATAATTTGTTCTATAGTGTAATTTTTTTTTTTAGTATGTTGCTCGTGCGTTACCTTCTGGCCGCAACCTGTTTTACTCTTACCTATTAACCAGGACTACCTCGAGGTCGCTGATGCCGTGTGGCTTAGGTCGGCATGCGTTATCCCACTTATGAACTAAAGAAATGCTTATAGATTGGATAATAATATTTATTTTTGTATCGACACATCAATGCGACACAGAGCTATTACAAGATTGTTAATCTCCACCCAGAGAATATCCCCGCACCGACTGTCTGTCAACAGTCGTACTGAACTGCCTGGCCTAAACGAATCGAACTAACGCATACAGATTCAGTAGCTAACTCTATCACCAAGAGAAAAACTAGTAGTTTGAGGTACCTAAGTACTTTATTTTCTATTGGAGTTTTTGGAAACGTTACAATTTTATTTATCGACTGTAAAACTTGTCACGTTTTATTTATATGATGTGAAATATTGTTTAAGTGAATATTGAGTACCTTGTGTTTCTTGGATATTGTATTATTGAAGGCCCGTTTCTTGGTTGTTCTTGTATCCTGCTTCTTGGCTGTTGATTCCTGTATTAGAAGGAAGGTAAGCTGGTAAGGTCCTGGGACTGTGACTGTGTTTGGATTTCAGAAAAGTCATTTGTTGATTCTGGCATTGGCGTTTCATGAGATTCTATGTTAGGATACGTCTCTGTTTAGAATTTCGAGCTCCATATATCACTTCAAATACTATAGTTTGACTTTTTTTTATGTAATCCGGTAGGTATCCTTTTTTAATACACTATAAATACTTGGTTTGAGGGTTGAGCGCTCGAGGCGACGATCGCACTCAAAGCGGGAGTCGGCGATCTCGGCCACGCTCGCGCTCGTATACACGGTCGCGGCGACACCGCCGCGGCCGCCGGCATCGCAGATCAACTTCCAGTCTTTATTATACTAGCAGCGAAAGGTCTGAGATAAGAAATAAGAAACGGTCGAGGTCACGCGGTCGTTCCCATTCTCCTAGGGCGAAGCTTATGACTGCGAACGTTTTACCAGAGTTCGACCCACAAACCAACACAAGTCAGACAATCGAATCCTGGCTCCGTAAAATCAATGAATGTGCAGTCATTCATAGATGGCGCGAAATGGAAATTTTGCACTATGCATTACCAAAATTGGGCGGTCTGGCTCGTAAATGGTATGAGAGCTAGCCGACACTGCTACTTTCATGGGAGGAATGGCAAAAAACAAAATAAAATAAAATAAAACATTCCATATAACAAAAATTTTGCCGACCAACTTGAAGAAATGTGGGCTCGTCGGACCAAAATTGGTGAGTCTTTGGAAAATTATTATTACGATAAAATCACATTACTCAACAAGTGTGAAATAACTGGAAACTACTCCATGGAATTTACGATAGAACCGTGAGGTCGGGTGCTCTAGCGCTTAGATGTGATGAGCCACACGCCGCAGTTAAAAACTGCGCAGTCCAATCTTCAGCATGTCAAAGATTGCGCAGTCCGCGCTCCCTGGCCTGCGCGAGCTACCGTCTTGCCGGCCACACGTGCGCTCTTACCTGCGCAAACTGGTTTGTGCAACTGACGGAGCGTGTAGCCGGGTCATTTTAGTCTACTGAGTATATATCTAGACGCCATGTTAGACTGGCAATATACTACCTTTTTAGAATCTAGAGGAGAGATTCAAAATAAAGTATCGAGCACTGTGTTTTTGAACATCTTTAAATGAAAACAATCTCGCGTTGTTTAGCCCTAAGAACGACCAGTGTGATTTATGCTCTAGTCACAAAGTTGGTAATACAACAGATGATATTTATAAAGAATATATCACATAAGAGATGGATAAACAGACCACAGGCGCTACTACTGCAGTTTTTACTGTAAATGTGCAGGCAGTTTTGCTTTCCCCATCTTTACAGGCGTCTGCGCTATATCCTTACCTATAATAAAATCCAACGTCTGCTTTCTGTCTGAGTGTCTGAGTGTCTGAGTGTATGTCTGTCTGTCCGCTTATAACTCGAGAACCACTTAACCGATTTTAATAAAAAAAAAAATCTACGGATAGCTTTATTCTTCCCATCAACTATAGGCTACTTACTATCACGCTAAATGGCTTATGAGGTTAGCAGTGAAGTGAAATATGAGAGCGGGCGGAGCCGCGGGCACAGCTTGTTATATATAAGACAAAGTTTAAAGTTCACAACAATACGATCTACAATACAAAGACAGGGGATGAATTTTTAGGACTGACTGCAGATGAATTCAGCACTAGTACTACACAATTTCGTAATAAATAAAATAGACAGAAATGTAATCAAAGAGGTCCTAATCTATGGTGATTGTTGTCCAAGTCAAAATCGTAATTGTGTGCTGTCTGAACAAAAATACCTAGAAAAGGGTCACATCCAAATGGATTGTGACTCAATGCACTCCACGATTGAAAGACAGTTGCGAAACCGAGAAATAAACTCGCCGTCTGGTTATGTTGAGGTGTGTGAAGCTGCTCGTATAAAGTCAAAGCCGTAAGAGGTAAAATATCTCGAGCATACCTACTTTAAAAAATTCAGTACCTTAAATTACGTTATCTCAATAAGACCCGGGTGCAAGCAAGGCAGGTGATCCCGTAGTGGCGGACTTGAGATATATTCGTTATGAACCTGATGTCTCCATACAAATAAAAGTCACAAGACATCGGATGTCCGACGCACATGCGAGAGCCGAGTGGGTGCCAGGTTCACCAACCGAGCGCAGCCGAGCAGCACCGGTTAGGTGTAGGTTCAGCTCGTTCTACGTTTTCCAATTTACGAAGAAAATTTTCTGCTTGCTCAGCACTAGTCCGACCCATTGTTATCCACAGATTTTAAACGTCGACTGGATAATAAGTTTTAAAAAAGTTTAAAAATAGACTTTCACGAGGGCGAGGGGTAGGTGCGGGGCACGAGGAATGCGTATACGCTGTAGTTGGCTTAACATGCAGGGCAAGAAAAAAAAATTGCTAATTTGGGTTCCATTTTCGTTTCCCAAAAAGCGTCATCCCTTACGATTCTTTCCACTTTCAAGTCAACATCTGTCCACACAGCAATAACACATTCACCCCTTTCTTTCACGTGCAGTTGGCCTTGAATCTGTTAGAACCAGTCGTGATTTTTGTTGATTTTGAAGTTTCCATTCTCTTCAATAGTCCAAAAAAGTACTTTTTTTCTCTGGCTGCCTCTTATATGGATTTTCCTATCGCAGAATAAGGAGATTTGATTTCCACAATTTTTTTCTCATCCAGTAGGCCGTTTGGGCTTGCGTCTAAAGAACCCAGTTCGGGATCAATAAAAAGACCATCTTTTTCGATTGCAGTTGGGGTATCTTGGCATAGCAAATTTTGCAGTTGTTGAAGAGTTATACTGTAGAAGAGATTCAAGAGAATAACTGGTCTGTCCCATATCTCACTGATTTGACGTGATTTAAGTTATGGCCATACATAATGGATTTCACCAGTGTCCCACATTAAATTTCACAGTCATCAGCCTTTAAGCCTGGCTAGTTCTCCACAGGAGTCCCTTGTACACGGCGCTTCCACTCCTTCCTCGAAGCATTCCACGTATAACAGCGGGGAACTTCTGGGTAAAGCAGAGTTTTCGCGAAGCGGTCATTTCCCCAGGGGTTGAAAAATGGTGTAAGAGTTGTTTTAGGAGATGTCGCTACTATACAATACTTTGTCTTTTAAATTTATTTGTGTATACTGATTTCTCATTTAGTTTTTATTTTTTCACTTTTATACATTGCACATACATAATCAAATTTAGCAAACTTTCTATGTAATGTCTCGAACTCAGGGCATGGAAAACTTTATTGCGGTGTTTTTAATTTCAACCAATTATTTGTAATATTTTGAATAATGAACTGTGTCATATAACAAAAAAATCTCACCGAAGTTATCTGAGTACTGCAATTTTAACCGATGGAACATATTTTGATTCACTCTGTTGTTATCAGTCACATTGTTACTTTGACACAAATAGATTTAACGTACTCGCATACTTCCTTTGTCCAAAACATCGAGTTGAAGCCCTGAAATCGCCTACACGGGAACTAATCTAACAACCTCTTTAAAATGTCCGAAATTTGAATTAACCAACCGGTTCTGTAGGTCTTTTATTCACAGAACCGGGAAAATGTGGAACGCACTCCCTGCCCATATATTTCCTCCCCAGCCTGGGGTTTTTCAAAAGGGGCGTGAAAAGGCTCCTGCCAGGCCGGCATGCCATTGGCAATCCCCGTGCATCACAGAATGTCCATGGGCATCGTTAGACATCTACTTGTAGGTGAAACGATGCCACATGTCGCTCTACCCATAAAAACAAAAAAAAAACATGAAGTATACAACTTTTTTTTGCTATTGAGAATTTATTTCCATTCTCCGCGAATCCAGATTTTTTTTACTTTTATAATCAATTTGGCTTTCCACATATTTTGCAGTGTCATTACGTTTGAAAATTTGCCCATTTTCCCTAAAAAGCCTCGAAGAGACGACCTGCGATCATCACTGATGTGAATGGCCTCGTCCTTGAGTATTATTTGGAGAGTTTTCCTTACTCGTAAATAAATCTCCAGATTTTTTTTGTGCGCACGCACCACCTGATGGGGCACACTGTACGCAGTTTCTTAGGTGCTTCAAGCCGTGCCCGCACATCGCCGTCACTTGCATCAATTGAGCATGGTGCAATTTCCGTTTAGCCGATTCCATTATGGCTTTAGAAATTTCTTTCACGAGGTTCAGACTATTACAAATTACATTACAAGTTTTGCTAGTTCTGGGATGACTAAATCGAGTGCATGATTTGAGCAATGAATGAATTGCCTTAGGTTGTTCATCTGTACTCATCTTCTGGACTCCTTTTAGTCTTCCACTCATGGCAGCAGCAGCGTCAAAGCAATGGCCACTCACTCTCATTTTAATCGAGGATGCGGTACCGCTCAATATTAGTGTCCGACCGAATTTTGGTCCCGATTCCTAGAGTGAGATGTTTTACGCATTTGTTGGGATCATTAGGAATAAAATCTGGGTGCGGTTGTTTATCGTAAGTTTTTGTTTCCATAGAGGTGTCTATTGCATGTATTTTATATAATTTTGTGGTTTTCCCTAGCTTTTCACACATATCCGTATTGTAAAAGTCGACCTGTTTCGTTGTTGGATATATACGTATTGCTTCTCCGTCAGCGAAAATTCCTTCGAGTGGTACACTTTTTGTATCGAGTACCTCAAGTTGATCCATGGTCATGTTTCCAACCCTTACACTATTCAATATATCGACGAATGTGGTGTCACCAGCTTGGCGCATGTTCTCAGTTAGCTCACAAAAACTGAACAGGCGCCATAGATGAGTTTCTGCTACTAAATGATCAGGCTGCTTATAACAATATGCACCTCCGGGTGATTTGGAAACGGGAGGCAGTTGCATTATATCGCCGAACAGTAATACGTTTACACCTGCAAATGGCAAGTCACTTTGTTTTAGCTGTTTGTGGTCGACCTTGATCGTCTAGAAATTTTTTCTATAAATTAATATAAGTATATAACTGATACTCAGTACATACCAGTTATTTCAACAGTTTAATCGAGCCTCTAGTCAGATAGGCTTTATTGTTATGACTTCACTAATAAATGATTGTAATTATTTCCTTACTACTTGTGATGTGTGGCCAAGGAAATTAACTGTAGACCGGCCAAGTCGTGTACTAATGTTATGTGTGGACCTAACTGGCTTGTGTGACCTATACAAAACTGAATTTCAGACGAATTTCATAAATTTCAGTAGATGTATTCTAACTATCTCAGATAACCCACCTCGGTGCCAGGCTGTTAAATGAGATCTAGAATAATGAGCGAAGTGGGCCCACTTCCTCGTGAGATTATAATTATAATGGTTTTACCTGCCAGGCAGATAAATCCAATGCGCATTTATTTCCTTTATTTGAGTTCACATCCCTACCGACCGGCAGTTACAGCCAAACCATAAAACTCTAGTGATATATGGCGGGTTCAGATAGTCATATATTGGTGTAATTAATTAGCCAATTACATCCGAAGCTTGTCAGCCTCCATTCAATAGGTATTCACTATATTTCTCTCCTTTTATGGTTTGCTATCATGGAGTGAAAAATCTCCCGACTCTTGTCGGCAAATACAGAAATTGATGAAGTTCAGAAATTATCCAGTAATGCTTCTCTTTGTTAAGGAACCCCAGTGTAATATTGATAGGTGTCTCAGAATTGATTGCAATCCTATATTAGTGAAAGTAGATTAATTGCCAAACTAATCCAACAATTATATTTGCTTGTCATGAGAACTCAAGAAATGAAACTAGAATTTAATCCAAAATATTACGTAATATGATCAGTTCAAACTCTAAATTACTACAGTGAGTTAATTACTTCATGAACCATTAATTGAAAATTGTGGTTTTTACTTTTAATCTTCTACTGATAAGGTTTCAAATAGGTAGGGAAAGATTAAATTAAACATGGTAAGTATGAACTAATAGCGTTTATTTATTTTATTAACTTCAATTCGATTAGTTCATATATTTCTTAATAAATTCTGTAACGTTCGCTCTTAGGCCGTAATTATATTTATTTGCGAGAAAAAGAGCGAACTGGAAAAAACTCGCTCGGCTTCTTTTCAAAAAACACTTAAATGTATTACAACCATGAATTCTTAATTACAGTTCTATGTGACTTTATTCACTAAACTTCCGCCTAACCGTAACGAAATCTGATATTCTAATGCAAGCTAGGTGGGTCGCCCTGTATCTCCAAAATTTAATACAAGGAGTTGAAAATTAATATGGGAACAATATACACAGTTTTAGTAAATAGTGCTCAACTTTTATTTGTCCGAAAGCTCTAACTCTCAGCTATATCCTGCTGTTAGTATTAATTAATTAATACTGACTCAATGGAAACATAACCCAAAATAATTCAGACAAATAAAATTCGACTTCCAACACAATAAAAAATGTACTCAGCTGTTCAAACGCCTCCCGCGTCTCCCGTCCCTGCCTCCGACGTCACACACTGACGTTAATTACAATAAGTACGATTTGCTACACAGAGTTCGAAGGTGACAAAATACTTAGACAATTTGACTTTAAATATCCAAAATTGGTCCTTAAACGCAACCAAGGAAACATTCGCTCTCTGAGACGACTCCAACAAAATCAGCCCCGCACAACCCCTTGCGACTTGTTTTATTACAGCCCTTCCCTCTCCATTCTCCTTCCATCTACCCCCAGGCGATATTTTAAGCAAATTTACGACGACACTATGCGATAACACTCTAGTGGTTTTAGCGGTTCCCACATGTTGTAGATGTAGGTGGACATTTCGAAGGGTCAAATACGGAACCATAGATATTTCGTCGATAATCAACCAGTTTATAAACCTCCATTTTATTCTTTCCCTTTGAAGACGATCACCTGTCAGAGACCGGAGTGTTTCCGGTCTACCTTTTTCGATTCGAAGTGAAAACGTGCTGTGTAGAGTGCTGCCGCCGACCAAACGTGCCGCTACACCGGTTGGAGCCGTGGCAACTACAGCTTTGGATGAAGATATGGAGGAAAACGCGAGTCTTTTTATCTGTTCCACAATTACTTTAAGGGTAAAGGTCTTTCCACTTCCGGCCCCTCCGGTGACAAAAACCAATATCTGATCCGTACTTGTACCCAAAAGCTTATCGGATTTTTTTTGGAAGAGACGGCGCTGATGAACGTTCATAGCGAAAACGGCTCTTTGAAATTCGTCGTCTGTCATTCTAGCGTTGGTTTCCTCAACAGCATACTCCAATTCATCGGCCCCAGCCACTTCTAGACACATGTCGCCGTCATCTCGCCCGAGTAGATTGTGTGCTGGAGCCGGCGACTCTGGCTGAGAATGTCTGGCTGCATCCGCCACGTCTTCAGCCACCAAGCGGCTGATAGCGTGTTGTATTTCCTGTTCCCAACGAGCCATACTTTCAGCATCGTATCCATGTTGCAATGGGCGCAATAAATGCCGCTTTGCTTAAAAGGAATCTTTGGCGCTTTCGTATACTTCCATCAATTCTAGTTAAGACCGAAATGGAACATGGGTGACCAGTAAACTATAGTAGTAAGCTTCGGGATCCGATGTAGGCGTGAAATAGCTCGTTCTTAAAATTGCATGTCTCTGTCTAATCTGCATTCTTCCCATGCCATCTAGTAATTTAATAAACTTTGCCTGAGTCGTTACTTCTCTTTCGCCATCAGAATTTGGATAGGCGTCAGCATCGCCTTCCTCGTCCAAATTCATAGACGAAATAGTCGGCTCAAAACGTGTTGCAAACTCTCCCAAACTGAGCGAATTTAGATTGACTGGTCTGTGCACATACCTATCAAATATATTTTTGAAAGGTTCAGAGTTATCTGAATCTATCCTAAGCATTCGGTATCTCTGCTGAGGTGTGCAGGTATTAACGAAGACGCATTTCCTTGTACTGTCCCGCAGTTTGAGATGACACAACCGGAACGCGCACTCCGGGCCGATACTTGCCGGTGTGTAAAGATTGCGTTTTGGACTGCAAATAGCTGCTGGCCAAAATTACCGCCCCTATCTTGTACTCTCCTTATTGCATCGGAAACACTTCTAGATATTTCTACTGGTTCTGACTTTGAAATGTATTTAGAAATATAATAGGCAACGCCTAGAGCAGATCCGCACGGTTGTATGTCTATATTTGCCTTCCACATTTTTAAGATTCTGGAATTGTAGTTGTTAATCATGCCCTCTCCTTCATTTCTTTTCGATATATAAAATCGTCCTCCGTTCCTTATATGTCGTCATCTAAAATGATGGTGGCGTTAGAAACTGGTCTTGGAAATGAAAATCTACATTGATTACCACGGTTATTTTTGAAACACGTATG
Source organism: Nematopogon swammerdamellus (assembly GCA_946902875.1). Taxonomy (NCBI): domain Eukaryota; kingdom Metazoa; phylum Arthropoda; class Insecta; order Lepidoptera; family Adelidae; genus Nematopogon; species Nematopogon swammerdamellus. The sequence goes on along the minus strand of OX336354.1, from coordinate 19,151,389 downwards.
TGTATGTTTATGTGTTTGTAAGCGCGCGACCAGTTCATCATCATCTGGTAACCGGCAAGAAACAACTTTGTCAATTAATGCAATGCCCTCCAATGAACTGAACACGGGCATATTACCACACCACACCACGAAATGGACATGAGGACTTCCGCGAAGCTGAAACTCGATCCGCCACCAGTAATCTTGGACCTTGCGCAGCAGAATTGGGTTGCTTTCCCGTTTCAACACCCTGAAAAATGCATTCAGTCGGAACATGAACTGACGAGATAACGTTACGGGGTATGATTCTATCAATCGGAGTTTTTCTTCAAATGTTAAGTTTTCTACTGGGACGTGCGGTCGACCATCGGCGACGAGAAGGGCGTGAAGTATATCAGGCCAGTTCAAGTCATTGCATGACAGGGTTAAGTACCAGTGAGGCGGGCCTAGATTCTTGACCATGGCTAATAGATCGGTGTAAGCACGGTGCCAGTACGAATGAGTTCCTCTTATATTACGCATGCTCAAGTAAATGTTTTGAACCAAGTCCGTAATTTGGGCTGTTGTAGGTGGATGGATGTTGTAGGTGATGTAGCCAACAGTGTCAGTTTCCATAAAAAAAAAAAAAAAAATCGTGAACTCGGTGTTTTTCATCTTCTTTTTTTTTCATTTTGATAGTTCATATTTTCATTGCTAGTGTGATCTAAAATGCAAGCAAATTATCAAAAGAGCAATTTAATGATGCAGTCAATAGACACGTACATACAAGAAAAGTCTTAAGTAAAGATTATTGTGTAGGCGAGTTTGACCACAATTTTGTTTAATTCATTGTATAACTAATTCAGTTTTGTTCATATTTTGTACGTTTAGTAAAAAGGGTACATTTATTAATGTAATTTTTCATGGTTTTTCAATGTAAAGGAACAGTTAAGTTTCAATTCTGAATTTATTAAGGCCAGTAACATACGTTTTCTTGGTATTACATGTAGTAGAATTACTTTTCCATTATTTTATTTAATGTAAAATAACAGTTACAAAATTCAATAGGTACTGCTTTTAATTTCTTAATACATTACATGAGTAATCCATTGAAAGCGTTTTATTTCATATTTTATTATTGGACGTAATCTGTTTTTGGTCACTGGGTCTTAATATGGATATGGCCTGTTTCGGAAATTCCCGAGATTTGGAAAATACATTCTGGTACTGATGAAGTTAGTAACTTTTGGTACTTGTAACATGGTGTAATTAATTGAATATTCGATTACTTTTCCATTATTGATTGACTACGACGCCATTTTGGGGCGAAATACGAGTATTTTGCAATTGTCCATTTTTAAAGTAAATATAATTGTGTATTTTAACGTAAATACAAATATAATAATTTATCAATGAATACAAATGAAGTGTTTCTGAACTCGTTTGCATTAATCTATTTTTCTTCCGAAGATATTTCTCGTTTAATTTTCTTTTCTTGAGACGTTTTGTTTCCATCTTTTTTATTCTATTTGCTTTCTTAGAACTGTGCCCCAGAATTTTTTTTTGTGTGGTGTGCAGTGGAAAATCATTATTGTGAGATGTAACTGCCGCAGAGCATCTACCTTGATATGAACGTTTTAAGGAAACATTGATTCTCTTACCACCGACCATCTTTGTAACAATGCTGTTAAACCTTTCGGCAGAATTTGTATCTACATTTTTTATGAGACTTCGTGATTTAGAAGCAACATACCCTATTATAACTCTTAGCCTGAACCAAAGCGTCGAATTGGTTATTTCCAATGCATTTGATAGGACTTTATCTTTGGAGCAGTAATGATCTGAGCAATTGCGATGGTCTCCAAACGCGTGTGAAATTGAATTCTGAATTTCAGAGTGCAAATTTTGTATTGCCTGTGCGGGTGAGGATGAATTTTCAGGCTCATGTTGTATGATGGAGGATACAATCACTTTGCGCATCGTCATTATCTTCTTTCTGCTCTGTTAATTGTTTTCTGGTAGCCAGAGGGTATTTTGTATCTTTGACAATGGCTCTTAAATTTCGAAGTATATGGTTACGGCATTCAATTTTTTCCACCGTGTGGTTTGGATATGGGTTACTGGCCAATATTTTGGAGTATGTCGCTGATTCACCATCGGCAATCAGCCTCCCATATATGAGATTATGCATATCCTTGGACTGTTTAAAACCGTCACAAATAATGTCAGCTTCCATACCGGCTGATGAGCCTGTGTATTTTTTGTAACAACGATGTTGTTTGGGTCATCTTTGATTTCAGACATAAAAACTAGAGCCACATTCATTGTGCATGTTTCTTGAGAGGACATAACTTCGACAGCCTCTCGAAAATTTCGCAAAAACCTTATTAGGTCCTCCAAAAAAATCCACTCAGCCTGCCCAATTTTCAGGTCATCATTACCAATCCTTATAAGCAACTCATTAACTGAATTGCGGTTACAGTAATGAGCTAGGCTTTCCAGCATCTCCAGTATGCTGTGCCAACGAGTAGGTGTTGCTGTTTTGATGGATGGAATATAGCTTATATTGCCAAATTCGTGAACGTGTTCTGAGCCTTCACTGACTGAGTCATCTGAGTCTCCAATGAGTTCACGTAATGGGTAGTTCTCGTCGATTTCCAGGTTTTGAGCGACACTTTCTAAAGAATTCTACAGTTCTTTTTGTGTTTTTAGAGCCTCCGCTTCTAGATAAGCCAAACGGTATCTAACTCCCTTGACAATTTGCTTACATTTTTTCACCAGCTGTTCTACTTCTGGGACTTTTATGTAAGATTATGTAAGCCGTGCCCCAAACAGAGGTGGTTATCAAGTCGGGCAAAGAAAATTTATTGCAAATGCACTTTTGCTGGTATCGTCCCGAAACGCGGCTCTAAGACCTAATAATACTGTCGGTAACTCTTCCGACCATTTCTCTGTCCTACCTCTAGCCATGATGGCTGCCTTCATAGTTCGGTAAAATCGTTCTACCTTACCATTCGACTTCGGGTTATACGCCGTTGTGCGCGTTTTCCTTATTCCTAGCATTTTACTGAGGTTCTGGAAAAGCGCTGACTCGAATTGTGTATCTTGGTCGCTCGAGATCGTTTCTGGGCACCCGAAACGTGTTATCCAGTGCTCGTAGATAACTCTGGCAATCGTTTCCGCTGTCATGTCCGGCACTGCTACTGCTTCCGGCCACGACGTCGAACGATCTATCATCGTCGCGATCCAGTTCGAAACATGAAACAACTAAATTCACCCACTATGAGATGTTCTGATTGGATTTTTTTTGTGGCAATCCTTGCTGGACGCAACGCGTCGACTAATTCCAAATTCCAGATTCCAAATTCCAAATATTTTTATTGTTGAGAAGGTTAGTAACAATTTCATTTTCTTAAGTCTAGGTTAGTGTCACAACATGTTTAAAAAAGAAAGAGGAGAAGAGTAGACATAGAAAACAAAACCACATTTGATAGATGTCCCGAGTGCACCACTGGGCTTTCGCCTGTGTCGATGCACTCAGGTTTTACATTAACAATTTAGTTATAAAATTAGACTTAAAATAATATCAATGGAAATCAAAAATTAAAATAATAAAAAACATAAAATAATCATAAACAATCTAAAAAATATCTAATATATAATAATATACAATGCTATATAAATAAGATGTAAATACGTTAAATATTAATAAGGAACAACATGTTTTCACATACTGTTCTGTTAGTTGAAAGAAGCCAATTTCTTATACCTAATTTGAATTGCTTTATATTGGCAACTTGTTTAAGCAGGCAATTACTTTAGGATATCCCACACTGGGCCTGAGAGTAGGGTCTACCCTAGCCGTTTTGTATGTATTTTCTATAATTTCATCAAAAACGTCTTTCAGGTTCAGCAGACTTACCAACATGTCATGAGTCGAGTGCCAACGAGTAGGTACGTCAATATTTGATTTGTTTCGTCTCAAGAGCGTTAGTTGCATTGCTGCAATCGGGTTGCGCAACTTTTTCACTACTTCTCTCGCCTTGCTCAGGGGAGCATCACATTTTCTGAGGCCATCCCACGCAGCCAGCTGTAACGTATGAGCTGCACAGCGCTGCCCGATTATTTTAAAGTTTGGCTCGACTTGTTCAATATCACATGAAAGTAGATTAGCTGCAGTCTGCAAAGTGTCTTGCAATGTATCCTCCTCCGATTGTAACTCTTTTTGTTGGTCTGCATCTTCTTCATCGATTAGGCAGTCGTTGTACTATTTTTCACTCAAGGAGTCTGGAGAATACAAGCCGATGCGGAGGGATTAAATTATTAAAAACTTTTAATTTTGAAAGACAATTTTTATTACGTCGGGCTGCCGCCATGAACATATTTATTACATTACGTAATATTATTTTCAATCTTCTTCTTCTAAAACATTATTAAAACCATCAACGTCATATTCCACGTTCTGTAAGCCTGTTAAATTTTCATAGAAGTTCCTTGCGTCCGACGGTATGAGGTCCATAATATCATTGAGGTCGTTTAGTTTGGGAAGTGCTATAGGCTTCCCGTTTGGTCACAGTCGTGTCAACTTTTCACAAAAATCATTTGTTGGTTGATTTTGTGAAGTCCGTGTTCGTGGTTGTTGTCGGCGCTCCAGGTTGATTTCAGAGTATGGTTCCTCTTCACTGAAACATGTTTTCGTTTGCAAGATAAATTTCTTGTCTTTTGAAATACGAATTTGCCTCATTTTTAACCAGTTCACTGTCTCTTTATTGCTTAACTTAAAAAATAGGCACATTTTATAATGGTACGGAATTAACTTACTTGTACCAACAGAGTTTTAAATTCTAAATCTAAAATAAACCATTAAAGTAAGTGTTGTAGAATCGTGGAATTACTCCTTTCTGCAGTAGCTCTTCTAGATATTTTTTCAGAGAGTGGGATTTTATCAGGGTAGGCCGGAGTAAGCTGAATGTCTCTAACAGGTTTTAGGTGTTTGCTCCTACGGTTTCGTACTACCACCTCAACACAATGTTTATCTTCGTAACTTTCTTTGTAAAAGAAAGAAGTCGAGGTTTTTTTATACACTTGAAGGACTTTGATATTACCCCACGTTACAGTAACATCTGAGCGAAATAGTGGTATGCTGTAAAGGGGATCGGTCGACCAATACAGATAGTTCAATCCACCAAGAAGCGCCCCACTACTTTTTGTGCGGTGAGGTCGTGTGGTGCGTGCGGGGTGCGGAGGGTTTGACCCGAGCCCAGTGTTGCCATTGCTACTGATTTTTCAGTAGATCTACTGATTTTTAACATTATCTACTGCCTACTGATTCTTTTTTATTCGCTTGAACAAATCTACTGATGTTACATTATACAGATGGCAACATCCTAGTTGGTTTGTTTCAATTCTCACGGGAGCCGATGAAGAAAAATTTTGAATAGGCTGTATGATCCCTGAACTTTGCCTGCCTTCCAAAGGCGAAAAATAACAACAATACATGTCGCGTCACGCGACTCACGCGACGCTGGCGGCTATGTATGTTCTATGGTGACTTTTTTGGTGAAAATGAAAATAAATACGGAACTGATGCAATGCAATGGAGTTGATGGATTGTTTGTTGTGTGTGGATTGTGTTGTAGAAAGTAACAGCTAATCCTGCGTGTGCGCGGGCGTGGTTAAAGAAACACTAGAAGAATGAGTGACAGTGACGTGTCGAGCAGTGGAGAAGGGACAAGTATAATACGCAACCGCGGTCGCAATGAACATGGTGAACCTACTACTGCGAAAAAAAAGGCAAAATATACTCAGCATTACAAGAAGGAGTGGGAAAGTGATCCACTGTTCAACAATTGGTTGGCTAAAAGCACCAAAGGTCAGGACCATGCGTACTGTAAAATATGCGACAAAGGTATTAACATAGGAACATCAGGTAGAACATGCCTTCTGAAGCACGCAGAGACGAAAATACACGAACGTAAATGCAAAGCAGCTTCGAAACAGCCCAGTGCCTCTACATTTTCAGCGATAGTTCGATCTGAAAAACTTGCAGATAGCACAAAACAAGGTAAGAAAAATGTTTTCTTAATCCAATTGCATATTTAAATGCTTGTCTGTCCATATGCATATAGGAATTAATTTCAACATAAATACAAGTTTAATTCAACTGCCTATATTATTCTCTTCTTTGTTCTTGTGGACAGTTTTCGCATGTAAGTCGCCTCTCAGATTTAAAGTCGCAGCGTGGCTGATACTTTATCAAGCTCAGCTGCTCAAAAAAGTTAACACCTGCATTAAATATAGATAATATATATAATATAATTTGTATTGTTTCAGCTGAAATAAGACTAGCAGCTTTCATCGCTGAACACAACTTGTCTTTCTTGACGATGGACCACCTCACGAAAGTAATAAAAAAAATCTGCCCAGACTCGAAGATCGCAGCTGACATCGCATGCAACAGAACGAAGACAAATAAAATTGTAACTAATGTTATTGGAGCTCATGAATTTCAATCGCTATGTCAGAATTTAAGGACAAACAAATTCTCTTTGATAATTGATGAATCCACCGACACAACCACTATAAAACATCTATGTATGGTTGTCAGGTTTTGTAAGGAAAACGTAGTACATGACCAATTTTTGACGTTAATTCCATTGGAGAAAGCTGATGCCCGTACATTGTACGAATTTATAACGTCATTTTTTTTAAAGCATAAAATTCCATATAAAAATAATCTAATTGGTTTTGGGTCAGACGGGGCCAATGTTATGATGGGTGGTAATAACTCTGTAATGTCCCTTTTAAAACAAGATGTACCCAGCTTATTTGTGATGAAGTGTATCTGCCACTCTTTCCACTTGTGCGCTTCCTATGCCTGTGAGAAATTACCTAAATGTATCGAAGAGCTCACACGAGATATTTATAACTATTTTAGTTCAAGTCCGAAAAGATCTAAAGAATTTGTTGAATTTCAAATGTTTTGTAACGTAAAAATACACAAAATATTACACCCTGCTCAAACTCGGTGGCTGTCAGTCCATATGGTTGTTAAAAGAATTTTGGAGCAATACACACCTCTAAAACTATATTTCGCAGAAGCAGTATTGGCTAATGATATTTTGGCAGCCAAAAATATTTTAGATAAACTGGAAGATTCAGTGACAAAATTGTTTCTTCAATTTTTAGATTTTGTCCTTCCAATTTTTAATATTATAAACAAGGAGATGCAATCAGAAAGTACAAAAATTCATACATTATTTAGGAGAGTAGAAGCCACACTAAGAACACTCTATGATTGTTTTCTACAAAGATCATTAATAATTTCAACTGACTTGGACAAAGTGGATTACAAGAATCCGAGAAATTTTTTGCAATTAGAAAACATTTACCTTGGTGCTTCTGTGAACCAGACTCTGCAGGAGGGGGGCTTTTCCGATGAGCAATTGGAATTTTTTAGATTAAGGTGCCTAGAGTTCTACTTGGAGGGCTGTTCTCAGATTTTGAAAAGGTTTCCTTTGAGAAATAACCCAATTAAATTGTTGTCATTTATTGATCCAGAATTAGTAAAAATTGGCAAATTTAATTCTATTGTGCACACAACAAGCTTAAATATATTTGAGCCATCTGATTTGCAAAACATTGATACAGAATGGCGTTTACTAAGAAGTACAGCTGAAATACAGTCATTTGACAATGACGTGCAACAATTTTGGTGCCAAGTAAAGAAAATGAATTTATTTCCAAAAATATGTAAGGTAGCATTTCACATTCAGTCATACCCACATTCATCGGTTAATGTCGAACGCATATTTTCGGCCATCAATTTAATCAAAAACAAGCAACGGAAAAAACTTTCCACTGCAACCATTGTAGGCCTTCTGCACACTAAAGCTCACTTGGGAAAAAACAATTGTTTTGATTTCCAAATTCCTGAGGAAATGCAAAGGATAATGACTACCAACCTGTATGGTAACAGGGATAGGGACAGTGAAAATGAAGATGATGTGGAGCTTATGGACTAAAAATTTGGGGTTCAAGCAGTTCAAGCTCCATATCTTAATTTCGTCAATATATACCTAGTTTATATATAACATATAATTGTTTGTAGTACCTACATTATTAAATAATTTAAATATAGTCATTATTTCATTATCCTATTCCTTCTATTATAATATAATATAATATTCAATATCCTATTTCCTACTATTATATTCCTAGCGTCATCTAGAAAGAGGCATTGAAAACAAATAAAAACGGCATTTAGCTCAGTTGTCACTAAACCAAAGGAAGTAGTTCCGTCAGTACAACATAGATGGCACATGTTCCAAATATGAAGTTTCATTATTTTCTTATTTTTTTCTTATCTTTATTCCTAGGGAAAGGCAATGGTCGCATGACCATACAGCTATGTCTTGTGTTTAATGCGCTGACATTTAAGGTTGCGTTCCAATTAGACAAGCTGTATTACAAGATCATAGACGCAACTTTTTCTAACTCGTATTTATTATGGAAAGAGTGCAGACAGAGCGAGAATATATAATAGTCTCCTGATTTTCTACTGATTTTTTGTTGCTAAGTCTACTGAATTTTTATTTTATCGTCTGGCAACACTGCCCGAGGCTCAGTCACGAGTCGACCGCGGCTCGATGCACACGACTAGTGCAGTCTGCGCTGCGTCCAATCTTGACCCGCCACGAGAGTTGCTCTACTAATTTTTTTAATATTTTTTAAAAATGTCTGAAATCTCAGCGTGTTGTACTTAAAAGCCAGGTATGTAATTATGTTATTTGGGTCTATATTGTTATGAGCCCCAGGGCGGCAGCACTACGTCGTCGTCGGTTGAGCGCTGTCCCTCGACTGGCTCCCTTCGTCGGTGGACTATACAGTCCACTGGACTGTATATTAGGTCATGGTCTTACTTATAGTGAATACTAGTTCCTGGTAAGTAACTATATTCAAAACGTCAGTTCAAAACACGAGAATAATAATCTTGATTTAACAGTAATGTTTTTTTCAGGCAAGAGAAATTATTTCCAAAGTGTACGACTTCATGAAAAAAGAAGCAAGCAAGAATTATGCAGAAAAACTTACCGACGCACGTTGGAGAACAGCACAGGCTGTTGGAGTATCTGAAAGCACAGTGACTAGAATTCTAAGCGAAAGAAAGGCACATGCGATGAAGCTGAGTACAATGCTTGCCATGGAATCGAATACAGCCAATGCGATAGAATCGGGGACGGCACATACAAAGGAGCCGAGTACATCCCATGATAATATTGTCCCAAGTACAACGGTGCATGCCATGGAGCCGACTACAGAGGAGACTGACATTAGCCGTAGAAATGAACCAAGTACGTTGCATTTGAACTTGGTGAGCACGAGTACTGCCATTTTTACGTCACCAATGAAGAAGAGAAGGGTGAGACCACGAAAAATTAATCTAGACGAATTTGATATTGGTGTAGTTAGAAGAACTATTCAAAACTATCATAAAGAGCATCATCAATTTCCAACATTATTACGACTAAAAAATATTTTGAGAGAGCGTATACAATTTGATGGATGTAAAACAACTCTAAGAACATTGTTACGTAAACTTGGGTATAAATGGAGAAGAACTGAAAATAACAGGAAGGTGCTAATGGAGAGACATGATATTCAAATATTAAGATTAAAATACTTGAAACAGGTTAAGTCTTTCCGTAATAAAGGTAGACCTATAGTATACACTGATGAGTCATATATTCATACAAACCACGTGCAGAATAAGTCCTGGGCAGAAAAGAATTCCAAAACTGGAATAAAGCAAAATCTAGCAAAAGGAGTGCGCATAATTATTGTACACGCTGGAAGTGCAGACGGTTTTATACCAAATGCTTTGTTGACATACAGGGCAGAAATCAAATCCGGAGACTATCACGATAACATGAACACGGAAAATTATCTAAAGTGGATAAAAGAAAAGCTGATACCAAATCTGCCAAAAGATGCCTTGGTGGTCTTAGATAACGCAGCCTATCATAACACTAGTTCGGAAAAAATACCAACGTCCAACTCCAATAAATTGGAAATGCAGACTTGGCTCAGTGCAAAAAATATTGATTTTCAAGCAAGCTTCATAAAAGTTGAACTATATGAATTAATATTAAACAACAAAGAAAACTTTCGGAAGTACAAAGTTGACGATTTATTAAAAGATTATGGTTTCACAGTATTTCGGCTGCCTCCTTACACAGCATATATATGGCTAAAGCAGTATGGAAACTACGTACAAAACGATCGAAACGACGCACTCACACACACGCACGCCTCAACAAGGCCCCAGTCGCGGGTGCCGCGTCCGAGTGGTCGTGTTTGTTTTTGTTGCATGCGCCACGGACAGTCCGCGATCTTTTAGAATGCAAAAAAATGTTTACAAACGTTTTTCGACTGTTGTCACTTTATATTAACTTTTGACAAATATTGACAACTTTTGTCAACTTTTCTCATCTTTTGCCAACTTCTGTCACATTTTGTCAACTTTTATCGACTGTTGTCAACTCTTGTCAACTTTTCTTATCTTTTGCCAACTTCTGTCACCTTTTGTCAACTTTTATCGACTGTTGTCAACTCTTGTCAAGTTTTGTAAACTTTTGAGAACTTTTATCAACTCTCGGTAACTTAGTCAACTCTTGTCAACTTTTCTCATCTTTTGCCAACTTCTGTCACCTTTTGTCAACTTTTATCGACTGTTGTCAACTCTTGTCAAGTTTTGTAAACTTTTGAGAACTTTTGTCAACTCTCGGTAACTTATGTCAACTCTTGTCAACTTTTGTCAACTTTTCTCATCTTTTGCCAACTTCTGTCACCTTTTGTCAACTTTTATCGACTGTTGTCAACTCTTGTCAAGTTTTGTAAACTTTTGAGAACATTTGCCAACTCTCGGTAACTTATGTCAACTCTTGTCAACTTTTGTCAACTTTTCTTATCTTTGCCCACTTCTGTAACCTTTTGTCAACTTTTATCCACTGTTGTCAACTCTTGTCAATGTTTGTCAACCTTGGTCAACCTTTGTCAACTTTCGTTTATATTTGTCATCTTTTGTCAACTTTTATCGACTGTTGTCAACTCTTGTCAATGTTTGTCAACCTTGGTCAACTTTTGTCAACTTTCGTCAACATTTGTCAACTTTTGTCAACTTTTATCGACTGTTGTCAACTCTTGTCAATGTTTGTTAACCTTTGTCGGCTTTTGTCTTGTTTTGTCATCTTTTGTCAACTTTAATCGACCTGTGTCAACTTTTATCGACTGTTGTCAACTCGTGTCAATGTCAACCTAACCTTGGTCAACTTTTGTCAACTTTTGTCAACATTTTGTCAACTTTTATCGACTGTTGTCAACTCTTGTGGTTGTTCACCACCTTAGTCAACTTTCGTCAACATTTTGTCAAGTTTAATCGACATCGTCAACAATTAATCGACCTGTGTCAACTTTTATCGACTGTTGTCAACTCGTGTCAATGTCAACCTAACCTTGGTCAACTTTTGTCAACTTTTGTCAACTTTTGTCAACATTTTGTCAACTTTTATCGACTGTTGTCAACTCTTGTGGTTGTTGACCACCTTAGTCAACTTTCGTCAACATTTTGTCATCTTTTGTCAACGTTTGTCAACAATTGTATACTTTTCTCAACTTTTGTGAACTTATAGCCACTTTTGTCATCTTTTGTCAACTTTTGCCAACTTCTCTCAGCTTTTGTCAGCTTTTATCATATTTTAACCACTGTCGTCAACTTTTGTCACTTTTATGAACTTTTGTCAGCTTTCGTTAACAAGGAGTTGACAAAAGTTGACAAGAGTTTACATAAGTGGACTAAAGTTGACAAGAGTTAACGAAAGTTGACAAACTGGACAAAAGATGGGAAAAGTTGACGAAAGTTGACAAACAGCTTGACAAACGTTGACAAAATATGAAAAAATTTGACAATACTTAGTTGACATTAATTAACAATAGTTGACGAAAGTTGACAAACGTTGACAAGAGTTGACAAAAGTTCACGAAAGCTGACAAAAGTTCTCAAAAGTTTACAAAACTTGACAAGAGTTGACAACAGTCGATAAAAGTTGACAAAAGGTGACAGAAGTTGGCAAAAGATGAGAAAAGTTGACAAGAGTTGACTAAGTTACCGAGAGTTGATAAAAGTTCTCAAAAGTTTACAAAACTTGACAAGAGTTGACAACAGTCGATAAAAGTTGACAAAAGGTGACAGAAGTTGGCAAAAGTTGACAATAGTGGTTAAAAGTTGACAGAAGTTAGTAAAAGTTGACAAAAGATGACGAAAGTTGACAAAAGTTGACGGAAGCTGGCCTAAGTTCATAAAAGTGACAGAAGTTGGCAAAAGTTGACAAAAATTTCCGAAAGTTGACAACAGTCGTTAAAATTTTACAAAAGCTGATAGAAGTTGGCAAAAATTTACAAAAGATGACGAAAGTGGCTATAAGTTAACAAAAGTCGACAAAAGCCATAAAAGTAGACAAACGTTGACGAAAGTTGACAAAAATTGACAAAAGTTGGCAAATGTTGACAAAAGTTGACAAGAGTTGACATAAGTTACCGAGAGTTGATAAAAGTTCTCAAAAGTTTACAAAACTTGACAAGAGTTGACAACAGTCTATAAAAGTTGACAAAAGGTGACAGAAGTTGGCAAAAGATGAGAAAAGTTGATAAAAGATGACGAAAGTGGCTATAATTTCACAAAAATCGAGAAAAATAGACAAAAGTTGACAAACGTTGACAAAAGATGACAAAAGTCGACAAATGTTGACGAAAGTTTACAAAAGTTGACCAAGGTTGACAAAGATTGACAAGAGTTGACAACAGTCGATGAAAGTTGACAAAAGATGACAAGTTGACAAATGTTGACGAAAGCTGACAAAAGTTTACCAAGATTGACAAACATTGACAAGACTTGACAACAGTCGATAAAAGTTGACAAAAGATGACTGAAATTGGCAAAAGATGAGAAAAGTTGACAAAAGTCGAGAAAAGTATATCAATTCATATTTATAGCATCCACGTTTTGAACTTATTATTGATGATTGATTATATTGATTATTTGATGATTACATTACAGAACCTAAATAAATGTTTTAATAAATAATAATTTTACAATTTTACAAAAAAATTGATTGACATCCCTAACCCTCCAATGGAGCGTAGGTACTTATTTTAACAAATAGGCCTAGTTTCCATACTGCTTTAGCCATATATATGCTGTGCTCCTTATCACCCGGACTTAAATCCGATAGAAAACATTTGGGGTATTGCAAAAAATTACGCTGCGACCCGCAATGTTAATCAAAACTACACCTCAATTGTGCCGAATTTAAATGAAGCCTTTGGTCGAATAAATAACGACGTTTGGTCCAATACATGTCAGCACGTAGAAAAAATAGAAGACGAGTACCTAAGATACTTTGATCTGGATTTTAATTTTGTTATAAATGTCGGTGATACGTCCGAATCAAACATTTCAGAAATGAGTGATGGATGATACAGAATGATGTAATTTTTCAATTTATTGTTTATTGTTGTTTATTGTATAATTTCATCCATAGGTAGGTAACCTACGCTTGGACATGTCGAAAATTCCGCCAGTTCTAAATTCAATGCGAAGAAGAACTGACAAACAAACTTCGCAAGTCACAATGTTTTGTTAGTACCTTATATATAAGTATTATAATTCAAGTAATTTACAATAATTAACGCATACTACCGCTCACAAGAACATTAATATTTACAGCATAAGCATGAACACTCAAGAATCTGACCACTCTGCCTATTTACATTACCTATATCTGGTGTATAGTGCCATCGTCAATTTTGATACTTCATATATCAAGTCAAATAAAAACAATTAGTTTACGTTTATTACAAAGAAATGTAATAAGTCATATTAAAAATCTAATGATACAAAGTGTATCCAATTGTCAAAGTTGTTAGTGGGAAAAACAGTAGTCAGACTCTTATATAAAATTACCGTCAGTTAACGCATCCTTAACAGTATAATAACTCTTTTCAATTAACATTAGTTTAATCCGTCGTTTAAAATTATTGTCATCTAATTGTTTTATGTTAGAAGACAGTTTATTATAAAATCTAACACTACTACAGATAAAGCTTTTTGACGTTTTGGATAATCTATGTCTTATTAATTGTACATTATTCTTACAGCGTGTGTCATAGTTATGATTGTCGGAGTTAAGAGAGGAATCATGAATATATTTTCTGGCATAGCATATGTTCTGGTAAACATATGCACTTGGTAAAGTCATGATTCCTATCTCTCCGAATGCTGTCCTACAAGTATCTCTAGTTTTCATATTTAAGATGTACCGCAAGGCCCTCTTCTGTAATAAAAATATTCTATTTGAATCTGCTGCATTTCCCCAAAACATAAGGCCATATGACATGATGCTCTCAAAATAGGCATGATAAACCGTCTTTGCAGCATGAGTTCCGCATAGCTCTTTAATTTTTTTTATAGCATAACAAGCGGAACTCAACTTACCAGCTAAAGAGTTTATGTGGGCTTTCCAAGTAAAACTTTTATCAAATATTACCCCAAGAAAAGTTAGTTCATTAGCAAGGTTTAATGACAAGTTTTCTGCAGTTTTTAATATGTCATCAGTGTTATTACGTCTATGAGTCCCTAGAGCAAAGTGCATAATGTTAGTTTTGTTAACATTTAGTAATAAATTGTTGCACTCGAACCATGATTTTAGAGATGTTAGTACAGTTATAAAAGATTCTCTTAGTTTACCTATGTCATTGTTTTTCAGTACAACTGAGATATCATCTGCAAACATTACCATCTCTATATCGTCTGTTATACAGCTCGAGATGTCGTTAACATAAGTTAGAAACAATAATGGTCCCAAGATAGAACCCTGCGGTACACCCATTGTGATTGATTCTACATTCGACTTTATGCCATTGACGTCACATATTTGAGCTCTATTTTCTAAATATGATTGGAATATACGCAATTCATTGTCTCGTATACCATAATGCTCTAGTTTCATTAGTAATATTTCATGATTTACACAGTCAAAGGCTTTGGACAGGTCACAAAAGATGCCATAAGTATGCTGAGAGTCGTCTAGGGAAGTTAATATTGATTTTACCATAGAAGCTATAGCATCACCCGTTGACAGTCCTTTCCGAAATCCAAATTGTTTACAATTTAAAAGTTCATTATCAATAAAGAATTTAATTAACCGTTTTTCCAAAATTTTTTCAAATACCTTACTGAAAACCGGCAATATAGAGACGGGACGATAGTTCTCAACATTGTTATGGCATCCCTTTTTATACAAAGGTATGACTTTGGCAACTTTTAATGAATCTGGGAATATGCCATTTTTTAGACAGTAATTTACAATATCTGTTAGCGGGCCGATGACACTTGTTACAGATTTCAGTAATACGGGAGACATACTCCAAAGGTCCTGGGAATGTTTAGGTTTAAGGTCCCTAATTACTCTCTTAGTCTCTAAGTATGTGACAGGTGCAAATATGGCTGATTCAGAATTCCGGGGGATAAACGCTTTGAGGTAGTTTAGTGATACTTCTTTACTAGCCTTTAGATTTTGAGTAGTACTATGGGCTATTGTGGAAAAGAATTTATTCACATGATTGGCAATCATTGTATTATCTGAAATAATTTCTGATCCAATTTTTAACTCTAGCTTGGTGTTACACTCTTTGGATTTGCCTGTTTCTTCTTTAATTATGTTCCAGGCCATTTTTATTTTATTATTTGAATTCACAAGTTTGTTTTTAAGAAACAGTTGCTTGGCTTTAATGGTAACTTGTTTAAAGATTTTGCTGTAACGTGCAACATATGATCTAAGATCTGGATTATTGTTAAGTTTAAGAAGATCATATAAATAAAATAACTTGTCTTTAGAAATAATAATAGCTGGAGTAGCCCAGTCGGCAAATGCTTTTTTATTAGTTACACACATATTTTTTAGTGGCATATGCTTGTCTAGGTATCTCATAAATATATTAAAGAAGTCTTTAAAACTATAAATATTATTACCACAGAATTCAGATTGTAAATCTAAGTTTAGCGCATTTATCTGGACCTTGTTTGATATTCGTTTCGTCTTGCCCGAGGTAGTATTCTTACTTGTCGAGTAATTTATAGAAATTAACTGCGCGTAATGATCTGACGATATTCCAGGAAATACTTTTGACTCTAGTACTTTACAATCAGTAAAAATATTATCAATGCACGATGAACACGAATCTGTCACTCTAGTATATTGGAAGATTGTTTGTCTAAGCAAAAAACTATCCATCAAATCAGATAGCTCATGTTGCCCTCCTTCTTCTAAGGGAAATTTAATATTAAAGTCTCCGCAAACAATTATTGATTTATTATTATTGGTATTCAATTTACACAAACATTCTTCCAATTTGTTTATAAATGAATGCATATTCCCACATGGCGACCTATATACTGATACTATGAATATTGAGTCCATTTCTATACAACTTATTTCAAACTCTTTTTCCACTGACTTTTTTACTACATCTAGTCTGTTTTTAGCTTTGTGACCGTTCTTCACAAGAATTAAAGTACCACCTCTTATAAAGTTTTTTCGATGGCTACTGCTGATAATAGAATAATTATTAATACATTGAGTGCTCAATTCATTACAATCTATCCATGACTCGGTTACGCAATAAACGTCAATTTTATTTTCTTTTAAAACTAATTCTAACAGTAAATTTTTACCGCGCAGAACCTGTACATTTTGATGACTGATAACTAGCTTATTTTTCAATAGACAACAATGTTTAGAAGAATTTAACTTAGATCCGAACGAATCACAGCCACTAGGAACAGATTTTAACCTAAAAAAGAGTTTGATTTAATTAGCTTATTTTTAGGAGGACTATTTTCTAATTCTACAAAGTGTAGATTTGATTTTTTCATGCTATAATTACAGTTATGTACATTAGAATGCATTTGTTTTCGGACCATGCTATTAATACGGCCATCCAGTGCATAGCATGACTTTCCGAGCGCATTCACATCGATATAGATGGTGTTAGGAACGCTCCTGGTCAACATATATACTAGATGGTTGCTCTTGTGTGCGGCAGTATTAATTCTGTACGAATCATGCAGTCGAGTCGGCACATACAGTAGTGAGCTGATGAATATCGTTACTTTCGCCGCATTACAAACCTCGACCGCATACTTCACACAGTTGTGGTATGCTACTGTATCTGTGTTAGTCCCCGCGCCGCCCACCAATAAGATAACAATATCATTCTCCTCCAGCTTGCTCACTTGACTCGGAAGGTCCCTAATAATGTCGGTGATGCTCGCCGCTGGTTTACACGTGGTCGAGACGGTGTCCGACGACTGTCGCGACTCGTTGAACGTGCGACCCATGTTGAGTGCGAGCTCATCACCGAGTATCACGATCCTCCGGGCCGGCTTCGCGCAGCTGGAGTGGGCGGGGGTTGGCGGAGGAGTCGGCACGGTGGTGCTGGTCCGGGAAAGTGGTGTTGTCGATACCTCAGCCTCATTAATGCAGACACGGGGGACCGATGGCTTCCCATGTCGACCTTTCCCTTTTCCAAAAGCTGAACGGGGCTCTTTGGCAGTTGTCTTCTTCTTTCCCTTTCCCTTTCTCTTCTTGGAAGAGTTCCCACCTGACGTCGTAGTGGTCTCCACGCTGTGCGCTATCCTGGTTGGAGGCGGTGTGGCGGCGGCAGAGCTGGTACTTGCCGCTGCAGGTGGCTCACTTGATTGCGTGGCAGTGGGGGGGATGGGGGTAAGAAGTGGCTCTGTAGAAGGGGGGGTGTGCCGCAGAGACTCCTGTGGGGACGCAGTTTGCCGATCTACTGGGGTGTCGTGAATAACGACGCATTCTACGGCGGGGCAGGGGGAGGGGAAGCGAGCTCGCCGGGGTGTCGTGGAGCGTGCGCTCGCGCTGCAGCGAACGGCTGCTTCCAGTTCCATCAATCTTAGAGACTGGACGCGGATGACTGAGCTCTTCTCAGCTACTTCTTTCCGCAGCGCAACGTTCTGCTTCCTCTCAGTGGTCAGCCGGTCCCTCACCTCGCGCAGTTCCTCCGCCGTCCCGTCGTAGGAGTACGAGCAGTTGCTGTCCTTAATGCTCCGCACCTCCAGCAACTCCTTGTGAAGTGCGTTGTTCGAGTCCAGGACCTTCTCAAACTCCTTCTGGTTATTCTCGTACCAGTAGATCATTTCCATGCACTTCTCCTCACTCTCCTGGAGCTCGGCGAGGCACCTCTCCTTCTTGGCGAGCAACGCTTTGAGCCGAGCATTGTCGGCCAAGACGTTCTCAAACGCGGCCGAGTTGTCGTCCTGCTCGGTGAGGAGACGCTCGTTCAGCTCGCGCAGCTCCTCCGTCTGCTGTAGCAGGCTCTGCAGGCGCTCGTCGCTCTCGCTGGCCATTGCGGCCCGTGCGCCGCTCCGTGTGCGCATGAAAAAGAAGGTCAACTCGGTTAGCAGGAACCAGAGCAAGCAATAAAATTCAATTGAATTTTTTAATGTATTTTATTTATGGTTGGTAACTCCCTATTATGAATATAGTAATGTTGTATTATATTACAAATAATAACACAGAATAAATTACCGAGATCATGTCAGAATTAATTAAAGAGACCGTACTTGGGGGGAAATATATGAGCAGGGAGTGCGTTCCAGAGCTTACCAGTTCTGTACAGGAAAGATCTGCAGGACCGATTGGTTCGCATCGGCGGTAAGTCCAGTGTGTAAGGATGCTATCCCTGCCCCGTTCGCGTGGTGCGGAGATGGAAAGGGGACGGCGGAATCGCGTTAAACAGCTATACCAAACAGCTATACTAACTATACCAAATTATTATAAAATTGTCGAAATCTAGGGATGAGGGCTGTGTCCAGCAGTGTACATCTTCCGGCTTAAATGATGATGATGAATACCAAATTCTTTGAACGAAATTTAGTACCTAGGTCTGTGCAGTAGACATTCTGAAATACCTACCTAATAGTTTAATGTCGTGTTCACAGATTCACAATCAACCAGTCGAGCCAAATCTAGGACCTCCAGCCCAGCAGAAAAACGTGGTAAGTACCTATAAGTAAAACACTTAGGTTGCACCTGTCTAAGTACCGGCGCACACCTCGGACAATAATATCCGACAATCTGATCCGATTTCAGTATCCAGACAATAAGCCAAGTTGATACCAAAGTATATCCGCGGCTTGTTTGTGTGTGCCGTCGCACGCATACAATGACAATATCGCAGGGTGCGAGTTGCGATGCGTGCGTTCCCTTTTATATTGTCATTATCTGCATATCATATTGTACTTACGCACGTACACATACATACCATGCATGGTCGGAATATATAATTGTATGAAGTTAACCTACTTGTCTGATGCTTGTCTGTATTTACTTTGTCAATGATGCGATCAATACTCTACACTTGACCTCACCTGCGACTTGTACAGCAGCAGGATTAGTTCAGGTGTAAAGTATCTCCGCGCTTTATTCAGAACGGCTCAATTTTTTTTACGCGAGCTTGGATTTGTCCTCTCTGTGACGACCAAAGTTGAGTTTGTTGCTTTCTTTCTGTTCATAAATGTTGCCTTGTAGATTTCTGTTGTTTTATTATGCTACTTTTTAGTCCCACACCGTCACTCATAATATTATGTTTTATTATGCATTTAGTATGTTTTCCAGGATACCTAACAATTTAATGTTGCATCTTACAGATTCCCAGTCAATCGGTCAAGGCAAATCTAGGTCTAGCAGTCCAGATATTCCTCAAAATCACAATATTGGTAAATTTTTGAATTTTTTTAAAATGGATTTGACATGGATGACTGCATCGCACAATATCTGTGTGCATAAATAATTTTAAAAATATTTTTTTTTGTTTAAATTTTTTTTTCTCCACAGAAGTTGTTTAGTTTCACATATAGAATAACCCCCTGATGTCAGTTAAAAATATTGCGGGGGCAACTGCAACACCGAGTATATTTTATATTTACCTATTATGTATATTCGTTTTTCAGGTTCACCACTGTCTATGCAAAGCGTGGGTAATACGGAAGAATCATTCGCTCGAATTTTAAATTTTAGTACGTAAAAATATGCATTACTTATATAAGTATCTAATTTATTTCTAGTCTGCGTATTTCAATATACATATATGGCTCCTTAAAGTAGAAAATGAGATATTAAATAATTAAGCACAAAAATATTACAAGGATAAAATAATACTTATATCTAATTAATAAATATTATAACTTTTTTACTTGAAGGTTCTCGGACTCCAACTACAAGAACACCCCAGCTGAAAGCTCTAAAACCTAGCACAGATAAAATTAATGCTGTTTTAGGTAAGAGTCGTTTTTAATTCCGAGCGACTGTAAGGAGAAAGGAAGTGTGGATGTGTGGATATCGTATGGTGCCTAAACCGTTAAGTGATTTGATTTTTATTTATAAAACTAGCTGAGCCCGCGGCTCCGCTCGCGTGAAATTCGTATTCCAAAGAAGAATGTAAGTAACTAAGGGCGAGGCCGAAGGCCGAGCTGCGTTCAGGTAATCGATAAACCTTCTTAAAGAAAGTAACTAACTAAGGGCGAGGCCGAAGGCCGAGCTGCTTTCAGGTAAACGATAAATCTTTCTCAAATAAAGGAAGTAAGTAAGGGCGAGGCCGAAGGCCGAGCTGCGTTCAGGAAGACGATAAACCTTCTGGAAGAAAGGAAGGAACTCAGTGCGAGGCCGAAGGTCGAGCTGCGTTCAGGTAAACCAAAAACCCTCTTCCGCCTTCGGGCCTCGCCCTTAAAGACTTCCTTTCTTCGATAGAATATAATATCGTTTACTCAATCTATTTATTTCATAAAAATAAAAAAGTAATATTAATAACTAAAGAATTAAACCTACCTAACAAACATTAAAATAACGGGCATTTTCAAATGTTCTTAGAGCACTTGCGGCATTACCCCGCTGGATGGCAAGGCTTACCCTTTGAATGAAGTACATAAGCCCTTGATGACGGGACACCAGTTGCGTCATCCAGCTCAAGCCTCTTTTGGCTTCACTGCTCCACGGACCGAGGGTTTCAACCGCAAACGCAACAAATTCGAAATATTGAATTATATTTCTATATTTGCTACGTTTGAGGCTCTCCGCCACAGCCTCGGCCGCGCCAGCCGCTCTTGAAGATGTCCTAACGTGACTTGGAGCCAATGTGAGAACAAAAGTGGCGTCCCACATCAAAGAACTACCCTTAGTCCATGGCACTAAGGTGATAGCATCGGGCCTCTTTCCATCCAGCCGGGAATAACCGCGAGGTTCTAGGATGCACGGTATATTTGCCGTTAGAAGCGTGGACTTTATAATAAAATTTAGAAAGGAAGTGTGGATGTGTGGATATCGTATGGTGCCTAAACCGTTAAGTGATTTGATTTTTATTTATAAAATGATGTTTCGGCTATGTGTCAGCTAGTTTGAAAAAACATTTCTTTCATTTAATGTTTCAGATGTGGTCGCTACACACCTTGGAGAAATACTAAATGAAATCAGAGAAATAAAGCAAACACAGAATAATTTAATATCAAGCCTATCATCACATTCTACTTCTGCTGTCCAAGCTGCTCTACCAGAACATATTAAGTTACCTATAAGTGAACTGCAAGAGTTGCACAACCTAGAACTTTGGTTGGACGATAAAGATAATGCAGAGTCTTTGGTATGTAACATTTCAATAAATTTTACCTGATTGCCACAGAAGGAGGCTTATGTTTTTTCTAAAGTGTACACCACCCGACGGCCGTGGTCTAGTCTTTGTACATGTCCAAGGAGGAGGGAGGCCTGTGCCATTGAGAAAAAGCGGCTAAAAAAATTATAATGAGAGTAACAATAAATGCAAATGAAGTCTCCTTATTATAATGAAGTACACAGTTAGGTACTTCGTTTCTTATTATATTTTTGTAGTTGATTTTTATTGTGAGATGTCAGTAAGCTATCATAATCATCACATACAGCAATCTCTAGCCGTGATTAGGTTATCGAATGTAAATTTTCGTCATTACCTATTTCAGATAAATTACTTGAGCTGCATTGGTGGAAATAAAACTACTGCTGTTACAAGACGAGTACTCGAAAGAGTTTTTGCAAACTCGTTTGCAGTCCAGTGCAATTGGACGGGAAAAAATAATAAAACAAGCCTAAAGTACAAACGCTTGTTGAAAGTGATATTAGGTTGGTATATTTTTTGCTGGTGAATGAACTATATATATACAAGAGCAAATTAACACAACCTGATGACATGACGACCAATTGTCAAGGTTACTCTGAGATGGAACTACTTGTAAACCCCAATAGAATGCAGCAGTATTTACCTGAACGCTACTATGGTGCCCCCCATACAACGTAGTAAGGTTATGTGCTTGAGACACCGAACTACTTATTCATTTCCATATGGGTCCGTTCAGTGGCGGCTGGTGACTTCAGTGACCGGTAGTGCGCTAAGTACCTACCTACTTAAATACCTAATTTCCCAACACATTCCCGTTATTTTAAGATCGCGACCTACGAATTTTTTAAACGCCTGTGTTGTATTATGTACGTACCTAGTATGAATATTCTCAAGACACTCAATGAGTTGCAAAAAACAAGAAAATAAATCCAAACTAGTTTTTTAACTCATTTATAGTACCTTTATGAACACAACCAT
The DNA here is from genome assembly GCA_946902875.1 of Nematopogon swammerdamellus. Classification (NCBI taxonomy): domain Eukaryota; kingdom Metazoa; phylum Arthropoda; class Insecta; order Lepidoptera; family Adelidae; genus Nematopogon; species Nematopogon swammerdamellus. The sequence goes on along the minus strand of OX336354.1, from coordinate 19,128,670 downwards.
AGACCACAACACTACTGCAGCTTTCAAAAAGAAAACAATAGGAATGTCCCAAAAATACTTAAAAAAATATATATAAAAATAAAAGCATTTGAAAAGTAGGAATTGAACCCGGGATCACCTGATTGCAAAGCCTTACCTTTATCCAACGCTTAGGCAAATATCGGCACGACTTAATTCACAGTATCACGTGACAGAAAGCACAAAACCTAACCATATCCCATTTTAAATATTCGCGCGCTAACGGGTATGTGACATCACATGACAGCGCCACAGCGCGCTGACTCTAGTTAGCAATGAACTAAATAGGCACATCGAACAACTCGAATACATTATACAATTTAAGTCGAGCGTCTATCCAGTTGATCCGTGACGCTCTATCGCGATGACAGGTACTGCTGTTACCGGAACTTTTTCGATTGGCCAATTCATCTAAGTGTGCGTGTGGACTCAAACTCGCAGTACTGTGCAACGATAGAACTAAAACACTAGCAGCAGGTTGCACACTTGCACTGTAAGCGATAGGAGGAACGGTGGGGCGCGTCTTCGTGGAACTGTAGTCAGCTATCTTCGACATCTTTATGTGACCCATATGGAAGAGGAGCGCTGAAAACTTATAGACTTCTTCGACATTCGTGTCGAACCAGTAGTCTAGCCGGGTCGTGCGAATTCGACCGCGAGAGATTACATGGGCCGCATGATCATTAGTGCTTTGAACTAAATTGAGCATGAATGCTTTATTGAAAAATAATTTAAAATAGTCCGTCGGTGATTGACAATGCGGGCCCACGTTCATTTGCGGTGTCGCCGTGAAGTTGAGATCTTTTAGCGTCGATTGATGCAGCCACTCTTCAGCCCCTGCTGCCTGCATCCTCGGCTCGACGTACGTCTCTGTCTCTCGCAGGCGTGCTGTAAAGTTTGAAACAAGTTGTCATCCTCGGTGGCTCAGTGGTGCAGACAGTCGACTGTCGCTATTGATTGGTAAGCAACGCTGGGCCGGTCAGTACTTGAATGGGTGACCGCTCGACCGTTGGACGCTGACTGTGGTTTGGATTCCACGTTAAACTATAGGTCCCTTCCCTTCTTACATTACTAGGTGCTAAGGTTCAACCCGCCCGGGTTGATACCACCGCACTGAATTATACGTCGGTCGAAACGGCTATGTAAATAGTTTGTGTTTTCCGTACAGTTCAGTGTAGCCGGCACGACCGACGGGAAGCACTGACATGACACCTAGTTCACTCTGTGTTATGGGGTGACATCACGGATGCTGTAGGTGATATAGCCAACCGTGTCAGTTTCTATAAAAAAATAAAAGTTTAATTATTCTGTATTACCTGAAAATGTTTCATCACTGAACAGTCGCTCCAGTGAAGGATAAACATGATGAAACCCGCCCTAGTAACACTTCGTGATATTAGACGGGCCAAAAAGGGCTGAAGAAGAATATATGTAACGTGTGGGGCCGGTACTTTAAAAGAATAGCCCCACTGCATCTCTCCCCGTGTATGTCGTAAAAGGCGAAAGGGATATAACTCCCTTCTTATAATACTAGGTGGTAGGTTTTAACCCGCCCGGGTTGGTACCACCGCACTGAATGAAAGGTCGATCGTGCTTATTTGATGGACGGTTACGTACGACTCTTCCAGGATTGTTATTCATCCACCTTTCTAACGCTTTATTGTAGTAAGTGCTGAGAGGGAACATCACTCCTACATTCAAGGGTCGAAGTTTGTGTGTGCCGTGTGGTGGTGATTTTCAAGTCTTCGAAATGCTGTGTCCACTGTACCAAATATTGTAGTGATGTTGCATAAAATTCAATAACAAATTTTGAGACTTCTTTTTCTGATTCATTACAATTTTTGACAATTAAATTGCGCATCACGTAAGGTAAAAACTTAGTGTTAGCCTTATTTTGAAGATTTTTGACCCTCTACTTTCAAAACAGCTTCCTGAAAAATTGCTGCCTGGCTGTGAATAAAATAGAGCCACATTTCTGAATGTACATTTTCAAAAAACGTTTAACTTTCAAAATCATCGACATGGATTTGGGGAAGATTCTTCCCCACCTTAGGTGGGGAAATCTTCCCCACCTCCATGATCATCGGGACTGATGTGGCATCAGCGCTGATGTGGCGCTGAGAGCCACTTTGGTAAGTGGCTCTCAGCGCCACAACAGCGCTGATTCCGCTGTCAGAATTTACAAGAATAGACCTGCAGGTGGAGCACCATCCATAAGCGCCATGTTCATGCGGACCCTTTTGAAACTAAGCATCGGAGGGATGAAGTTTCCAGACGCATACATGCATATCACTGCTGTCGTAGTTTCCCTTCTTTCCGCTGATGTCACTCTTGCTACTTGCTTCCGACCAGTTTTTGCAAAAGTCTTAGTGTTTTTCGTGGGAACCGTACTGAGACCCGTTTTGTCTACATTGTAGAGCCTGTGAGCAGGGGATTGTTTTGTGTCTTGTATTTCACGGAGTATAACCGAAGATCTTCTCTACGACAGGCTTATTAAAAGCTCTAGCTCTCGCTGCTGAAGTGGCTTCCGTAGAACGAAGAGTAATATCAGGGTTGCGCTTTCGAAAGGGGCCGTCCAAATATTACGTCAAAAACAAGGAGTTTAGGTTAGAAAAACATATAGGAATTTTTAGAAAAATTAACTGCATCTGTAAGTATCTGTTTATTTTTCCTACTTAATAACTTCCCACGGGCTTTCAACCCATTCCTTGTAACGCTGTAAACCACGATCGTCTACACCGGCCTTAAATCTGGACATAGACCTTGCACGTCCCAATAAAAAGTTACCGAAGACGACAAGGAACGCCGGTGTAGCCAGGTATGTATAACTGGTCAGCGCTATTGTACTCCCGGACGGCATATTAATAATTTAAAAGCAGGCTCATTAAATTCATTTTTGTATTAAACCCAAACAGTAGTGCAGGGTAGATGCCTCGCGAATGAGTCCAAACGTGTTGAGAGGGCGTTAAATTGTTTTATTTAGGGAGCCAGTCGTCTATGGTTTTGTTGTGCGCGGATCCGCAGCGCAGCTATGTTGGCAGCACTAGCGCGGGTGACGTGAGACGTCGCCCGTGGCGAAAAATCACTTCTGTCAACACCACCATGCAGTGAAGATATAAATTTTTAACATCGAAGTCAATCTGGTCGAGGGACGCGGCGTGCGTCGTTGAACCGTCCCTGGGGGACTAAAGTAAGTTGCTAGCTGTGTATTTCTCGTCGTCGCGTTCCCTGTACGTAAAATCAACTCCAAAAAGTTTTATGCCAAACGTGTTCGGCGATTTTTATCTGAGTCATCCGCTCTAGTTGTTCCAATCTTGCCGCTAGGTGCCGCTCGGGCATCGTCGTTGCTATCGAGTTTCGTTGACACGGCGAATACTGTTTATATTTCAGTCCTACGCGTTAGCTGACAAAAAGTACCATGGTTGGTAGAAGGAGGCTTCGGTGAAGAGGCTCGACCATAGGAAGAAGCGACAGTATCAGGTAACTTTCCTTCTCCTAACGCGAAGCCCCGCGAGTAGTGAAACCTTCAGTTTGACGTATTATTTTGTAATGGACTTGACAAACGCATTCTCAATTTCCCTCTGACAGCGGAGTGAACGCATAAGAGTGCAGGCCGAGGTGCGGACTGTACTCGGGAGCTCGCCGCGTTGCGACCGTCGGTGAGGAACTTATTGTATTAATTTTTGGAGGTTAGAGAGCATGTGCCCAACCTCCCGAGCGACTAGTGTCGAATATAGATTAAAATAACAATGTGTTTGATGGCCACCGGCCTAGGAGTACGTCCGCCGGTTTGCGGTTGGTGCGGGCGTACGAATTAAGTATGAAATGTATGTGTAGCTTCTTCTGACCGTCACTTCTTCTGAAGGGTCCTTCTGTCGGGCTCCGCTCGACTTCATGGGGCGGTTTCTGCTCGCATTACATCTCGGCGAGAGCGATCCAGTTTCGGCCCGGGCGCCTCGCCCAGCCGCATTCCTCGGGCTCGAGTGGCGCGAAACCTCGGGCACGAGGCAGGCGTCTGAGCGCCGTGTCGGTCCGGCACACAACGCATCGTGGCACCAGAGTGGGCTTCCGCTCGCACCGTCGTCTTCCGGGTAGCAGCCACGGGAGCTCCGGAAGACCCAGCTCAGTCCCTTTCTTGTGGCACGATTCGGTGGATGTGCGGTTTAACGTGTGGTTTGCACTTGCGTGCACAGATGTTTAGTTTTGAAAGGATTAGGTATTTTAGGAGTAGGTAGGAGATCAGACAGGAACCAACCCTGAGAACATTCTATATAATTTTCTGTTGAAGGATGTACTTTTGTACCTATTATTTAATTAAATCTTTCAAACTTGTAACGCTGGCTTTTAATTATCTCATGCTCTAGGCTATATGCCGCACTCACCCCATCACTCTGGATACATTAGCTACACCCAAAAGTCATCTGTCACATCCTTCAAATCCTGAATCACAGTTACAGAATCGCCTTCTGGTTTTTCGGGACTCGGCTCCTCCACATTGGCATCCTCGGCATCCTCGGTCCACTCAACATCGAGTGCCTGCCCCGTGACGCTGTCATTTATTTGTTATGTTGCTTTTTTGCTTCGTCTGTGTATAATCAGAATTAAATCTTTATTATATTCATAGAATTAAATATTTGCTTTTTATCACAGCGACCGCAGAAAACCCAGTTTCGCAAAGATAGGAAGTCGCAAAAGGAATTAGGATTCGTAGTGCCTTTTTTCTTAGTAATGAATATTAATTTTTCATCGATATCCAATACTCTGTCAACTCCGAAGATGCGAACTTTGTTTTGAGACTGGTGTCGTAAGAGAGTTCAATTAGATTTTCTTCCTCTTGCGGAATGAATTCAGGAGGAGCTTGAGCTCGGATCCTGAATCCACGCGAACTTCTCCACTTTGTCTTCTTCGAAGTACTTTGCAAACCAATCAGTGAGTTGTGACAGGTGCTCTGTGAACACAGATGTTAAGTCCCGTGAAACCTCGATCCCGTTGGAGGTCACATACTCATGTAATACAGGGGAAACAATCGTGGAATCCGTTTTCAGCCATTTTCCTTTTCCATACCTGCAACTTTTTTCTGAACGCTGATATTTTATCAACGAGCATGAAGATGTGAATGTTGTTGCCCTGCAGAGATTTTTTTTTATGGAATCTGAAACTGTTGGCTACATCACCTACTGTGAGGTCCCTTCCCTTCTTATATGATCTATTACTGTCTCTTTAATTTCTGCAGTGAATTTTCTGGGCTTGTTTCCGGTTTCGCGCTTGTCTTTGAAACTATTTTTTCCGCTCTTCTTTTTTTCCACCAAAGTCTGCAACTGGGCGTCTACCAAAATTTATAATTAAGCTCGTACCTTATTTTCAAATCAGCCCGTTCTCCTGAGTTCTGCGGGAACTTCACATGTCTATGAATTATTTGGGGTTCATTCAGTGCTTCGCTCACCTCCCGTATGACCCGAGACACCTATGGCTGCGACATCATTGCTGCGTTATGCTGCCCCACTATAGTTTGGTAGCTGCTGCTTGCGTAAAACGCAAGAGCCGCTTCAAGCTAAAACGACAAGGTATAAACATGGAGTTATAAAAAAGACAGCTTATAAACATGGAGTTATAAAAAAGACAGCTTATAAACATGGAGTTATAAAAAAGACAGCTAACTTTGCACTGAAGCTGAGTGAATCATGCTTGGAACGATAATAATTATGATGAAATAATATCCGTGGGTATAATCCATAGGTCTAACTGCATAAAACAAGTGCAAATATGAAATATATTTGGTTGTATCGCGGATAAAATATTAAAAGGCGTCTCTATAATCATTTATAGAGATATAAATAATTACTTTGAATACACAATGCACTTACATAATATATTATTACCAACCTACCTTTGTAGAGCTTGATATGTCGCCAACGCGAGCGCGTTCTTTTACGTGGGGCTCAAGCTCGTTCATTAGCTCGTCAAAGAGCTCGTGGGAAAGACGGAAGGATTGTATAAATTCACCTTCCGTCATATCTTCGCTCCCATATTCACGCAGCATGCGTCGCCGTCTGCGACTTCGCACAATGTCCTCGCGATGTGCCTACTCCAACCTCTCCATTCCCCACAAAAACCTCCACATTTTCACGATTGGATGTATTTCGTATCACTCGCCTTGAATTCTCTTTGTTCTGTATGGCACAAGTTACTAAATAGCTGCGGAAACTTTCCATGAGTGATTCCGCAATTCTCAGCTGCCAAAAGTGCTGCCAGAATAGGTAAGGTTGACGTCTACCATACAAATTAACGACGCTTCCGTTTGCAATGTTTTAATTCCGTGCCACTGCTCCGCGTGGCGCTGCGATCGATTTGTGGAATACCAAAGTACTGGCAGAGCGGTTTTTTACTCCTGAAACCGTTCTGAATCCTCTTTGAGGATTTCCGCGAATAGACCTCCTGTTCTTCAGGATTTCTTGTATCAATTCATTCTTGCACGCGACGCTTCTTAGTTCTGATGGAGTCTTGGAACAGCTTCTTTGGTCGTCCCGTACTGGTTCCTGGTTCAACTTCCACATTTATCTGCGGAGTCTCCGGAGTCTGGGTACACGCAAGTGGTTGTGGGATTTTAATTTCCATAGCCAACCACTCGCAATATTTTATTATATTGCTTTTTGTTGTTGTTTGATACTATGAACGTATTCTTTATTCTTTATTTATCATTCGTATGGTAGTACACTACGCTTGAATTTGTCCTGTTTAGTTTTTACAATCCGGTTCGATTACACCCACAAAGAAGAGCCGGCAAGAAACTTCGCAGGGTAACTTTTTTAACGTCTTCGATTACAATACATTGTGACTAACTACACAATAGACAGCGCTTACAGTGTTAAGATACAGTTTGAGAGCTAGAATAACTATAATTTAAGCTTGATAATTCTGACCACATAAAATCAAAAGTAAAAGTATAAATAAAATCAGGTGTACAGAGCCTTTATCAGAAATTGTTGATACATATCGTATCAAGTCATGTCAATTATAAAATATATTCATACCACATGGTAGTACAATGTCAAAAAAAAATATAATAATATTAGTAAATGAATAAAAATTCAAAAATAAAATATATTGATACTTAATGTATCATGTATCAAATAAATTTGATACTTAATGTATCAATTAGTCAAATTTGTATTGAGCATGCGTCAGCAGTATAAATTAAGGTACAGGTTGTACCCTGTCAAACTTCAAAATTCGTATGCAGTCAGAATCCCAAGTCAACATGTTTGTAGCATTTTCAGTTATACCAGTGCAGTGATAATACGAGGTAGTACAAAACTCAAAGACCAAAAAGTTATATAATGAAAAAATATAAATCTGCGACAAATGTAACAGTTCATGACAGACGTATGAATTGAGTTAACGGTTTAACGGCTAATAACTACAAAAAACTAATAAAAAACTAAAAACGGGCTCACATAGGACGATGCTAACTGAAAAAGGAGTTGTAAAATCCAACTTCACAAGGGAAGTTAGAAAAAATATTATCTATTTGAGTACCACCGCGTGTAGAGGCAAGCGGTTCTAATAAAGATTGATAACCAGCGTCACGTATTAATTTGAATACTGCAGTATTGTTGTTACGGAGATAGTCTTCATTAAAATCTCCAAATATTATGCAAGGACTGTTATGCGATAACAAATTACTTATAAAACCAACTGCAACACTGTTGGGGCATTCGTATGATTTATACAAGGCTACTATCTTCACATTGTTTACTTCGACAGATACTGCTTCACAGTGCTCACCTCCAGCAATGTCACTGTAAGATCGCGGGTTGACAAATGATTCGAAGTCTTCGGTTTCGGCTTGATGACGAGTACTTAAAGAAATTGTGACGGACGATTGATAAATTTTTTCTCGGGACAAAATATTCTTGATTTAATCTTCAGAATTTTCAGAGTGACGTTTTGCAATTCGAGGTTGAATGAGTTAAAAATGTCGGCTGTGCTGTAGAAAGTGGCGGGTGGGGAGGGAGGGGGGAGAGGTGGGTTCGTTTGGGGGTATACCCACCCCGCGGAAGGGGAAGGGGGAAGTAGGGGAGGCAAAAATGTAATATGACTCAGTGAGGGGAGACGGTGTATAGGAGGTGGTGCTATGCGAAGGGGGGAATAAGTATCTCCTGAATTCCTCCCCCCCCCCCCCCCCTCCTTCATTGGACAAAGACAAATCATTTATTGCAATTTTTGTAGAGTATTTTTACATTGATCGCCTGCCTGGGTTGTACATGAGTGCTACTACAAAATGCCTGGGTAGGCATGCAACACAGCACTAACACTACTCTCTCGTGAGAGTTGCGCAATACTGAATCAATTACCTATATATAAATCAACAATTATTAGATAGGTGCCTAATTAACACTCATACTGAATAAGATAAAATATAAATGAAATTAAATCAAAATAAATTTTCGTATACATACAATTGATTAAGTGGGCCAGTACATATAAATTCACCATTACAATTTTTAAAAAATCTTCCACTTTATAAAATCATTCTTTCATCAGCCAGTCATATAATTTCTTTTGAAATTGTTTTAGATTCAGTTGGCTGATTTCCTCCGGAATCTTATTATATATTTTTGTCGCCATGTAATAGATGCTCTTTATATATACATTTGTTCGAAGAAGCGTACTGAGCAGATTTCCCCTTCTTCTTGTATTGTAGTTGTGTATAGTACTAGCTGTTGTAAAATATTTAGGGTTTTTCTTAACAAATACACAAGTTTCATATATGTACAGGCAAGGCACTGTTAAAAGTTTTAATTCCTTAAAAAGTGGTTTACAACTATCAGATTGCTTCACATTACAAATTGCTCTTATACACTTCTTTTGTAATATAAATATTTTGTGTGAATTTGTGGAGTTACCCCAAAATATTAATCCATACCGTAAATTGGAAGATATGTAGCCATGATAAGCCGCGACAGCTGTATTCATGCTATCTGATGTATTATCTATCTGAGTATTACATATTCTATCTCATGTATTCACACATGAGGATTGTCTTAGTAGTTTTAAAGCAAACACAAATCTACTGATTTTTCCTTCAAGCAATTCTATGTGATTTTTCCAATTACAATTACAATCAACGGTAACCCCAAGGAACTTTATATATTTTACTTCCTCTACTTTTTCCACCTTATATTCTATTTCTAAAGGTAAACCTTTACCATGGATATTATAAAATTGCATAAATTTTATATTATTTGTTTTATTTAATTTAGTTTTATCGATGTTTATTATTAAATTGTTATTTTCTAACCATGAAATTATTTTTTCTATTGCCCTATTAATATCAAATTCAAATCCTTTTGCGTTTTATTTTGATCCTTTTATTATCAAAGTACTATCATCTGCGAATAAAACCATTTGGTGTTCCACTGTCAGTGGCAAATCATTAATATAGAGTAAAAACAACAGTGGCCCCAATATACTCCCCTGTGGCACACCATACTTGACAAACTTATATGGGGATCTGTACTTATTTACTTGTTTTGTTTTTGAACATAATCTGGATATTTCTATGCATTGTGTTCTGTTGCATAAGTAAGATCCGAGTCATTGATATACATTGCCTCGAAGGCCATACTTTTCTAATTTGGCCATTAATACCTCATGTGATACAAAGTCAAAAGCTTTTGTCATATCCATGAATACTGTTGCTACAGGAATTTTTTCATTCATACTATCAGTGATACATTTCATTAGATCGTATACGGCTACCCCAGTGGACTTGTTTTTCCTGAATCCATTTTGCTCATTGCACAGTATATAGTTATTTTCAATAAATTGGTTGATTCTATTAAACATTGCCCTTTCAAATATTTTAGAAAACACTGGGATTAATGCTACCGGTCTATAATTTTTCATGCTATCTGCATCCCCTTTTTTGTATAGAGGTTTCACTATTGAGGTCTTTAATTTTTCTGGAAAGTCTCCATTTAGAAAAGATAAATTTATGATGTAAGATAGAGGAAAACAGAGCACATGAGCAGCTTTTTTAATAATTTGTGTGTTTATGTCATCATAGCCTACTGCATTTGTGTTGCTTAGATTTATTATCAGTTTCTTAATTTCGTCTGGCGATGTTGGCAATAAAAACATTGAGTTGACTATTCTTGTGATGTTAGCAGTTGTTTCAGCTTTTGAGCATGGTTTGCTTTTTTCAGTTACTGATTTATAAAAAACTCATTGAAAGCTTTTGTTAAGTCGGTTGGGTTTGTGTATATTTTATCATTTACTTTTATTGTTTTCATTTCATTGTTGCTATTAATTATTTCAGTGTTATCTTTTAATATATTCCAAGTTGTTTTCGTTTTATTATTAGAATTAATTAATCGTTTTTTATCTGTGCATCTTTGTGATGTTTTTATACATTTCTTAAATATTTTAGTATAGTTTTTGTATTTGGTTTTAACTGACTCTTCCTTTGTGTTGCGTTGTTTTAAATATAGAATTCTTTTAATTTTGCTACTATTTTTAATGCCTCGTGTTAGCCAGTTAGGTTTTCTTCTTCTACTAATCTTTAATGTATAATATGGGAAGCACAGATTATAGAAGAGTTTCACTAATTTTACAAAATTGTTATAGGCTGTATCAGTATTAGTTTCGCTATATATGTCACTAAAAGATAGTGAATTTATACACATAAAGAATTTTTCTATATTTTCCTCAGACAAATCTCTCCTTCTTATATACCAAAAAATTATGTTTTGTAGTGTTCGAACTGGAAATTTGAATATTTGTGCTGTGTGATCTGAAATACCCAATTCATGTATACTGGCTGATCCTCCTCTTATATTGGTAGCTATATTATCAATACATGTTTGAGTGTTCGCTGTTATTCTGGTAGGCAGTTTTAATTTAAGTTTTAGATTATGTTGTATTAAGATGTTCATAAAATGTGTACTTACTGAATAATTAGGTTTTAATATATCGATATTGAAGTCTCCACAAAGTATTATTTTCTTCTTAATTTTGCTCGAAATTTTTGTTATCAGAGAGTCTAATTTAGAGATAAAAATATCCACATTGGATGAAGGTATCCTATACACACAAATAATGACTACTTTGTAGTCTTGTATTTCTACCGCACAACATTCAAAAACATATTTCAACGCTTCTTCCTTAACCCATCTTAGCTCCCTATACTCTATGTTTTGACGAATAAGAATACACGTGCCTCCTCTATTTGACTCTTGCCTAGCGTAATGACTGGCTAGATTATATCCTGTTATAATTAAGTTTTTTTCCTCTCCTTCTCTCATAAAATGTTCACAAAGACATATGGCCTGAATTTCTTCCTTTCTTTCTGTGAATTCAGATAAAATTATTTCCATAGGTTCTATTTTTCTTAATATACCTGCTATGTTTTGGTGAAAAACCACAAACAAATTTGTTTCATTCAAAGTATTACGGTTTTCCCAATTTTTTTTATTTTGTGGTCTAGATTATTTTATGTTAGTTGTGCTTGTATTACATTCACTGTTATTGTTGTTATTTAAATTCACGATATCTTCATCATTATTTAAATCTTTTAGCATATTTTGACACTTAGGAGTTACGAGAAAATTCTTCTTTTTTTTTTTTATTGACAGCGCGACATATGGCGCCGAGCCACCCATAAGGTGTCTAACGACGCCCATGGACATTCGGTCGTATGCGGGGGTTGCGAATGCCATGCCGGCCTGACAGGTGCCCATTCACGCCCCTCTTGAAGGACCCGAGACTGTACTTGGGGGGAAATATATGGGCAGGGAGAGCGTTCCAGAGTTTACCGGTTCTGTAGAGGAAAGATCTGCAGAATCGATTGGTACGCATCCGCGGTAAGTCCAGCGTGTAGGGATGCAATCCCTGCCCAGTGCGCGTGGTGCGAAGGTGGAAAGGGGACGGCGGGATCGCATTAAACAGCTCCTCCGAGCACTCCCCATTGAATAAGCGATAGAACACACTTAGGGAGCCGACATCCCTACGGTGTTGCAGTGGTTCTAGATCGCAGGACACTTCGGGGTCACCCACTAGTCGCACGGCTCGACGCTGGATTGAGTCCAGAGGCGCAAGCTGGTATTTGGCAGAGCCATCCCACAGGTGCGAGCAGTACTCCAAGCAGGACCTGATCTGCGATTTATATAGAAGCAGCTTTTGGTCCGGCGTGAAGTACCGTCGCACCTTATTGAGTACGCCCAGCTTTTTAGAAGCCAGCTTGGCCTTCCCCTCGATATGGCGACGAAAGTTCAGGTCGTGCGACAGTTCGACTCCAAGGACCCCGAGGTGTTCGCTTAATCTAAGCGACGTGCCTTGGAATGAAGGAGCCGGTGTGAACGCCGCTCTCTTCGCACTGAACGCGCAAACTTGTGTCTTGGAAGCGTTGAACTCGACCAAATTACTACGGCCCCATTCGGAAATAGAGCCGAGTGTGTGTTCGAGCTCAGACACAAGTCTTCGCCTCTTCTCATCCACAACATCCCGACTGGCTGAAGGGTGACTGGTGTAGGATCCGTGTGCCGTACTGTCATCTGCATAACAATGTATGTTGCCGAGAGACAGCATATCATTGATATGCAGAAGAAACAGCGTGGGTGACAACACAGATCCTTGTGGTACACCGGCGTTCACTTACATGGCGTCCGACGAGCAACCGTCCACTAGGACCTGAATGCTACGCCCATGTAGGAAGTCGGCGACCCAGTCACAGAGGCCAGAAGGAAGTCCGTAAGCCGGCAATTTACTCAAGAGCGACTTGTGCCAAACCCGGTCAAATGCCTTGGCAATATCAAGGCCAATTGCCAAGGATTCACCATGACCTTCAAGCGATTCCCCCCAAAGGTGAGTGACGTACGCTAGGAGATCACCAGCAGATCGTTTTGGCCGGAAGCCGTATTGCCGATCGCTGATGAGGTCATTCGTCTCTAGGTACTTCATGAGCTGCGCATTTATAATGCGCTCCATCACCTTACATAGAAGGGAGGTAATCGCTATAGGTCGGTAGTTTGACGGGTTTGAGCGGTCACCCTTTTTGGGGACCGCTTGCACAAACGCCGATTTCCAGGCAGCCGGCACACGGCCATTGGAGTAGGAGAGACGGAATAGGCGCGTCAGCACTGGAGCCAGCTCGGGAGCACACCTTTTTAACACCAATGCAGGAATCCTATCCGGCCCACTCGTTTTCCTGACGTCTAGGGAGAGAAGCTCCGCCCGTACAGTCCGTTGTCGAAACTGCACTTCCGGCATGGAGTTCTCACCCATCGTCCAGGTTGGAGTTCCCCGCAAAGAGAGATACCAGTAAGTCGGCTTTCTCCTTTGCGGAGTGGGCAAGTGAGCCTCCAGGACACTGCAGAGGTGGAAGAGAGGAGCGGCAGAAATTTGACTCGACAGATTTGGCGAGAGACCAGAACTCACGGCTCCCGGTTGGGTATTGGTTCAGTCTATCGCCGATTCTGCCGATGTGGACAAATTTGGCCCTGGCAATAACCCTTTTGCAGGATCTGGAGAGGCGGTTGTATTCCTTCTTCAGTTCGGATACGTTTGAATCACGTCCGGCATGAGCGCGCGACCATGCACGATAAGCTGCGCATTTAGCTGCAACAGCATCAGCACAGTCGCGGCTGTACCATGGCTGGCTTTTACCACCGAGGTGGACAGAGGCGCTGGGAATAAACATTTCCATTGCCCCCATAACCACCTCGGCAACGGTATTAGCACATTGCGACGGATCGTCCGAACTGAAGCAGATCTCTCTCCAAGGGTAGGATGCGAAGTGTTCTCGCATCCCATCCCAATCTGCTGACGCGTAGTGCCAAATTCGACGCATTCCTCCAGTACGGGACTGGGACCATTCTGCTAATGTTTGAGTGCCTGTTGTGATAGTTGCCTTTGTTGCGGTAGAGTATGTTTCTTTATGTGTTTTAGGTATGCCATTACATTTGTTTTCGTATACTAAGTAATCATGCTTGTAAGATAAGTGAAGAATTTCTTTACATAATTCCCGTTTTAAGTTGGTTTTGAATCCTATATTTGGTGTATAATATGAATAGCCCATATCAATGTAATGAACATTTGGGAACTGTGAGCATGTGTGTATTACATGTTTATTTAGCATTTTCTCATTTAGGTATTTATTACTTGGCACTTCACTGATAATCACATTTGTATGCTGTAACTTATTTAGAAAATAGTATAAAATTGAAGTAATGTTCATAGGATGGAGATATACTTATGTACTTTTCGGTACGTATCAGTTTACTACACAACAAAGAAAATATAACTTAGGATTGCCTCTTCTCCGGCGCTGCGGAAAGTGCATCCCCTCCGTCCTTGCGTAACAAAGTGCAGACACCCATGGTCGCCTCCGCAGCTTCGGCTTCAGCCGCAGCTTCGACTTCGCCTCAGCCGCTCCGGCTCACACGGGTGCCTGCGCTTTGTTACAGCGGACGGGGGCTGCACTCCCTCCGTGCCTCCGGCTTATAAAAAACACTCTAGGGAATAGTCATACTTACAGATTATGTCGGGGCGGTGAATTATGTATTAAATTTTAAATTTTATTAATATTTAGATACCTTTAAAAAAAATCTCCAAAAGTATAAGTCTCCGGCAAAAAAATCTTTTTGCTAATAATTCCTTAGACCCTCACCTACCATTCCCAGCTACCAGCAATCTTCTACCAAACCCGCCTCTTTCTAAAGCGCACCCAAATTGTCTTCCTTTCTGGCCAATGTTGTGCAGTAAAATTGCTACTTTTCTTCTTTCCGGAGCCTCTTCTAGATTTGCAGCACACATATATAATTCTAAAGTCTGCAACCACCTCTTCCAAGCAATTTCATTGTTGCCGCTCTCGTTAATGACGAGTAGACGTAGCGTCGGACCGGCAGCTTTTATGGAAGCGACATGCGCTCCCGACATGACATTAGCTTTATCCCGTTCCATCTTCGACTTTTCGACTCGCACACTTCTGACACCATGTAGTGTGGGTTGTTGAATAATACAGGATTAGTTTGCGAAGTATATTTCTTGTATTTCTTATCTTGTATAATGATATGACAATATTTAGCTTTTAGCGACTAGACTAGATGTACGACGAACGACGGAACGAATGGCGGATGACGTTATACTTTTCTATAGACAAAGCAGATGACAGACGGACATAGACATATTATTTTATATTAGGCGTTGGCTACTAAGCCATGTTACCATATATAACAGAAATATTCAATACTAAGTTTTGCCCATGCACATGCACCAAAACCGGGTTTGAAGAAGACTGCTTAGGACCATTTGTTCTGATTATTTCTTTAAAATTTATTATGGTGAAGGAATCTTCAGGACAGCTCCAAGTTTCTACTGCTAAGTAAATATCGGAGGCCATTATCTGAGGATCGCTTACTGTATCGTGCAAGTGTTTACGTAGTGACTGTACGTTATGGAACATAATTTGACATAAACTGCGGGGCCCTCTCAAAAATCGATATATGGGTATAAGAGGATTTAGTCTCAGATTTCTCATTTCCATCACGACGGAATCGCGGTCAGATGGTAGATGTGGAGTACGAAAGGATTCAGTTACAATGAACAAACCTTGAGCGCAAGTGGCACTTGAGCAAATTGAAAACGTGAGTGAAATTGGAAGATTTATATCGTTTTACAGTATACGTAACTGGATCGATTAGTCCAATTATTTCTTAATTTTGTCTTGTGACGAGAGTTAACCGCCCACATAGATGATAACGAATAGGATACAGATATGAATATTTTTATAAGAAACAAACAAAGCTATAAATCTCCTAATTATCGCAACCAACCCGGACTCTTGTAATCATCGTCCGAGGTGAATGTAAACAGGATACGGATGCGACCATCGGTCGTTCATCCAGGAATAATGAATAGATATGATCTAATATATAAGGCAGCCTCTCATCGGCTCGATGTTCACTTACTACACAATCGTACCCTAGTACGTACTTACGCAGCGTGTGCGCGTTAAGCATTAAAGTAGTGAATCCTAATTAAAATACTTATTTCCAGTTAATAGTATTTTTTTTAGTAAATTCAGTGTCTCAAACGTTAACTGGCGCCCAACGTGGGGCAAGCCTCAACAAACACCGAGTCATATTCAGCAGAACGAGCTACAGTCAAAAGGCCTCTCCAGCACGGAGGCCCCCTGCAGCACGACCTACCTGATACCCGGTGGTGTCTCTCCAGACTTCAACCCGAGGAACGAGCCCACATAAAAAATTCGTTAACGACACGACGACATGAACATCATCATCGCCTCACTGTAAGTTTGGCAAAATCCTTCCTGTCTCCCATAAGAAGAGAACAGCGAAACCCTTTATACCTTTAAGTAAACTGCTGTAAGCAGAATGGCAAATAGGGACAACGCCCCTCAGGCCGTAGATCATAATATAATAATGTACAATGCTCAAAGCATAGAACGCGTGCCGAAATTCGACGGCAAACCGGACTATTTAGATGGATTCCTAAACGCGTGTCAACAATACTTAAGTGTACACGGCAGCACGCCGATAATAATAAATCAACTCTTATCTCAATTAGAGAAGAGAACGCAGCAAGCCATAATCACGGACACCAATCATGTGTGCCAGTGGCCGCTAGTAAAGGAGGCACTTAAACTCCAATGTAGAATAGAAAACAAAAATATAGAGTCGTCAAGCATACCTATCGACATACGTCTAAAATGGAATGAGCACATTGATGCCTTGTGTAAAAAATTAGTATCTATTAATAATACACTAAAAAGTTTTAAACCCCCGACCGAGAGAAAAATTCTACGGCTAATGTACCGCGCTTACTTCCACACGCGCGTATCATACGGCCTGCTCGTGTGGGGTAACGCTGTGAAAATAGATAAAGTACTAGCACAACAAAAACAGGCCCTACGCATTATCCACGGTAAAAACAGAAAGGCCCCCTGCCGCCATCTGTTCGTATCTTCAAAGATACTTACGGTTACAGCTCAATACGCCCTCGAGTGCGTATGCTACATACGAACAAATCTCGACAGGTGTAAACTCAATTCCGATCGAAATTCACGTACCAACAGGACAGCGGGAAACGTACAGTTACCGCAGTGTAGACTGAAACGCGAGCAACGTCATGGAGACTACACTAAAATCAAGCTGTTCAATCACATCCCAAATCATATCCGTGCGATGCCCCCCAAACTATTTAGATGTAAAATGAAATTATTCCTGCAACAAAACCCGATCTATAAAATTCGTGATTTTTTTGATTTGGCATTCCCTATAAAATAAAAAAAAAAAAAAACAAAAAAAACTCATCACGACTAATTATATAAGGTGCACCGGGGCTATTGCAACTAAAAATTTTATGTTCCAACTTTGTACCTATCGTAACGGTTACCTTTTCAACATATAAATATGTGTGGCAGATCTGTTATATTATATAATAATTGAAGTTTGTTTTAAAATAAATAACTCAAGGAATAACTTAATAACTAAGAGACAGTGGTATGATTACTTGTTGCAGGTAGAAATAGTTGCATTTGCCCCACATCGGGGGTAAATGCAACTAAATACCATAAATGTGTCTCTAGTAGAGCGTTTAAGTTCAAAATTAGGTGAAAATTAAGTTAAAAGTTATTATTATAGGATTTCAAATTCTATGGAGAGGCGATACGTTTCAATTTTGTTTAAATCAAACTTTTATTGCTTTTGGGGGCAAATGTAACTATTATTCGTTAAACCAGTGTTGGGACACAATTTATCGATAATTTTTTACAAGTACAAAATGAAGTAAAAAATGTACGAGTATTTTTAATGGCATTTATTATAAAACTTTTACAACGCAGTAAACTCAAAGGCACAAGTCGTCTTAAAATTAAGAATTACACTCTGTAATGTTACTTGCATTCAAATGTATTGTTTATTGTTTATTGTTTATTTAGCATCTATTGGCAGTACACTGCGGTCAGATTTGTCATATTTACATTGTACATTCCGCCAGTTCGATTATCACAGCGAAGAAGAACTGACAAGAAACTTCACTGGAAATTTTTTCAATGTCCACTTGGTCTATACAAAAATGTTTGCCACTGCCTAGACACGCATGTGCTGATTTGTGACATGCAGCAGTTCATGACAAAGTGAAAACATTTTTACTATGAAATTGTATGGACTACTGGTTTCTGTCACAAACCACCACATGTCGCTATCGCATAACTAATTAATTACATTCATATCGCATCATTAATTATATTTATTTATCATGTGATTCTGACAACTTCTGAAGTATATAGGTATTATGTAAAAAGTCCGGTGTATAGTGCCATCGTCAAATTTGATAAGAAATTTTATCAAGTCATTATTTGATTTTGTTAGTAAGCAGGTAACATACCACAATGTAGTATAAAATGTCGAGGGTAAAAAAAATTTAAAAATAAAATAGATACACAAGTACCCATTGTCTTAGAGTTAGTAGAGAACATTACGTTATGTCATACTTTTGTACTTAATTTATTATGTGTCAGAATCACAAAATTCGTCAGTTAAGGCATCTTTAATACTGTAATAGCTTTTTTTGATTAATATTTTTTTCAGGGTTATTTTGAAAGAATATTCTATATGTACAAAGGGTACTTTTTTAATTCTAAGTGTATTTTATATATTTATTTATTATTATTTCTTTTATAGTTTTAGTTTTAGGTAATTTTAATTTAGGTAGTTTTAGTTTATGTTTGTAGTTTTTAAAATAAATTATGTCTTTAGTTCATATATTATATTATTCTATATGTGAAACTAAATAACTTCTGTGAAGAAAAAAAATTTTTTGAAACAAAAAAAAATAATTTTTGCCATACAAATTTTAATTACCTATTCTCAAAATGTATGGAGAAAAAAAAATTTTTTTCTCCAAATAAAAAAGTCGCAGAACAAAAGTTGTTCTATTTCACGTACAGAATCACCCCCTTTCGGGTTTTACGGTTGGGGTTGCAACACCGTGTATAATAAGCGAAGTATATGCTTAGTACTAGAAATAAAAAAATAAAAAGATTTAAACAACTTTAATAAAGGGTACTTTTTTAATTCTAAGTGTACTTTTTATTTTTTACCTAAACAACATAACATACTGTTTTTAGAGAAAAAAAAGATGGTAACCCTAGTTGTGCGTGTGCATTTGTTTTGTGCGTGTGGTGTGCCTAACTTGCTCCTCTTTGTGTGTAGTGTCGATCGATACTAACACACACGGTGCTCTGTGGGCTGATGCAACTTTCTGGTGTAAATATTTTGTTGTGATTTGAAATTTATGTTTGTGAATTTTCAAAATTAATTTTTTTATATGGCGAGTGACACATCAATTGAACCGGGTCGAAAGATGTAAAAAATATATAAAAAAATTCTATAAATAAATATTTTATCCTCCTTTTTTTGCCTATTTCAATTATTTCATACACATATTGAAACAGGGTTGACTTATGTTAGGATTTTAAAAATTGTTTTTTTTTTATTAAAAAAAATGTTTTTGTATAGGGCAAGTGGCACATCGCTGCAACCGGGTCGACTACGTAAATTCCAAAACTATAAAACAAAATTTTAATAAAATCTTTAAAAAATATGCAATGTTCGTGTGTGCTCCATCTCCAAAAGAATAAAATGAAAGATTCCTAAAAAAATTACGTGTGTGCATACGTTTTAAAGATTTCAGGAAAACAATAGCAGTTTTAAAATTTTGCAAGAATTTTACAGTGAGTGATAAGTTGATAACAAGCTGAGTTTGATTAGTGAACGTTTAATTTTTGTTTGTATAGAGTTATTTCCTACGATCGGCGATGAGCGACGAGACGCCCGGCACTCCGCTGTCGGATCAACCACCCGTCTCCAGGCATGGGGACACCATGACGTGAGTAGCATTGATTTTATTCGTCAGGTTTCACAATTTGTATTTTGGGACCATGGGATCTGGTGCGCCGCTGGTGCACTAACGAACCCTCTCCTCCGCCAGCTCGGCCGATTCGCAGGCGGCCCAGGCATCGGTGTCGCCGATAACCGGCCAGTTCACCTCGAGGAAAAGACATGGCCGGCCGCTGGCGCAGGGTTCACCACGCTCCAGGCCGTGTCTGGACACAGGGTAAGTTTTGGAGGGTAGTAAGACAGGGCAAGTTTACTTTCGCCTCTTAGCCCGTCTGACAGATGCACCATCATGAACACTTTCTACTGTTCTTCTCAATCGATTGTCTCGCTCCTTAGCTTTCGTGCCATCAGCCGAATAATGATAATATTTTTGTCTCTTTGTCCACAGGGTACTTGCGAGGGTGGAGGAGGAAGAGGAGGCCTCCCCCCAGCAACCGTTATCGGAAGACGAGCCACGGGGACAGTCGACCGATGACGAGCTCAGAATTGTTTCCCCACCCTCGCGTCATTCGACCCTCACACCGTCAGTAACACTTTTTTGCTCTTTCCTAAAAGCACTCTATCGATTGCGTCGTTCCTTAACGGTCGTGGTCATCGGCCAATTTGAAGGTAATATTTTTACTCCTTTGTCCACAGTGTACGCCTGAGGCTGAGGGTGGGAAAAGAGAACGCGCCCTCGCAGTCCACCGATGGTAATTATTATATAAAAATATTTTTTTTATATAATAACTAATAAGTCACACATTGTTGGAATCGGGTCTACTTGTAGATTCTTAAAACAAATTTAACTGAAAAATCTCAAAAAAGTCTATATTCGTATGTCCCCTAAATAGAAATTATATAATTAGGTTATCGTAGATTACAGGATAAGTATTAGCAGTTTTCAACTTTCGCAAAAAAATTATATAAAATTATCTACCATTCAGTGATAACAAGCTGAGTTTGATTAGCTAATCTTTCATTTATTATTTTATTTTTTTAGCTTCTACGATCGAAAAGCCGCCCCGTACTCCGCGGTGGGGTCAACCCCCCGTCTCGAGGCCTGGTGACATCATGAGGTAAGTAGCATTGATTTTACTATTTTTATCCGAATGCGAACGCGAAGGAGTTTGCGGAAAATAATTTACGGCTAAGGTATTTTCTTCTGTTCTTTCCAAGTCTCCCTCGCCTTTATTCGTAGTCACGTTTCATTTTTAAGTTTCATTCTTAGGTTTTGATTTATTTAACGGTTTCCCCAGACCGCCGCTGGTGCAGCAACCGACCCCCTCCTCCGCCAGCTCGGCCGATCCGCAGGCGGCCCAGGCATCGGTGTCGCCGATAACCGGCCAGTTCACCTCGAGGAAAAGACATGGCCGGCCGCTGGCGCAGGGTCCACTACGCTCCAGGCGGTGTCTGGACACAGGGTAAGCTGTGAGGGGATGTAAGATAGGAGTTTGCTTTTGCTTCTTAGCCCGTTCGACGGACGCACCATCAAGAACTCTTTCTATTGTTCTTCTCAATCAATTGTCTCGCTCCTTAGCTGTCGTGCCATCAGCCGAATAATGATAATATTATTGTCTCTTTGCCCACAGGGTACTTGCGAGGGTGGATGAGGAAGAGGAGGCCTCCCCCCAGCAACCGTTATCGGAAAACGAGCCACGGGGACAGTCGACCGATGACGAGCTCAGAATTGTTTCCCCGCCCTCGCGTCATTCGACCCTCACATCGTCAGTAACACTTTTTTGCTCTTTCCTAAAAGGACTCTATCGATTGCGTCGTTCCTTAACGGTCGTGGTCATCGGCCAATTTGAAGATAATATTTTTGCTCCTTTGTCCACAGTGTACGCCCGAGGCTAAGGGTGGGAAAAGAGAACGCACCCTCACAGTCCACCGATGGTAATTATAAAAAAATATTTTTTTTATATAGTAAGTCACACATTGTTGGAATCGGGTCTACTTGTAGATTCTTAAAACAAATTTAACTGAAAAATCTTAAATAAGTCTATATTCGTATGTCCCCTAAATATAAATTATATAATTAGGTTATCGTAGATTACCGGATAACTATTAGCAGTTTTCAACTTTCGCAAAAAAATTATATAAAATTATCTACCATTCAGTGATAACAAGCTGAGTTTGATTAGCTAATCTTTCATTTATTATTTTATTTTTTTAGCTTCTACGATCGAAAAGCCGCCCCGCACACCGCGGTGGGGTCAACCCCCCGTCTCGAGGCCTGGTGACATCATGAGGTAAGTAGCATTGATTTTACTATTTTTATCCGAATGCGAACGCGAAGGAGTTTGCGGAAAATAATTTACGGCTAAGGTATTTTCTTCTGTTCTTTCCAAGTTTCCCTCGCCTTTATTCGTAGTCACGTTTCATTTTTAAGTTTCATTCTTAGGTTTTGATTTATTTAACGGTTTCCCCAGACCGCCGCTGGTGCAGCAACCGACCCCCTCCTCCGCCAGCTCGGCCGATCCGCAGGCGGCCCAGGCATCGGTGTCGCCGATAACCGGCCAGTTCACCTCGAGGAAAAGACATGGCCGGCCGCTGGCGCAGGGTCCACTACGCTCCAGGCGGTGTCTGGACACAGGGTAAGCTGTGAGGGGATGTAAGATAGGAGTTTGCTTTTGCTTCTTAGCCCGTTCGACGGACGCACCATCAAGAACTCTTTCTATTGTTCTTCTCAATCAATTGTCTCGCTCCTTAGCTGTCGTGCCATCAGCCGAATAATGATAATATTATTGTCTCTTTGCCCACAGGGTACTTGCGAGGGTGGATGAGGAAGAGGAGGCCTCCCCCCAGCAACCGTTATCGGAAAACGAGCCACGGGGACAGTCGACCGATGACGAGCTCAGAATTGTTTCCCCGCCCTCGCGTCATTCGACCCTCACATCGTCAGTAACACTTTTTTGCTCTTTCCTAAAAGCACTCTATCGATTGCGTCGTTCCTTAACGGTCGTGGTCATCGGCCAATTTGAAGATAATATTTTTGCTCCTTTGTCCACAGTGTACGCCCGAGGCTGAGGGAGGGAAAAGAGAACGCACCCTCACAGTCCACCGATGGTAATTATAAAAAAATATTTTTTTTATATAGTAAGTCACACATTGTTGGAATGGGGTCTACTTGTAGATTCTTAAAACAAATTTAACTGAAAAATCTTAAATAAATCTATATTCGTATGTCCCCTAAATATAAATTATATAATTAGGTTATCGTAGATTACCGGATAACTATTAGCAGTTTTCAACTTTCGCAAAAAATTTATATAAAATTATCTACCATTCAGTGATAACAAGCTGAGTTTTATTAGCGAATCTTTCATTTATTATTTTATTTTTTTTACGATCGAAAAGCCGCACCGCACTCCGCGGTGGGGTCAACCCCCCGTCTCGAGGCCTGGGGACATCATGAGGTAAGTAGCATTGATTTTACTATTTTTATCCGAATGCGAACGCGAAGGAGTTTGCGGAAAATAATTTACGGCTAAGGTATTTTCTTCTGTTCTTTCCAAGTTTCTCTCGTCTTTATTCGTAGTCATGTTTCATTTTTAAGTTTCATTCTTAAGTTTTGATTTATTTAACGGTTTCCCCCAGACCGCCGCTGGTGCAGCAACCGACCCTCTACTCCGCCAGCACGGCGGATTCGCAGGCGGCCCAGGCATCGGTGTCGCCGATAACCGGCCAGTTCACCTCGAGGAAAAAACATGGCCGGCCGCTGGCGCAGGGTTCACCACGCTCCAGGCGGTGTCTGGACACAGGGTAAGTTTTGGAGGGTAGTAAGACAGGGCAAGTCTACTTTCGCCTCTTAGCCCGTCCGACAGATGCACCATCATGGACACTTTCTACTGTTCTTCTCAATCAATTGTCTCGCTCCTTAGCTGTCGTGCCATCAGCCGAATAATGATAATATTTTTGTCTCTTTGTCCACAGGGTACTTGCGAGGGTGGAGGAGGAAGAGGAGCCCTCCTCCCAGCAACAGCTATCGGAAGACGAGCCACGGGGACAGTCGACCGATGACGAGCTACGAATTTTCTCCCCGCCCTCGCGTCGTTCGACCCTCACAACGTCAGTAACACTTTTTTGCTCTTTCCTGAAAGAACCGTATCGATTGCGTCGTTCCCTAACGGTTGAGGCCATCGGCCAAATTGATGATAATGGCACTATGGCATTTTCTTCTGTTCTTTCCCTCGTCTTTATTCGTAGTCACGTTTCATTGTTAGGTTTTGATTTATTTAACGGTTTCCCCAGACCGCCGCTGGTGCAGCAACCGACCCCCTCCTCCGCCAGCTCGGCCGATTCGCAGGCGGCCCAGGCATCGGTGTCGCCGATAACCGGCCAGTTCACCTCGAGGAAAAGACATGGCCGGCCGCTGGCGCAGGGACCACCACGCTCCAGGCGGTGTCTGGACACAGGGTAAGTTTTGGAGGGTAGTAAGACAGGGCAAGTTTGCTTTCGCCTCTTAGCCCGTCCGGCAGATGCACCATCATGAATACTTTCTACTGTTCTTCTCAATCGATTGTCTCGCTCCTTAGCTGTCGTGCGATCAGCCGAATAATGATAATATTTTTGTCTCTTTGTCCACAGGGTACTTGCGAGGGTGGAGGAGGAAGAGGAGCCCTCCCCCCAGCAACAGCTATCGGAAGACGAGCCACGGGGACAGTCGACCGATGCCGAGCTACGAATTTTCTCCCCGCCCTCGCGTCGTTCGACCCTCACAACGTCAGTAACACTTTTTTGCTCTTTCCTGAAAGAACCGTATCGATTGCGTCGTTCCCTAACGGTTGAGGCCATCGGCCAAATTGATGATAATGGCACTATGGCATTTTCTTCTGTTCTTTCCCTCGTCTTTATTCGTAGTCAGGTTAAATTTTTAGGTTTCATTCTTAGGTTTTGATTTATTTAACGGTTTCCCCAGACTGCCGCTGGTGCAGCACCGGACCCCCTCCTCCGCCAGCTCGGCCGATTCGCAGGCGGCCCAGGCATCGGTGTCGCCGATAACCGGCCAGTTCACCTCGAGGAAAAGACATGGCCGGCCGTTCTGGCGCAGGGTTCACCACGGTCAAGGCGGTGTCTGGACACAGGGTAAGTTTTGGAGGGTAGTAAGACAGGGCAAGTTTACTTTCGCCTCTTAGCCCGTCCGACAGATGCACCATCATGAACACTTTCTACTGTTCTTCTCAATCAATTGTCTCGCTCCTTAGCTGTCGTGCCATCAGCCGAATAATGATAATATTTTTGTCTCTTTGTCCACAGGGTACTTGCGAGGGTGGAGGAGGAAGAGGAGGCCTCCCCCCAGCAACCGTTATCGGAAGACGAGCCACGGGAACAGTCGACCGATGACCAGCTCAGAATTGTTTCCGCGCCCTCGCGTCATTCGACCCTCACACCGTCAGTAACATTTTTTTGCTCTTTCCTGAAAGAACCGTATCGATTGCGTCGTTCCCTAACGGTTGAGGCCATCGGCCAAATTGATGATAATGGCACTATGGCATTTTCTTCTGTTATTTCCTATATAGTTTCCCTCGTCTTTATTCGTAGTCAGGTTTAATTTTTAGGTTTCATTCTTAGGTTTTGATCTATTTAACGGTTTCCCAAGACCGCCGCTGGTGCACCAACGAACCCCCTCCTCCGCCAGCTCGGCCGATTCGCAGGCGGCCCAGGCATCGGTGTCGCCGATAACCGGCCATTTCACCTCGAGGAAAAGACATGGCCGGCCGCTGGCGCAGGGTTCACCACGCTCCAGGCTGTGTCTGGACACAGGGTAAGTTTTGGAGGGTAGTAAGACAGGGCAAGTTTACTTTCGCCTCTTAGCCCGTCCGACAGATGCACCATCATGAACACTTTCTACTGTTCTTCTCAATCAATTGTCTCGCTCCTTAGCTGTCGTGCCATCAGGCGAATAATGATAATATTTTTGTCTCTTTGTCCACAGGGTACTTGCGAGGGTGGAGGAGGAAGAGGAGCCCTCTCCCCAGCAACAGCTATCGGAAGACGAGCCACGGGGACAGCCGACCGATGACGAGCTACGAATTTTCTCCCCGCCCTCGCGTCATTCGACCCTCACACCGTCAGTAACACTGTTTTGCCTTTTCCTATTGATTGCGTCACTAACTAACCTGTCGGCCTCGGACGTGGTTTGGTTTGGCCCCTTGTAAGTGGAATATATAAATTGCTCGAATCGACTCAATCAAACCAGGCTTTTCGTTTTAAACTAGCTAAAATACTTTCGCCACAAGAACTTTTTACAGGATAACAAGCACTCGTTACCACATGAACCAAAGTTAAAATATATTCATTGAATATCTACGTCCGTCACCAACACTAACCTTAAGATTTAAGCCGAAATTACCTCATGTTGGGTTTGCATCGTGCTGTGTCTGATCCTTTTCAGCTGAATAAACGTTTATTTTTCATTCTTTCTTTCTTTCTACCGTTGTGGCCAACAGCCAAATGAATGATAATATTTTTGTCGAAAGGGTACGGCCGTGGCTGGAGCACGAGCAGGAAGGGGGGCTTTCCGCCCGCCGTCGTCACCAGAAGACGGCTCGAGCGATAGTGAATCGTTGTTCGGATCCCTGCGCCGTTTGACAATTCCACCGACAGTAACACTTTTTTGCTCTTTATAAAGCACTCTATTGATTGTCTCGTTCCCTAACCGGTGCGGCCATCAGCAGAATAATGATATTTTTTGTTACCCGACTACGGCGAAGCCAAAAAAGGTAGGGTTGTAAGTTAAGCCAACATGTTTTTATAGAAAGACACGGTTTGCTGCATCACCTACAACATCCGTGATGTCAACCCATAACACCAGGGTGAACTAGTCAGTCTGTTTCGTACCGAACGATTATTCTACTCGGGCCGTGTAAAGGCGGCCTGTCGCCTATGCCTTGGCCACACCGGAGAGCGGTGCTTGGTCTATGGTAGTGCTACGTCACTACCACAATTCTCTACATCAATGTAATCTATGATTTCTGTCTGTTCGCCACTGCCTTTCTCACGTAATACATCGTTCTACAACCACTCCGAGTTTCTCTTCATCCCCCGAGTTATCCAACATCATACAGTCCACTACTCTCCGACACCATCTACCGGCCGCCGGCGCCGACATGGTCCTTCACCCGTACGAGCAGGGAAGCAGCGCGTGAGTGAGTACAAACTCCGCACACACCCGACAGCCGACCACGCACCGTGCATGGCGCCGCCATTACACCGGCCGGCACACGACCACGATCGAGAAAACGAGAGACATCAACGGGGAGAGGCAGTGGCGGACCGCCGGAGCTAGGACAGGACCATTCGCTTCGAAATCCCAGCAGTATACGAGTGCCTGCACGATAGTGAATCGGCGGCACTCGGTCACCACCACGCGGTCACCATATTTTTTTCTCTCTTCAACATCATCCAAATCGAAGTGCGCTTGAGTGGCGCCTACAACACTTCGTGGATTCCGCAAGCTGCCGGGCGCGGAACGCACGCGCCAGGCGCAACGCAACCTCGCTCGCGCGCGCCAGTCTCCGAGCGAGCGAGCGCGCACGCGCGGCACGCGGTCGCCCGTCCGCCGCGACGGGACGGGGCACGCGCGCGGCCGGGTGAGCATCAGCCAAGCGGAGACGCGCGCGGCGAGCCGCGGTCGCCCGCCCGCCGCGTTACGAGACGAGGCACGCGTGCGACGAACGCGGACGGCGGCTTCGAGATCACCCCTCTCGCGGCGACTTACAACCGTGCGAGGCGGGGCCACGCGAAGCGGTGACGCGAGCGCACACATCAGGACGACCAACACGAACGAGCTCGCCACCACCACGTCCGGGACGCCGAGGCGACAGCGAGCACGTCGCAATAACAAGTAACATTAGTGTAAAGTGATAATTACGTGTGTGGTGGAAACAAAAAGAGTCTAGCGCTGGCCGCTACGACAGGAAAAACCTATAGGTTAGTAAGTTATATACCAGGGCGCCCGGGAAGCCGCCAATAGGCTCCCATCAGGGCATACGTTGCCACACAATAATCGTATGTACCTAGTGAGACGAGAGGATTAAATATTGTATAAGAGAATAGGAATTGGGCAAACATACATATGTACAACATATGGCTACTCTCTCCGGTGCTAAAAAGCGTAAATTTATAATATACACATAAACAAGTGGTTGCATTTCAAATTTAGCAAAAAAAATGGAAGACGAAGAAAAAGCGCTGGTAAACAAGCGGAGGTATCTAAAGGGCCGCTTAACGGCCCTTGATAACGTGTTTAGTTCGCAGGAAGAACCCTTCACAACAGGCGTTAGGAAGATCCGACTATATGAACCATATTCTGTTTTAGCAGTGTACTTTGGATTAAATAGCTCAACCATTGGAAAAATATTCAAAAACGCCGTTCCTTTAATGGCGAGTTGCTTGAAAGAATTAATATTTTTTCCAGAACCTCAAGATATTTTAATGAATTTGCCGATAGCCTTTAGAAAACGCTTTTCGAGTGTTCAATGTATTATTGACTGTTTCGAAGTAGAAATCGTAAAATCAAGCAAGCCCTTATAGACTAAGAGCGGGCCGTATGCAACCCTACCTCATCGAGTAGCAAGATGTGACTTATCTAGGCTGTTGCATATTAAAAAGTTATGTTTTATAGTACAGGGTTGCCTGGGCGTAACCTGGAGCATTTCGTACAGTGACCAAAAAAATGATCCTTTTTTTTGGTGGAATTTACCTCATCGAGTAGCAAGTAGGTACATAGCACATTCGATAGTGCTAATCAAGAAGTGCCAAACTGCACAGGGTTGCCTCGCCCAAACCTGGCACTTTCGTGATTCAGCCTAATTTTAGGGTGGCCAAAAAAAGGAAAATTTACCTCATCGGGTAGCAAAATGAAACTCGTGCCATTCGAAAGGTCCCATCATCCTATTATTAATTAATTTGGGTTGCCGGCCCTATACCTGGAGCTTTTCTTATTCAGCCGAGTTTTATGTTCGAACGTGAAAACTGACTGATGCAAGAAAAACGTAGAAATGAGTCCAGTGGATAGTTTAAATGAGATTGTTTAGATGTAATAATAGATTATATGTATAAAGTTGGAGCTACACGGCCTTGAACATTTGTACGGTGAGCAAAAAAATAAGATAATTAAAAAAAACTACGAATATTTTTAAAAAGACTGTACATCTATTAGATCTAATCAATTTCGATGTTTTTCCATTAAGCACATAATTTTTTTTAAATATGTTCACTTAAGGCGGTGACAAACGCCAAATACGCAAAACATGCAAAAAGTGCGACAAAGAAGGTCCAAAACTGACCAATTGACACACATTCAGAAAATTAAAAAAATACCAACCTATATTTTGGTTCCTTACCAACAAAGTGCATTGCTGGTTTTTTTAATAATGAGTAAAAGTAAGTAATAAACATAAAATTAAAAATATATAAAAAAAGCATGAATTTTTGAAAATCTGAGTATGTGTGTATTATTACAATTTTACAATACCACCGATTCAAAGGTCACAAAGCTCTGAGAAAACTCTATTCAATTTGTTTTATTATTTTATCCACGAAAGGAGATAAAAATAAAAAACAAAAAACGCCTACATGAAATTATTGACGTAATTCTTCAGTCGGAAGGGTAAAATTTTTGCCTTCGTCAATTTAGCAGGCACTTCAATACTAGATACAATTTTAGTTCCGGGCTCGCTTGCTCGCTCCTGCCCTGCTGCGCCCGCGTGTCGGTCGTCATTTCTGTCTTCTGTGTTTGGATCGAATGGAAAAAAGATAGGTAGGTTAGGTATACCGTGTGGGATGGTAATTTAAAATAATAGCCCCACTGCATCTGTCCCCGTGCATGTCGTAAAAGGCGACTGAGGGATTTTTTTATGTAAACTGACACAGTTTGCTATATCACCTATAACATCCGTGATGTCAGCCCATAACACCGGGTGAACTTAGGTGCCATGTCAGTGCTTCCCTTTGGTCGTGCCGGCTACACTAAACTGGACGGAAAATACAAACTATTTCGGGATATGACTCCCTTCT
The DNA here is from genome assembly GCA_946902875.1 of Nematopogon swammerdamellus. NCBI lineage: Eukaryota > Metazoa > Arthropoda > Insecta > Lepidoptera > Adelidae > Nematopogon > Nematopogon swammerdamellus. Next base: position 19,098,728 of record OX336354.1, on the reverse strand, counting down.
TTTTTTCCGTCCAGTTCAGTGAAGCCGGTACGACCGAAGAAAAGCACTGACATAGCACCTACTTCACCAGTTGTTACGAGCTGACATCTCGGATGTTGTATTGTAGGTGATGTTGCCACCGTGTCATTTTCCGTACCAGTATACAGTACGACCGTATCAGTAATATCTCTCTTCTGTGGTATCTATCAGTATACGCTCCGGTACGTAACTTGACGGGGCGTTACACGCATGGCTTTCGTTGGTATAACCACAGAATAACTAATAGGTACTGTGGTATAACGCTGTCTGCGCCTCCCGCGCCTCCACCGCGCCGCCGCCGCCTCCGCCGCCGCCGCCGCCGCCGCCGCCGCCTCCGCCACCGCCGCCGCCGTGCCGCCTCCGCACCGCACGCTGCTACTGAGTTACCGCACCGCACCGCACCCCACCGCACCGTGCCATGCTGCCGCCGCGCGCGCCGGCCGGTACCTATGTTGCTATGATATTTGCCATACATACCTAAATGCCTATCTACCTATTACCTACCTACCTATTTTTATTTTAGTTTTCATCGATAGTCTATTTAGAGGTTTATAAAAAGTGGTAAGTACATGAACTAAAATAATTTGGAAGAAATTACAATAAAATGTTATTTAGGTAAAATAATAAAAAATAAAAAATTAGAATCACGCATCAGTTACATAAGCCACAATCATTTTAATAATTAAAATAATAAAAAAGCAAAAAAAAAAAACATACGAAAGTGGGATTCGAACCCCGAACCATGAACTCTTTAGGCTGATAGCGACAAACTACGCTAAATGTGACTTGAACGTGCGAAGCGAAATTAGCAGTCGCATGGTACATTATGTAGAATTCCCGAATGCCGGTACCTATGTTGCTATGATATTTGCCATACATACCTAAATGCCTATCTACCTATTACCTACCTACCTATTTTTATTTTAGTTTTCATCGATAGTCTATTTAGAGGTTTATAAAAAGTGGTAAGTACATGAACTAAAATAATTTGGAAGAAATTACAATAAAATGTTATTTAGGTAAAATAATAAAAAATAAAAAATTAGAATCACGCATCAGTTACATAAGCCACAATCATTTTAATAATTAAAATAATAAAAAAGCAAAAAAAAAAAACATACGAAAGTGGGATTCGAACCCCGAACCATCAACTCTTTAGGCTGATAGCGACAAACTACGCTAAATGTGACTTGAACGTGCGAAGCGAAATTAGCAGTCGCATGGTACATTATGTAGAATTCCCGAATGCTCAAGGTTGTTGGCGTTTGTCACGGCCTTAACTAACACTACACCCGCGTATCCCTACTCCGACACTGTCTCACTCAGTGCTAAACACAAAAAATTAGCTTCTCGCAGCGGTGCTTGCGTCGTTATGGAGAATGAATCCTATACATTCCTAGTTTTTTTTTATTGCTTCCGAACTGGGTGGCTCTGACCGAGGTCGAAGCCTCAGGCGCAGCCAATTTCACCGCCGAGGAGGTGCCAGACCGGTTTGGAGGTGGACTAATGTTGCTGGGGAAAGACTATTAACCCGCGATTTGAAGATCCGTGGATTGTAGGAGTGGGGAATTCTCTGGGAGCCCGTTCCACAGGAAAATGCGGGGTAAATCAATGCAAAGGCAGTGCGGCACAAGAACGATTTAGAGAATCGTGCAGTTCGAAGAACTCTTCTGTCGACTACAAATGGTGTTTCGCGAGAGTATGGCGGGTTTGGCGAAGGCGAAAGGGAGGAGGAGGGATAAGGGAAGCAAGTGCGTCAGAGCAGCGGTCATAGTAGTACCGATAAAACAGACTCAATGAACCAACGATACGTGTGTGCTTTAGAGGTTGAAGGTCCTTTGTGAGTACAGAGTCACCAATGAGACGAATGGCTCGTCGCTGAATAGAATCCAAGGCTTAAAGAATAATATTCAATATTCCATCCACAATATACACCAAATAAGCAATATTCCATCACCGGTCTTACTTGTGCTTTGTAGAGTGTAAGCAGTTGAACCGGCGTGAAAAATCGCCGACATCGGTAGAGGATCCCTAATTTTCGAAACGCTAGTTTCGCCTTGGACTCTATGAACGATCGAAACCCAACGTTCTTGCACACATCCATACCCAGGACGCCCAGACTACCATCGTTGGGGACTTGGCTGCCCTGGAAAGTGGCTTGGAGAGGAAAAGGATCATTTTTAGTAGAGAAGGCACAAGCTTGCGTCTTGGCTACGTTGAAGTTGGCCAAGTTCTTCTTCCTCCAAGAGGATACTTTTTCGAAAACCTGGTCAACCCGAGCAACAGTTTCGCCTCTCGCGTTTGCTGCTGAGGTTACTCTACCCTTCCAATCCTTGATGAACCCTTCGTGCACCGTCCTGTCGTCCGCATAACAATGTATTTCGCCGAGCGAGAGCATGTCGTTAATAAACAATAAAAACAGCGTAGGTGGCAGCACGGATCCTTGTGTAACACCAGCATTGATTGAGTAGTCGGCCGAGCAGGCACCATCTAGGGTGACAAAGATCGGCCGACTACTCAAAAAGCTGGAGATCAAAGTGCACAGTTTTGTAGGGACACCGTAGGCCGGAAGCTTGCTTAAGAGTCCCCGGTGCCAGAGCGATCGAATGCTTTGGATATGTCCAGAGCGGCCGCCAGCGATTCCCCAAAATCATCGAGCCTTTCAGCCCACAAATGCTTGACGTACGCTAGAAGATCTCGACCTTTGCTTGCGGAAGCCGTATTGCTTGTCGTCGAGGAGTTTAGAGTCTTCTAGATACGTCAGGAGCGCTGAGTTGACAACGCGCTCCATAACTTTATTCAAAAGTGAGGTTATCGCAATAGGGCGATACTTCGATGGGTTCGCTGGGTCCCCCTTCTTGGGGACCGGCTGGACCTTAGCTCTCTTCCAGCAAGAAGGCATTGAACCGGAGGAATAGGAGCGTTTGAATATTGGGGCCAATTCCAGAGCACAATTTTTCAAGACGATCGCCGGGACGCCACCGTCAGGCCCGCTACTCTTCGAAATATCCAACTCACGTAGCGTTTTATAGACGATTCTGGGGTGGAACCTAATATTTGCCATCGTACGCCCGTAATGGGGTAATGAAGGCGGGTTGGCGCCCAGGTCGTCCATGTTTGAGTTGGATGCGAAAAGGCGTGCAAAGATATTCCCCCTTTCTTTCGCGAGTATGGCGAGCGAGCCATTCGGATATTCCAGCAGAGGTGTAGCAGGACGGTAGAAATTCCGACCGATGGATTTGGCGAGAGACCAGAAGGCGCGGCTACCCGAAGGGCTATGTGCAAGTTTCGCGCCAATTCCACGGTCGTGCCTGAACTTGGCCAAGTTTTGCGTTCGTTTGCAGGGCCTAGAAGCGACGTTGAGCTCTCGTCTGTTCTCGACAGACTTATTCTGCAGCCATTTCCTATAAGCCTTGTTTTTAGTGTCAATAGCCAGCCTGCATTGACAATCAAACCAAGGCTTATGGCGGCCGCCGATGGGAACGGTGGAGGTAGGTATGAAGAAATTCTTATCCTGTGCGATCACATCGACGACCGATTGGGCACACAGCGTTGGGTCTGGAGAAGAGAAGCAAACGTCGTGCCAATGGTATGCTTCCAGGAAGGAACGGAAGTCATTCCATTGTGCTGACCGGTAGTGCCATAATGTTCGCGTACTACATTCACGTGCTTCCGCGAAGTGTACAGTTGGTACAGTTGAGCGTACAAGGCAATGGTCAGAGTTTCCGAGGAGAGCTTCGACCCTCACATTGCAACCATTTGGCTCGGTAGCCAGCACAAGGTCCAACAAACTAGCTCGATGGGCCGGGTTATCAGGTATCCGAGTAGTTCCGGACACCAACTGCGTCAAACCGTGTGCAATGGCCAAGTTGTAAGCCTCCCTGCCGGCATGGTCAGTGATGGGGGAGGTTTAAAATTGAAATCACCCAGAATCACTAACTCCGCCGTAGGGAACTCGCAAAGGAGTTGGTCTGCCGTACTGCTAAGATGCTCATAAAATGCCTCTGTTCTTGACGCACTGGGGTTAGGGGATCTGTATGCACCCGCGTAAATCCTCACCACGTGGGGAAGATATAAGTCTTTGAGAGTGAGATAACGCAGGTGTCAGTTAGTGCGGTGAATTCTATGCGAAATATAAAAAATTTTGCTGGTATTTTTACCAATTTGTGTTGTGTGAATTAAATATGAAGTGATTGAACAGCAAAATGAAAACACCGCACTAACCGACACCTGCGTTATCTCACTCTCAAACAAAGGACTGAACTGAAGTGAAGACGAATAAATCGTGTTGAAGCCTGTTGTGATGGTAAGCTGAAAACAAAAGAGATGCGTCGGCTTCACTATCTGTATCTGTTTTTCTATTGCTATCTCGTTGGCGCAGAACCAGAAACCCATATCGGAATTCCCGCATGCAGGGACGACTATCGTCATTATGGAATGCATGGGAAACCCATCTGATATCGACATAGATACATAAATTTTTGGTATTTTTCTATTACTGTATAAAAGAACTCAAGTATGTGTGTAAATTCATTCATTGGCGATTTCTGTAAACACTTTTATATACTCATTTTAATATACGTATGCTATCGCTGTGAATTTACCGAATAAAATAAAATTGCCGTAGTACTAGGAATGTATAGGATGCATTCTCCAAAAAGTATAAACGACGCAAGCACCGCGGCGAGTAGCAAATTTTTTGTGTTTCGCACTGAGTGAGACAGTGTCGGAGAAGGGATACGCGGGTGTAGTGTTAGGTTAAGTGAACATAGTTAAAAAAATAATGTGCTTCATGGAAAAACATCGAAATTGATTAGATCTAATAGATGTACACTCTTTTTAAAAATATTCGTAGTTTTTTTTGCATTATCTTATTTTTTGCTCACCGTACAAAATGTTCAGGGTCGTGTAGCTCCAACTTTATACATATAATCTATCATTACATCTAAACAATCTCATTTAAACTATCCACTGGACTCATTTCTACGTTTTTCTTGCATCAATCAGTTTTTACGTTCGAACATAAAACTCGGCTGAATAAGAAAAGCTCCAGGTATAGGGCCGGCAACCCAAATTAATTAATAATAGGATGATGGGACCTTTCGAATGGCACGAGTTTCATTTTGCTACCCGATGAGGTAAATTTTCCTTTTTTTGGCCACCCTAAAATTAGGCTGAATCACGAAAGTGCCAGGTTTGGGCGAGGCAACCCTGTGCAGTTTGGCACTTCTTGATTAGCACTATCGAATGTGCTATGTACCTACTTGCTACTCGATGAGGTAAATTCCACCAAAAAAAAGGATCATTTTTTTGGTCACTGTACGAAATGCTCCAGGTTACGCCCAGGCAACCCTGTACTATAAAACATAACTTTTTAATATGCAACAGCCTAGATAAGTCACATCTTGCTACTCGATGAGGTAGGGTTGCATACGGCCCGCTCTTAGTCTATTAGAACAAGCACTGACCTGGTCGGAATACAAGTCGTGTAATACTGTAAAATATCTAATATCCATCACACCAGACGGACTTATTAACTTCGTGTCTAAAGGATATGGAGGTAGAACTGCAGACACTGTAATTTTTGAAGATTGCGACATTGTTAGCAAAATACAATCAGGTGCTATATTAGCTGACAGAGGCTTTAATAATATCGCACATTTATTAGAGAGACAAGGGTGTACTCTTCTAAGACCACCAACTGTATGTGCAAAATCTAAAAGTAGCAAAGAAGAAGTTACGGCAACAAAAAGGATTTCTGCAGTAAGAGTGCATGTGGAACGATCGATAGGCAGACTACGAGATTTCAAAATGATTTCCCCTCATGCACGCGTAAACATTCAGCACATAAAATTGTTAGATTATGTGGTCATCATAGCTTGTGGAGTTGTTAATTTACAGAGTCCATTAATTAAAATGTAGAATATAGGGTACATCTGAAACTAGCGTGTGGTGTGATGTGATTGGAAACACAAGTATGTACAATGAAAATGTTCTAAAGATAATGTTGTGAATAGTTTATTTATTACAAAATCTTGTCAGAAATTCTTCACATCAGCTTTGTAAATACACTTTGTTTCCAAAATTTGATACATTGGTGCATTATTTCCTCACAAAACTTTATATCAAAGTCTATTTCGTAAACGTCAACTTGTTTTGTTCTCTCAAAGTCCGGGTGCGCGAAATAGCCCTTTCGATTTGTCAGCAAAATACATCTGCATCTGTATTTGTGTTTTATATTTTTCGTTTAGTACACCTTCCTTTACGTAGTTTTTTGTACTTTTTGTACTAATTGGGCACTTTATTTCTACCACATACACATCTGTGATCCCATCTGGAGAAGCACCCAAAATAGGGTGACTAGCTTTTAAAAAAAGCCCGGGTTGTTTGATAGGAATGCCTTTCAATTTTGATATCTCATTTCTGACATCTGATTCGATATTCTTTCCTCGAACCATTGGTAAAGTTTCTATGAACTTATTTGCCCCAAATATCTGCTCTACTAACACGCCATCGTCAGTTTTACAATGAGCTGCCTCATGACATTTGGAGGCGGTGATACGTCCGTACCGCAGTTCGTACCAGAGTTTCGAATCAGATTGAGATGTTGTGACCTTTTCTGCATCACTACATCTATTTGGCGTCATTATCTCTGCACAGTACTCCATGAATGCATCAAAATCTGTGTTATTTGTCACTATTTATTTGTTTCTTCCGTAGTTGTCGTGATAGATTTTTTGCTAATGGTGGTTATTCGTAGGTATTCGTGATTGTTGCAAACATTTTAGTTTTATCTCGGTCTATCCAAGCCATTAAAGGGAGACGAAACTGAAATGTTTGCCAAATATTTGTGTACATACAGCTATGTGTGGTGCTAGCATGAGAAATGTTTATTGGCGAAGTGCGTTTACCGGGGTCACCTGAACGGCACCAACACGTCGCGTCGTCGTCCGTCAGTTCAAACCGGTTTTAACCATGATCGATACATCGGTGTGCACAAACATAATATAATGCAGCAAGCATGCAGCAAGACTCTCTTTTTACCTACAAATGATAATGTAATAATTTTATAAATTTTCTGCCAAAATATTCGATTGTATATTTTATTTGACTATACATGCGCAGTCAAGCGGCCGCAGTACTTATTATTACTTATATAAATACCATATTTCAAAAAAAATATATTGAGTAACTAATATTTACATGCCTTTGTAATAGGTACCTACATACATTAGGAACTAGAAGCGCGTGAATGGCGGACTGACGACGGACACGTGCGTGGTACTAATAAGGGTCCCAAGCGGAACCCTAAAAATGAAATACAATAAACATGAATCTACTTACTTTCCAAGTTTTACTCCACGGATTTCGGCGCTGACGAAGTTTTCATTTTTTGATAAAAACTCCGCCACCATAAATGAGTCCACTTTTGGCAGATTATCGGCCTGTCCTTTCATAAATCCTTCTTCCATCTTAACAAAATATACTCTTTTCCTTAAATTGTTACCGTGTAGAAATAAACAAGCGAGTAAAATGAAATAAATACACACACACTTTCCTACGCGAACGACGAATTAGTACTGACATCGCATAGAGCGGGCGCACAGTACCAGCGAGGTCGACAGAAGTGACGTCACACGCAGATATTACATACAACGGCGCGTTCTCTGAGGCGCCCCACTTTAGAGCTCTATATCTCGAAAAGTACTGAAGATATTTCAAAAAAATTTGAAGGGGAATAATCGTAATTTTTCCGTTAATTTTTCTGCTTTACTGCGATAACAATTTTAGGTGATGTTCCACCACCTCATTGCGTCGCTTGCTCGTCTTGGAAGCAAACCCGTAACCGCTCCATTTACCAGTGCTGTGAGTGCAAGGTGGCTCTTTGCATACCCTGTTTTACTCCCTTCCACAAAAGCCACGATCTGCGGAGATAGCCACAAAGGGTATGGGCGATGGTGTGCCGAAACTAACTAATGTATATGTATCTATTTGTAATATTTATTCAGTTATTTTCAAATTGTATTTTATTGTTCTATTTATAATTAATTTGTGTTTAGTTATTTTAAAATGTTATTATAATATCTATTTATAATATTTATTCATACGTCTTCGTTTTGTATCACTTCTGGTTCTGGAACGCCAGTTTTATCGTCTTTCTTGGCCTGACCGCTTTCGTATTTGGCGGGTGCGTGCAATATAACGTACATTTTTCCCGTCCCATGTTTTTTTTATGGAATCTGACACGATTGGCTACATCACCTAAAACATCTATGATGTCAGCCCATACGGGATAAAACAAAAACTATGACGAACCATACTGAATATGCATATGTCTCAATGTAATATTGTTATTGTTGTGTCTTCTTTATGTCGAAATAAATATCTGAATTTGAATCTGAATCGGAATCATAACACCTGGGTGAAATAGGTATCAGTCAATGTCAGTTCTTCCTCTTCGGTCGTGCCAGCTATACTGAACTGGACGGAAAACACGAACTATTCGAATTCGAACACGAACGTTTCGTCCGACCTTTAATTCAGTGCGATGGTACCTGCCATGTATAGGGCTGGTTTTGTTTTACTGCTATTCCACGGACGCAAGGCTGCGATGGACGGTCGCTTTGGCTGGTTGTTCGACGGCAAACCGATGAGCCACAATCCGCGATGCGACTGCGGTGGGGTGCGCAATTCGTATACTCGTAAGGTTTTTTATAACTGATTCACGGTCTTTTTATTACGTTTTCAGTCCGTCCGTCTGTACGTATCTCATTTCCTTTCTCAGCATTTCGATTCTGTCTAGTGTGTTTTGTTCTTGGTGTTTTTTTTAATTATTATATGTAAACTGACATGGTTGGCTGCATCACCTACAACATCCGTGATGTCAGCCCATAGCACCGGGTGAACTAGGTGCAGTCTTGTTCGCCTGCATGTACTTCTCCCACATCCCAAAGGTTAGTTAGAATAGAATGCCTCGCGGCATTAAGCTCGCCTGTTGTACCCAATTTTTTATAAATTGGTGTTCAATAAAGAATATATACATACATACATACATTTTTTTTTTTTATTAATTTTTGGCTTGGATGCCAGGTCCTTCAGCCATTTCTTGAATTTTCTTTCCTTAATATATTTTCTACTGTATTTATTATATATTTGTACAGGCTTTTATAATATTTTTGTTCGTTTAGTAAGTAATTAATTGTAATCTTGTCTTCAGATAAATCCTGCGTGTCTTGTTCTTGTTCTTGTATATCTGCTGCCAGCAATAATCGCTGGACAGCAAACTTCTGGCAACTCAATACAAGATGTGACAGGTCGGCGTCATGGTGGTTGCAATATTGACATTCGCTGTTTGGCAAAAGGTGGAGTCTGTGAAGATGGGCTGGTGTTTGGTTATGTCCGAATCTCATTCTGTTGATTATTGTTATGAATTTACGGTTATTACAGTCCTTGTGTTTATTGTACCAGGGTTGAGATGGCATAACCTTTTGTATATCGTGTCAGCAGTGTTGCAAAACTAAGAAATTTCAAATTCGGAAGGGTTGCCAGTAAAAAATCAGTAGAAATCGGTAACTTTTTATTAAGCACAATAAAACAGTTTCAGTTTACAAAGTAACTTTTATAACACAAGTGACACCTTAAATTAATTAGTACACATGTAATTTTTACACATTTTTTTCCAATAAATAAACTTTTTTGTAGTTGTTAACTTGGTAATCCTACTCTTGGCTGACGAAACCGGTTATCTTTGGCTGTACTGCCAAGCTTTTGGCCCTCTTGTTGTGTACTTGAGTCGATGCATGCTCATTTAGGGCATCAAATCCTGAAGAGATGTTGATTTCTTTGTTACAAAACTGACAATACGCAAAATTGGGATTTGTCTTACTGGCCTGCAGCCATTTAGCGAACTCCGGTCGAAGCTCCCATTCCTTTTTATATTTTTGATTATATTTTTTTCTTTTAATTCCCGTACTAGTTGATGGTAGACTATCATCACTATCAGTATCCGACTCCGAAGACATATTTCACTGCACGGCACACACGAACGAATAATACGCAAACGCAAGTCACCTGGCACAGATAACAGATATAAGTCCAGTAACGGGAGCACAAACGCAAGTCGATACTTATCGAGCTCGGTCGATATAACCGTATATCCACATTTTTTATCGATAAGCGGAAGCACGAACCGGGCCATCGATAAATTTATCGTGGTCGAAAACAAGCTCGATATAAAATGGTAACACTGCCGTTTTATCTACAGCGAAATGTCACGTCGCGTAGACTGACGGCCACAACAGAGATTTGAATTCTGTGGCTGCAAAAATCACACGCAGTGCATACGCGCATTTTACTTTGATATTTCCGTAATTTCGATTCGTTTGGCTACCAAAGAGGATTTTTGCTACGTGGAGAGCTTCGCTCAAAGGTGGAGAGTTCCGCAAATTTACCTTCTTCGCCGGCTGATAAACTTGAAGAGAAACCTCGCTCGGTTGACATGGCTTCGTCTTCGGCTGCAGGGTAAATAAAACTTACAATGTTTTTTTGGCATAACGATGCACTTAGAGAGAACGATGTGTTGAAAAGTGTAATCTATGCCTCAACTAATGTCAAAATGTCAAGTCACTGAATGTCACTTCTGAATAAATCCTTTCTACTCGAAAGCTGTTGATTTACTTATATCCATAAAATATTTAGCCATCTAACAGGTTATGGGCCCAGAAATGTCTTATTTCGCATGGATATGATGTAACGGACATAGTAAAAGTAATAGTTGTGTGTGAATCGGTCGGCGGCGATAGCGATCTAAGTTAGATCACAGGCCGCATCTTCTTTGAAATGGCGGATGAAAACGCGGCGGGTACGGCCGCGGCTGCTGGCATCGCGGGGATTCGACGCCTAAAGGGAGCGGAAGATTTCCAGGACTGGAAATTCCAAGTAAAGAATTATTTGGAGAACCGCGACTGGTGGAAGGCGATTGACGTTGAAGTCAAGGACGGAGTCCCGGTGAAGGTCGATCCGGATCTTGATCGACGGGCGCGTACAGCAATATGTATGCTGCTGGAGTCATCATGTTTCTCACACGTATACAACGCATCAACAGCACGAGAGGCATGGTATAGCCTCAAAAACGCGTACGAAGATCGCGGTTGGGGGCGCCGCATTCAACTGCAGCGTTCTGTGGCAGGTGCGACTAGACCATTGTAAAAACATGGAGCAATACATAACTAAAGTAATATGTATTGCGCATCAACTGGAAGACATTGATGCAAAAGTGACGGACGACTGGCTGATTTCAATCCTCCTGAGTGGCCTTACGGCCGAGTATGCACCGATGATAATGCCCATCGATAATAGTGGCCAGGAAATAAAACTGGAACAAGTAAAGTCCAAACTGCTGCAAGAGTCGAACAGGCAGACTGATGCTAGCATCAGCGACGCAGCGCTGGTATCAAGAATACCGAAAAAGACGAGCGGAACTACCTTCAAGTGTTATCGCTGTCAAAAACCTGGTCACAAAGCTGCGGATTGCCGCACGGGCAAAGATAAGTTTAAGAAAAATGATTCTAACTTATTGGTGGCAATGAAAGCGAACGTAAAAGCTGAACGTTGGTATGTCGATAGTGGATGTAGCACCCACATGTCCAATGATGCTCGTACTATGAAAAAGTACAAGGAGACCAAGGAAGGACTTCAGATCGTTCTTGCAGACAATAAAACAATAACGAGTCAGGGTCGAGGAGACGTTGAGCTGAAAATCAGTAATCATATCAGCGGAATCAACGATGTGCTACATGTTCCGGAATTAAACACAAATTTGTTGTCGGTCAGCAAAATGGTAGAAAAGTGATTAACTGTCAAGTTTGACGACAAAGGCTGCACCATTTCAAATAATAATGGTACAGTCGTGGCAAAAGCTAAAGAGGTAGCTGGGCTATATGAATTGCAGCAAAAAGAAGTGATTCATGCCAAGGCAGCCACAACGGTGGACAACGACAAGGAAAGGAAGTTGCCACGAGAACTATGGCATAAACGCCTAGGTCATTTGAACAGAGGTGAAATGCGCACTATTGAAGATCTTGTAACCGGCATCAGCTTTAAAAATGCTGAAAAGAGCGATGATGTCTGTATTTCATGTGTAGCGGGCAAGATTACAAGAAAGCCGTTCAAGAACAGGGGAACCAGAGCAAAAGAGTGCCTGGAACTGGTACACTCAGACCTGTGCGGACCAATGGAAGAAACTTCTATCGGTGGAGCGCGTTATTTATTAACGTTTATAGATGACTATTCGAGGATAACATACGGCTACTTCTTAAATTTTAAATCAGAATCGCTCGAAAAGTTTAAAGATTTTAAAGCCTATGCCGAGAGACAGACTGGAAAGTTGTTAAAATGTCTAAGGTCCGACAATGGTGGAGAGTACATAAGTAGAAATTCAAAGAAACTTTTCACGAAAGCTGGAATAAAACACCAGACAACTGTACCAAGGACCCCACAACAAAACGGTGTCGTCGAAAGGGCTAATCGGACCATCGTTGAAAAAGCACGTACTATGCTGCAAGAAAGTGGCCTCGAAAAATGCTACTGGGCAGAGGCTGTAAATACAGCGATTTACTTAAAAAATCGTTGTCCCACACGTGCAGTTCAAAAAGCTACTCCAATGGAAGTATGGAGTGGGCGGAAACCGGACGTAAGTCATTTGAGAGTTTTTGGCTGTACAGCATATGTACATGTTGCAAAAGAAAAAAAGAAGATATTTGATACTAAATGTAAGCAAATGATCTTTGTGGGTTACTCAACTACGACAAAGGGATATCGACTAATCGATCCCGAAACCCGAAAGATGGAAATAGCTCGAGATGTGATCTTCATTGAAAACAAGTTCAGTAAAATAGAACAGCACCAGCAGGACGTGCCTATAAAATTAAACGATAATATCCAAGATGCTGTATTGGATCAGAAATTGAATGAAGATGTTCCAACGCAGGCATTAAGAGATGAAACTTCGTGTGAGCAGGAAACTCACGAGGTTGCTGAACCAGCTGAAGAAAGTGACCAGAATGAACAAGTGACCGAGGACAGGCGCTACCCACGTCGAAACAGAAGAATGAAGGAGTTCCCGGACTATGTATTGAACCTGTCTGCAGACAGCAACAAATCTGATACGCCTGAATGCTGGAGAATGACAAAACCACTGTGTAAAGGCAAAATAAAAAAGGTTATGCCGGAATTGTCATTAGCTAAATTAATTTAGTTGTAAATGTATTTTATGTTTACTGTTTGTTTCGGCATTCGATTAAGGGAGCATGCTGAAAAGTGTAATCTATGCCTCAACTAATGTCAAAATGTCATGTCACTGAATGTCACTTCTGAATAAATCCTTTCTACTCGAAAGCTGTTGATTTACTTATATCCATAAAATATTTAGCCATCTAACACGATGCACACGTACCCCTCGTGCATTTTACGAAGGCACGAGGGGTACGAGGTAGGAATTGGTGCGACAGGCGATAGCGCGGAGCTCAGTAGGGAACGAACTCGGTCGGTGCCCGGTCGGTACACATGTTCTACACGTCTCCGCATCGCTCCGCCGAACCACCACTTCCTACCTCATACACCTCGTGCCTTCGTAAAATGAAAACACTACCACATTTTGATTGAAAGCACATAAAAACAAACGTGCAGTGGTATATATTTAATAACTTTGCGAACAGTGAAGTATAAGGGTACGTCCTGGGTGCAGCGTTGCGTGCAGCGTTTTGCGAAGCGGAGCGTGCAGCGGGCAATTCAAACATGCGCGCGCGCTACTAGTGTCCTGAGTGCGCAGCGTTGTGAGCGGAGCGGGGAGCGGGCGCTCGAGCAGGCAGCGGAGCGTGCGCGTGCGATTAAAACCAGTTTGTGTTTTCGAGCGTTCAGAGCGATCAAGTCAGCGTGCAATCATGTCGTTTCAAGATTTAAACGTAAAACGCTACCTTGCCCGCTGGACGCTTGCAGTGCACTGAGGCCGGCCAAAGAACGCAGCGTTGACCGCTGGAGCGAACGCGCACGCCCCGCCCGACGCTCCGCGCACCCAGGACGTACACTTACGCATTACCTCATTATTTGCGAATGCAGGCTTCTTTATCCTTGGCTGAATGCTCGTGTTGTCGTAATGGCTATGTTTAATGTTTTTTTCATACCTAATATTTTTCAGGAAAAGGTCGCGAAGCACAGCGCGTCAGATAGAAGTATTGGTGGAACAAATTATATCCAACAAAAACTTGGCGTTGGGGAGATTCACTGGGCTAACAGGCCACGAAAAGAATGAGCGATTGTGGTGTGAAGTCGCACGCGAACTTTCTGCCTTCGGCCCAACCAAAACACACACTCAGGCAAAAACTGTAAGTGTTCCCCTTACTATAGCTATACGGCTGGTTTCAGAGCAATGTGGATTTGCGGCGGAGCACCCGCAGCGTGTGAAATGGGTGATACAAACAAACGTAGATCGTTTCAGTCTAATACCTACGTAGAGAGATTCGGTGACAAAGCTTGCTTCACAGCAGTGAAACGATGAACGCGCTCTGTGGACAGCTCAAGGCGGAGCCATACATCTCTGAATGGAAATGCTCGAATCACTCTTATGTAACATGATTACTAAACCTCTACACGTACTTAGGTCCCACACGCTCATTCCAAATAAATGGAAAATTAAATCATACTAGTTACTAAATGTATATTTATTGTCACGCCGCCGGACCTAAGTTGCATCAGACTTCTTTTTCACGTTTGTTAGAGTTATCGCACATGCTTTATGTTTTGGGTACAATGGCTACGTTGCAACGAAATAAGTACCTATGTAAACATATATTATTGATCTATTGATCTAATACATAAATAACCCAAAATAAAAGATACAAAAAGAGCTATTGAGGTCATTTCATAAATATTGTATATTAAACATTTTTTATTAAACATCAACCGATTTGTTTCAGACATGGCGCGACCTCAAAAAAAAAGTGAGGGCTAAAAATGCTCAAGTGCAGAAGATGCGACACTCCACAGGAAACAAGAACCCGATTCCCGAGCTCACCGATCTCGACCTAAAGGTCCTCAGCATTATTGGCACCGAGAGCTCAGAGGGGATCGGTGACCCAGAAAGTTGTTTGGAAGGAGAGGTATACAAACAATATTATATGAAGGTGTTGAGCTCAGCTTTTAATGGCTTCACCGACCATATCCGGGCCCATTGGCAGTAGAGGAAGGTTTCAATCGAGGTAGGGACTAGCGAGTGGCCCACTCTTAGTCCTATAGCATGCTGAATGTTTTGGTTCGCTGCAATGGCTTGCAGCGAGCCAAAACGCCAAACGCGAAAACAACATCAGCTAGTCCGAGTAAAACGGTTTTTAGAAAAAACCGTTTTACTGATGCGCTTCGTCATAGATCCGCTTCGCCTTTTCGGACGAGTGGCAACGGGGCGGGTGGGCGGAGGAGCGGGAGGGGTGCGCAGTGTAGAAGTCGAGGCATCAACAGCACCGTCAGCGCTTACGTAGCATACCGGCGTCGATGTATATAAGACAAAGGTACATCGTGATTGGCCCAAGATGGGCGCGGACCCGGAAGTAGAGGCAGCGGCGGCCCTGCCGCCCAGGAGAATAAGGGGGTTATTCTATATGTGAAACTAAATAACTTCTGTGAAGAAAAAAAAATTTTTTAAACAAAAAAAAATTTTTTTTCCATACAAATTTTAATTACCTATTCTCAAAATGTATGGAGAAAAAAATTTTTTTATTAAAAAAAATGTTTTTGTATAGGGCAAGTGACACATCGCTGCAACCGGGTCGACTACGTAAATTCCAAAACTATAAAACAAAATTTTAATAAAATCTTTAAAAAATATGCAATGTTCGTGTGTGTCCCCGCTCCATCTCCAAAAGAATAAAATGAAAGATTCCTAAAAAAATTACGTGTGTGCATACGTTTTTAAAGATTTCAGGAAAACTATAGCAGTTTTAAAATTTTGCAAGAATTTTACAGTGAGTGATAAGTTGATAACAAGCTGAGTTTGATTAGTGAACGTTTAATTTTTGTTTGTATAGAGTTATTTTCTACGATCGGCGATGAGCGACGAGACGCCCGGCACTCCGCTGTCGGATCAACCACCCGTCTCCAGGCATGGGGACACCATGACGTGAGTAGCATTGATTTTATTCGTCAGGTTTCACAATTTGTATTTTGGGACCATGGGACCTGGTGCGCCGCTGGTGCACCAACGAACCCCCTCCTCCGCCAGCTCGGCCGATTCGCAGGCGGCCCAGGCATCGATGTCGCCTATAACCGGCCAGTTCACCTCGAGGAAAAGACATGGCCGGCCGCTGGCGCAGGGTTCACCACGCTCCAGGCCGTGTCTGGACACAGGGTAAGTTTTGGAGGGTAGTAAGACAGGGCAAGTTTACTTTCGCCTCTTAGCCCGTCTGACAGATGCACCATCATGAACACTTTCTACTGTTCTTCTCAATCAATTGTCTCGCTCCTTACCTGTCGTGCCATCAGCCGAATAATGATAATATTTTTGTCTCTTTGTCCACAGGGTATTTGCGAGGGTGGAGGAGGAAGAGGAGGCCTCCCCCCAGCAACCGTTATCGGAAGACGAGCCACGGGGACAGTCGACCGATGACGAGCTCAGAATTGTTTCCCCGCCCTCGCGTCATTCGACCCTCACATCGTCAGTATCACTTTTTTGCTCTTTCCTAAAAGCACTCTATCGATTGCGTCGTTCCTTAACGGTCGTGGTCATCGGCCAATTTGAAGATAATATTTTTGCTCCTTTGTCCACAGGGTACTTGCGAGGGTGGAGGAGGAAGAAGAGGCCTCCCCCCAGCAACCGTTATCGGAAGACGAGCCACGGGGACAGTCGACCGATGACGAGCTCAGAATTGTTTCCCCACCCTCGCGTCATTCGACCCTCACACCGTCAGTAAAACTTTTTGCTCTTTCCTAAAAGCACTCTATCGATTGCGTCGTTCCTTAACGGTCGTGGTCATCGGCCAATTTGAAGATAATATTTTTGCTCCTTTGTCCACAGTGTACGCCGGAGGCTGAGGGTGGGAAAAGAGAGCGCACCCTCACAGTCCACCGATGGTAATTATAAAAAAATATTTTTTTAATATAATAAGTCGCACATTGTTGGAATCGGATCTACTTGTAGGTTTTTAAAACAAATTTAACTGAAAAATCTTAAATAAATCTATATTCGTATGTCCCCTAAATATAAATTATATAATTAGGTTATCGTAGATTACAGGATAACTATTAGCAGTTTTCAACTTTCGCAAAAAAAATATATAAAATTATCTACCATTCAGTGATAACAAGCTGAGTTTTATTAGCGAATCTTTCATTTATTATTTAATTTTTTTAGCTTCTACGATCGAAAAGCCGCCCCGCACTCCGCGGTGGGGTCAACCCCCCGTCTCGAGGCCTGGGGACATCATGAGGTAAGTAGCATTGATTTTACTATTTTTATCCGAATGCGAACGCGAAGGAGTTTGCGGAAAATAATTTACGGCTAAGGTATTTTCTTCTGTTCTTTCCAAGTTTCTCTCGTCTTAATTCGTAGTCACGTTTCATTTTTAAGTTTCATTCTTAGGTTTTGATCTATTTAACGGTTTCCCCAGACCGCCGCTGGTGCACCAACGAACCCCCTCCTCCGCCAGCTCGGCCGATTCGCAGGCGGCCCAGGCATCGGTGTCGCCGATAACCGGCCAGTTCACCTCGAGGAAAAGACATGGCCGGCCGCTGGCGCAGGGACCACCACGCTCCAGGCGGTGTCTGGACACAGGGTAAGTTTTGGAGGGTAGTAAGACAGGGCAAGTTTGCTTTCGCCTCTTAGCCCGTCCGACAGATGCACCATCATGAACACTTTCTACTGTTCTTCTCAATCAATTGTCTCGCTCCTTAGCTGTCGTGCCATCAGCCGAATAATGATAATATTTTTGTCTCTTTGTCCACAGGGTACTTGCGAGGGTGGAGGAGGAAGAGGAGCCCTCCCCCCAGCAACAGCTATCGGAAGACGAGCCACGGGGACAGCCGACCGATGACGAGCTACGAATTTTCTCCCCGCCTTCGCGTCATTCGACCCTCACACCGTCAGTAACACTGTTTTGCCTTTTCTTATTGATTGCGTCACTAACTAACCTGTCGGCCTCGGACGTGGTTTGGGTTGGCCCCTTGTAAGTGGAATATATAAATTGCTCGAATCGACTCAATCAAACCAGGCTTTTCGTTTTGAACTAGCTAAAATACTTTCGCCACAAGAACTTTTTACAGGATAACAAGCACTCGTCACCACATGAACCAAAGTTAAAATATATTCATTGAATATCTACGTCCGTCACCAACACTAACCTTAAGATTTAAGCCGCAATTACCTCATGTTGGGTTTGCATCGTGCTGTGTCTGATCCTTTTCAGCTGAATAAACGTTTATTTTTCATTCTTTCTTTCTTTCTACCGTTGTGGCCAACAGCCAAATGAATGATAATATTTTTGTCGAAAGGGTACGGCCGTGGCTGGAGCACGAGCAGGAAGGGGGGGCCTTCCGCCCGCCGTCGTCACCAGAAGACGGCTCGAGCGATAGTGAATCGTTGTTCGGATCCCTGCGCCGTTTGACAATACCACCGTCAGTAACACTTTTTTGCTCTTTATAAAGCACTCTATTGATTGTCTCGTTCCCTAACCGGTGCGGCCATCAGCAGAATAATGATATTTTTTGTTACCCGACTACGGCGAAGCCAAAAAAGTTAGGGTTGTAAGTTTAGCGTGTATTTATATATGTATGTGCGTGACTATGTTCCACTCTGCAGCCTAAAGTACTGGCACGATTTTCATCATTAAGCCAACATGTTTTTATAGAAATACACGGTTTGCTGCATCACCTACAACATCCGTGATGTCAGCTCATAACACCAGGGTGAACTAGTCAGTCATTCAGACATATGTCAGTGCTTCCCCATTTGGTCGTGCCGGCTACACTGAACTGGACGGAAAACACGAACTATTTATGTCGAGCCGTTTCGAACAAGCCATGGACGTGTTTCGTTTAGTTCGGTGGTACCAACTCAGGCGGGTTAAACCCTACCGCCTGGTAAGGTAAGAAGGGAAAGGATTCATCCCCATGCTAGTGTAGTAGGTTACGACATGTTTTAAAATTAAAAATGGCGGGTATTAGGCGGCATATTGTCAAACTTTGAAAATAGTTTTTATTCAAGCTCTATCAATCGGGGGATTATTGTCAAAAGGCGATTTCAAAAATATACCACACTCGTTTTAGAGGGATCGGTTGTGCATTCGAATAGACAGTTAGCTCGACTACCTAACTTTTGAACAACTTTCCTTGTTATTTCATTAGTTTTTCGTAGTCGGGTTTTATATATTTTTATTTTTTAATTGTTTTGTCCACAGAGAGTCGCACGCCGTCGCCGGGCCTTCCTCCGCACCAGACAACCTCGTCCTCTCCAGGCGCATTCCATCTCGGTCGTCATCAGAGTCGTCCAAGTGTTCAGATATGGAACGAGCACTACGCGACCCCCGGAATGAAAATGCGCCAGGTTGGGAAGCAGACGATGACGACTCGGTGGTATTGGAGTCGGACCCGGACGTGGCCAACGAGTTTCGTTGGTCACAAGATTACTCCACCTTCAGGGGCGAGAGGTCACCCTTTACTCACGCTTCTGGTCCCACGAGCCTCACTATCGACCCTCTGGAGTGCTTTCTTCACACGTGGGACCAGGAAATCGTTGAAGAAATAGTGCATCAAACAAATTTATACGCGGCGCAATTCAAGGCCCAGCACGATCAGGACTTTCCGAACGATGCCGGTGCGCGTACTTTTAGCCCTACCACGGTTAATGAAATATATCGTCTGCTGGCGTTATTTATAGAGCAGAGCGTTTGCCCGCTAGGTACCGAAAAGGAGTTTTGGTATCCGCAGAGCACCAATATCCAATGTAACACCCGGTCCATAATTAAATATAATAGATATGTGACATTAAAAAAATTTCTGCACTTTGCGGAAAATGTAAATGCTCCCTTAGACGATAACCCTGTTCATCATAACGAGCATAAGCTGAAGAAGATTCTTCCAATAATCCAGCACTGTAGAAGAAAATTCCAAGAACAGTACTCACTAGAACAGAACATAGCGATCGATGAATCGCTCATGTTGTGGAAGGGAAATTTGTCATTTTTTCAATATATACCGAAGAAGGCCGCGCGATTCCGGATCAAACTCTACGAGTTATGCGAATCGCGCACAGGATACCTTTATGATTTTCATGTATATACGGGTAAACAGGATCCACCCACCTCGGAACAGCCTTCTTCATCGCAAACCGGTGCGCGTCCCAATACTGGAGCGAGCGCCCATACGGTTTTGCGTTTGATAGAAAAGATGTACAACAAAAATCATGTCCTGTACATGGACAATTTCTACAATTCCCCAACACCGGCAAGGTTGCTGAAGCTGCGGGGCGTTGACTGCGTTGGTACTATGAGGCCAACACGCAAACATCTGCCTGAAGATTTGGTGCGTATAAAGGTCGGGGCGATGGTAGAGGGAACTCCCATTGCACGACACAGCGGGGATATATCCGTTGTTGCTTGGAAGGATAAGAAGAAGAAGGTGCTGACAATATCCACTATCCATGACGACAGTACCGGTTTAAAAAGAAAAACACGAAGCGTCAGGTTAACGGTCGGACCGTAACTCAGGTGATTACGATGAGGAAGCCAAACGTGATCCTTGACTACAACAAAAATATGGGGGGCGTTGATCTCTAGGATCAACGTTTGGCTCCTTTCCTCATGGAACGAAAGAAGAACCAGAAGTGGTACAAAAAACTATTTAAACACCTCCTTAATATAAGTATATTAAATATGTATATAATATACACGGAGAGCGTAAAAAAAAACATTACAAATAGGAACACTGCATTAGATGAGGCGGACCTTGCGCGTCTCATATCCAAAAACACATTAACCCATCGCATGTTTCGGTACACCATCGTGCGGATGTTGCTGGACCGGTTCCGCGAAGAAGTGCCGATTCCGCCTGTGTTGCCCACTGCGCGGAATCGAAGGATCTGGCTCAATTTTCACGGACCGGTGCAGATTCCCCGGGATGCGAACGACCCAAAGTTCGGGCAAGCGATCGCCAGAAATTGCGTCGCTTGCTCGTCTTGGAAGCAAACCCGTACCCGCTCCATTTACCAGTGCTGTGAGTGCAAGGTGGCTCTTTGCATACCCTGTTTTACTCCCTTCCACAAAAGCCACGATCTGCGGAGATAGCCACAAAGGGTATAGGCGATGGTGTGCCGAAACTAACTAATGCATATGTATCTATTTGTAATATTTATTCAGTTATTTTCAAATTGTATTTTATTGTTCTATTTATAATTAATTTGTGTTTAGTTCTTTTAAAATGTTATATAATATCTATTTATAATATTTATTCATACGTCTTCGTTTTGTATCACTTCTGGTTCTAGAACGCCCGTTTTATCGTCTTTCTTGGCCTGACCGCTTTCGTATTTGGCGGGTGCGTGCAATATAACGTACATTTTTCCCGTCCCATGTTTTTTTATGGAATCTGACACGGTTGGCTACATCACCTAAAACATCTATGATGTCAGCCCATACGGGATAAAACAAAAACTATGACGAACCATACTGAATATGCATATGTCTAAATGTAATATTGTTATTGTTGTGTGTTCTTTATGGCGAAATAAATATCTGAATCTGAATCATAACACCTGGGTGAAATAGGTGCCATGTCAGTTCTTCCTCTTCGGTCGTGCCAGCTATACTGAACTGGACGGAAAACACGAACTATTCGAATTCGAACACGAACGTTTCGTCCGACCTTTAATTCAGTGCGATGGTACCTGTCATGTATAGGGCTGGTTTTGTTTTACTGCTATTCCACGGACGCAAGGCTGCGATGGACGGTCGCTTTGGCTGGTGGTTCGACGGCAAACCGATGAGCCACAATCCGCGATGCGACTGCGGTGGGGTGCGCAATTCGTATACTCATAAGGTTTTTTATTCTGATTCACGGTCTTTTTACGTTTTCAGTCCGTCCCACAGTGTGTCGCGTAGAACAAGCTAGCTGGACAATATTAGTTGTCGATGTTATTCGTTCGAGAAATATTTTTTTTATTATTTTATCACGTCACTTTTCAGACATGGCTACTTTGCGGTAAAAATTAGATTCACCGCCCCGACATAACCTGTTAGTATGGCTATTCCCTAGAGTGTTTTTATAAGCCGGAGGTGCGGAGGGAGTGCAGCCCCCGTCCGCTGTAACAAAGCGCAGGCGCCCGTGTGAGCCGTAGCGGCTGAGGCTGGTCGCTGGTTTTTTTTATAGGGGGGGGGGGGGGGGGGGGGGGGGGGGAAATAACCTAAAAGTTCGCCGTAAAAAAAATAATGATCTTTTCTTTCTCGATCATATTTATGAAGGACTGCTGCAGTAGTAGATATGTCCCGGGAAGGCTAACATCAGATCTGGCAAGCCTAGCACCAAGGGATTCTCAGTGCGTGGCGCGCGCGCAGTTGGGACGGACATTGTTCTTTGTCATTGTCGTGTGTTCGTTGCGTGCCTGCGACAGTCTGTCTAGTCATGGATAATGAGATGAGCCTGTGTCGGCAGCCGCGGACACGTGATAAGAAACAACATAACCAAAAAAACTAACGTCTCTTCCCGGCACTGGCACAGCAGCCAGCGCCACCACGTGTTCACCACGCTCGACGACGCCTGCGCCGCTCCGATCAGGGGGGTACTGCGAAGATAATATGACATTTCAGAATGTGTACAAATTTCACTTCTCATAAAATGAAAAACAATTGTACGTAATGAAATAATTATCTGGTTAAAAATACTTACTATTCATCACTACTCATTATGGTAGTCAGCAGAGGCAGACAGCAGACAGGACAGCACAGACAGACAGCAGACAGCACAGAATAGGTCGAACGAAAAGTTGTGCAAAGCACCAGCAAACAGCAAAATGAGGGACAGTGCTATTCGCAGGTATGATTATTTTTTTATTTTTTTTTATCCCTTTTTTGGGATAGGCAAAGGTTAGTAACCATACAGCCTTGCTTTAGTACACACAAAATTCCATGCATATATTATTGGCATATTCAAAAATTTAAAAATTTCAATGGTGACTTAGGGTTGCTTCTTCTCCGGAGCTGCGGGAAGTGCAGCCCCGCCCCGTTCTTGCGTAAAACAGTCGTTCATCGGGATTAATCAGTCCCGCACGTTTTCGCCAAAACAGGTTCGCAGAAAATTTTAAACCTATATCCAGTCATCTTCACTGTCATCTTTCTCTGCTAGTATGGTTCCTTCTTGTACTGCCGGCGCTGAGGTGAATGGTTGTTCACTTTAACTTTCAGTTTTTTTTTTTCAATTTGACTGTGTACCTATCATCCTTCTAGCCTATTTTTGTCAAAACCTCTTGGGGAATTTTTTATTTGAGGCAATCTTTTTTAAAAATTTTGTTCCTATATAAATATAGCAATATTGCCGAACTGTCATAGATGGACAATTTCTCTTAAGCCCCCTACACACGTCCGCGTGACTGATTTGCATAATAAAATGGGTCGATGAAACTAGGAACTAAAACTGAGCTGGTAAAGAGCCAAAAAAAGAGCTCAGAGCTAAATAACTTTTTTTTAGAGCTGTAATCTTTAAAAGACGATACTGAAAATGATTACAGACGAAGCTTACAGAAGGCGGACTTATTGCAGGAAGATTTTTTAAAAATAAAAAACGTCAGTAAGTAAATTTTTTATTAAACACACAAAATACATCTTTAATTCATTAAATATATTGTAATAATAATTGCAAAACTTGCGAATTATTCGAAATAAACAAGGAATACTTCGAAAATCAGGGAAGCTTTCCAGGTTTTATACATGTTTATTTAGTATGAAGAGGAATGCGTAATACCTAATGCCACAAGGGTGGATTTGAAGTAAATCGTAGCATCCACAAACATGCTATTTATTTAAATTTCATCAAATTAAAATTCAAAACACGCACACAAAGTATAACTGTTGAAAAATATTATAAAAAAAAAAATGAAGCCTCTATCCATACTTAGTCTGCACGCAAAGGCTCATGACCTTCAAACAACCAACCAAACTATTCCATGCGTCACCAATCAAGTGCGAAGACTTACTTAGAAAAAGGAAAAGGGCCAGCATCGATTACGAGCCCATAAAAAATGCTGACATACCAGTAGGCTATATTGATTATGTTAGAAATTTAGTTATTAATTTTGGAGATACAAAAGAACTACACGAGACCCATATATGCGCAAGTATTTTTCATACTATTTATCATAGTAAAGATTAGACAAAACCACATCTCGCTAAGAAAATAATTTGTCCCATCGAGTTCTCGTCTAAGCTACTGTGCACGGAAATGTTGTAAGGCCGTACAATCAACAAGAAGCCTTGGCTTTAATGATAAGCACAAAATTAACCGTAGCACAGTTAAGAATGGAGGCAAAAGAAAGGTACTGAGACGTATATCCTTCGTACCTGAAACGTCCTAATCGCAAAAAAATTATGCTATCCGGTTGATATTACTGTCACAGAAAATATGTGCGAAGTGAAACTTCAAAGTAATTTGAACCACCACTGTGTCAAACGGCTTACGATAGTGCAGAATGAAGTCATCGGTCGTGTTGTCGGTGAAAACGATAACGTTAAGCTAGAAATGAAGTATAAATTGGGTCTCGAAGGATGTGGAGCTGTCCATAATCTGTGCATAGAAACCACGTACGCCAGAATCCGTCACTTTTTCAATCTCACAGACTTTCATTTGCTCAGTGTCAGTCAGTACAACTATATTGGTTAAATAAAATGGCGCGAAGAAGGCTTCAAAAGATGACGCCGTCGCAGGAGTCGCTGGATAACAACAGTTCTTCGGAGGGAGAGCACCAACAGCGGGTCGGAGACTACGTCGTACCATGGCTTCGGCATGTCATCGCAGCCTATGCTGCTCACCCAGGAGCATTTTTCATCTATGCTTGCGGCCATGCAGCTGACACAAATGGAGATGTTCAACCGAATGTTGTACCGGTTCTAGCCGGCCGGCAGCAGCGCGGGCGCGTCGGCTTCCCCTGGGTCGGACACTCTTCCTTCGGCCGCGTGCGCGCCTCCGGCTCGTCGGAAAGCGAGGTAACTTCGTGAAGTGCACCGCGCCTTTTAGTGGTGCTCCGACTGAATCGGTGGAAGCTTTCATTGACCCATAGAAACGTTTAAAGACTGAAGTGTGTCGGACGAGAACTCACTAAACGAGACTTCCCATCCTACTTGCGGACATAGCTGCCGTATGGTGGCAGGGTGTAGTGAAGACAGAAGTGTGGACACGTGGGCCGATGCCATTCTGTCGCCTTCACTCTGCTTACGGCGAGCGTAAGCCGCCATATAAAATATACCGTGAACTGTTTTCACACGAGCTGGGAGAAGAGAACACAAACATGTTTGTTTGTAATGCATTTGCGTTATTTTCTAAATTAACAAACTCGCTGCCGGAGAGTGTACAACTGGACATGGTGTACCGGTTACTGCACTGGCGTATACGTAAACGTGTTCCACGAGACTTCTTCGCAGCCCATTGCTGGAGCGAGTGCCCATACGGTCTTGCGGTTGATGGGGAGCCTCTACGATAAAAATCATATATTATATATGGACAACTATTACAATTCGCCGATCTTGGTACGGTACTTGAAGACTCGGGGAACTGATTGCGTTGGCACTCTCAGGACCAACCGCAAAAATCATGAAGCTGTCTTCAAGCCAGGGGGAGCACCAACGCCCTTCGCCTTGCACCGTATAGACACGGGTGACCATTAACCGATATCGCTACCACCGTACCGAGTGTCCCCCACCAAAAAAGAAATCATGAGACGAAAAATTGACCAGATTTTACAAGAGGGAATCATCGAGGAGTGCGAATCCGCCTGGTCAGCGCCAGTCGTGTTGGTTGAAAAAGGGAATGTATCAGTGAGGTTTTGTGTTGACTATCGTCTTCTTAACGGAGTCACAATCTCGGACAAGTATGAAATTCCCAACATCCATGACTTGCTGTACGCGACGCAGCCTGGGATGTTCATGAGCACTATTGACCTCAAAGCAGGCTATTGGCAGGTTGAAGTGGCACCAGAGGATAGGGACAAAACGGCCTTCGCAACCTTTCGCTTTCTACACCTACCCTTTGGATTGAAGAACGCGCCATCTACGTTTCAGCGCCTTATCAATAGGTTCCGAGCTGGACGGAACGACATTACAGTGTTAGCATATCTTGACGATATAACAGTGATATCAAGCAGCTTGGAAACACATTTGGAAGATCTCAAGGCAGTATTTGAGCGACTTCGACTCTCGAACAGGAGACCCTCTTCCATGAGCTGAAACAAAAGTTGGTCTCAGCTCCCATTCTGCGCCAGGCTGATTACACCAAACCGTTCATCGTCAGAACACGCTAGCAGCTATGCTATGGGAGCCGTTCTTCCGGGAGAATGTCAGGATGAGCGACCGATAGAGTATGCTAGTCCACTCATCTTATATCCCTTATATTTCAGCACTATTTCCCAGTCACTAAAACGCAATCCTGATGCTATATGGGGCTACTTAGAACCTGTTTTAAGATACCTAAAAGAAAATCACCCTACGATTGACCGCATTCACTTTTATTCAGATGGACCAATGACACAATATCGTCAGAATGTTTTGTTTCTCCTTTTTAGTGAGAAAACGAGGGAAGCAGGTTGTGTTCAAGCAACATAGTCATTTTTTGAGGCGCCCCACGGTATGTGGCGACCGATGGCGTCGGTGGAGTAATCAAAAGGATATTGGATAAAAGAGTTAAAATGGCGATGATATAGTAGATGCAAAGTCTGCATTTGCAGTATTAGCTAAAACTGAAACAACAGTTAAAACTTTTTACGTTACCGAACAGAATATCGAAGCAATGAAAATTTCTACCTTGTTTGTTTTTCTACCAAATTACATGTACTTAAATAAAACTAAGAAAAACGAAAGGGAAAAAGTCAAATGACTACTGTAGTTCAGAGTGATGTTTTATCACGCGTAGCAACCGACGATACACAAATCGAAATGAAATATAAGTGGGGCTTCGATGGCAGCTCTGGCCATTCTAATTGCAAACAAAGATTCGCCGGGACATCCACCGATTCAGTGGATAGCGATATTTTGGTGACGGCAGTCGTGCCGCTAAAAATGATTGCAAAGGTGGAAAATGATATGGCAGAATCCTCGAGCTTTTGCTTGCCACTCAGAAATTATTAAGAAAGAAAATGAACAAGTCGAGAATCAAATCTCTGTGTTAAACCCAACTGTCGTAGATGTAGATGGAAAAAACGTACAGGTTCATCATATTCTGGTTGCTATTCTCATTGACATGCTTGCCTCCCTCCGCGAAGAACTTCAGGTAAATTTTACAGTTAATAAGGTTTACAGTTTTTTCGGAAATCCCCAAAGTTAAGAATATGTTTTCGGGGTCTCCCCGACGGTCCTGGTTGTACAAGACCCACTCCGTAACCTTGTACTGCGGGTTGAAGCCTCTGAGAACCTGGCTCAGGTCCACAAGGCTACTGGAGCATTCAGGCACTAACAGGGCACATTTGATCAGACGTGTCACCTCGTCCTGCCTCTTGACCAAGAGTCTACAACCCTCCCACATGGGTGGCAGGTATGCGACTGTCCTTTTGAGCCAGTCGACGGTATTTGCGTTCTCGCACCATGAAGATAAATGTTTGTCTTTGTAATCGTGAATTGTCTTGTCCCAAAGCAACGTGACGTGCCTCGGCGTCTTTTCTGTTGAGAATATTGATTTGCCGCTGCAAAACACCGCTCGTTTCGAAGACGTTCCTCCTGCTCAGAGTATTGATTACAAGCAAACTTTCACTTCTGATTTCTGGGACATTTTCATTCATAAGTCTTAAGAGTTTTTTTATTCGCATTCGGTCCGTCGCAGCTGATCATCAAACATTTTTTTAAAGGAAGATTAGCCTCTTGTATCGCAGAAAAAATCTTTTCACACAGGATCTCTGCGGTTGCATGACCCAAGAAGTAGGTTCGAAGATGTTTTTCCACAACGCCTTCAGATTGCGTCTCATTGAAATTTGGAGCTCTCTCTGACTTTTTTCATTTGTCGTCTCATCAAAAGCAACCGTATAATAGGAATTGACGGCGTCTTTTATTAATCGCTTCCGAAAATACGGGCCGAGAGCCTCTGTAATGACATACATCGTTTTGGCAGGAGACAACTTTCCGAACATAATTTTGAATACATCAGTAATGTTTTTGTTGGAATTTAAAGAAATATGGGAGAGTACTGTTTTTACTGGTCAAATAAGTTCAGCCTTGACTGCAGTTTTATTTTTTTGGATTTTTTTTTAATTATATTTATAATGGAAGTAGCTTGGCCAACCTGCGTGGGATTCGGATCATTTTTTTAAAGATTTATCCACTTTAATCACAAAGTTACCACACACTGAATTTCATAGTCACTAACCTGTCGACCACGGATGTGGCTCCCGCTGGCCTATTGTGAGTGGACTGTATAAATTGCATGAATCGACTCAAAAACCTTTTTTTTTTCGTTTTGCACTCGCTATAATAAGTTCGCTACAAGAACTTTTCACACGACAACCACCACTCGTTACCATAGCATTGATCAAAGACAATAAAACATTCGTCCTTTACCGACACTAACCGTTGCGGCAATCGGCCGATTATTCGGCACAGTGATTATTTGTGTTATTTCTTTGTCCACAGGGTGCAGCCGAGGCCGGAGGACGAAGAGGGGGCCTCCCCGCGAGAGTCGTCGGAAGACGAAATTATGGGAAGAGTGAACCGACGACGAATTTCGTATCTTCCCCCAGTCCCCGCGACGTTCGAGGGACGCACCGTCAGTGACCCTTTTTTACTTTTTTATGAAACACTCTATTGATTGTGTTGCTCCCTAACAGTTGCGGTTAACAACTGAATAATTATATTTTTGACGTGAATACGTCTTTAAATTTGCTTCCATAGTGGGAGACAATCCAGAAAAGTGATGATAACAAAATCGGGGGATACAGTTTGGTGTTGCAGCTTCATATCTATCATCTACATCCAAAATTTAATTACACCACTGGATAGCTAAAGGATCAAGAATTCTTTACGTAATACGCTCTAGGAAAATATTACCCGTTACGTACACGTATTCACGTAAAACACACGGCCGTGTCCACGACACAGCCACACCCCGATTTTTATTACCCGGCTACGGTAAAGCCAAAAAATGAAGGGTTGTAAGTTTAGCATGTATTTATGTATGCATGTGTGTGACTATATATGTTCAGCCTGCCAGTACTTTAGGTTGTAGCTTACCAGTACTTTAGTATTTTAATAAGTGAGGTAAGTTAAATTCGTCTCATTTGCACCGCATATATATATTACACTTATTGGTTTAAAAGAATGGGGCGTGTAGAAGGATTCGAATAGACAGCCCGACTACAGCATTTTCGATCAACTTTTCTTGTTATTTCCTTCGATATCGTAGTCGGTTTTCATAAATCTATTTTTCCTTTGTCCACAGAGGGTCGCATGCCTTCGCCGGGCCTTCGTCCGCACCAGACGTCATCTCCACTTCGCTTCGATCTCGGCCGCTATCTCCAGGGTCCAGTGATTCAATAGACACCGAACCAATACTGCGGCCACGGAGTATCGGCCGACATCGAAATGCCAGAGATTGGGAAGTGGACGATGAGAGTCTGACGGCGCGGAGTACGTGCGGGATTTGGACGAGGCCGACGACTCGCTGGCCTCGTCGCAGGTTTTTCATTGGTCACAGGACTACTCAACATTCAGGGGCGATAAGTCTGAATTCACCCATGCTTCTGGCCCCACGAACCCCACTACCGACCCTCTAGAGTGCTTCCTCCACGTGGGACGAGGAAATAATTCAATATATGGTGGATCATACAAATTTGTATGCGGCGGAACTGAAGGCTAAACACGAGCAGAAGTTCCCCGACAAAACAAGAGCACAAATCCGCACGTTTAAGCCGACTACAGTCAGTGAAATCTATCGTCTGCTCGGGATATTAGTACAGCAGAGTGTTTGCTCGCTCGGTGCGGAAAAGGAATACTGGTATTCGGAGAATTCAATTATCCAGTGCAACACTCGTTCAGTAATGAGACACGGTCGTTTTATGACGTTAAAACGTGTTCTGCACTTTGCCGAAAGGGCTGAACCTTCCTCAGGTGGCGCTATTGATAGCGAATTGGATAGGCTGTGGAGGGTTCGGCCTATTATAGACCATTGTCGGCAAAAATTTCAAGACCAATATTCTCCAGAGCAGAATATAGCCATAGACAAGTCCCTAATGCTGTGGAAAGGGCCTTTGGCGTTCTTTCAATACACAAAAACGAAGGCCGCTCGATTCGGAGCAAAACCTTCGAGTTGTGCGAGTCGCGCACCGGATATCTATATGATTTTTACGTCTACACCGGCAAAGAGGCTCCACCCCCGGCACAGACTTCTTCGCAGCCCATTGCTGGAGCGAGTGCCCCCATACGGTCTTGCGGTTGATGGGGAGCCTCTACGATAAAAATCATATATTATATATGGACAACTATTACAATTCGCCGATCTTGGCACGGTACTTGAAGACTCGGGGAACTGATTGCGTTGGCACTCTCAGGGCCAACCGCAAAAATCTCCCCGAGGATGTGGCCCGTGTTAAGGTCAGCAGAATGGTAGGAGGAACTCCCATCGCACGACACAGCGGGGATGTCTCCGTGTTGGCGTGGAATGACAAAAAGAATAAGGTGGTGACCATCTCCACCATCCACGACGACAGCCTCGGTGTGAAGTCCAAAATACGGAAGCGTGCGGTTTGCGTGCAGACGGTGAATCAGTTGATCACAATGCGGCAGCCAAACGTGATCCTTGATTACAACAAGAATATGGGGGGTGTTGATATCAAGGATCAACGTTTGGCTTCGTTCCTCCTGGAACGCAAACGGAACAAGGTGTGGTATAAAAACTTTTTTAAACACCTTCTAAACATCAGCATTTTTAACAGTTACATAATTTACACAGAGAGCGTGAAAATATGCACTAGAGCTGAAATAGACGAGGCGGGACTTGCACGTCTCATTTTTGCTAAGACGCTGAGCCATCGCATGTTTCGTTACATCATCTCGCGGAGGCTCCTGGGTCAGTTTCGTGAAGATGCGCCTATTCCGCGTCTGCTGCCCAACTTACGCAATAGAAAGATCAATAAGAAAATATGTTTATTCCGTTTGTCATTAACAACGTGACAGTATTTATTTGACACAGTAATTATTGACATTTGGCAAATTAGTTATCCAAAACAACGTTGTAGTAACAAATAAATCACATCAAACATTCTATTAAATTTTTCGTATTCACATCTACAATGATTCATTATAAGATTATATATAACAATAATATGTTACTAAGCAAAAGTGTGCGTAGTTAGATTAAAACGCTATAGCATTACAATAGCAACAAAGTTACAATGGCTCCATACCTTTGCAACAACAGCGCCACGAAATGGTATTAGTGCGTTTTTGTAGAAATCCGGGGCACTTCGCTCTATCTATTGCTCTGCCCGATGACAACTGAGATGACGCGTTTTCGAAACAACTCGCCAGAGAAGAGACAGCGGTACAACGCAATAATTCTGTCTCTTTCTTTGATTGAATGACTTGGAATGGCGTAAAAATACCGCGTTTTTGCAGCAAATAGATCTCGTTGTGGCGATTTTTTCTACATTACTAGTTAAAATAACCACTTTTTCGAGATAAAACATTGTTACAGCAAATGAGCGATATGTTGAACAAAGCGTTACTATTTTATTGTCAAACCAAGTGGTTACAGTAACATCAGTGTCGTCAACTTTGTCTGTAATCTCATCAGCAGAACCTCGTCCTGTTTTTAGCACTGCGCTAGCGCCAGGTAATAGATTTATCTTTTTATTCCATTTTTTTCAAATGATTACCAAAAAATACTTTATAATTCAAGTTCAGAGGATTTGTTTTCACTATACGTCAGCGACATTACTGCCCGTCCCCAGATTAGGATCAATAGCTGGGACAACATCACTTTATTTGCCAGGGTATATTTCTATATCATAGGAGAATCCAGACATTCCACAAAGAAGAAATGCTTTATAGCCCCATTTATGAGGTTTGGTGGTTTTTTTTATAGACGACCGGCACGGGTGGCTATGCCCAAAAGTTTAAAGTAAGATTAGTTAATTTATTGTTTTAGACTGACGTTTAGGATGTGTTTTAGTAGGTATGATATGTTCATCTACAGAAAGATACTCTTATTTTGGTATTATTATCAGGCGTTCTCGGGTTTGTCCATCAAGTTATACTATTAGATAACAAAATCGACAAAAAATCCTATTTGTTATACTGCTCAATATATATATATTGGATTCGAAAAAAATTATAGGGGTTTATCCATGTAGTTATACCTATAAACTGAGCTACAATTAATTAATATTCAAAGGAGTTTATGATCAGTACTCGATTGGTTCTTTTCCTATCTCAGCGGTCGTCGCCAGTGCGTTCGTGTCAACAATACCACTTCTAAGTGGTGCGACATCACTGCCGGCGTACCACAAGGCGGTGTGCTCTCTCCATTACTATTTTCCATTTTCATCAACAATATTGTTGTCTCTCTTATGTGTTCCTACCATCTATATGCTGACGACTTGCAGCTCTACCGTCACTTCCGTCTCGAGGACACTCATACTGCCGTAGCCCTCATGAATATAGACCTTGAGTCTGTACTCGATTGGGCTGCGCGCTTCGGACTACTCGTTAATCCTGCTAAGACACACGTCATAATCATCGGATCACCTAAATTGTTGGCAAAGCTGGACAGGGATACTCGCCCCGTCGTTGTTTTCAATGGCATAGCTATCCCCTACAGCAAGTGCGTTAAAAATTTAGGGCTTATGATCGATGAATCTCTTACATGGAGTGTGCAGGTTAATGAGGTCAGTCGTAAGGTCTTCGGGAGCATGCACTCTCTCAAGCGTTTGCAAAACTTCATTCCCACTGGCACAAAAATTACGCTCGCTCAATCTCTCTTATTGCCAATTCTAGATTATGCTGATGTGTGTTATCTTGACCTAAATGAGGATCTCCTCAACAAACTTGACCGTATTCTTAACTTGTGCATTCGCTATATTCTCGGATTGCGCAAGTATGACCATATATCTGAATATCGAGCTCGCCTTCAGTGGCTCGATGTTCGTGGTCGCAGGAACTCTCACGCCTTCTCTCTTCTCTTCCGCACACTTAATGATCCTGCTGCTCCCAAATACTTGAGTGAACGATTTGAATTTCTTTCTTCTCACGGCCTGGCTTTAAGATCTGCTGACAACTTACTCTTGGCAATACCGGCTCACTCAAGCTCGTTCTACACGGACTCTTTCACAGTACAAACAGCTCGCCTCTAGAATAATCTGCCTGTGCATTTACGCTCCTCTACGTTTATGAATGTATTTAAGATAAATTTAAACAAACTTCTCCTTTCCTTACCGAAGTAAATGCAATTTATATTACATAAGTACATATCTTTACGCCCCTTCTCTTACTCTCCTGTCATTCAGTTGATTGTGTTGCACAACGGTACCACCGATTAATGTACATATAATATGTAAGTTTATTATATACATATATATTATGCTTATTAAAGTATCTATGTAGTATTCGTACGTAGTTTATCACACATATTTCTTTAATCTAACACATTGTCACAAACTATTCTTGTTCGCCTGCATGTACTTCTCCTACATCCCAAAGGTTAGTTAGAATAGAATGCCTCGCGGCATTAAGCTCGCCTGTTGTACCTAATTTTGATAAATTGGTGTTCAATAAAGAATATATACATACATACATACATCTTGGATCCAATCCGATAACATCAGGCTCGGAATATGATGATTCCAATGCTACAATATTTTAATGTGCCGATGGTTCAGTATCAAGATGTATCTTCGGAGTCGTCACACTGAGACCAAGAATGGGTGGCAGACACTAGCACAAGATCGTGAAAAATGCCGCAAAAAAGGAGTAAATAAAAAAAATTATGATAAAATTACTTCTTAGGTACCGTAAAACGAAGTCAGAAAGTGCCATGCGAGATGAGTATGTGCCAGGAAGTCATTTATCATTCATTTCAAAATTTCGCGTCAATCGAATGGCATCCGTGAATAGAAGAGATTCTCCTAAAAACTATATCTGTTACGCCTAGTCACAATAATTTAGTCATTTACCTGGGAAGTTCGTTCAAGTTTATATGATGTGTTGTTTTTTCGAAAACTTAGTTCACGCGTGAACTTTCTTTCGGTTTGAAAAAAGTATTGCAGTTTGGGGATGTCCAGGTAAGTTATTTCGGTTTCTTATTTATTTACGACGAAATAAATGTAAAAACAAAAACATGTAAAGAATTTCAATTATGTAGGAAATTATAACATCTTATCTGAAATTTCGACGGCTCAAGGGGCGAGTTGGTGCCAAAATGTTTACAAGTTAAAACAGTTTTTTATAGCAGAACTTAATTTAATTTCAGTATGCCGCGCAAGTATGTGCGGGTCCCAGACACCAGGCCATACATGAATTATAAACCTGAGAACCTGGAGCGAGTTCTCGAAAGAATACGAGCTGGTCGTATTTCCATACGAGGAGCAGCTGAAAATACCACATCCACAGGAACGTACTAGGCAAGAAGCTCCGAGCTGCAACTACGAAGACAGGTGGACAGCCAGTGTTCACCGAGGTAGAAGAAGAGTGGTGGCGCCTAACTCTCCGTTGAATGTTCGCCGAAGGCAGTTAGGGGAGCTCTTCAGGTGGTGGACTGTACTTTCGGTTTAATAAATGAAATTATGTAACGTAATGACATGAATGTAAGTGTAAGAGCGCGGTGCGGCGTGCAGTCGCCGTCGCGATGCTTTGCAGAATGCCGGTAGGTAGGCTGCGACGGAGAGGGGAGCTGCTGCCGCCGCCCGTCGCCCGCGCACCTCCCCGCAGTACCGTGGTGCCTAGTGGTCGACGGTGCGGAGGCTAGTGGTCGCGTGAGCATCCTCCCCGCCTTGGAGCGATGGATCCAACTGGATGTCCTCCATGGGTAGTGGGCACAGCCGGGTGACTGCTCTTCTGAGGGTGCCGCTCCGAGTCTTGATGTCCGCAACCCGCGCGACTCCGTCGGAGCCTGGGAACAGCTGGACGACCCGGCCGAGCAGCCATCTCAGTGGAGGTAGCCCGTCCTCCTTGATGATGACCAGAGTTCCGTCCTTCAGCTCGCCGCGTGATGTGCTCCACTTCGTTCGCTGCTGGAGTTCTGTAATATATTCCTTATAATAGCGGTTCCAGAAGTGCTGTTTCAACTGCTCGATTCGCTGGTACCGCTGCAGTCTGGTGGTAGCGACCTCCGTAACCTGGGAATTAGGTAGCATCGTGAGCGAACGTCCAACTAGGAAGTGAGCTGGAGTGAGAGGAGTATAGTCATTAGGGTCGGAAGACATTGGAGTTAAAGGACGCGAATTTAATATTCCTTCTATCTGAACGAGAGTTGTGTACATTTCTTCATATGTGAGGTGAGTTAATGATAGGACACGTCTTAAATGATGTTTGACAGATTTAACCGCTGATTCCCACAGTCCTCCAAAGTGCGGAGCGCGCGGTGGAGAGAAATGAAATTTAATCCCTTGATCAGCGTTGTATCGTATTATGTAATCGTTATTTGATTTGAACATTGTTGATAAGTGATTTGAGGCCCCTACAAAATTGGTACCATTGTCTGAGTAGATATTTAGGGGTTTTGACCTCCGAGCTATAAAACGGTTTAATGCCGAAATGTACGACTGTGTAGTCATGTCGCTGACAAGCTCCAAGTGGATGGCCTTAACTGCAAAGCAGACAAAAACACATATGTAAGCTTTGAGTAGCTTACAACCGCGCCCCTTGCGGTCAGCTATCAAAACTGGTCCGCAATAATCCACACCTGTATTACAACAACTGTATATACAAATAATATATAAATAACATATATATAAAATACTGTATAACAAACTCTGCTGTTGTGCGCTGCTCTGGGAGGTTGCCCATTATTGGTTGAACTGTTCTACCCTTGAACCTGCAGCATTTGACACAATTACGAACAGTTTTTCGAGCTAGGTTACGCCCTCCTAAGGGCCAACAACTTTGCCGGACGGTGGCTAGTAGCAATTGAGGACCTGCATGCAAAAGTTTGACATGAAGATTTTCGAAAATTAGTTTGCAGATATGATGATGTCCTTGCAGCAGTACAGGATGTTTAATGTTATAATCATAATTTGAATTATTGAGCCTGCCTCCTACTCGAATTAGTTCGTCCGAATCAAGAAAGGGATTTAACGCAATCAATCTGTGGTTCGAAGAAAGCTTACGACCATGTTTGAGAGTGTCGTATTCTTCGCGAAATGTTTCTAATTGTGAGAGTTTCAGTAATGTCTTTTTTGCACCATCTAGCTCAGAAACAGTAAGAATACCTGACCTTTTATTTGTTGGGTTTCGGCAGTTATCAATGAATCGTAAGATGTATGCAACAGTGTGCTGTAATTTGTTAATGTCAGAAAACGAGTGAATGAATGAAGTATTGCCTTGGGTAGCGAAACAATCTTGCGTGCAATGTGATTTAATTTCTGGTAGTTCGGATAGAGGGCGCTGCGTCGGTTAGTCAGGCCAAGCAAGTTCGTCGTGTTTGAATAAAAAGGTGGGTCCTGACCACCAAAGTGACGAGTGTTTTATTAAAGTGGCGTTCAAGCCTCTAGAGGCAATGTCGGCTGGGTTGTCTTTGGTGGGAACGTAGCGCCATGTATGTGTACTGGTCGCTTCTTGGATTTCGGCCACTCTGTTTCGAGTGAACGGCTTCAGCTCGTTAGGTGAAGTTTTTAACCAACTCAAAACAATCGTGGAGTCACACCAAAAATATTGTTTTTCGACAGTGAGTCTGAGTGCGGTTGAAACCTTTGTGGACAATCGAGTGGCCAGGAGGGCGGCGCACAACTCAAGTCGAGGGATGGTGGTAGGTTTGATAGGTGTTACTTTACCTTTAGACGTAAGTAAGTGGACCTGTATTGAACCATCTTGGCTGATTGAGCGAAGAAAAATGCACGCACCGTAGGCAGCCTCGGATGCGTCACTGAAAATATGCATTTCGATCCTTTTAGGTGAATCACAAATCACTCTTCTAGGGATGTTAAGAGTGTCCAACGATGGTAATGTTTTAACAAAGCTGTACCATAATCGTTGGATTTCTTGAGGTAAAGGTTCGTCCCACGAAACCTTGCTAAGCCAAAGCTTCTGCATTATTATTTTTGCTTCCACTATGCAAGGAAGTATCACACCAAGGGGATCAAATATTTGTGCAATTGTAGATAAAATTATGCGTTTGTTTATTTTTGGGAAGTTGAGATTGATGTTAGTGGGGAATGAAAAGTTGTCTGTTTGGCTGTGCCAATTCAAACCTAATGTTTTGGATTGCTCCTTTGCGCCAAAATCTAATGAGTCAGCAGCTGATGTGCTGCTTACCGTGTGCAATAAATTTGCATTGTTCTACCGCCATTTTCGAAGGTTGAATTTGGCTGCACTCAACGTCTTTGTAACGCCTTTCGCTAAGTGTATTAATTGTTGTTCTGTGTCTGCACCTGTAATATAGTCGTCGACATAGAAATCGCGACGAATTGTTTCCGCTACCATTTCGTCAGGACACTCATAGGATAATTGGTTAAGACAGCGAGTAGCTAAGTATGGTGCCGAAGCGGTTCCATATGTGACTGTGTTAAGAGTGTACACCTTAAGTGACTCATCTTGTTTAAAGCGCCACAGGATTTGTTGAAGTGACCTTTGCTCTTCAGTTAACAAAATTTGCCTATACATTTTTTCAATGTCGGCCGTAATGACATATTTATGCTGCCGAAATCGAAGTAGGATCGAAATGAGATCATCTTGTATAACTGGACCGACCATTTGGATGTGATTGAATGAGATACCTGAAGTAGTGGTAGCAGAAGCATTGAATACGACTCGCAGTTTAGTGCTTGTGCTTGACTCTCTAATTACACCGTGATGGGGCAAAAATAGGAAGGTAAGCCGTTGCTTGTGTGATTAAAATAGTTTGTGGTTTCAATCATATGTCCTAGTTGTATATATTCGTTGATAAATTCAACGTAGCTGTCCTTGTATAAAGAGTCTCGTGCTAGTCTTTTTTCCAGTGAGTAGTATTGTCGCTTGGCTTGCTCAAAGGAGTCGCCTAAAGTTTGAGGAGATTCCTTGAGCGGAATTGTGACGATAAACCTACCGTCTGTCTGACGTTTGGTACTTGTAATGAAACTGTTTTCGCATTCGCGTTCTTCTTGTGACAAGGAGTGCTTGGGAGATATGCTATCTAACTCCCAAAATCGAGAAAGTTGAAGTTGAATGTCTTCTGAGTCTTGTAACAAATTGCAATGTACTGTCTTTGTAGACGTACCCTTGTCGGGGGCGTTGGTCCCTGAGACCAGCCAACCGAGCTTCGTCTGACGAAGTGTAGGTTTGTGTTTACCTAAACTTATCGCTTCTGACCCTAACACTTCCCAGAATACTCCAGACCCGATTAGAATGTCGACCGGGGACGGAATGTAATAAGAAGTATCTGCTAGTTGTATGTGTGATGGAATTGATACGGCACTGGTATCAATGTATGAATGGGGTGTTGATTGAGTGATATTGGGTATGACATAACATGAAATATCTGTGTTGTATGATTCTATGCGCGACTGTATGTTGACCTGACACCTTTGAGTTACATGACTTGTTTTATTGTTGATTCCTGAAACGGAAACAGTTGCAGGTCGCGCTTTTAGGTTGAGGAATTTCAAGAACTGCTCCGTGATGAAGCATGACATGCTGCCGTTGTCAAGCAAAACCCTTGCTGTGTGTGACCTACCCTGGTTGTCCTTGACCTTGACGAGTGCAGTGGACAGGAGAACCTGTGCGTTAGTTGTGGAAGTAAGTGAAACACTGTTCTGGAATGGGCTTGGAGGTTCGGTATCGGCGTGCAACAAAGTGTTGTGTTTATTTGGACAGTGTTTGCAATGACCTGATCTACATTCAGTCGCCCGATGCCCTGGCCGAAGACAGTTAGAACAGATTTTAAATTGATTGACTCTTTCAATTCTAGATCCAATGGGCAGTCTTAGGAATTCGGGACAGTAGTGTATGAAATGTTTTTGTTTACACAATAAACAGTTGGGTGATGTGTTTGTGTTTTGAGTGATAGCAAAGCTTTTTGTTTTTGAGTTTGACTCTCTAGCCCCTTTCGGATTTGAATCTTCCAGAGTCTCCAGCAAGTCGGCTCGGTCGCGTAGGTATTTGTTTAAATCTTTTAGTGTCGGTGAACTAGTGAGCGTGCCTCGAAGCACCTCCCACTCCCGACTAGTGACCGGGTCAAGCTTACTTGAGACCATGTAAATAATCATTGTGTCCCATGAAGTCACAGGTTCGTTCAATGTTTCCAGTGAACGCAGGTGTTTTGTATATGTGTCCAGCATGTGACGTAAGGCTTGCGATGACTCTTCATTGATTTTTTCTATATTGAATAATGAGTGCAGGTGATTATTTACTAATAATCGTTTGTTATCATATCTCTCTAAGAGAAGGTTCCACGCAATAGCATAGCTGTTGGAAGAGAACTCAATTGATTGAATGACCAACAGTGCACTTCCCCTCAGAGCAGCACGGAGGTAATGAAATTTGTTGATCGTATCTATTGTTTCGTTGTTGTGAATCAGTGAGACAAATGTGTCTCTGAATTCGAGCCAGTTTTGATACTGACCGGAGAACTGGGGTAAGTCAATTGTGGGAAGTTTGACTAATTGTTGACGGCTTGGCCCACCTGAACTATGGATACCTTCCTTAGAGCCTGCCAGCGACCGATCAGTCTCCGGCGGCGCCGGTGCGCGGTTTAAGTTGACTAGTTGTTGTGCTCTCGACACCAAAGAGTAGTATAGGGTGTCGAACTGCTCACGCTCGATGTACTGCTCATCTGGAAAATCAGACAGTAATTCTATTTGCGTTTGTAAGTCGTCGTAATCCGAGTGCATGGTTGCAATTTTCGATAAGCGAATGTCCAATTCGCTAGTTTGCAGATCGCTGAGAATGCCGCATGATTCTAGAACTTTCAGAAAAGTTGTGAATTGTGTTAGTTTGGCCTTATAAGAGCCTCTTTTTTTAATGGATTCCTTTAGATCGCCCATTGTTCCGAAATAGTGATTTTAAATTATTTTATTTTAGCAAATATAATTTTGTATTTTATGATTGCGGTATTTAAGATTTGATTGGACTTGTAATATAAGATAAGCAATGGGCACCTTGTTCACGAAGCAGACAAGTGAAAGCGACCTGAAACTAGAACTAAAGCGATTAGTTTTCGTATATTTAAATGAACAGCGATAGGTACTTAAATTTTGTTTGAACAGGTGAGTCGCAGGCGTGCGCTCGAGCCGGTTTGGTTTCGGCGCGCCGATCTCCGGGCCGAACCTGTGTGGGTAGACAAACAAATTTATTAACAGAAACGAACTAACGCTATGAATGGACGAAGCTGGATGAACGATGCGTATTTATTGATTGAAAGGATGATGATTGAATGAATGAATGTAGCAATTTGTTGCAAGCTGATTTTAAGTTGAATGAAGACATGCACACAAATAAGTCAGATAAATTATTTTGAAGCAATAATCGTGCAAAGCAGGAATGTGATATAAATATGAATGAATAACGTGTCGTGAGAATAATGAGAATGAGACTGAATAGGAGAAGTGAGGAGATGGGAACGATCTCACGCCGCCGCTGATGTGCTCAACCCGGGTGAGATGTCTTGAGGTGGAGGCTGCCGCCGCGCCGCGCGAGCTGTGTGCTGCGCCGCGCTGGAGCTGTGCGCTGGTCGTGCTGGGCGTCGAGCTGGATGCTGTCGACGTCGCCCGATGCGCTGCCACGCCACCTTGTCTCGTTCTACCTTCACTACTCGTGCGTGAGAAGATTCCGATGAATCGCTCTGCTGGTTGGTAATTCTTGCGTCGTCCGCAGTTTCGCCGCGCGTGCACGCCGCCGCCGCCGATCTCGCTAGGTCGCGCGCGCGCGCGCGGCCGATGATCGTAGCTGGGTACTCGCGCGCGGCGTGCTGATTTATCTCTTCGGTTCGAATGGACCATATGGTGGCGCCTAACTCTCCGTTGAATGTTCGCCGAAGGCAGTTAGGGGAGCTCTTCAGAAAAATGCGGTGGTGGACTGTACTTTCGGTTTAATAAATGAAATTATGTAACGTAATGACATGAATGTAAGTGTAAGAGCGCGGTGCGGCGTGCAGTCGCCGTCGCGATGCTTTGCAGAATGCCGGTAGGTAGGCTGCGACGGAGAGGGGAGCTGCTGCCGCCGCCCGTCGCCCGCGCACCTCCCCGCAGTACCGTGGTGCCTAGTGGTCGACGGTGCGGAGGCTAGTGGTCGCGTGAGCAAAGAGTCATTGATCGCGCACCTCATCGCTAGGGATTCCCCGTTACGAAGATGGAGTTGCGCCTCATAGTAAAGTCCTATATTGATCAAAAAGGCATCCAAGTAAAAAACTTCCAAATGAATGTACCTGGTATGCAATGGACGAATTCCTGAGTGTAGATGAGAGCATGATACCTTTCAAAGGTAGATCAATGCTAAAGCAGTACATGTATTTTAAACTGGTAATAAAAAGGGGTTTCAAAGTTTGGCTTTAATGCTGTGCTCTAACCGGTTTTTTTTTTATGTAGTCCGGTATGGGTGGCTTAGTCGGAGGGGCCAAAGCACATGCTCTAACCAGCCAATATCACCTCCGAGAAGGTAGGTAGGTGCCATACCGGAGACTTCCCTGGATTGCTGGCTATACTGGACTAGAG
Organism: Nematopogon swammerdamellus; assembly: GCA_946902875.1. Lineage (NCBI taxonomy): Eukaryota > Metazoa > Arthropoda > Insecta > Lepidoptera > Adelidae > Nematopogon > Nematopogon swammerdamellus. Next base: position 19,056,658 of record OX336354.1, on the reverse strand, counting down.
GAGGCTATATGGTTGCAATGGATATTTATGAAGGGAAAGACAATACAACAACAACTGCTGATGCTGGTTTAGTAGAAAGAGTTAAATTAGAACTCGGCTTACCGGTGCGATGATGGCGAGCGCATCGCTGCAGCTCGACGTTTCGAGTCCTCTATGGGACCCGTTCTCAAGTAGCTCCTCCGGCCAGCACGTCGCTGACAGGAGTTAACGTTTACAACAATGAGTTTATTAAAAAAAATACTTTTATTATTTAATAAGTATTTTAATTACGATTCACTACTTTAATTCTTATCGCGCACACGCTGCGTAAGTATGTACGTACTAGCGTACAGTCGAAGAGTAAAATGAATGTCGAGTCGGGGGGCGGCTGCCTTATATATTAGATCATATCTATGAGCTGTTCCTGGGTGAACGGCCGGTGGTCGCATCCGTATCCTGTTTACATTCGCCGCGGACGATGATTACAAGAGTCCGGGTTGGTTGTGATAATTATGAGATTTATAGCATTGTTTGTTTGTCTAAAAATATTCTAATCTGTTTCCTATTCGTTATCGTCTAAGAGGGCGGTTAACTTCCCCCTGCTAAAGTGGAGACCGTTCCTAAGGGGATGGTCACCGTCTTTAAGTCTAATTCCTTTACTGGAGTGGTATAAACATTTTGCTTCCTTCTTATGAATACATAATACATAGATGCAATTATTATAGACGTTATCACTAGGGTTACTAAACTATGTAATCCGGAGGTGATTCCAGTCTCCAATCTGCTGGGCCGGTCTGCGAACTTTTTCATCTGGCGAATATCTGCTTCTAGGTCTTCGTTCTCCGGTAGATAGGGTAGGGCGACGTCTTCCACACGTAGTTCTGGTATGTTTACTAGTTGGAACTCCTCTTTAGTTGATACTGTAGTGAAGAGAATCGCCTGGTCGAGGTGCTGCTCGCATTCGTCGGCGGCTATGACTGCCGTGCCTTGTATGGTAGTTGCTGTTGTGGTACCGTCTGGGCAACTCTTTTGTAGGACTGCTGGTGTATTTCTAAAGATCCACCTGAGATTTGGATTCACTTCACAATCGTAATATTCGGGCACTGAATTTTCACTAGAGTACAGTTCGGGTTTGGTTTCTGTAGTACGATGTCTCGGATGCAAATGCTGACTGGTGTTAGCTCCTGGCTGCATACTGCTAGGTTGTCGTCGTACTGCTGGTCCTTCTTTTCCTTAACTTTTGTAAGTTGGCTCTCGTAGGATAGGATGGTTTCAGGTTTGGATATGGGGTATTCACATTGTTGGGAGTTCTTTTGCAGTAATGGCATTACTAAAGTTCGCTTATACATATTCTTACTTACGGTTCTTAAGTATATTATGAAGTATAGTTCACCCTTAACTCTCTTAAATTCTATGCTACTTCTAGCTTTTATAATATCTAGGTTCTTAGTGGGTAGCTTACCCTCCGGTATTCTTTCTATAGCTTCGTTTAATACGTGAGAATGCATTATTGTATGATGAAATATATTGTGTTCCGCGAATGTCTTGGCTGTAGCTATCCTTTCTAATATATCTCTAATTTGCATTGCTTGCCAGTTTATGTTATATACGTTATCTATTAAGTATTCTTTTTCTTCCATGTTTTTTGTGACTTTATTCTGAGCAAGAGTTAAGTTCTTTAATTGGTAGTTAAGTCTCTCAGCGAAGTCGATAGTAAGAGAAATACTACTTTGTATCAGTGTTCGTTGTTCTTTTAATTCTTGGGTCATTTTTTCTAAGTCGTCGTTATCAAGGTTTCCTGTGATTGACTTAATGATTGATCCTAGCCCATTTATTAGTCCTCGTTTTGTTCTAGTGTCGGGGTTTAAGTGTGTGAGCAACTCCCGGTTCTCGGTTATCATATGATTGATTTGATCGAAACGCCCTATAAACGAAAGAAAGATTTTGTTATCAATTTGGAAGTGATTGCTAAATATTCGGTCTGTAGTTATCTGCAAGGTGTTGAGGGCTGTCTTGATGGGTTCTAAGTCCATGGTGTGTACGATCTTCCATGTTCCGTCCGTTATTCGTGCCGTTCCTTGATTAACTTGCAGGAAGTAGTCATGTTCTCCGTGCACGAGCGTCAGTGTCGTTAGTCTGAAACGTCGGGTTCTGTTAGTCTTGTCTTTATATCATTCATGTGTATGCTACGTATGGCGTTTCTGGTTTTAAACTTTATTACATTATGGGGTTCTAGAGAAACTACTTCATAGGGTCCTGCGTAAGGCGGATCTTTTTTGTTTCGTGAGTGTGTTTTAACAAAGATTTTATGTCCTATTTCGATGTCTAGGTCTCGCGTCTGTCGTTTCTCTTCTTTACGTTGCAACTTGTCCTTACCCTTTTCTATATTTTCTTTAGTTAATTCGTGGAGTCGTTTTAACGATTCTTTCAGTTGAATGTTAAAGTCATGTGTTTGTACTTCCTGGTTTTCAAGTACGTCCGGTATTTCAATGTGTGCTCCTGTATGTATCTCTTGGGGGCGTTTTTGTGTTGTGCTATGGATTGTGTTGTTATATGCTAAGATTGCGAGTGGTATTAAGTGGGTAATTTCTGAGGATGGTCTTTCTAGTTGTAGGATTCTCAGAATTTCTATGAGGGTTGAATGTAGTCTTTCTACGTCCGAATTAGATGTATGGTGGTGGGGTGTAGTGCAATGTGTGTTAACTCTATTCAATCTCATCATGCCTTGGACAACTTGTGACTGGAGTATCGAATCTCCGTCCATCGTGATCTCTTTTGGGGGTCCTAGATAAGTGAAACATTTTACAAATGCATTAGCTATTTCTGTCCCTGTGGTGTCCTTAAGTTCTGTCGCGGTTGCATGTTTGGAAAAGGTGTCTATGGTTGTGAGGAAGCGTGTCCCTCGGATAGTAAAGACATCCGCATGCCACTTTTGCATTGGTCTCTCTGGTGTCTCTGTATGTTCGAGTCGTTTGCGTATGGGATGTCGGTCATATTTAGCTTGATTGCATATTACACATGTTTTTATGAATTTTTGTGCGTCCTTGTTCATGTTTGGCCAGAAATGGGTAGTTTTAATGTCGTTTATCATGGCATCACGTGCAGCATGCCTGTTGTGTGCTAAGTGTGCGTCCATTAATATACCTAACTTCTCTTCCTCGGTGTTCGGTTCGTTCAGCAGTTTTGTATATCTAATGAGCACAAGTTGGTCAGGTTTGAAAGTTTTACGGTATGTCTCTGAAAGTATTTTATAAAGTGATTCGGATGGTATGTACATATTATAGCGGGGCTTATCGCAATATTCTTTAATGGTTTTTATAAAGTCTTCACTTTCTGTTCCTATAGTAAATGTTACTTCTATATTTTTGTCATGTTTTTGGACCTCGTTAGTATTTCCATATTTACAAATAATCCTTGCTGTTTTTGGGTGTGGATGTTCGTGTCTGATTTTTATGCCATGTGAATCGTCATCGTGATTACTGTGGACTGTAGCGGCTGTAGATGACGGTACTGGGTTAGGGGTTCCTGTTGGCGGGTCTCCAGTCTTGGTCTCAGTCACATGTAACTCGACTCTAGACAGTGCGTCTGCCACATGGTTACTAGTGCCTTTGGTGTGTCTTATTTCAAAGTCATAGTCTTGTAATCTTAGTCTCCACCTTGTCAGTTTGGCGTTAGGTTCTTTTAATTTACAAAGCCATGTCAGGGGTTGGTGGTCTGTCTCTATGATGAAGTGTCGTCCATAGATGTACGGTCTGAACTGTTGGAGGGCCCATATGATTGCTAATAGTTCTTTTTCTGTCGTATTGTATTTAGTTTCAGTTACAGAAAGTGTTCGCGATATGTATGCTATGGGGTGACGATCTTGCGAGATCACTGCTCCAAGGGCCTTGTCACTAGCATCTGTCGTTACGATGAATGTTTTTCTAAAGTCGGGATAACTGAGTACAGGTGTGTCTATTAGGGTTGCTTTGCTGGCTTCAAAGGCTGCTATATATTGTGGGTTATGGTTGACAGTACTGCCTTTCTTAAGTTGGTCCGTAAGAGGTTTCGTTATCTTACTTAAGTTTGGGATGAAGCGCCTATAGTATCCTATCATTCCTAAAAATGATTTTATTTGTTTCTGAGTCTTAGGTATTGGGAATTTACGGATTGCTTCTACTTTCTTGGGATTCGGCTGGAGTCCTTCGGGTGTGAGTATGTGTCCTAGAAACTCTATTTTTGTCTGGAGGAACTCGCTCTTATCTGGATTTACAAATAAGCTGTTTAGTCTGAGGGTACTGAGGATGGTTTCAAGTCTTTTAAGATGTTCTTCTTTGGTTTTCGAGTATATTATAATATCGTCTAAGTATATTAAACAAATCTTTCCTATGTGATCTCTGAGTACGTCATTCATTAAGCGTTGGAAGGTACTTGGGGCGTTCTTAAGGCCAAATGGCATACGGAGAAACTCGTAATGACCATCAGCTGTGCTAAAGGCTGTTTTCTCTATACTGTAAGGGTGCATTTTGATCTAATGATATCCACTAGTCAAGTCCAGGGTGGAGAAGAGAGTATTTCCGTTCAATTGTCCGAAGATGTCCTCTATATTGGGGAGTGGGAACCTATCTGTTCTGGTCCTTGCATTGAGCTTACGGTAGTCTATAACCATTCGCCATTTTACAATTCTGGATTGATCCATTTTTTTGGGCACGATGTGTACAGGGCTACTCCAAGGGGAGTCGCTATGGCGAATGATGCCTTCTTTAAGGAGCTCGTTTATTTGTTTGGTTACCTCCTCTTTTTGTACCTGTGGCAGTCGGTAGGCTTTTTGATAGGTGGGTTCATCCTCGAGGAGTTTAATTTCGTGTGTCACTTTGCTTGTGCATCGGTTACCTAGTTTAGTCACGAATACGTCTTGATAATTTTCTAGTATTGATCTGATGTCGTTTTCACCTTCGATATGATGTAATTCGATTACTGTGTCATGAGTCATTAGTCGGTCATTGTCCTGCATTTCGAGGGAGGCTTTCATTTTCCTAAGGAGGTCTGCACCTATGAGGATGTCGTATTTGCTACTAAAATCAAATATGTGGAAAAGCATTTGGTGGTCTTGGTTCCCAAATATTTTTTTCCAAAACGGGGTTTGAACTGCACCATTGTGTGTAGTGAGTGAGTGAGCGGTTTGTACTGTGAATTCCTTATCTATTATGTATTGTGAAAACTTATCATTACTGAGGCGAGGGCTCATGAACGACCTCGTAGACCCGGTATCTATTAGGGCTTTGCATTGGAGGGATGGTATATTAACATATGGTAGTCCTCTATTGCCTGTATTGTGGAGAAATATCACAGCTCTTCGGTTGTAGCTGCGCCTATTGGAAAATCCTGCGAGTCGTCAAAGTATTGTGTTTCGTCTTCGTTTTCGTCTGCTACTTCGTCTTCTGGTGTCGATTCGTCTTCCTGCTCATGGAATAGTTCCTCGACTATTTTGTTGTTACCTACGTAGACCGGTAGTCCGCGGCTTGGGGGACCATTGCGCGGTGCTGTACGCATCGTCACGTCTGCGGCTGGACCTCCCTGGGCCTGGAAAGGGGGAGGCCCCGTGCGGCGTTGTGCACTGGAAGGCGATTGTGGATATGTGTGGCGTTGTGGTTGTGTGTGCTGCCAATTATTGGTGTATTGTTGCGGTGGGCTCGCACGATTATTTTGCCAGACTGGTTGGTATGGGCGAGGCGCCGGTGGTGCTGGTCGGAACGGGGCGATGTGTTTTGGCGGTTGGGTTTTACGCGATGCTTCCTTATTAGACACCAATAGCCCATGTGCCTCGAGGAGTCGAACCTCTGCGCACAAATCCACGTAGCTGTTCTTTATATATTGGCACTTGAGCTGGTAGGGTAGGCTTTTCAACAGGGCGTGTTTAGCGTTGGATTCGTGTGCTTGCATCAGGAAAATAATTTGACCGTTTTCGGGGAAGTGTTCCCTTAGTCTTTGCTTAATAGCGAACAGTAACATGTTTAGTGTGTGAATAAGGTCTGAATGTGTACCTGTCTTCTGAGCGTTGATAATTTCTTCTTGTAATATTTCGATGGACTTGCCATCACCGCAGTGCAGTCTGAGTGCTTCTTTAACTACCGGCCACTGACACATGTGGTCTGTGCATGCGATTATATCTTGTGCTTTCTTTTCTAGTCGCGATAAAAGTTGGTTTATTATTATCGGCGTATTGCCGTGTACATTTATATATTGTTGGCATGCATTTAAGAATCCGTATAGGCGGTCGGGATCGCCATTAAACTTTGGCACGCATTCTATACTTTGAGCATTATACATTATTAGATTATGGTCTATTCCTACGGCCTGAGGGGCGTTATCCCTATTTGCCATTCTGCTTACAACAGTTTTACTTAAAGGTTAAAAGGGATTTCTCTGTTCTCGTCGGATGGGAGAAAGGAAAGATTTTGCCAAACTTACAGTGAGGCGATGATGATGCTCATGTTGTCGTGGTCGTCAACGAATTTATAGTGTGGGCTCGTTCCTCGGGTTGAAGTCTGGAGAGACACCACCGGGTGTCAGGTAGGTCGTGCTGCAGGCCTCCGTGCTGGAGAGGCCTTTTGACTGTAGCTCGTTCCACTGAATTTTAACTCGGTGTTTGTTGAGGCTTGCCCCACGTTGGGCGCCAGTTAACGTTTACAACAATGAGTTTATTAAAAAAAATACTTTTATTATTTAATAAGTATTTTAATTACGATTCACTACTTTAATTCTTATCGCGCACACGCTGCGTAAGTATGTACGTACTAGCGTACAGTCGAAGAGTAAAATGAATGTCGAGTCGGGGGGCGGCTGCCTTATATATTAGATCATATCTATGAGCTGTTCCTGGGTGAACGGCCGGTGGTCGCATCCGTATCCTGTTTACATTCGCCGCGGACGATGATTACAAGAGTCCGGGTTGGTTGTGATAATTATGAGATTTATAGCATTGTTTGTTTCTCTAAAAATATTCTAATCTGTATCCTATTCGTTATCGTCTAAGAGGGCGGTTAACTCAGGAGACGGTGCGGGACTAAAAACTAAAGTAGAAAAAGTTGTTATGAGATTGACACGGACTTTTGTTGGCCTTGGTTTTTGCATTTATTTCGACAGATTTTTCAATTCGTTGACTCTGCTTACAAAGCTTCTCCAGAAAAAAATATTTGCATGTGGAACTTTATTAGTTTCTCAAATGAAAATGAAAAATATTTCATTTGTACCGTGTGGGGCCGGTACTTTAAAATAATAGCCCCACTGCATCTCTCCCCGTGTATTTCGTAAAAGGCGACTAAGGGATATGACTCCCTTCTTATATCACTAGGTGGTAGGGTTTAACCCGCCCGGGTTGATACCACCGCACTGAATGAAAGGTCGGTCGAAACGGCTGTGTAAATAGTTTGTGTTTTCCGTCCAGTTCAGTGTAGCCGGCACGACCGAAGGGAAGCACTGACGGGGCACCAAGTTCACCCGGTGTAATGGGCTGACATCACGGATGTTGTAGGTGATGTAGCCAACCGTGTCAGTTTCCAAAAAAAAGATATGCTTGATGATGATATCGGATTGGCCACGGGTGATTTTGACAGTGTTATGGATGAAAGCGTTTCTATTACTAGTGGAAATACATGGGCAAAAAATGTGTAATAATTGTATCTAACATGTATTATCCAGCGTCAATTACAATTGTGAACCGAACTAACACGGTTGGCAGGAAATAACAATTCCTCATTAAATGAGGAGTAAATTTAGCACCTGTTTGCCACATGCCAAAACTTTAGGCAAATGGTATCGCAACATCGATGGCGCTCCAGGTTTTACTGAAGAATCCTTCACATTATTAAAAGCAGATAAAGGCAATGTTATTTGCGCGCTGATTGCAGATGAAATGGCTATACGCCAACAAAGTATGTGGAACCGAAGTCAAAATCACGGTTATGTTGATATGGGCACTGGTGTAAATGACACTTTTGTATTAGCATCAGAGGCATATGTGTTCCTATTGGTGTGCTTAACTGATCACTGGAAACTGCCTGTAGGGTAATTTTAGCGCATGGCCTAACAGGATCCCAAAAAGCGAATTTAATATCGCTATGTTTAAATAAATGCCACGAAGTGGGTATACGTGTCGTATCAAAAAATTACGTTCGATCGACATGCTTCGAATATGACGGCGATGGAAATTTTAGGTTGTCGAATAAATGATCCCAGAAATTTGAAGAATACCTTCAAACATCCGTATTCAAATGACGATGAGGATCATATGTATAAATTGATTAGAAATCATTTCGAAAGTAAAAAGATGTTTCTATATGACGAAGAAAGTTAAAACTAAACAAATTGCAAGACAAAGAAGGCCTCCATTTAGCAAACAAAATAACGAAACTTCATTTAGAGTTTCACAATAATATAATGGAGTTTTAGGATGGAAGTGAGATTATTCACTTTAGCCCATTGGCCTGCAGTCGCTGGAGTTTTGGATGCGAGGTCTCGCAGGAGCTCGAGGTTGTTCCTCTCTCATAGTTGTCAAAGAATCTGTCATCCAAAAGAGAAACAAGCTTACTGAGGCTTCTCATTAGGAGCTGATCCAGAGCCTTGGGTTTAATACCCAAAGATATCAGCCTAGCGATCCATCGCCCCTTTCTAACTGCAGGAGTGAAGATCGTGTTTCCCTCCTTGTCAACAGATAATACCCCGTACTCACTTTTGTATGATCGTTCAAGATCAAACTTGTTGACATCCCCCAGAAAACGTCCGGAGGTGGGTTGGGAGTCTGCTGACGGTGAAGGTCTTGGGTCATAGTGAGGAGATGCATTCTGGGAGAGAGAGGCCATCTGGAGGATCTTGGTATCTGTCATTTCCATGTCATACTGGTATTAACCTGATTCCAAGATGCGGCCAAATGCTTTAGGGTCTCTTGATAGGCTGTCTGCTGCTCGTGGGCCCTGTTTACCATCACTGCTAAATCTGTAGAAGTAGTAGTGATTGATGACACCGCCTGCTGGCAGCTTCTAGCGGCTCCGACCTGAAATCCTACCAGAAGAGAGCGAATTGACCAAAACATGGGCTGGAATCCACTGTTGATGGAGTTTGTGATGATGTCTCGGAACTGTATTAAGTCATCGCCTGTCTTTCATGATGAAAGGAAGACAGACTCTTTATACATGTCAGAATTTTTGAGTCCAACGGATCGGTGAGGCTAATCAAAAGGTTCTTCAATTTAATGAGCTCATTTTCTGGGTCTGTGCAGATTATATCTGAAGGGCCTGCTTCCTTTGAGTCAGGTGTGGTTGGGGTTTCCTGACGCTCTGGTAGTTCTTTTGATTGCGCCAGGCGTCTATTATCAACCCCAGCAGTCTAATGGACGGCTTGATTTCTACCTGTACACCGTCCATCAAAAACAGGCGCCGATCATCCTTGAGCTTTTTTGTCACCAACAATGCGTGGGTCTTCTGTGGCGCAAATTTAAGCTTGTTGGCAACTCCCCACCTGGAGATCTCCGAGAGGGTCCCGTTGACTTGCGTCTCCAGTTTTTGGGAGTCCGGATCGCTGAAAATTATGATGATGTCGTCAGCGAACGCCTGAATGTGTATACGCAGGCCAGCAATAAGATCCAGAAGAGAGTGCAGGATAATATTCCAGAGCAACGGCCCACACGTAGAGCCCTGGATGCATCTTTTTTTCGTTGCTCTGGAAGCCTCAGCCCCAGCATACTGTACCGTGACCGTGTGGTCACTGAGGTAGCTGGAGATGAGGCCGAATAGATTACCCGGACACCCCTTCCGCAAAAGTTTCGCCCTGATAGCCGGCCACCAGGCATTGTCGAACGCTCTAGCTCTAGATCAAGTGTGAGTCGAATTCGCTCACTGAAGTTTCGGCACTTCTTGTATGGGGACCCCCATAATTTTTTACATTTCAGTTTTTTTTTATTTGTTATGTCCGCCATAATAATACATAGTCTGTGAAAATGTCAAAGGGCTAACTATTAGGAAACCAAAGATACATCAGTAGGACAGACAGCCAGCCAGACTGTAAACGGTGTAGGCTTCCGTACAGAGTACGGATTCCGAAAGATTTAATTAATTAAAGTGAACATATTCTCCTAAAGGAGGTTCCCTTAGGAGAATATGTTCACTGCATTCTGATTTCAGATTACACAATGTAGCCATTCATGTCAATAGGTAAAACGGTGCACCTGGTAGCGCGAAGTTCCCGCTATGGGTTCAGCAGCAGCGGGCGCTGCAGGCACCATCTTCAGAGTGCGCTCTAACTTATGTCTAGAGACACTAGCGCAACCAAGTGCTTCCTGGCAAGGCCCTCTCGGATCTTTAGCACGGGCGGTGTACAACGCATCCTCCGTCTATCGCTGCGCCATGAAACCGTTCTGGTTCGCGTTTAGTCTGGCTTCACTGCCCAGCCTCCACAATAAACGCGTGGCAAACATCTTCTCCACTACTTTGCCGAGCACTGGGGGCAGTCCTAAAGGCCTGTAGGACCTTGGATCAAAATAATCGCCTCTACCGGGCTTCGGAATAATCCGTATAACGGCTGCCTTCCACACCTTTGCTCCCTGAGGCAGACGTTAGCCAGGGACAGAAATAGCTCCCTGTCTACGTTGATTGCTCCTTCTTCGAGTATGTCGGGCTCTGCTTGCGTGAATGGCGGCTCCTGTTCGGTGCGCACAGCGTCATGTGTGTCAACAAAGTGTCTGATTCGGCTCTGGACTGAGGCCTCGCCCAAGCTGGAGTCCTGTGGATAAAACGTCTCGGCCAGCAGTCGAGCCGAGCCCTCAGGGTCGAGTAATACACTTTCTTATCCGGGGTTCTTATAGCGGGTCCTCCTCCCTCATCTGTTAGTGCAGTTTAGGGATGTCTCCGATTCCTTCGTCTTCTGCATATTACTGGATAGGGACTGTCGTATTCATACTTGTTGGTTCTGATTTCTGTCGTAAAACTACGTTTTTTGTGGTAGGTTCTGATTTCTGTCGTAAAACTACGTTTTTTGATCAAGTTTGGTTTGCGTATTAAATACAAAGTTCCGGTTTTCTTATGACTTATACAGTATAACATAGAATTAATTAGACAATTCGTAATTCAATTTTTTCTTTCGCTGGAGTACTCCAATTGAATGCATCTCGAGGCCGTCCGCGGCCTCAGCGAGGGACTCCACCTGCGCCCGAACGAGGGCGAGCGCCTTCCACATGAACTGCCGGAACACGTTGAATTCACCAGCTAGCGAGGAGAGCTCCGGCGGCTTGGGAGCGGACGATTTGAGTTGAGCTTCGAAAGTGCTCATCCGCTCCTCCACCATCCTCTGCAGCTCCACTATGCCTGCCGCTAGTTCTGTAGCCTTCGCCATTCCGACAAGCTCAACTTTTCAATATTGTACTCACTGTTAAAAAAATATATGTAGTGTATATATTTATATCAAATCTGGTGCAAAGGAGCTGCGGCGAGTGACACCTTCATGGCAAATGATGTGATAAAAAAAATTATGTTATTTGTATTTTTCCAATAATTATAAATTAATATTTGGCAGAGCAATAATTTTAAAGGTAGTGTTCGCAACTACCCACAGAATATTGTATCCTTCGGCCGCCGGTGGTTGTGGATTCTGATTTGTTGCGGTTTCAGATGGGGGCGTCAGTGTGCTTAGTTAGAATGTTCTTATTTTGTAGTAGTAGTATTTTTGTTTCGAGTCTTATCGCCTCCAACTCACTCAAACTCACTCAAATGCAGTTGCTCCATACAAAATTTGGGTCTACCATGAAGACTTTTTGGAGTACTCCGATCTTTCTTTATGCGGTGGATAGGTTTCGCTGAGACTCTTGTTCGCGCTTGTTCTGGAGTATTCCTTTTGTAGATGAATACTCCGTTTCATTATTCCTTATGGATTACTCCCTTGTATTTATTTTGTTAAGGTTAAGATAGATTTTTATATTTGTTCGTTTTCCTCATTATTAAACTTATGTAAGTTATGAATTTTTCGGCTTTGTTTTTAGATAGGATCGCATACCAGTTTTCTGGATTTAGAGTGTCTTCGATTATATTTTCAGTGTCAAACCTTATCATGGCAAAACGAGGGCATATAGATATTATGTGTTCTATACTTTCTTAAGTTTCATCGTCACATATTCAATATTATTGTTTGTCGTGTAGTTTGAATCGGTGTAGATATTTGTCTATGGCTCCATGTCCTGTGTATATTTGGGTCGTTTGAAAGTCCGTAGGGAATTTTTTACAGTGTTTTGAAGGCGGATTTTATTTTTGGGAAGAACATTTTTGTAATTTTTCCCTGTTTTGATTCATCACATTCCTGTTGATAGAGTTCGAGTGAATTTATTCTAGTTACTCTTTTCACGTACGAAAGGGGGAAACTTGAGTAGTGAGGAGCGGTCTTCATTCTTGATGCTGCTTGTTTCGCCAATGAGTCTGCCCTCTCGTTTCCCTTTATTCCCATATGTGCTTTCAGCCAAAACAGTTTTAGTTCACCACACTGGTTTCTTATTTGGGAAATGGTGTCACGTATTTCGCCCGCTATGGGATGTATGTTTTTTGAATTTGAGATGAGGTCCAATGAATATCGTGAGTCACCAAACAGGGATACTTCTGAAGGAGTTATTTTTGTAAGAATCCATTTAGCAGATTTATTTTCCTCCAACATATGGAGGATTTTTGTTTCGCCCCCTAGTGGAGCGCGGTTTTTCCATGATCTCAATCCATTAATATGGGCTTACGACTTTCTTTTGTCTCGATTCGAACTCAGTTGCGCTGTGCATAGAATCCGCGTTCATATGCAATTTTTTTTGTTTTTTATGGAAACTGACACGGTTGGCTACATCACCTACAACATCCGTGATGTCAGCCCATAACACCGGGTGCACTTGGTGCCACGTCAGTGCTTCCCTTCGGTCGTGCCGGCTACACTGAACTGGACGGAAAACACAAATTATTGTTTCGACCGACCTTTCATTCACTGCGGTGGTACCAACACGGGCGGGTTAAACCCTACCACCTAGTAAGGTAAGAAGGGAAAGGGACCTGCAATGTTACGTGGAATGCGAACCACGGTCAGCCTCCAACGGTCGAGCGGTCACCCATCCAAGTACTAACCGCGCTTAGCAGTGCTTAACAACAGTCGCCCGACCGCATCACTGAGCTACCGAGGCTGACAAGATATTTGTGAATTGATATATGTGTGGACTCATCCAGTAACAAGCTATATGGTTGGCCTTTTATGTCTTCCTTCAAATTGTCTTCGAAGTACGGGCCCAGTACATGCTGAATTATGTTGGTACATTTAGTGCGATGGAGTGCGATGTGCTCCTCAGGCTTATTATCTGCGTTTACCATCTCGCTTACGTTTTTTTTTGTTTTTATGTAAACCAACATGGGTGGCTGTGTCGAGGGACCAATGGCACAGTCGACAGGGCCAAAAACCCCTCTCCTCGCGAAACCACGCTCAGTGAGGCGCCATGCCAGCAGATTTGCAGACTGTTACTAAGCTGTCGAATCCCGTTGATACGACGTTTGAAGATACCCAGGATAAAGGAATCAGGAAACACACTCGCCGGGAGACAGTTCCACACCCTAGCGGTGCGACAAAGAAACGATTTTGAGAACCGATGGGTTCTCAAAAGCCCAATGTCAACAACCAAAAGGCTCAGTTTCTCTGCGGCGAGTGCTGCGAAGATAAGTTGGATGGCAAGGAATAATGAACGCAAGTTCCTCCGAGCAGCGTCCATGATACTCGTAGTACCTGTAGAACAGACTGAGTGACCCTGCAAATCGTCTGCGACTGAGAGACTCCAGATCATCAGTCAGTTTCGGATGATCCACCACTCGTATACTTGTGTGCTGCGGTGAACAATGCCATTCGGCATTTCTTCGCGGACACTGTTGTGGTTCTGGCAGGGACTGGCTTGAATGGCAGCTGAGAATTAGTTTGTCACCAACTGTAAAATATGTTACTTAGAATAACACTCCCAGATAATAACTATCTCCCAGAACATATATTTCGAGATATCGAGTGTTTTACAAAATGTACTATACTATGGCTAATTCAATAAAAGTCATACATTCTAATTAATGTGATTTTATTATAGGTAACATATCAAATTTTTTATACGTAGAATATTCTTTCACTTAAACAGTGACAGTACATCAAAGATAGCGAGCTGGAGGCCATGCGCGAGGCATATCTGATGGGATGCTGATGTAAATTTTCACATCTTTATCATTACACTCGCTCCGTCTGTGGTCAGGGCACAAATATCAGAATCAAGTGAAAGGTCTTCAAGGTGAAATCTTCCTCAGCCTACACTACACTACGCTGCACACGAGACACAAGTAGGCGAGCGCGAGCGGCAGCACCGGTATGACACCTCTATTGTGAGTCGTTCTTTCAGGTGCTCCAAGCATGTCTCCTCGGGCAGTGGTCCAGTTGCTCGAACTAATCCCAAGTTTATGAAGTTTTCAAATTTGAAGAATTGGGAATGTAAATTTATATTTACATATCTCTTATTTTGGACTGATGTCCATGCGTTGAGAGTCAACGAAAACTGAACGCCGGATTTTTGACATTGAAATTGACCAAAATTCAGTTAAACGTATATTCGTAAGCATCTTTTGCTGATGAATCGTTTTTCAATTCGTGTGCTTCCTGCAGCGATTCTTGGACATTCTCGAGGTTGAGGTTAAAGGGTTTCCTTATCAATTTGTGATTCATGTTATCAGAAAAGTTTTCTGGAAAGTATCTCCCAAATTCATCTGCCAGGCTCTCCAGATGACTCACAATGTTTCCTTTCATTTCTTCACTACATGCGACTTGTAGACCTGCAGCGAACTTGGGAACGGTGTGTAGTTGTTATTCAGAATACCCAGTTTCCACAGATGAAATTTTTCGATAAAAGCTTTAATAGCGTCATGGTGTGTGATTAAATTTGCGTTTTTGTTACCTTGTAATTTTAGGTTAAGATTATTCAAACATTCGAAGATGTCTGCTAGATATGCCAATGTTAGTTGGAACGCATCAGAGGAGAATGAAGCAAGCTTATCTGTCTTATTTTGGTGCTGAAGAAACATTTTTACTTGTTCTTTCAACTCGTACAAACGAGCAAGCATATTTCCTCTCGACAGCCAACGTACTTCCGTATGAAAGAGCAGGGTCTTATGAGTTGAAGACATATCATCACATAGAACTGAGAAAAGTCTTGTGTTCAGAGCACTGTTCTTTATATAATTTACAACTGTAATTGTTAATTTTAATACTCTGTTGTTTGTAACTCTATTGAAAATAACAAATCTGCCTTTACCGTACCATCTTCGCTTATGAACCTGGAGAAGACCAACAGCTGGCAACACTGCGCCGAGTCAGTGCTTTCATCACATCACATCACAAGATGAATATATGGTGCAAACTACTATAGATTACTACTACTACTACTATAGATTACAGGTTCCTTTTGTTGTAAAACTTCATTATTTATTCCTTTCACTAGCATAAAGTTTTTTAATATTTTAGTATTTTTCGGTAGTTGGTTCGGTAATTGTCGAGGTTGCAGCACCAGTCCATCCATAAGATTTTTTTTTTCTTTAACTGTAATAATAATATTTTGTTATTTTTTTTTCATCTGTCTGAATGTGGGCGTTATAATTTAAAATATATTTGTGATTTAGTGGAGCATAAGATTCGCTGTGGGTTGTTCTTGTTGGAGAGTCGATTGCTCCGGCTCGGCTCCCCCGGTCAAGTTTAAAGAGTGGACTTGACGCTGGTTTTGCGCTAGATTGGTATTGTTATGCATTTTGGGGTTGGAAACGGGTTGGGTCCCGTGGTTGCTGCCAAAATTTGTTAGGAGCTTGAGGCTTGCTACGGCAAAACTCAGTAGAATGCGTAGTGGTTTTACAAAAGCTACAATAGTATTTATTGTTTCCTTGTTTATTTGATAAAGCAGGGTTAAATTTACTTGATTGTTCTGGTGTGGTAAACGCAGAGTTGTTTGTTTTTTGTTTGTCGCCATAGGGGCGTGAATCGGACGTGCTCGGTCGTGATTCGTAATAAAATTTCCGAGCTCCCTCCTCATCAACGGCAAGTCGGAAAGCCTTCGTTTGTTACTAGGTTTTTGTGACCTTACCTGGTTACGTATTCAGTACGAATCATATTCAGTACGAGGTTGTCGTATTCTTTACCGGTTGTAGGGCTGGCTGCGATCTGAGGTGCAGTCAGGAGTTCATCCCTTAAGGTGGTAAATTTGTCGACAAACGCCTGGACTGTGCCTTTGCTTTGCTTAGTTTGTTGCATTTGTGATAATATTTCAGAGGGTTTTTTACGCTTAGTCTCGAAATATTTTTTAAATTCATTTAAAAATTGTGGAACGTCGTCAAATTCCTTAGAGTTTGCGAACAGATCCGCCTTTCCTTCTAGTTGTCCTAGAATATAATTTTGGAATGACCCCGAAGATGTGTGAAGTTTGAAGTGGTTGTTCGGGTTGCGATACTGCTTGCGCGGGATTAGGCATTTTCTTTTTTCCGCTTCGCAGGTGAATTTTAAAAGAGGTAAAATATTAAAATAGGATTTAAATGAATGAATGAATTAATTATTTTTTTATTTTCATTAACTTGATTTAGTTAAAGTATGGTAGTAGTATTTAAAAGAAGGGATTTTGATTTGAATAAGGAAATGAGGGAACTCTTGTGCAAAGTAAAAAATTCTTTGTGGACTCGCAGTAAGAGTATGAAGAAGATTTTCATGGTGCCTTGCTGGTGATGAGCGGTGTTGCCTTGCTGGTGGCTGGTCGATGGTGAGCAGATTTCTTGATGTGCAGCGGCTGCGCCAATTGTTACGTGGTGGGCCGATGTATAGTCAGCTCCGCCAAGTATTGTACGGGGATGTTGTGTTACGATGGGGGAAAATAAAGTTTTAATTTGAAAAGAAATTAAATATTAAATTATTCCCGATTTTAATAAAACACTAATGAATTAACAGATATATTATACTACCGGGGCGGTAGCCTACAATATAACTTTGGGGGGAAGGGCCTTGAGTGAGCTCTTTGGTAGAGGATCGTGGATGAACTGAAGTTTCGGGGCGCAGCCCGAGTTTATATATGGTTGCACAAACAACATGATCTTGCTAAATTTATTTATTCAATTATTCCGCCGGTAGGAAGTGCGTAACAAAGTGGCGTACGTGACCAACTTTCTATGGGAAGAATGTTCTAGAACCATTTTTATCGATCATGTGATGTTTGCTCATGCAACTATCTATTCTGTTGCGTCTTGGAGCGGCGATGTGTGAGGATTTGGTTAGATGAAAAGACGGACGACTTCTTGTAGCTGACGTTTATTTTTCAAGAGTGAGTGACAGATGGGTTGGCAGTGTTGGTAGTAATTGCGAATTGAAAGGTGAAAAGGTCGACTTGACTTGCTTTATCGCTTACGCATATCCTTAGTGGCATTAACAGTGCGTGAGCATCTACAGCATGCTTCAACATACAGTGTGTATTATAATAAAGGAAAAAATATATAAATGTATAATCACATAACATCACATAACATAGGTGGACAGAAAATTAAATTACAAACAAATCGTGCTGGAAATTTTTTTTTCCCCTCCCTTTTTTAGAAGTGGTGATGATTTAAAAAAAAAATACTCTTCTTGAAAGTAAAACGAATCATGTTTCTAATATGAATAAATTAACAGTTAATAAACGTAGGTACAATTCACCGAAACTATTCACGAATTTTCGATCAACGTGGTCTCGATCAACGTGGTTGCGATCAAGGGGGACGTAATAAGGTTTGCAGACGAAAAGAGGCAAAATATTCGTGAATTCATAGAGCAGTTGCCCTTATATACCTCACACTACAGAAGTGGAAACACAAATGTAAAATTCTTCAAATCTGGTGTAACATTAACCACAGTATATAATTCCTATAAAGATAAGTATAAGACAACGCAGTCAGTTCGTCATATTAAAAAAATTATTGCTATGCCCATTTTTAACATTAAGGTAAAAGTTTTAAGCAAAGACAGTTGCCAAACATGTGACCAACTTAAAGTGCAAACGAAAAATTCAAATACAACTGACAGACGAGAAACGCTAGAAGAAATACACAACATCCATCGGCTAGAAATCAAATGACAGCTGATATGGAAAAAGCTAATAATGAAGAAATCACCGAGTGCTTAACGTTTAACATGTAAAAGACTCTGCCACTACCAAGGATACTGGTATTATATTTTACGAAAGGCAGCTATGCTATTATAACTTTATCATATACCGTGCAAAAACACATCAGAGCTACTGTAATACATGGATAGAGGGGGAGGCGGGTCATGGAACTCTACGACTCGTGGAGCACAGGAAGTATGTTTGTGCCTTAGGAGAAAATGCCTGGATAATTCTTTTTTTCGTAACGCGCATATACAAAAAAATGGAAATTTTTCGAAACAAAAATCTTCCCTAATCTTCTTCCGTTAGGAAGGGTATTTATTAAACATTATTAATACATTATTTAAACAAAATGCACTGCAAACTGTAAGATCTCTCTAAATCCAGTTCGTGTGAGGACGCACCAGCCAATGAAAAAATAAAACTTTTATTATGAATTAATACTACCCTAAATGCTATGGCCGCTGGGCTAAATCGTCTGTTTTTCAGCATCACTCTTCCTTTTTAGGTGTCGTTCGTGAGCCTCTTTGCGAGCGTTGATTTTTCTTCTTCAGAAGCACTATCAAAGGAAGTGCATCCCATTCACAAATCTACTACTTAGTACCGTATAAGTATTATATTATAGTAACTTATAAATAACTAACCCATACTACCACTCACAAGAACGGGGGTGACTATGATTCCGTGGGAGGGAGGAAGGACTTTGATTTGGGACGCGACATGTGCGGACACCTTCGCCCACAGTCATTTGGAGGGCTCGTCTCGGTTGGCCGGTCAATCTCATAAACACTCAAAATACCTAGACCTTAAAAGATATTACGAGTTTGTGGCCTTTGCTGTAGAAACTCTTGGTTCGTGGAGTACGGACGCGGTCAGCTTCTCAAATAAACTGGGGAAGCTCCTGATTGATGCGTCCGGAGACCGTCGTGCTCGAGCTTATTTTAAACAAAAAATAAGTATAGCTATTCAGAGGGGGAACGCTGCATCCGTCATGGGGACCATGCCCTTGTCCCCCATGTCGGAATACTTTTATTTGTAAGTATTTTTATTCTTTTAGATTAGTGTTTAGTTTGTAGTTTTGTAAATATTTTATGCTGCAATAAAGTTTTTGTACTTGTGAAAAAAAAAACAGCATAAACATGAATACTGAAGAATCTGGCCACTCTGCCTATTTTCATTACCTATATCTGGTGTATAGTGCCATAGTAAATTTTGATATTTAAATATATCAAGTCAATTCAACAACAATTAGTAAAAGTTTATTACAAAGAAATATAATAAGTCATATTAAAAATCTAAAGATACAAAGTGTATCCAATTGTCAAAGTTCTTTAGTGGGATGAACGAACAGTAGTCAGACTCTTTATTTTTCGAATTTTTCGAATTTGGAAAAAAAAAAAGTCGGACTTTGACAAAATTATGGTCAGCTAAAGCATACTTAACAGTGTAATAACTCTTTTCAATTAACATTAGTTTCATTCGTCGTTTAAAATTATTATCATCTATATTAGTTATTAATTTACATTGGACAAAATCATTTGCATCAGCCCAGTTCAAGAAACAAACGCTGACTTTGTTCCGGCCGATATGTTTTATTCCATCTTCTACGATTTTTCCATGGAAGTGTTGTTCCATGTTTGAAGGCAGTTTATTATAAAATCTAAAACTATTAAAATAAAGCTTTTTGAAGTTTTAGATAATGTATTGGTATGTTGCATCAAGATTTTTTTACATTATTGGTATGGGTACGCTTGAAGGAATGTCTATTATTTAATGTTTTACAAAATTGGTTATTACATATTATGCATTTACGCAGATACGTACCTGATCGAAATTTTTGACAGTTTGATTTTTGACAGTGGAATTTATATATATCTTACCTCCATTTCCAAATCCACAAATTCTGCTGTTGCGTATCCAAGGCTCTCGGATAAGAGCGACTGTGCTGTCGTGTGCCTCAAGCTGTCTGCGAAGTGTGACCGTCAAAGATTGGCTGTGCTGGAGGTTACACTGTATGACCTTAATTGTGTTCAGGGGAGTGAAGGATACGGTTTCCTCCTCCCTCTCCACAGCGTCGTCCGATGATGAATGTGTCGATTCCTCCTCCTATATCCTTGTGCCCCAGCTCGGTTGGGGTTGCGGAGGAATGGGGGAAACCGACGTAGTTCCTTCCGTATTACTTACTGTTACCAGTGGGGTAGTGTCCATCGGCACTACTTCCACCTGGTCCGCTGGCGCTATTGCTGCAGTCTTCAGCTCCGGGTCAGTCGGACGGTAGTCGCTTAGGCCATCTTTGTCGGAGACGTGAAGAATGACGTATATGGCAGGTAGCTGACCGGAAGCTTAACTGCCTGCCTCTCTCCATGACCTTTTCTACCTCGTCCTTGGGTACACCCAGGGTGAGGAACATGCCTGGAGAGCGTTCTTCAGGTCCGTAGGCCGTTATATTGTACAGGGACCAGTGATCGATCCTGCACTTTGCGTTGAATGCGTTGAGAAATAGAGTATAGAATTTCTTCCATACAATATCTCCAACATGGATAAGTACCAATGGTCTCTTCCGCAAATTATAACTTCTCGCGTTTTTATCGTAGGCAACTTTTAAATTTCTACGCACCTTTTCATATATAATTTTTAATTCACCGAGGCCTTCCGAGTGCGGCAACCGGCTCGCTATGTCGACTGACATAGGGTCGCACGCGACTCCCCGATAACTTTTACCTGAAAGGACAATCTCCCTCCCGTGAATTAAAAAATATGGCGTGAACTTGGTCGCCTCATGCACGCTGTTATTCATTGCATTCTGTACAAAGGGTAAATGCTCGTCCCATGACCTATGATCATTCCTTTACATACGCCGATAGGTTATCGCCTATCACTCTATTCGCTCTCTCCGTGGGATTAAATTGTGGATGGTACCTCGCGTTAAAAGCTAATTTCGGGATTTTGTATTTAGTAAAAAACCTACGAAACTCAAGTCCGGTGAATATAGTCGCATTATCCAAGATAATCGAACGCGGCACCCCATGCACCAAAAAGACGTCTTCCTCGACTCGCTTAATTACCGCGGCGGCGTTGCCCTTTCTCAAAGGAAATAAACACGTATATTTGCTAAAATAGTCACAGACCGCCAATATAAACACAAATCCTTTTTTCGTACGAGGCAGAGGGCCCAAGAGATCCAGTGATATCAGTTCGAACGGCTTGCTAACTAACTTAGGCTCGCCCATTAAACCTGGTCGTGCTTCGTTGGTCGGTTTATTCGCCAAGCACACCTCACACCTACGCACGTAGTGTTTCACGTCGGGAAGTAACCGTGGCGAATAATAACGTAACGCGATACGCTTCACCGTTTTGTTCACACCGAAGTGACCTGCTGTTTCAGCGTCGTGGTTAGCTCTTAAGACCTCCGTTCTATCCTAACGTGGAACCACTTGCTTCCATGACGTACTAGCTTCTAATGCGTACTTACTGCGTATATGTTTATATAGCACTCCGTCCGTCAAGCTCCAGTTAGGGTACTTCTGCGGTGTATAACGGCAAAAATCACTGCTAGGCACTCCTTCTCCGTAACGCTGTAGTTTATTTCCGGTTTTGTCAAAGCTCGCGACGCATAAGCTACGACACGTTCCCGCGCTTCCTCCATCTGATAGATGTACGCGCCTAGGCCGCAATGAGAAGCGTCGCATTGGACAAAGAAGGGTTCGCTATAGTTTGGACATGACAAAATGGGCGCTGACACCAGCGCTTGCTTCAACTCGTTGAACGACTTTTGAGCGGCTTCGTTCCACTCAAATTTTCCATTCTTACTTGTTAACTTGTTGAGCGGTCTTGCCAGCGTGGCGTGGTTCGGAATGAACCGGCGATACCATGATGCCATACCCAAAAATATCTTTACCCCTTTCGCCGTCCTAGGTGCCGGGTAATCCACGATTGCCGCAACCTTGTCCGGATTCGTTCTCAGACCGTCGCGATCTTCGACATAACCTAAATAATTTAATTCATTAAGACAGAAATGGGACTTGTCAACATTTATCATTAGGCCCGCTCCTTTCAGTTTCTCACACACTTTATTCAGTGTTGCCAAGTACTCATCGAACGTTGGGGAAATCACTATAATATCGTCCAGGTAAACAAAACCATTTTCATGGAATTCAGGACCGAACAGTCTGTCCATGAGGCTCTGCAGCGTGGCCCCGGCATTACACAAGCCAAACGCCATGCGTTTATACATAAACAAACCGTGCTTAGGAACCGTAAAATCCGTTTTTGGCATGCTGTCCTCACTCAAGGGTATCTGCCAGTAAGCATGCTTTAAATCGAGCGACGACATAAAGCGTGCTCCTCTGAGACTGTTCAGTATTGAATTCACATACGGCAAAGGTTAGGCAGACTTACGGGTTAGCGCGTTTAACTTCCTGCTATCCAAACATGGACGGTATTCACCTTTTTTTTTTTAACTATTACTATCGGCGAATTCCAAGGTGAGTCCGATGGTACTACTACGCCTAGTTCCAACATCTTATCCAACTCCTTGTTCAACACGTCTAGCATAGCGGGTGACATGGGATGGTACCTCTGTTTGACAGGTAAGTTTTCGCCCGTGTCCACATGCTCCACTAAACTAGTTCTACCTAAACTTCCGCTTTGCAATTGCTTGAATTTACCAATGACTTTATTTAATCTATTATTTTGTTCTAAGGTCAGCTCACACCGCTGGTCTACCTACTCTATGGCCGAAACATTGCATTCTAAATTTTTAACGGTTCCCATGGAAATGAATTTAAAAATATCCGGATATATTTTAAATTTAATCCAAAAATCAACGCATAATATTAACGGCGTCACTATCGACTCGATAACTATCGCGCGCACCGTTCCCGCGATTCCGTTATACCGTATCGGAATGTCGATGTAACCTCTAGCCTGTTGGCGAGCGCCATCTGCCGTGAAAATATCTAACGTTTGTCGCGAGTTTTCTACAAGCTTCAAACCGAATGAAAATAACCGTTTTACGCCTTCGCTGTTGACGATCGAACAGATTCAGATATTTATTTCGCCATAAAGAACACAAAAATAACAATATTTCATTGAGACATATGCATATTCAGTATGGTTCGTCATAATTTTTTATAATGTTCAGTTCAGCAATCTATAAGGAAGAACCGGGTAAGAAACCTCAGAGCTTTTTTTAAATATAACATACGTACTAAGTTTTCATTATGTTAAATATAACATACTATATCTAAGCAAAAAATTAAAAATATTAAGTCATAAATATACCCATTAAAAAAGATAATAAAATACAAAACAAAGAACATAGGGTTCAGTCAAGTTATTAATAAAATTTGTGTTTATGCATATAAACAATTTGATTTGAATTATCAAAGTCAGCAGAATTTTTATTTACAGTAAGAAAAAAATTCACGAAGCCCCAGAATATATATGGTACTAATGTTATGCATAGGGCACACTAAAAGTTTCCGGAATTGGCCACTTACATAAACAATATTTAAAAAGTAATTACAACATTTGAAAATGGAACTCTTTGGCTGTAGAATGCAGTTTGTTTCATCTGACTGTCAATTATTTTTCCATTGTGGCGCCATTTTAAAAATTGCGTGTCTACATTAATATAAATTTAACCCGGGAAAATTTTCGTAGTATGATTTTCTACCATTTTAAGTATAATTTGACAGCTCATCAGAGCCTCGCTCGGCTTCAATCTGCTTTTGGCGATGAAGCACCATGCAAGACGACTATTTATTGCTGGTTTGCAGAATTCAAGCGCGGTCGTGTCAATCTCAGTGACGAATCTCGCGATGGTCGCCCGTTCACCGCTGTGAACAACAAAAACATCGATGCTGTGCGCCGTATGATCGAAACAGACAGGCATGTGACCTATCATGAGATTCGGGCATCTTTAGACATAGGCATGAGTCAAATACAATCAATCCTACACAAACATTTGGGTGTGAGAAAGCTGTGCTCGCGGTGGATCCCACACAGTTTGACCGAGGCTCAAAAAACCAACCGCGTCACTTGGTGCAATGCCATGCTTACCAGATTCAACAAAGGCGCTTCAAATTTGGTTTGGGACATAGTAACAGGTGACGGCACCTTGTGACTTTTTTCTGTTCCCAAAAATTAAGAACCAATTACGCGGTCAACGATTTTCATCACCAGAAGAGGCTGTCGAAGAATATGAAAAACACGTTTCTGAGGTCACCACGGAGGAGTGGCACAAAAGTTTTCAAAATTGGTTTAATCGTAATAAAAAGTGTATTTACGCAAAGGGAGAATATTTTGAGAAACAATAAATTCATTTTTGACCTTTAATAGTATTTTATTCTTATTAATTCCGGAAACTTTTAGTGTGCCCCACGTATATTCAAGTTCAGCAGATAAAAGTATGATTCCGACCGCTTTGAACGTGCCATCTATGGAAGATATATTGAAAAAAATATATCAAGATATTCCGTGTCAAGCGATGGGTGTACCGAGAAAAAATCCTATATATTGGTGGTATAGAGATGACGGAAACAGCGCACACGGACAAGGTGTACTTTGTATGGATAATATTGTCGACCGATTTCTAGTCAGTTGAGTTGATGAGTTGGTTCTTTCTGTTACCTTTTCATGAAAACTTGCCCAGATATTAGCAGTTTGGGGTGCGTCGTTATTTCTGTCTTCCTCTGTTACTTCTGGGATGGCTATGGGTACTATGCTATGTGTATCATGCATGGTCTTCTGGTGTACTGTGCCTGAGTAAAGCTGAAATTTCATCTTTCAACAAATTTTCAGCTACATCATAATGCGACTCTAGTCCAAATGCTGCCTTTTTGAAACGAGGATCCAATATTGTAGCTTTAGTTGTGATTTTGTTCGTTTCGCACCAGCCCAGGCGTTGTCTCAAGAATTCTATAATACTTTTCTGGAACTCTATTCCTGTAAAAGTTATTGGTAGGTATATAATTTTTACTGAAATTTGCACCCCACGATACAGAGGAATTATCATAGACATGGTCGGGTAGTTTCCGCCAGACAGTTCCACGGTCATAGTTTCTGTCGGTTTCAGAAGGTTGACGCAATCTTTAACCATAATTTAATCATAATCGTACTGCAAGGGATGTTTTCTGCGTAAATGTTCGTTTAGATTTGTTGTATTTCCCCAGAATTTCAGTCCTTTATTTTGCACACATCGCACTGCACTAATTTTTCTGCCGTCTTAGTGAAAAAGTCCCACGCCTTTGCCTTTTTACTGGAAGGACGCATTTTGCGAATTAAAAAGGAAACTGATACACTCACTAATAAATATTTATGTATAACTTAGGTAGATATAAATAACTTAGGTAGGATAGTTAATCAAACACCGCATATTTTAGGCATTTCTTTTTACACTCAGTCGAGCGAGGGTATTTTTAAAACTTGCTGGCACTTTTATGACCAAATTACGCACTATATACGTTTAAATTATTGCAATGATTACACTTTATACATTAGAAAGCCTCACCGCTCGCCCCAGTACTTACACCGGAGGTGGCCTCCACCACTCACCAGCACAGTGAAGGCGCGCAGGTGGACCGGCTGCTGGCGGCGGAGGGCCTCCTCACGCCTTCGAGAGACCTTCTTCTTAGCGGGGACGACTTCCGTGCGCTCGTCGAAGAGATTCGTGCGTTCCGCGCCGACTTCCGCGAAGTTCGCGGACTGACGGAGGAAATACGAGCGTTCCGAGAATCGATTGGCATGTGCCACGGACTAATCAAGGACGTGGAGCTCCGCATCGACGGCATCGAGGCGCGACTGAGAGAGGCCAAACTGAGATATGTATTTCTCATTAGATCCAGTTTTCAAGGTGTGGATCTACTAGGAACTTCTTCTACTGAGATGTTCTTGAATCTGGATTCCCGATCTGCCTCTTCATTATCCCTTGATTTAATATAAGATGCGAAAACCCAAAGGTTTCGAGCCTCACACCATTTCCACAATTTTCTAGCTAACAAGTTGAGCTTTGGGAATTGTATTCCGCCTATTCTATTAATGTACGCTATCGCGGTTGTGTTGTCTATACGCAACAGTATTTGGCTTGATTTTATGTTTTGAGCGAAGCATTTCAACGCAAAAAAGGCCGCTAGTAGCTCTAGATAATTGATATGATATTTTTTATCATCATTTGTCCAAAACCCTTTTGCTACTTCTCCATTACAAAATGCCCCCCTAGACGCATCTGAATTTATTTCTAAACAAAATGTATGCCGTCTTATTGGTTTTTTTGCTATTTTAACTTGTGTACTGTATCTCTTTTATACATGGAAGGTCAATTTGTAACATCGCATCAAAGTTATTGTTAGCCCTATTCAGAGCTAGGAACTTATGTCTTTCGAAAATCTTTGTATACAAATGACTGCAGGGCAAATACTGATCAAGGTACCGATCATCTGAGCAAATAGAATATTTTTCTCGCCTCATAAAGCATCTTAACATTTGTGATATTGACACTTTTTTCCTTTCTGTTGCCTGTTGACACAAGGTGCCTGACTCTCTCTGGTCAGGCACCTTGTGTCAATAATATAGCCTAAATACTCTGCAACTCTACGGTGGCCACCGAAATCCGTTATAATTATTGTGCATAAACTGAGCAATATAAAACTGTTTTCAGTATCTTAGAATATCATAATCAAAATCAACTACAGCTTAATGTTTTTTTTTTTCCAGTTATGGCTTTGTTTAAGAGATATATATTATTTACTTGAGTGGCAGCACCGTCGCCTGTCATCTTGCACGACACGCTCTTAAGAAAATATTTCAGTCTTCCAGACAGAATATTTTTTAGGTTTGTTTCGCAGACTTTTGCGAGAACGGCTCACAAGGGATTGTGGGCGGCGTTGACGTCTCACCGAGGAGGGTCTCTGTTGATGCCGGTGTGGTTGTGCCTCCCCCTGTATGTAAGGTCTCGGCTGGTTGAAACGTGGAGGGGCTCTGATGTTTTCCGGCTTGCGGGTGGTCTGAAAAGGCTTCCGCGGCACATTCCCTGGATTTTGTTTTAATATGCTTGAGGCAGATTTCTGCGCTTGCAGTCTTAACGTTTTCCTGAAACTTCTCGCCGAACAGATATTGGTCGCGCTTCACTTTCTCAAACGATTGCGTGAGAGTCTTCTCCAAATTAGGAGAAATAAGCTTCCGCCTTGTCTGCGTGTCATGAAAATGTATCTCACTAAGCATTCTAGCCGTATGCTGAGTGTTGATACCTTTTCCAGAGCATTGTAATTGTTATTAACAATGTTGTCGGTCGCGGATAAGAGGGCAGACATTGCATGCCCTAAGAGCTGCTGTGGATCTTGTACCCTCTTATCCCGACTCTTTACGGCTTCGCTGAGCAGGCCTTCGAGTTCCGTATTCAGTCTGGGCGCTTCCAGCAGCATGGTGTTTCTTGGGATAGGATACTTCTTCACCAACGCCTCGCAGGCCTCCTTTTTTAAACCTTCCGTCAAGATATTTTGAACCCTTGTCCAAATCTGGTCGTGGATTTCCTCTCCGTAGACCTTTTCCTGTCCGGAGGTGTCGCCCAATGCGGAGAGCATGTCATGATCGAGAGCTGCAACCTCCGTCGTGGCATTTCAGCGTCTGAAAATTTTGTTTGTATGTGAAGCTACCAGCTATCACAAAGTAACTTAATTTATCACAAAGGTAGCCAAATAGAGCCAGAATATAAGTAGGTAGGCATATATTTTTTATATTCATCTATGCGCGGGCGTCGCTCCACCGGAGCGATCGATGCAATATGTACCACATATTGCGTTTGCAATACGTACCAGGCTCCCAAACATATTCGTTTGGGAGCCTGGTACGTGTGTCGCTCCGTTAAAGCATACAGGGTGGTCCAAAAATCGTAGACCAAACGAAACAGGGAGGTAGAGGGGGTTATTTGCAGTAAAAAATCCCTCCATGACAGGGTCCTATCTTGAACTCCTTAAAAGTTTTGACTATTTTAGTCTTTTTTTAATAAAATTCCATAATTCGTAATAATAAGGCAATTAAAAAAAAAAGTCAATAAAAAATGAAAAAATTAATGGTCATTAATTGGTTCTAGAGGATGTATCATCACTACAAAAATGTTTTTATAATAGTGAATATCATGATTTATGAATAATGGAATTTTATTCAATATTATTTAAGTGTTATGAAAAATTATTTCTATCTTTAGAACCTTACTGTGAAAAAAAAATGTACTACTAAAACATGACCCCGTATGAAAATAACTTGCCTATTTAATGGCGATTAAAATGAGGTATAACACACTGCTGTTTCTAGCAAAATTATTTTTTTATGTATTTTTTTCATAGCAAAGACTAAATTAAGGTAAATCAGAGGATAGTAAAAAAAAACAATTATCGAATTATAATTTTTTTTATTAGATAGAAATAACACATATCTACAAAAATTGTTCGAAATTCCTTCCTCTAGCGGCAATACATGCACGACATCGTCTAATAAAATTATTTCGCAATTTACGAAATGCGTTTCTGTTGAGTTTAACATTTTCTGTCGCTATCTCTATTTTATTTCTTAATTCTTGTTCTGTCCGGTTCTCTTTTTCGTACACCACCTCTTTCAAATATCCCCACAAAAAAAAATCAATGGGGTTTAGATCCGGAGATCTCGCTGGCCATTGGATTGTTCCACCTCGACCAATCCAACGATTTGGATACTGGGCGTTTAAATATTGTCGGACTGCCCGAGCGTAGTGTGGTGGCGCGCCATCTTGTTGCAGCCACATGTTATTAACCAAATCCTCTGGAATTTCAGCTTGGCGCAGTATTTCGTGCAAGTTATTTTGTAGAAATTCTAAATACAGAGCACCATTCAATCTTGGTGGCAATTCGAATGTTACAAGGTGTCCGCCAATGATCCCAGCCCACATGTTGACGCCAAACTGGTGTTGGAACTTGTCATTTCTAACTATGTGTGGATTAACGACAGCGTAATAGTGCAAGTTATGAATGTTAAAGATTCCAATTCTTCTAAAACTTGATTCGTCAGACCACAAAATTTTGTTGAAAAATTGTGGGTCAGCTCTATGACGTCGTAGCATTTCTCTGCAAAACTGCACTCTGTTTTCAAAGTCTGCTGGTAATAACGCTTGGATTCGTTGTACGTGGTACGCATGTAAATGATTTCTCTTTACGTAACGTTGAACTACCGACTTAGGAATACCCAAGTTTCGGGAGATGCGACGCTGGCTCGTGGTGGGGTCCATTTCTAGTGCACGGAGTATTTGTTCTTCTTCTTGATCATCATGAATCGCTGGCCGACCACGACCATCTTCTGCATGATGTTGACCAGGTAAGTAACCTCCCGTGTAAGCAGCGTGAACGCGGACAAAAATCCTGTGGTCGGGAAAGCGGTCACGGTTCGGGTAACGTCGGCGATATTCTCTGGCAGCAGCCCGAGCATTTCCATCGCAAAAGCCATACAGGTAATGCATTTCTGCATACTCACTCTGGGTATACTCCACTCGTCTTACATCGGCCATATCCAGCCAAGTCCGGTAGCAAGCAACACAAAGTCCAAATGGGTAAGAAGCACAGGTCACACACAGGTAGGCAATAAATCACAGAGTCCGTAATAGCAAGCGTGGGTCACAAATTGGTAGATCACAACACAAGGTCCAAGTAATAGCGAAATTCGTCGGGTAGAGTAACAGAGATCACGTGTGGTGTAACAGGCAGATAGCGAGTAACTAAACCGGTTGGTAAGCGACATCCGCCGCCGCCGGCCGACTGTGGTGCACGCAAACAAAAGATGAAAAAACAAAAGCATTCCACGCAGCAAGCGAGTGAGTTATTGTTAATTTCGCATTCAGTTCCTTAGTGTGAAAAAGAGACAGATAATCTCTTTCTTTCTAAAATTCGATCGAAAAACGTTTTACGAAGAGCTGATGTGAAATAAAACATCACAGTAAATTTTTTTACTATACTCTGATTTACCTTAATTTAGTCTTTCCTATGAAAAAAAATACATAAAAAAATAATTTTGCTACAAACAGCAGTGTGTTATACCTTATTTTAATCGCCATTAAATAGGCAAGTTATTTTCATACGGGGTCATGTTTTAGTAGTACATTTTTTTTTCACAGTAAGGTTCTAAAGATAGAAATAATGTTTCATAACACTTAAATAATATTGAATAAAATTCCATTATTCATAAATCATGATATTCACTATTATAAAAACATTTTTGTAGTGATGATACATCCTCTAGAACCAATTAATGACCATTAATTTTTTCATTTTTTATTGACTTTTTTTTTTAATTGCCTTATTATTACGAATTATGGAATTTTATTAAAAAAAGACTAAAATAGTCAAAACTTTTAAGGAGTTCAAGATAGGACCCTGTCATGGAGGGATCTACCTCCCTGTTTCGTTTGGTCCACGATTTTTGGACCACCCTGTATATGTTAATGTATACCATACATTCGGCTTGCAGGGAAGAACGGGGCACCTGAATCTCTCCACCGGAGTGCCTACCGTAATGTGTACCACACATTACGTTTGTAGGTAGGTATGAAAAATAATAAATCTGGAAAAAAGTTGAAATATTATATAATAATAAACTCAATTCATCTATGGTGTCGTCGACGATCTGTTTTGACGGCGATATAGCGGAGGGGGCGGCGAAGGCTGAGGCGGCGTTCTTCCCTCCGGAGTGCGCGAGGCGTGCCTCACCCGTGTGCGTGACCGTGAGCGTGTCCGTGATGTCGTACGATTCTGTCGGCTCCGGCTCCGGCCGTGGCGGCGGCGGCGGTGACGCGATCGATGGCGGCGTTGGCGGCGGCGGCGGTGAGATGACTCCCGCGCAGATGACGTTGTAGATCGATCGCGACGGCGTGACCTCGATCTACGCTTGCTGCTCCGATGTCTTGCCAGCTTCCTCTCGAGCTTCTCGAGCCTTTCTAACATTTTTTTCGTCCATTTTTGCTGATGAGACGGCGGACAACAAGGCGCGAAAAAAGTGAATGATTGGCAGATGTAGTGTTGCCAGATAGCATGGGGTGGTAAGTATATTTTTCAGAAAAGCGCAAATTGCTTTCAAGAAATGCGGACACACAATGTGGAAATTGTGAAACTACAAAGTGAATCATGAAGAGTATCTCCGACTAAGCACGAGCATAACAAAAACAAAAAAACAAAACAAAACAAAAAAAATCTAACAAGTGCACCATCAATTTACCAATTTCGATGTACACGCATCAGCTTTAGGCTGCTAGTGTATCTAAACAATAATAATAAATAATTCAAATTATCATTTTTTTTATAGTAAGCGCGACATCTGGCGCCGAGTAACCCATAAGGTGTCTAGCGACGCCCATGGACATTCGGTCGCATGCGGGGGGTGCGAATGCCATGCCGGCCTGACAGGTGCCCATTCAGGCCTCTCTTGAAGGACCCGAGACTATACTTGGGGGGAAATATGTGGGCAGTGAGAGCGTTTACCGGTTCTGTGGAGGAAGGATCTGCAGAACCGATTAGTACGCAGTCGTGGTAAGTCCAGCGTATAGGGATGCAATCCCTGCCCAGTGCGCGTTGTACGGAGGTGGAAAGGGAACAACGGAATCGCGTTAAACAGCTCGGCACTCCTCGTGGAATAAGCGATATAACACACTTAGGGCGCCGACATCCCTCCGAAGTTGTGTTGGGTGAAGTTGGGTGTCCTTGTGTAGACCACTCAAATCCATTCTTCCCTACATATCCGGTGGGGATATCTTCTTGGACGTGGACAGGAACAATATTTTCAAGATCCAGCAATTCTTCAGCATCCGTCGTATCATCCGATTCCGAATCAGAATTCGAAATATGCTCCACATAATCCGGAACATTGAGAGAGTCGTCACTATCTTCTTCTTCGGGTAATGGCGGGGTTTCAACTCTCCCAAATATTTATAAAATCCGCCGCTGCTGTCTCTCTTCGTCGTCTGCCATTTTTCTGCAATAAAAACATTCAAAATTAAAAAATATATGTATTTACTCTCACCAATAGTTAATTTTTATTTTATATTATGTATGTCCTAAGAAGAATGGGTCCACTACATTATGCAGGAATAAGTTTAGTAAAAATTCCACAATAATTTTCACTAAAAATTATAAAACAGTTTATTCACAAGAATGAAATTGTGATGTTACAGGTCATATCGGTCTGTGAGACCGCTAAAAATATAGACGTCTCGGGTAACAGCGGTCTGTGAGACCGCTCAAATATCGACGTCTCGGGTAATATCGGTCTGTGAGACCGGTACGCAAAAATTGGTGTTCTAAAAAAGGCGGGAAAACTTACCGTACGTGCACCGCAGACCAGGACGACCGCGCGTGCCGATCCACGACGAAATGGACGAAAGGTACTGGGAGCGGTAAGTCGCTGGGTTGCGGGGCGGGGCGGCAGGGGCATTTATAGAAAACCATAGCGGTCTGTGAGACCGATATTACCCACAAAGGGTAAACCGACTTTTTTTAACTTTACTTTAATTAAAAGGCGCCAAGTAACGTGGCAAATCATATAAATGTTTGAGCACTGTTCCGTTTTAGTTATGAACTAATTACTAATATACATATTATAATTACTAATTATTGCAGTTGTTACTCCGCCATTACTGTTACTGTTACTGTTTTAAATAAGTAAATAAAAGTAAGATTAAAAAAAAGGTTATAAATCAATAAATAAATGTATAAAAGCAGCGTCGCACAGTGGCGTATTTGTCTTTAAAACCTGTCCAAAAGTATTTGAAGGGTTTTATTATTGTGAAAATTATTAAACTATAAAATTACATACTAATAATATTTTTTTTCAATATTTTTATGATTTATTATTTTTATATGTTGTTATAATAAAGTCGCTCTAGTCGCGCACATCCAGCACGCCCGGTAGACACGGTCGAAGTCGATTCGAAGTACAGGGTGCGGCGCGGAAACTTGCTGATTTGAAAATTCAATAAAAAAAAAGTAGTAGAGATATCACTGTAATTTATTTTTATTGTAACATACATAATCTAATTTTTTTATTAAATAGTTTTGAAGATGATATCGGTCAAATGACGGCCGTGGACGGCCCTCATTGTCGATGCACTGAGTTATCCGATTTCTGAAGTTTCGTTCAACTCTTCTAAGCATATCGACGGGTATGTTGGCGATGGCTTGGCGTACATTGTTTTTCAGTTGAGGTAGGCTCCTTGGACGGTCATTGTAAACAATTGATTTCAGATAACCCCATAAAAAAAAGTCACAAGGAGACAAATCGGGGGAGCGGGCCGGCCAAACAAGGTCGCCTCTCAAAGAGATGACGCGCTCTGCGAAGTGTTGTCTCAAAAGTTCCATTGAACATCGCGCTGTGTGGGCCGTAGCTCCGTCCTGTTGGAACCAGACATCTCCAACATCCATCTCAGCCAGGTTAGGCAGAAAAAAAGTCCTAATCATTTCTGTGTAGCGAGCCGCAGTCACCGTGAGTGCACGTTCATTTTCCTCAAAGAAGTAAGGACCAATTATCCCCGCTGTTGACACCGCACACCTCACAGTTACACTATCACAATGAAGTGGCCGCTGATGAAGTTCACGCGGATTGTTATGACTCCAATAACGCATGTTTTGTTTGTTTACGCATCCAGAAATGTGAAAATGAGCCTCATCACTAAAAAAAAAACGAGTGCATCGTGAGGCAAGTTTTCATGGAGCGCTTTACATGCATTTCGGCGAGCGATAAAATCGCGTTCACTGAGCCCTTTTGCCAAAACCATTTTGTAGGGATGAAAGTTCAGTTCATTGTGGAGAATCCGTCTTACACTGCGATCAGAAATCCTCAAAGCAGAAGCGTGTTTACGTGCTGAACGCCGCGGAGAGCGCAAAAATGACTGCCTCACTCTCTCAATGTTTTCGGGTGTATTGACAGTCCGCCGATCTCTTGATCCACTTTTCTTTACACATAAAAAATGTTGTAAATAATAAAAACCCAATTTTCGCTTGCGCTAAAATTGGTTGATTTAGTTGCATCCTACTCCAACCAGCGAAAGCGACGCCTTGAAAGAGGAGTACGGGTGAATACAGGTTGACAGGGCCTTTAATGCATTTGTAAGACAATATACAGCTGACTCAGAAGTATGTGTAGTGGTATAAAATACAATGAATTTTTTCGATATACAGATGGTACGATACTAAAGCGGTCCGTGCATGAGTGTGTGGAGATGCTCGAAACATATGACAGGGAGCTAGACAGGACATCTATTTGATCCCGAAACAAGCTCTCTCGATATAGGTTTGATTTATTGAATTAGAATAATATCAGTTTGCAATCGCTGCACCAAAAATACGAAGGGTAGAAAAATATGTAGGAAGAGGTATTTAATAAGTAAATAATGTCAGTTCTACTCATGGATGATATGAAATGCTTCGGTCTTCGTGCATCATTCATATATATCCTATTCACATTCATAGCAATTTTCAGCAATGAAATAGTGAGTTACAGGTCACGGCCACTTGCATCATTGTTATATGGGTGGGCCAGAAATAATTGCGAATTTGGAAAAATATTAATAAAAAAACTAAATACAATTCTTATACAAATTTTTATTATAATTAAAATAGACATCTGGGAAATTTATTTCTTAAAAATAACATCATCCAGGTGTGCACCATCGCGCTGCGAACATTCCTCGAATCTGAACCTCAAATTGGTAAAATCTCGCTGGCACATTGCGCGGGGAATAACTGCCATTTCTTCTTGGATATTGGTCTTCAACTGGTTAATCGTGGCTGGGATATTGGAGTAGACTCTACTTACTTTTCAGGTATCCCCACATGAAAAAGTCCGGTGGCGTTAGATCCGGACTTCTAGGCGGCCATGCAATGTCTCCTCGGCGCGATATCAGTTTTCCAGCAAACATCTTGTTTACGACCGCCAAAGAGGCATTAGATGTATGGCATGTCGCGCCATCTTGTTGAAA
This sequence comes from Nematopogon swammerdamellus, assembly GCA_946902875.1. NCBI lineage: Eukaryota > Metazoa > Arthropoda > Insecta > Lepidoptera > Adelidae > Nematopogon > Nematopogon swammerdamellus. The sequence continues at coordinate 19,021,514 of OX336354.1, read as the reverse complement.
CCATTTCGCACGATTATAGGCTTCAAATTGTTGCAGTTGTGGAAAGAAAAAATCCCTAACATGCCTATGTATCGGTTGGAATTTACAGTGACAGATTGCCCTTGTTTACAGTGACAGATTGCTTTAACTTGTTCAACTTGTTCTTCCGTTCTTGTTGACCTTGGGCGTCCCGCAGGCTTCTGTTTGAGAGTCGAACCAGTAGCCTCGAACTTTCTGACCCACGATCGAATCACACTTTCCTTCGGACACTGATTTAGGTCATGTAATCCAAACTCACGCCGAACAATAGCGCACGAATCGCCATTTTTGTAATAATGTTTAACGCAGAATGCACGCTGCGCTCCGCTGAAGTGATCCATCGCGACAAAATTACCGAAAACCGAGCTTCTCAACCCCACCACCCGCGCAGCCTCCTCTCATAAGGTTCAAACGCAAGAGTGTTTTTAAAATCGTACGCCTTTCTGGCCCACCCGTTAGTACAGCTCAATATCATATATTGATAGTAATTTATCAATATCATAAAAAATAACCATGCTGCAGCGCTTTGATGTGATGGTTTGGTTTTAGCACCTTCAATTGTAGTTCAATCTGAAAAAAAAAACGAAGAATGTAAAGGTACAAGACATATTTAGCTGTCATCACTTCAAGGAAATTGCTAAAACAGTAGGATGAATGGAGGCCTATAGCTGCTCAAAACAGTAGTGTATTCAGTGAAAGACTAAGGAATTTAGGATGATATTTATGATAAAAAATAGTAAGACTAATCTCAAACTGCAGAAGAAATAAATACACTACCTTTTAACTTTCCAGGCATGGGTCACATATGTAGTCAAGGTATATCTGCCGGCCAACGCATTCACTGCAATACCATTTTTTGCAAATCATGCATGTATTTTTGTCTTGTCCAGTAAAACATTTCTGACATTCAAAATTTATTTTTCTCTCAATTTGAACAACGAGCTTCTTTCCTTTTGGAACGTTTTCACTTCTAATATCTTTATTTTATTTTTGCAGCTTTTGAATGTGTCGATTTTTGGTTTAAGTGTCTTATTTTCAGGGTTGCAGCGTTTGTTGCTTATGTCGTTGTTGGTAGCCTACAATCATTTTCGGATAAAGTTCGGATGAAAATTTCTGCTGCTTTCTGATGAGGATCATTGAAGTCAACTGTCCAACATATGTCTTTGTCGGACTCGTTACTCATTTCAAGATTACATTCCTTTTCTAGTTCTAAGATCATTGGTAATATATACATGTTTATATTCTCAACTTTTTCTGTTCCTCCTGTTTTTGAGGTCTTTGGTAACGTTTTTATAAATATATTTCTGTATCTTTAATTTTCCGTTGTATGCTATGAAACATCTGCATTTATTAATCAGGTATGTATTTTTCTTACTCAGGTTTCGAACAGTTTTTATTTCGTAATGAATTTGAGATTCCAATGCCAATGCTTTGTCTTGTGATTGTGAATCGTTATTGTAATTAGTGCCGTTATGAGCCACAATATTATCATTCTGTACAGTACCCTGAGCACTGTTTCTTTGTTTCTGTCTGCTAGCTCGTTTGTCTTCGCGCCAAGCTTTTCTCCTTTTCTCAGCTTCTTCTTGTGTCATTTGTGAATTTTTTCTTCTTAGATTTTATTCTTTGAAAATGATTCAGTCTTTGGGCCTCTCTGGATTATCTCGTTTAAATTTTTCCCTACCTTATAAGGCTTAAGAAAACTACCTTACGCAGTATAATTACATTCTTCGCAAAGAACGTATTCCTCTAACTTTAAATCAATTTTGTTAACACATTAATACTAGGAACTGTGTCTTTGTCATCTTTCTTTGGAAAAATAAATATCGTCGTAAATATTTTTCACATTATCCTTATTACAATGGGTAGAAAATAAATCAGGATTTTTGGAAATTTTCTTGAATGGACCCTACACTTGTAAATTAGAAAAAGCTTGATTTTCCACTGAAAATTTTAAGTCCGATAGTACGTTTTTGTCTTCCGTTATTTTTGTTGTATCTGCAAATTTCTTGTCTTCCACCAGCGTTGTTAATACTTTTTCTTCCAAGCAGTCGACTGTTTTCAGTCAATTTGCTGTCGACTGTTTTGTCTTCCACTATCATAATTGATTCTTCATTGTCTTCAATGCTGTTACTATCTAGCTGTTCAATTTCGTACATGCTATTGTCTGATTCGGCAAAAAAAAAGTAATTTGAGTATTGACGTACTAGCTAGCAGTGAGCGTGACGTCACTCTGTACGTAGACACGGATCAAACACAAATTTACCTTGAGCCACTGTAATAAGTTTGATTTCAACTTGCAGCTTTCATCAACCACCCTTCATATTCAAACCATACCCGAGGTTGATAAGCTTTTCTTTAAGGGTTACGAAATTATAAAGATAGATATGTTATGTTACAATGAGGTTTCAACGGTAGTGAGTCAAGATGAAGTAATTTTACCACTTTTACATTACCCAAGACAACATCCTGTAATGGGAAGTTTCAATTATACACGCATAAAAGCTTTAAGAGCATTCGTTTGTCTCTCTGTAGCAAATTTAAATTCATCAAACATGGCAGTGCGCGCGAACAGCCTCGCACCGGCTCACCCCAGGCACATCTTGGAGCTCACACGTTTGAATTAATTCAAAGACTGTCTGTGCCCACTGTTCGAATATTGATTTACAATTTAAAAAGAAAGGATTCCGACAGAACTGATCTTTAAAATCTACTACGTGACCCATTGACGTTATTTCTATGACGTGGCCGTAACATAATGGAGTTCAACAAACCAAGTACTCTGTCCCTCGCGGGCTCCAACCTCGGTGAGAATTTCAGAACATTCAGAGACGAAGTAACTACATTTTTATTGTTGTTTAATATAGGTATATCCCCCAGGCGTAAGAAGCCAAATACCTATAATATAAATAATAAGGTATGCACCTGGATCGAAGATTTAACTGGAGAAAGCACATATGGACCAAACGTAAACAACTGAACACGAAACTCAGGCCAATGTGATGATAGGTCGTAAATCAAGTCTATCAGATGAAAGCAAGATAGCTAACAAAGATAAGACCATCCTAAAACCAATTAGGACTTATGGACGTGGGGCACTGCTAGTGATAGTTTTGAATTGTTGAAAGATTTCAGAGGAAGACACTGAGAGCCCTGCTAGACATACCCTACTACGTGAGCAACAAATACATACACGAGGATCTAAAAATCAGCACTGTCAAACAAGAAATTTCTAGATATAGTAAAAGCTATCAGACAAGAATTTCAACTCACGTCAACGAACTGGCATCAAAACTAGTGGGCACAGGAAGTGTCACACATTCCAAACTGAAGAGGCATAGTGCCCCTACGCTAGCCGTGAGATTTGAAGACAGGAAATGAAAGGGACTCACTAGGGCTCCTAAACCTAAACTCCTCCTCCGGCTAACAAAAAAAAAAACAAAAACAAAACAAACAACGCATAACCTCAACAGAATGGCTCATTGTGTTTACACAGATCGCCAAGTAACAGATGCAAAGCCACTTGCTTGTCCCCGACTTGTTTTCGCGAAATTTTGTATATTGATATCCATCTCTGATCAGAACCTTTCCGCCATTTCGACAAATGAAACTGAGACGATTACAACTAGGGCCAGGTATTGATGACATTTCGTCACATTTAAATAGACTTTCGTGTGAAATAAAGACTGTATGTAACGTAAATGAGGAGGTTAGGTCCAAAGGTAACAGATCCACTTTTGAAAGTTCCGCTTTTGACAGGTCGAGTTTTTTTTTTCTTAAATGGTTTAAAATTTTGAATTGCTTAGATATTAGGTTTAGTCCCTGTGTCCGTGTGCTCTTGCGCGCCTTTGGACTTGTCCAGCCGCGCGAGTTGCCTTCATCATTTATCCTTTTCTCAAGTTAATATTATAAAAGATAAATTGCGCAACCGAATGGCAATTGAAACAGCCGAAGCGATTCTCAGAATACGATATTCATTGCCAAACGGTTGTATTTATTTTGTTCCTACATCGAAAATGTAACATAATATGTTTAACTCCGAAAAAAATGTATATGCTAAATGAAACGGATAAAAATGCTAGTGAAGGTGAAAATAATTGTTTAGAAATGGTAGATGCCATGGGAGAGTTTTAATAAAATCTAAAAGAATATTTTTGGTTTTTTTATTTCTCTAAAATGAGGTCCTTGGTGCAGCGGCGGATCCAGCCTTAGACTTTGGGGAGGGCTCAAACTCAAAAAATATACAGGAGTGAACAGCAAGCGTGAGCTCCGGGACAGTAAAAAAAACGAAATATCTATTCTTAATATTAAATTTTATTTTTCAAATGACATTTCTAACCTTCGAGGATATTTCTGTCCGAATTTTTCTACAACCTCAATAGGTTGCAGGCCTCTCGATATGTCCCTATGTATGTAATGTAACATGTTTTTTTATTTTATGTAAATGTGGAGTGGCCAGTTGACGGAGATATATAAGAACAAAATTTAAATTTGGAATTAGAGGAGATTATTATAAGATAGGGTTCTATCAAAAGGTGAGGAAAAATAATAGGTTTTCTTGTTTTCAATGTAAAAAGGTGAAAATGTAATTTAGTGAAGAATGTATCTTGCTGCTATACAATCCCTACGAGCATACTGCGGAGGATTGTTGTGTGTTTGGTGAGTGATGGCGGAACGCACATGATGGGCGCTGGCTCACTCACCGGCGATGATGATCACCCTCCACTACCATCCAAAAGGGGGATCTTCTCTTCCACCACATTAAGAAGGTCATCAGCGTCATCACCTTCTGATTCTACCGGCAACGCTCCACACTGGCTAGCGCAGAACCTGCTTACTTCTTCCGTGTTCTCCAACTTCCACATATCACAGTTTTAAGCTAGAAACTCATTGGGCCCACGTACGCTACGCACGCGTACGTGGGCGCGTCGGTCTCCATACATTTTATATGGAAGAGTGCAGCACGCAGTGTGTCGCGTAGCGTAGGGTGGCGTGGGCGCAATGAAACTGCGTGCTGCACTCTTCCATATAAAATGTATGGAGACCAACGCGCCCAGATTCGCGTGTGTGGCGTACGTGGGCCCAATGAATTTCTAGCTTTAACCTATCCAAGTTCTGTGCAGCTTTACCTATATATAACCGTTCGTATAGATGTGAAGAGAGCTCACTGGAGTTATGATCACCTATTGTTTGTTCAGATAAGTTCTTATTTATGAAACAAATAAGAGTGAATGTACTTATCTCAGAAAAATTATGTAGTTTACTAAAGTAGCCTCGTATGTATGCCTCGGCAGTGCGCTGTGCCAACCGTTGGAACTGAGACGCAGGCTCATAGCCGTGATACGACGACGCGACGTGCGAGATTTATCTCGATTGTACATCGAACAATAGTGATTTAAAAAAAACATTTATCACACAAAGAAATAAAACAACGTCACTAATAAAAAAGGAAAAAAGAAATACTGCAACTACGAATATAAAAAATGTGAGAACAACCCGAAAAAAAATTGAAATTATATAAATAGACTAACGTGCAATAAAATTAAAACCGACAGTGGACCGACCAAACTAATTATTGGGAACGTAAGCATAAATAATAAAAGTGAAATATGTGAACACTTCAATGAGTTCTTCTCAACAATTGGCTCAAAGTTACCAAATAAAATACTTAAACCGTACTCGCACAGCACACATGTAGGTAGCCCCTCTCACTCAACCGCTGCGCACATCGTCACTACACCACTCGCACACCCCGCACGACTACTCTTTCACGCACACACTGTGTGTGCGTGAAAGAGTAGTCGTGCGGGGTGTGCGAGTGTGTGTGTGACACACACACACTCACACCCACACTCTCAGCGAACTCGAGCCATGCACGCAGTGAAATTTTAAAAATAATCGACCGACTAGATTCAAACGTTAGCACGGGAATAGACGGAATAAGTTCATAAAGTTTGAAATCAGTAAAGCATTTGATAATTTTGAGGAATTGACGGCTTGCATTAACTCGTGTTTACGTCAAGGTATCCGGTAGAAAAAGTTATCCCGGAAATTACAGACCAATATCAGTGCTTCCGGTAATTTCAAAAATTTTCTAAAAGGTTATTTATACTCGTCTGAGCAGCTACTTACAATCTATTAACTTTTTATTCCACAGACAATACGGTTTTAGGCCAAAATCGAGTACACTGACGGCCTGCACGGACTTAACTACCAATCTGAATCAAAATATAGACAAGGGTAACGTAACTAATTTAACCGAAACAACTGTAAGTTCACATGGCCGAACGTTTGTAATATAAAAACACAAACTAGTGTTCACTATAATAGACGGAAAAACAGCCCAATCTGTTACGCAAACACCAGCTGCATCCTCGTGCTTCATCTGTAAGGTCACTACTTCACAGATGAATAAATTAGAGGAAGTACGTACCAGACCCATCCACGAAGACGCGACGAAGTTCGGAATGTCACGTTTGCATGCAAGAATTAAATTCATGGAGTGTATTCTACACATTGCGTACAATCTGCCCTTCTAGAGGTGGAGTACTACCGAGGAAACACGGCCGATAAGACATGTAACGAAAGAGCACATTCAAAAAGAATTTAAAGAGAAGATGGCATTGAAAATTGTTTACGTTATGCAGGGTACAGCCACAACATATGACGGCAACACTGCAAGAAGATTTTTTTCCAATCCTGCACTCATCTGAAATAACCTGAGTCAACGAAGACCTAATTCGGAGGTTCCGTGTAATATTAGAAATTGTGACGTGCAACGAAGCTATCGATGCCAAAAAATTTGGAGAATACGCCTACAACACAACAGTACTATTTGTGAGGCAATATGAGTGGTACAATATGCCGCAAAATGCAACCGTACACATAGTGCTCATCCATGGTGAACAGATAACCGCGAACGCTGCGTTTCCCATTGGTGCTCTATTTAAGTCTCTATTATTAAGTGTGTTGTTGATTATCAGGTTCATATCTTCTTCTTCCGTTAGTGTAACGTTCTATTTTGGTCTTGGTTATTTGATGTATTTAATTAATAATATATAAGTAATTTTTATTAATTCTTGTATAATTTCATCATTATCAAGGTATGTATGTTCGGGATCTCTAACGGTAAAGTAGCATTTCGGGTTCTGCAAATATTTTACGACTGGAAAATTTTTCTTAGTGCGTTACTTCATGCGGTTCTCAAGTTTTTGGAAGAGGCACTTGCTGATTGGATTATTATGTGATTGTAATTTTCTTAACATGTACGTTATAGCTGCGTCTGCTTTCAATAGGTTTCTATCCCGGCAGCAGAGAGCTTCAACGGTTATTTTAACTGTATTGAAAGAGTTATATGCGTCCTGGAGTTTTACAAACTCTTCGTCCGAGAATGTAATTTTTGATCTCATGTCGATTAGAGCGTTACATATCGAAGACTTAACTTCGATAAAACGACCGAGCATTGCCGACATGCTCACCCATCTCGTTTTACAGTCTAATATCAGTTCTAGCTCTCGTCCCTTTTCTTCTTTGACGCATTTTTGTAGTTCATCATTCTTCGTTGGAGAGGCCGTAAGAAGCTTAACAACGTTTCGTACCTTGCCTATAAGTGCCGCCAAGTTAATATCGTCCAATGTTTGTTCTACTCGCATTATCGTATAATTTTGGATGAGAATTTGGCCTTCTTCTATGCAATAATCTTCTTCATATGAATCAGACACATCATCCGTTGGTACCATCATGGGATCCTGATGTTTATAACTTTTATTAATATAATATTGTCAGCCTCGATAGCTCAGTGGTGCAGACAGTCAACTGTCGCTATTGAATGTTAAGTAACGCTGGGTGCGGTCAGTACTTGGATGGGTGACCGCTGACCGTTGGAGGCTGACCGTGGATTCGGATTCCTCGTAAAACTGTAGGTCCCTTCCCTCCTAATCTTACTTGGTGGTAGGGTTTAACCCGCCCTGGTTGGTACCTCCGCACTGAATGAAACGTCGGTCGAAACGGCTATGTAAATAGTTTATGTTTTCCGACCAGTTCAGTGTAGCCGGTACGATCAAAGGGGGAAGCACTGACATGGCACCTAGTTCACCCGGTGTTATGGGCTGACATCACGGACGTTGTGGGTGATGTAGCCAACCGTGTAAATTTCCATAAAAAATTTTTTTTGCGTCTGACTGATCTAAATTTGGGATTTTATGACAGTACCTAAGGCGTTGGTTTTTATGACAGTACCTAAGGCGTTCATTAATCCTCTGAGGAATCGGGTTAGCACCAATGACGTATCATGGTTAGCACAGGTGAAAGATTTTGTAATTTATTTGTAGCGCTAAGTAACATGTAGCTTATCTGTTGTCGGTATGTGCGTTGTACGATTCTGCGTATTTTGTTTCCTGGTTTTTTACTGATGCGAATGCTTCGCGTAATTCCGATACTGTGTTTCGCATGTTGGTCACATACATACACACTAGATTAAAGTTATCAACTTGAAGGTATGCTGTCGCTTGCTTCAGAATGAGCATACCATGATGGTTATCTAGGGATCGGATAGTCACGGAGGCTGATGCGAGGAGCAAGATGGCTCCGCAGGTGCTAACCATGAAACAACAGGGTTTCGTCGTACGAGTCGATAATATAGCGTGGTGGTGTTTTCCAATTATCTTGCCAATGTTATTGGGGCATAGTCGAATTATTTCGTATGGTCCTTTAAATATGGTTCGGCCTTGGAGCACCTGGCTGTTTTATCTACATTTTTATAGACAGTTTCCCCTACCTTAAAGACCGGCATTCCGAGTTCGAATTTTGATTATGAATTAACTTTTTCTTTGGTTTTCTCTAATCTCGTGGTGACGCATTTTTGTACTGTTTCCCCAAGGTGTTTGTGTTTTTCCACATAATTCTATATTTGTGTCTTAGGGTGTCTCCTGTTCGGTCTGTGCGTTATTCGGTTTGGTATTTTAAGATGCGATTTATTGTATCCTCGTCTGTTGGGTACACGTCGACGTTAACTGCAAGTCAGCCTGTACTATTCTGGAAGATTTTTACTCTAGATAATGTGTCTGCATTTGTGTTAGTCATATTCTTGGAGTCCTTGAGTGACTTAAACCACGTAAGAGGTCTGTGATCAGTGTAAATTGTAAACTTGCGTCCATAAAAATAAAACTTAACTGCCCAAATAATATTGATAAATAGTTTTCCTATTGGGGAGTATGTTCAGTTTCGGAGAGAGTGCGTGAGGTATAATGCTACTGGCTTATCTGAGCCAACAGTCCCTTGAGTTAGGAAAACTTCCAGAGCTACGTCTGATGTACATATCTGTTGTTAAAATAAAAGGTTTTTTGAAGTTAGGTTCCGAAAGTTTTACAAATTCGGGGCAGTGTAGGAGCTTTGCATGTTTGTTCAAATATTTTGTCATCCTGGTTTCGGTCACAATGACAAACTTCTACCGAAGCAGCATCCCTAAAGCGGCTGAGATACAAGAAGATTGTTTATTGTTTATTTAGCATCTATTGGCAGTACACTGCGCTCAGATTTGTCATATTTACATTGTAACATTCCGCCAGTTCGATTATCACAGCGAAGAAGAACCGACAAGGAACTTCACTGGAAATTTTTTCAATGTCCACTTAGTCTATACAAAAATGTTTGCGACTGCCTAGACATCAACTAGAACTCAACAAATACCTACATAACGCAAGAAAGACAATTTAAAATTCAAGCCGATATTATTGCCACACTCTGACACAATCGTAACTTGCGAAACGTCAACAGAAAACGCACGCCCGTACATACCTAAAAGTTACCGTGAAGAATTAATAAGAACCATGCACTCGGTAAGCCACCCCGGAATAAAAGCCACGCAGCAGCTTATCGCGCAATGTTATTTCTGGAAGGGTATGAAAAGAGAGATCAATAACTTCGTTAAGACGTGCATCCCGTGCCAGCAAGCAAAAATTAACTGGCACACAACCACGCCAATCGGGAGCTTTGCAAACGCCGCTAGGTTCGAACATGTACACATAGATATAGTAGGCCCATTGCCCATATCAGACGAAAAAATATACCTACTCACCATGGTCGACAGGGCAACGAGGTGGCCCGAAGCAGAGACAGTAGCAAAAACATTCTACGAGGGATGGATCAGCCGTTTCGGCACACCCATACGCCTCACGACAGATCAAGGCCGACAGTTCGAGAGCGACTTATTCAACAATCTCATGAAAATACTGGGTACTCACAAGATACATACCACCCCCTACCATCCAAAATCTAACGGCCTTGTAGAGCGATGGCATCGATCTTTGAAAAGCGCATTAATGACGTGCTGCCAGGCGACAGATTGGGTAAAAAAATTACCAATAGTTCTACTCGGTCTCAGAGCCACGATACGATGAGACACCGACGTCAGCGCAGCCGAGATGACCCATGGCACGACCGTCCGACTTCCTGGAGATTTTTTTGTCACAACGAGTACCAATAATAACAGCATCAACGACACAGATTTCGTCAGAGATCTGCGCCATAGAATACAGAATTTCAACACACCGCAGACGCGACAGCACGACAACAGAAGATGTTTCACGCCAACCGCTTTAAAAACATGCACTCACGTATTCCTGAGGACCGACGCAGTTCATAGACCCCTCACAGCACCGTATCAAGGCCCTTTTTGGGTACTAAGCAGAAGGGAAAAATGCTTCACACTACAATTGCTAAATCGCACCGCAGTTATCTCGACCGACAGGCTCGAACCCGCGTTCTTGATGACACCTGAAGACAACACGCCGACAGGACGAACAGCCCCACAAAAACTCATCAGTCACCCACAAAAACTCATCAGTCACGAAAAGACACAAACGGAACCCTGCAGCGCGACACAAAACAATTACGTCACACGTTCCGGACGAACGGTCAAAAGAGTTCACTTCGCACAGTAAAATATATTGCGACACATTAATTTCTGAACAAGTTCATTCGCGCCACGGTGACGCAGCAAACGCGCGCCGTCAGCAGACAAAAACAGCAACACGCGCCCGCGGCACATCAGCACACGGACCGCCCCAGCCCAGCCGACTCTGCAATCGGACACGCGCGCGGGACCTCGCCCCGCGCACGACTGCAAAACCCATCCTCAACATTCCGTAGAGCAGTAATAACAGTGAAAGCAAACGAGGACGCTCAAGGTCCATCGGCAAGTGTAATAGTAGTGTAAAAAAGCATAAACTCTAATAATAAGAACTCATTTTATATAAGATTATAACATTGTAGCTAATCTAATATAATCTTAGGGGGGAGGATATGTAGTGAGTGTATGACCCGGCTCTGCGGTCACTGCACCGACGCTATACCCTCTCCACCATCGATACGCAAGCTTATATATATACGCCGCGCTGCGGCCCAAATTAGTCAATCATTATACATTCTAACCGATCACCGTGTTTCATTGATTCCGGTACATAGCCACAGATACCAGGCTATATAGACTTGGTTAATTTCGCAAAATCTTTACGACGTACAAAAAACCCAAAAAAAAAAAAAGTTTAAAAAGCAGTGTTTAGGCGTTCTGTTTAGGTGTTAGTTTACGTGTTATAATATACATCAGACTAGGATGTATGCCCTAACAGCTTTTCCTGTACTAAATATCTTCATTTTGTACGTCGTACGATAATTTACACCGAATACGCTCCTTTTAGACTTCGAGTGCGATAATATTTAGTGAGCTCGAATCCAACCCTGAGCAGACCTGTCACTGTCACTTCACAAGTAATTTCAAACTTTTGTAACGACTTTGTGATTTTATTTTGACTACATATGACTTCAACTTCCTACACAGAAAACACTTCAAAATTTTGAAACTCCAATCGATTCTGCACACACACACACACAGCGACCACCTCGTTGAATGGCTGTTCGTTACTATTATCTTACTCATCAACCTCTTTGTCAATTGTATGTATTATAGTTAAGGCGTGGACGATGAGAGGCGCATGAAGAAAAGCAAGGCGTAATATTTAACTGAGTACAATAATTTATTCAACACACGTGAACACGAACAGGGCGAAAGTACAAACAATAAAACAGAACTAAATGAAAATCTACTTCCGGGGAGTTGTCATAGAGTACTAACAACCATAGAGTGTTGGATTCCAACAACTCTAAAAGAAAAGATATTGTCGCTTTCCTTATATCAAAGAAGTCCCAAATGTTGTGGTTTGATGTCAAAAATATTTACATTTCCTTCTGCAAAGTCGCTGAAGAGGTTGCTGTCGCAAGTAAAATTAGGTCCTGGCACCATCAACAAATTAATATTTGAAAACCTTAAACAAAAAGTAGCAGATTTGAATCCTACTGATAGACTGTGTTCTTTATTATTCGATGAAATGTCAATAACACCACAAATGCAATATGATTCTAATAAAGACGAAATAAAGAAATTTGTTACACAAGGAAAGAAAAATATTGCAAATCATGCCCTAGTCTTTCACACCACACCTTCTTAAATGAGAAACAATTTGTTGTCGAAGAATTTGATTTATACAGATTACGAAGATGGTGACAAAGAGAAAACTGTTAAGTGGCAATATTTTCAGCAATTATGTTTGGCAAAAATCTTTTGGGGAATTAAGGCTTCTTCAAAAACTGATAGAAGAACATGTCGTTCCAGAGAAAATATAGAAGATGAGAATTAAAATAGCAGCACGAGTGTTCAGCCACAGCTTCGCAGTTGCTACTGAGCATCTTACAGCACGTGGTCATGACGATGATGAAGAAGTCGAGACTTGATACCGTTTGTTTTAACTGTCGATAAACTATTTGATTCTTTAAATGTCAACTCATCTAAATGGGAAAATATTTAAAGGACCATTAACAAGATAGATTACGAAGATGGTGACAAAGAGAAAACTGTTAAGTGGCAATATTTTCAGCAATTATGTTTGGCAAAAATCTTTTGGGGAATTAAGGCTTCTTCAAAAACTGATAGAAGAACATGTCGTTCCAGAGAAAATATAGAAGATGAGAATTAAAATAGCAGCACGAGTGTTCAGCCACAGCTTCGCAGTTGCTACTGAGCATCTTACAGCACGTGGTCATGACGATGATGAAGAAGTCGAGACTTGATACCGTTTGTTTTAACTGTCGATAAACTATTTGATTCTTTAAATGTCAACTCATCTAAATGGGAAAATATTTAAAGGACCATTAACAAGATATTTACCACACCATGAGTTATAGTCCAGTCAAATTAAACATGAAAAGCGGGTCGTGCTTGCAAAAGGTCGTGTCGTTCTGAATTTTTTATATGTTGTTAGGACCTAAACCAATATTAAAAAACCAGATTTGCAATTTCCAAATTGCTGTGCGAGCGGGGGTGTACCAAAAAAACCATGAAATTTTCGGACATTTTTCAGTTTTTGCTCAATATCTTAGTGAAGGAAGGGTCTGACCGGTATAGTCATTTTACATACTTTTAAAGTAGACTAAATTTGCCACAATTTGAGACCAAGGCGAGCTCTATACAGCTATTGGTTCCCAAGATACAGTTCTTAGAATAAAGGCTATTTTTTTCAAAAAGTGTTTTTCTTTCGAAATGGTCACTTATTTTGTGAAATATCTTCTATAATACGTCTCCTACGTCAAATTTGATGTGAAATGAAGTTGTAGTAAATTTAATTAGCTTTCATTTGAAACCAACTCGTACCTCTCTCGGCCAAGCGGTTCTCTCAAAAACGGCAAATAACCAAAAAACAGTCACAAGTGGGTTATGGGGGTAAATGCAAATAAACTGTTCTCACGTCTTTTTATGGTTTTATTTATCAAACAGTTACAATAATTTTACATGTTTTTTTCTTACAGAAACAATTGGGAACAGTTGCAGACAAATGAAGGACCCCGTGGCAATAACATTCTTTTTGGATCGTGAAGATCTGCTAATCTTGCAAGGAAGGCTATTTTAGGACGGCCGGCCCTTCCAGGGTACCTCTTAGTGTGTTGCGAAATGTCTATCAATCCGGGCGTGTGTTTCGTGTGTCGTGAGGACCTCGACACAGGTTATGTTGTGATCATTAAAGAACGAGCACATTGGAAATAAATCTACAGAATTCGATTTTTTTTCAAAAAGGTTAGGCTACAGGGCAAGCCCTAAACCCGATCGTCTTTGTTTAGGCTCAAATTGTAGCTGACTAAATTTTCCAGAGGAACTTTTCTCAATTTTTTTATATCATTCTTCGTTTCCAAAATATCGAGCGCCAAAATCAAAAATTCGGAAAAAATTTAATTATTTTTTTACTATTTCGGCCATAAATTTTTCGTTTTTTACTTTCTCGAATAATTCTTTTTGCATCTTACATCTCTCGTGAATACGCCTCTTTTGAGCTTTTTTTGAATATCATATCTTCACAACTCTCAGAGATATAAGGGGATGGCACTTTTTCGTGAAATCGGAGCCTACACAGGAGCGAACGATAAAACATTTCCAATATCGACACCGTCCATAAAATTTTGTATGATCATTGGTACAAGGAACAAAAAGGCGAAGCGCAGTAAGAGCGACTGAACAAGAACTCTCAACGAGTTGTGAAGGCAACAGCAGAAATCATCGTGGAAGATATCCGCACACAAGTGTTTGACACAAGTCAGTCCCCCCTCGGACGATTTCTTCAACAATGTTGATTCTGTCATCCCTGAGTCACACGCCCGGATGGACAGACATTTCGCAACACACTGAGAGCTGCCCTGGAAGGGCCGCGCGTCCTAAAATAGCCTTCCTTGCAAGATTAGCAGATCTTTACGATCCAAAAGTATGATATTGCCACGGGGTCCTTCATTTGTCTGCAATTGTTCCCAATTGTTTCTGTAACAAAAAACCATGTAAAATTATTGTAACTGCTTGATAAATAAAACCATAAAAAGACGTGAGACCAGTTTATTTGCATTTACCCCCAAAACCCACTTATGACTATTTTTGGTTATTTGCCTTTTTTGAGAGAACCGCTGGGCCGACAGGTACGAGTTTGGTTTCAAATGAAAGCTAATTAAATTTACTACAACTTCATTTCACATAAAATTTGACGTGGGAGACGTATTTTAGAAGATATTTCACAAAAAAGTTACCATTTCGAAAAAAAAATCCTTTTTAAAAAAAATTGCCTATTTTCGAAGAACGCTATCTTGGGAACCAATGGCTGTATAGAGCTCGCCTTGTTCGCAAATTGTAGCAAATTTAGTCTACTTTAAAAGTATGTACAGTGACTATACCGGTGAGACCCTTCCTTCACAGAGATATTGAGCAAAAACTGAAAAAAGTCCGAAAATTTCATGGGTTTTTTGGTACACCCCGCTCGCACAGCACTTTGGAAATTGCAAATCTGGTTTTTTAATATTGGTTTAAGTCCTAACAACATATAAAAAATTCAGAACGACACGACCTTTTGTAAGCACGAATGTATATCTTGACTGGACTATTATGGGTGAAAGCTTTAAAAATGTTTAAAAGTAACAAAGGAGAATGACCAAAAATGTATGGGGTTTGGACCAAATGTCCACCACTAACGAGAGCTATGGCAACGAATAGTCCATTAAATCTAAAGTAACTATCTAAAGCACTGACGAGGCTACGCTCAGTTGAAAAGAAAATGTCAGTGACCGAATTTCACGCAGCAAAACGTGGATAAGATGAAGACGTTGATCGAATCCGGATACGCCGAGCCGTGCCTCCCTGCGCACCCGGCCGCGGGGTGCAAACCTCATTTCGCAGTGAAAAATCCGAACAAACCGGGAAAAATAAGAATTGTTCACGACGCCGCTGCCTGCGTGGGGGGAACGAGCCTCAACGCCAACCTGCTTCCCGGACCGGACATGTTGCAGCCGCTGCTTGGAGTCTTGCTGCGCTTCCGGGAAGGACCAGTCGCAGTTATCGGCGACATAAAAAAATTAATGTTTATGCGCGTCCACATACGCCCAGACGACCGCGACGCGCAGCGTTTCCTTTGGCGCGAAAATTCAAAAGCGCCGCCACAGAAGTACAGAATGGCTTCGCTTATCTTTGGAGCAGCGTCGTCGCCGTGAACCGGCAGCACTAGCGCAACATACTGCTGTTGTTGTGGTTCCACGCTCACTTCACTTCACTGCACTCACTTCACTTCACTCACTTGTTATGGAGCCTACTTGGTGCTTGCCTTTTTTAGCAAGGATTTTTCGCGGTTTCTTCTGGACAGTAGACAAGCCTGTTTCGTCCATATTAAAAACACTCTGTGCAAACAAACAATAACAAAAGCAGAACAACGTTCTGCAGAAGCACAATATTAATGAATATTGTGCTTCTGCAGAACGTGCTCTAGTTTGTCGAAAAAATCGTTAACAGATTTCTTGTTGAACGCAGTGGCTCGATTGAAGGAAGTGGCCCTTGGCTGGCGTAGAGATATCTGAGGGTGTCTTTATATAAACGACGCAAACCATTTCTTGCCGGCCATTTGTTTTTGTTTGTTGAATCTGTGTTTGATGTTACACTTATTGGCGAGTTTGAAAGCGAGGTGGCAAACATCAGCTCGCGTTACCCCAAATAAACATGCCTCTATTTTTTATTTATTTATCTCTTTATTTCAGCCAACTAGGGCCATATTGAAAATATTAAATACATATTAAATGTCTTAACCTAAGAACTAAAATTACTTTTTCTCCACTTGTGCCTGTACGGGTCCCCTATTCAAGCACATGCTTTACGAGTTCATTTTCTAACTCTGCTGGCAAATCGGGAGATGATCCAGGAATCATAATATCTTCTTTGGCATACCTGTTGCACCCATCCAACCGTCGTTTAAGAGTTGCCTTAGGGTTGCCGAAAATACGGCAGCGTTTATGCCAACTTCTTTGTTTCGTAATGCACGAAGAGCCAGCCGCATACTTGGTTCATTCGTTCGCATGCGTAGTACGGGCCGCGCTTTGACATTCTGAAAATCAAGAAAATACCTAATTAATTATCACTAGTTAGTATGAAAGTAATATGTAATAAGCTTTCATTGGACCGGTCCATTCGTAGTATCTCTAAAGTGGTCCAAAAAGGTGCCATTCCCATTTTTCAAAAAAAGATAAAAACAATATAATCCAAAAACTTTTCTCAACATTAATATATAAAGAAAATAACTATTAAAAATATAAATAAAGTAAAACTAACGCGCAAGTTTGTTGAGCATCGATGTTGTATGGACGGCCACGCGAACACGAACGAGGCAAGAGGCAACATCCACAGGCTCGAAACCGCCTATAGCATGCTACGGCTGTGGAGCTCCTGGTGTATTCCGCAGTAACTGTGAAACGTAATAAAAAAGCACCGATCAATAATGCCCAGTTCTATAGTGTCAACACAATAATCGAGGGAAACGTATACATTCCCACCATTGATGTGAAAATAAAAGGGATGACTGGATACGCCCACTTGGATTCAGCCGCAAGAACAAGCATAGCCGGAACACAGCTCTACCTAGCCTTGGTGGATGCTGGAGTTGAATTCAAGAAAGGATCCACAGACGTCATCCTGGCAGATGGAATGGTCAAGCATCAGGATCTACCAGTAACCACAATCACCCTTGGCAACCGTACACTCCCAATCACATTGGCTGTGTTACCGGAAGCCATAAACAACCGAACACTCATCAGCATCGAATTCATGGAGAAGTCTGGAATGGTACTGAAACTGCCGCAACGATGCTAGAATTTCATAGAAGCACCCGAGAACCATTTCGATTTCCTGCAAATAAAGGTCACTTCGAACGGTATCACACCAAAGACACTGGAAGTTAACGCAGCTGAGGCAAAATCCAACACTGCCGACGCCACCAGAGACGAAGAGACTACTCCCGCAGAGTGATTGGCGGTCGTTCTGCTCCAAATACCTAAACACCACAAGTCTCAAATCCAGTGAGGTTAGAGGGCTTCCATACTCAGACGCTGCTATCAGAATTTTCATGAACTGTCCCTCCTCCTCCTCCGTGAGGCGAATGGGACCTCCAACAGCTTTTTCGTGTTTTCCCTTAAGCTTATCCAGTAATGTTCGACGAGGTATACCGAATTGTCTTTCAGCTTCATATGACGAGAGTTTCTTATCTCGCAACAATTCCAATGCAAGCTGCACCACTTCTGGACTGTGTTTTGTAGTGTAATCTCTTTTTTTTCTGGAAATGGTTACGTTTATTTTTTATGTTTGGTTTAACAACTGGTTTACTTCCATTTTAACTTTTAGGCCTTCCCATCTTGCTTTGATATGAAGTCCTGTTGAATATTCTTTTACTGTGTGGGGCCGGTACTTAAAAAGAATAGCCCCACTGCTTCTCTCCCCGTGCATGTCGTAAAAGGCGACTAAGGGATAAGGACAAGATACCGTGCTAAAGGGCGACAGGATCGCCACCTCTCACCTTGGCACGGTACTTCCACCAAGTCATGCAGCAGGTGTCTTCTTCGTGCCTTACTTGCTGCTTGATCGATCGATGTCTTGTTCGAATACTTTGCGAAACGTGGTGGTCGGTGTTGTGCTGTAATTTAGCAGAGTTCTTGCAGCACAACACCGATTGCTCTGCTTACCCCGATTGTCGGGATTCAGCGTGTGTGATATGTATGGTCTAAACACAGACAAGTCCATTGGTTGGACAATGTGTGTTGAATTGCGATAAAAACCTACAACCTCTATTCCATTTTCGGAGCAGAAATTTGATAAATGTAGAGTGAGGTGTGATCTGTGGCCGTCTAAAAAAAATAGAATCGGCTTTTGAATATTTTTCTCTTCTAACCATGGGTTGAACACATTCGTCATATATTCATAGAAAGTGCTGCTGCACATCCACCCGCTTTCTGATTTTCCTATCGCCCATTCATCGGGTACAATAGCAGCGATGGATGAAGGAATTCGTTCATAATTATAGATAATCATTGGAGGGGCAAGTTCTCCGGCTGCGTTTCCTGTGATTAGGACTGTGGGATTGTCTTTTTCGTCGCCACAGGTACTGTACAGGTGTTTATCTCCTTTCTTAGCCAGTATCCGGCCAGGTTTTGGTGTAAAGAGCCAAAAAGATTGACTACATCATTGTGACTGATACATCAATGACACGTAAATACATCTCAAGGTCCCTAGAAACGAATGCATTCGTTTTTGGCATTTTGGCGAAGTACCGTACAGCATAGTGAATATCGGTAACGTCTAGACGTTCTGTTACATAAAAATGATGCAATTTTCCCTTTCAGTTTTAAAATGCAAGTCTCCTTTTGAAACTATGATTGTTTCTTCTCTACATTCGTCTGTGACCGATATTTCTGATTCTTTCAGAATACGTTTCACAGGCATTTTTTTAATTTTCTGTTTTTCAGATTTGGCTTTGTTCTCAAGTTTCTCTGGAAACGAGAAAATACGATTAAAATTGCATTAAGTTAATTAAATACGTAGGTACATAGGTACCTAGTCGTATGCCAGCGCTTTATATGTAAAAATCCCTCCATTAGCCAAGCAAGACGTAATTCAAGAAGCAATTAATTACAGGACTAAGCTCGGGTTGTATACTAAGAATGATTCTAGAGGCAAGAAATAACTTTTACACTATATACAAGGTGGGCCAAAAGTAATCACCCTATTGGACGACGCTAAAACTTTTCAAAATGGCGGCAAATGTAAATTCTGTTTTTACATTTGTGAAGTTAACAGATGCAGAATATACGTCAATAAGCCATGAACGCTATTCTCCTCAAGAACGCGGAATAATTGAATCCATTTTTTGCGCAATAATTCGTCTGTGGTATTGACGGCGGACACTTGACCGATATCATTTTCTTGATTTAATGAAAAATATTTTCTAATTCATTAAATAAACATATCCATAAGTAGAACCAATGTTTTCCTTTAAAAAAAAAATTACAGCCAAAGAGCATCAGGAAGACGCCACCGACGACATCGGGGCGAAATATTTCAATAAATGTGCTTTTTTATTGCTATTACTAAAATATGTGTACTTACATCAACTATATATTTGCATAACTTTTACAATTCGGTTCAATTGACGAGGTGGCTAAAATCACAGAAAACAGACGTCGTTGGGACGATGAATCGGCGTAGAGTCGGGACTCCAGCCGAAATAAAAAACTTGGACCAGCGCCAGCGGTTGGATAGGGGAACGGTGGTAAGTCGACACTGTGGTGACATATCGCTCGTCGCATGGAAATTACTCACTACAGTGTCGACTTATCATAAACCGGACCTTGTACCAGGCCGACGAGCAGGGCGCGCTATTCAGAAACCGGCTGCCGTCCAAGATTACAATAAATTCATGGGAGGGGTTGATCGAAAGGATCAGAAACTCTCCATGTACCTCCTAGAGAGGAAAAGGGGGCTCAAATGGTACGTGAAGGTGTTCAGAAGACTACTACATATAAGTATTCTGAATGTCTACGTTATATATTGCTCTAATATTGGCCAAGGCCAAAAATGTCTCACCGACAATTTCGGTTTGATATAAGCTAGACACTAAAAATTCATGTCATAATTCTTGCCTAATGATATGACCAAAGTAGCCATCGGAACCGACGAATGACTAACTACCAAATCGGAAACACGTATCATCCGTAATAATTCCTACCATGTTCAGTAATATGAAGGCCACGATAATGGAGGAGATAAAAAATTACGCGCATAGAATCTATGTGGCCACTGATTGCTGGAAGTCACGAAAAATTAACTCGTATCTAGCAGTAATTGCTCATTACTTGAAAATATACAGTGAAAAGCTAGAAATGAAATGTATTCTTCTCGACTGCAAACACTTGACTGGATCACACACTGCAGATGCACTGACACACGCTCTGACAGAAATCATCAACGAGCGGGGTCTCGACAATAAAGGTTGGTTACCTTCGCTGTGTTTGACAAAGCTGCAAATATTAAAAAGGCACTCGACAACATGGGTTGGCCTCACATAGGTTGTTATGTGCACAACCTAAACCTGATAGTAGAGAATTGGTATTTCTCCTACACATGAAGGTTTTGATAAATTTCCTTTTGACCTTTATTTTCTGGCTTAAATAAATATTAATATTTATTTAAGTATTTAAAAATTCATGTTTAAATCATACACGTAAATGCCAAACATCCATACCTATGTTCAAGCGTTCTATGTTCTGAACAGGTATTTACATGTTTAATTAAATTTATTAACGAAGTACCTACTACTTACCTCTATGTTACTGCTATTCGTTCTATTGGACATATCGGAGTCCTAAACATATTGCAATGTTTCAAACGAGCTTCCATTTTTGCGAGCAGTCAACAACTTTGCAGCAACTATAGGATGTTGATGAAATGTTTTTTTCCAAGCGTTGGAGCCGACGCACACTGTATTATTTTCAAATCTAGCGGAACTCAATTATAAATATTTTTTGAAAGAGATAGACGTAATTATAGCTCAACTCCATTTGTAACAAACCAGGCATTTACATTTCACCAGGATTTTTTTTTTGGCAGCACTACAAAGTGACGCAATTTTTCATAACCTCTTAGATTTGTTTTAATCTGAGACAGGGAGCCATTGTGGTCTGATACGTAGCGTGATATTTGCCAGTTAAATCTGCAAAACTATTGTGTTGTTTTGATTGTTGTTCTTCGAGGAAGCCGACAAGGTAAGAATTACATCTACGTTATAAGTTCAAGTAGTATTTTTACGGCCATTTCGTTGCATTGCCTGCAACATGAATTAATTTTGAAAATTCGTAAATTGGCTTGAGTTTACAAAATGTATCCGCGTGTATCTCACCCCAAATGTATTTTATCTTCTTCATTGTATGTTATTCTATGAGAATAAGCTTTATTTGCTTGCGCCATTTTGCGTCCGCCATACATTTATTTTCATTTTTCCAGAAGAGTTCGCGCTATGAAAAATCGCGAAATTTTCGAGATTTGGCATCGAGCGAGAAAGGAAAACCGAAATGATTTAATATGTAATCATATATTAGAAAATCATAATATAGCAGACCTAAGCAACAAAGTGCCAAGGGTGTTGCGAGTATTTGTAAGTAGCATATGTAAGAAAATTTAAGAAAAATGGGAGCGTAACCAACGTAAACTGACAAGGTTTCTTGAAGCCAATGTGACATGGCTAGACACAGAAATCTCACTGCCCATCGAGTTCCTCGGTCTCTTGCCATCCACGAGTTCAGCAGAGTTGTCTAAAAACTCTCCTGTGGGACGACCCATAAAAGAATTTACTGAATGCAGCCCTAAAGTTAAAAAAAGAAAAATCCAAGATTTGATAATTACGAAATCGCAAGAAGAGATAACCCTTGCTGCTGAGGTTGCGTTGCGGTCGGCCGGTAAAAGAGATGCTGCTGCCATAGTCAGAGAGGTAGCGAATAGGTCACCTTCGCGAGCCACTAAAATAAAAAAATCAATAAAATTGATTGATGTACCTCAAATACAAATGTCCGCAGAACAGGCTCTATCAATGATGGTTGACGCCAAACTGAGCACCCAACAGTATAAAACAATAAGGGAACGTAATAAAGACATCGGCTGTAGAGTCTATCCCCCGTACCAACTCGTTGAGAAAGCCAAACATGATTGTTATCCGACAGAAGAAGCCATCACAATCACCGAGATGTCCGCAGAGGTTCAATTGCAAGCTTTGCTCGATGTAACCATTAAGAGGATATGTCTTGCACAAAAGGAAGTATTTGATCAAGTGACTACCACACCTTTGAATCTGCATCTCATAACGAAATGGGGATGCGATGGCAGTTCTGCACAGAGTAGATACAAGCAAACCCTAAATGATACCGAGTATAGCGACGAACATCTATTTTCCATCACACTAGTACCGCTTCGACTAGTGGATAACGAAGCAAATCATAAAATTTATTGGCAAAACCCTCGGCCGAATTCGACCAGATTTTGTAGGCTACTAAGATTCGTTTATAAAAAAGAAACCAAAGACGTCATCAAAGCCAAGCCAAGTCAAGCAAACGACACAAATAAAAGAACAAATTGCTAACTTGATACAAACTGAACTAAACATTGGTAATTGCGACATTATATGTAAACACGAACTCGTATTCACCATGATTGATGGCAAGATATGTAGCACCCTTTCTCAGTTCGACTCGTCCCAAAAGTGCTACATATGTGGAGCAACCCCAAAAGAAATGAATGAAGATCGAGTGACTAATCTCTTGCCAAATGAAGCCATGTACGCGTTCGGGATTTCGCCTCTCCATTCGTGGATCAGAAGTTTCGAATGCCTACTCCAAATTTCATATAAATTGGACATAAAAAAATGGCAAGCGAGGACACCAGAGGAAAAAAACTCCGTAGCTGGCAGAAAGGCAGCTATTCAACAACAATTTCGTACGGAAATGGGCCTTCTGGTCGATATGCCCAAGCAGTCTGCGGGAAACACCAATGACGGCAACACAGCCCGCAGGTTTTTCAGAAACACGGAAAAGTCGGCGGAAATAACAGGCATCGAAGTTGATCTTATACACCACTTCCGAGTTCTACTTGAGGCTTTATCGAGCGACCATGAAATTGATTGTAATAAGTTTGCTGCTTATGCAAAAGAGACAAAAGACATTTACTTGCAGCAATACTCCTGGTACTTCATGCCAGCGAGCATTCACAAGATTCTGCATCACTCAGAAAAAATTATGCTTGCTTGTGTACTACCCCTCGGGCAGTTATCGGAGGAAGCGCAAGAATCGAGTAATAAGGAATATAGACGATTCCGCGAACACTTTAGCAGAAAGACCTCTAGACAGAACACAAACAGAGATGTCCTTAATAGATTCCTTATATCTTCAGATCCTTACTTATCCAGCATAAATAAAAGTCGGCCAAGAAAAAAACAAAGTCTCCCTCATGAAACCATGGCGCTTTTCAAGGCTCCAGAAATCCTACCAGCAAGCACATCAGACGATGAAGACAGCGAAGAAGGAGGGATGCTTATTGACGAATTTCCAATCTAAATAGTTAGTGTGTTGCGAAGTATTTATATTAAAAATCATGTATTTATTATTATTTTATTTTATGATTTTTATATATAATTTTTAATTAATAAAACTGTGTGTGTAGAAAATGTATGTGTTTGTATCACTTTTACTCTTTATTTATACCTAAATAATTATATAAAAATTTAAAAAATAATATACCATTAATATATGACAAGAAATTTCAAATGGTAAGGAGACGTAATTAAGTTCCGCTAGATTTGAAAATAATACAGTGTGCGACGGCGGCGGCGGGGTCGATTTTTTAAAAAGTTATCACAACGTCGAAACAAACGGTGGTAGGCGGTGGTACCAACTAGAAAATGGGTTCGACGTCGAAAAACAAAAACTTCGACTGCAATACACTCTACAAAAAATTTAATAAGTCTGTACGAACAGAATGAGTGCCTGTATAATAATATGCACCCGGAATATAAAAAGAGGGACCTCCGGCAGTCTCTACTCGCAAACATTGCAAATGTAACGTCGAATACAACAGGCCGAGTGGGTCTGGTGGCTGACGTTCGCAAAAAAATCAACAGTTTAAAATCACAATATCTGGCAGAAAAACTAAAGGCAAATACCAACCTAACTAAACCTGAAAATTGATAGATGGACCCCTTTTGTGCTTTTGTACCGCCTCCAACTCAAGGGTCCGAATATGAATCAAAATATTATTTAACACTTTTCAGTTCTAGTTGTTTTTTGAAGTCGGTGCAATGTTTTTTAAAACAGTTTTTGTTTACTTGAACATGTTATATTTTTATTCTGTACAAATTTGTGTGCCAGCATTAAATATTTAACCTCGTCCTCTCGCTTGTAAAGCCACAGCGTCGCACACTGCATCAAATTTAAAGCTTTACAAAAATAAAATTTAGTTATTTCATTTTCTTTTTCAGAAACTTTGCAGTGTACCCAACTCAGCAAGTACTGATAGCGCTTGAATTTTATGCTTGCGGCTCGTTCCAAAGATGCATTGGCGATACAGCTGGTGTGCAAATCAACAGTATCGCACATAATAAGCAGAGTGAGTCGCGCCATAGCACATATGAGGCCAGAACGGATATCGATGCCTGCGAACTTCGATCATAAAAAATATTAAGATTCCGCAAGTCAGTCCGAATCGTGCCCCACCAAAACTACATGCAATTCAAATAATACATGCATCGCCCGCTCATTCTGCCATCGACCGCCAGCGCGAGAGGAGTTGCTTCAGCGTCGAATATATTACACAAATGCCGGCTTGAAGCCTCTGCATAGCATACGAGTGCATCTGGCATTATATTTCAAGAGTGAAAACCCCTTCAAATACAATATTTTATAAGAAAAAGTAAAAATTTTCACTTCATACATTTAATGCGTTTGGATAAAGTGGAGATGGCTTCTTTAAATTATATTTTTTTACCTCACCACCTTTGAAAACGGTAACACTGGATTCCCAAAAGAATTATTTTATAATATATATATTTTAGTATATTAGATGGCAATTTGAAAAGCTATAATAAAATCAACAAAATACCAGAACTCTTAAACATGATTTTTATTTACAGATTTTTTATTGTGTTTTCTTTGTTTTTTTTTATTGAAAACGCGACATGTGGCGCCGACGCACCCATAAGATGTCTAAAGACGCCCATGGACATTTGGTCGTATGCGGGGGTTGCGAATGCCATGCCGGCCCGACAGGTGCCTATTCACGCCCCTCTTGAAGGACCCGAGACTGTACTTGGGAGGAAATATATAGACAGGAAAGCATCCCAGAGTTTACCGGTTCTATAGAGGAAAAATCTGCACAAGAGGTTAGTACGCATCCACGTTAAATCCAGCGTGTGGGGATGCAATCCTTTTTAACAAATTCCTCTTTTCAAACAATTTATCTTTTAAAAGCTGATATTTGGCAGAGCCATCCCACAGGTGCAAGCAGGACTCCAAGCATGACCTGATCTGCGATTTGTGCAAAAGGACTTACGTGCACAAGAAATTTACGTGTTTCTTTCTTGGTTGGTTTTTGTTTGATTCTTACAGATTTTGAATATAATATTTATTTGCTTTATGAAAGGTATATGACAAAGTGGTTCAAAAAAGTTAACTTCAAAGGGAGGAATATGAAAAACTGGTCTCGTTTAAGTAGTTAGTGAGAAATTATTATTTAGGTTGACCGCAAAATTAAGTTTGTTTGTAATATATTTATGTATCACACAATAACCAGTTTGCTGGTTTAAAAATTTTTATCAGGGTTAATTTATAAAAGATGCGTCAGCCCGTGTCGTTTTTGCATACATGTCTATTCAAAATAAATGTTTTTGTAGTTAAAAAAAAGTAAAGTTTTAATTTTGCATGAACAATTAAAAATTTTAAGTTGTATGGAATCTGTTTCTTTTTTTTTTCAGTAAACGAAATAAACTACGCCGGCAAAACATTATTTCACTAAAATTTCTTTTTTTACTCGGTCTACATAATAAGCTTACTAGCAATTTGCTAGCAAACTTCCCCACTTCAAAGCTACGCCCCCATCGTATTTGTGCGGAACCTTCGGTTTGTGGGTTGGTCTGTGTTTTTAATGTTAGTAACATATTGGCTTTATTTCTAGTAGACACTTCACACTATTAAGCTTAAATTGAGATATTCCTGTCATGATTGTCATTTTGAGAAAGAAAGACAGGAGATGAACGAATTATTTAAGAATCTTAATTTAAGCACATCTGTAAAATTTTAGGTGATTTTAGTTGCAAGTGATATAAGACACGTCTAAACTCGACAAACATTGACAAATGTGTTTGAAATTTTTATAAAATAATTCACTCATCGTCCATAGGTTTTCTTTCACAAATAAACGAAAAAAATTTGCAATAAATGTTTTTAGTAAATAATTTCATAATAAAAATTAAAAAGCCACCTCCATAGTTTTGAGCCGTTGAAGCAAGCGGCAATTTATCGATCGACTACGTGCGACATTCGCTTGTTTTGGAACAGGTAATTGTTTGCGTGGAGCGTGCAGGCAAGCGATACGGGATTACTGCGCGTGGAAAAAGGATGACACAATATCGCTGCGATCTCTTGAGATGGTCGGTCCTGTATTACGCGATACGCACACTACCATAACCACGGTGTCTCGTTTTAGTAATAATTCAAGTATGAAGTGCGGAGTCCAGAACTATTTTTTCCGTCTACGCCTGCGAATGCCCAAGAATTCGAACGGACGGCTACAGCATTCTTTGAAAAAAGTAGTTTCCCTAGACTCTATTAGTAGAGTAGAGAGTTATTTCAAGATTTACTAGAATTATGTCAGCTGGAAAGTACAACCCAAGGGAAAGACATTTTTGCGAAAATTAAGGAATGCGTTGAAAAAAAGGCTCTACCATGGGACAAAATGAAGTCTATTTGCACTGATGTGGCCCCTGAAATGACCGGTAAAAACAATGGTTGCGTTGCTTTGTTACAAAATTACTTGGATCGAAAAATATTTTCGTATCATTGCATTATCCACCAGTGATGAAGCGTTGTGTGCAAAGGACATACAGTTGGATGATATTATGGACCCGGTAATACGCTGCATAAATTACATAAGTGCAAAAGCTCTTCACAGACGTCAATTCAGGGTTTTGTTTGAAGAAGATATCAGCTAATATGGAGAGTTACAACTGTACTGCGCTGTGCGATGGCTTTCAAGGGGAAACATGTTGAAACATTTCTTCAACTTGAGAGAGCAGGTGTTGGAATTTTTAGAGGAAAAATGGGCGTTACCTTTGGAAAATCATTTACTGAAAAAAGAATCCTGGTTGAGTGATCTTGCATTTCTTGTTGACGTTACTAATTACCTCAATATTTTAAATCTCAAATTACAAGGCAAAAATTGTTCACTTCCGACTATGTTTACTTTGATAAGCGGATTCAAAGCTAAATTAAATCTGTTTTTAATGAATTTAGCCAATGAAAATATTGATTGACATTTTTCCTACACTCAAAGATTTGAAAGAGAAGCTAAATATCGCCACTATCTATTGTACTAAGTACGAATCTAAAATTAGATGCTTATTACAGTCGTTTGAGAGCAGATTCCAGGACTTCGAAAGTATAAAAACAAATTTACAAATTTTTGTGAATCCTTGTGAAGAAGCGTGACTGGTGTAGGATCCATGCGCCGTGCTGTCTGCATAACAATGTATGTTGCCGCGTTGCAGCATATAATTGATATGCAGAAGAAACACCGTGGGATACAACACAGAACCCTGTGGTACCCCGGCATTCACTGACATGGCGTCCGACGAGCAGCCGTCCACGAGGACCTGAATGCCCATGTAGGAAGTCGGTTACCCAGTCATAAAGGCCAGAGGGGATTCCGTACGCCGGCAGCTTAAGCGGAGAACTCACTAGGCGGGCATGCCCGCGGGCACGCCCGCGGGCATGCCCGCCGGACCTCGCTACTATAGGTCTGTCAAGTGTTTGACCGACAAGTGTTGCGGCGACAGGCATGCCTGACAGACTGCCCGCCGGGCATGCCCGTCTAGTGAGTTCCCCGCTTTACCCAAAAGCGCCTTATGCCAGACCCGGTCAAATGCCTTGGCAATATCGAGGCCAATTGCCAAGGATTCACCGTACCCTTCAAGCGTTTCCCCCCAAAGGTGATTAATGTACGCTAGGAGATTACCGGTTTGGCCGGAAGCCGTATTGCCGATCGCTGATGAGATTATTCATCTCCAGGTACGCCATGAGCTGCGTATTGATAACGCGCTCCATCACCTTGCAGAGGAGGGAGGTAATTGCTATGTGTCGGTAGTTTGACGGGTCAGAGCGATCGCCCTTTTTAGGGACAGGCTGAACGAAAGCTGATTTCAAAGCTGCCGGTACGCGGCCAGTAGAATACGAGAGGCGAAAAAGGCGCGTCAGTACTGGAGCCAGCTCGGGAGCAGACTTTGTTTTTTTTTTTTAAATCTTAATTATATAAAAAAATAATACCGCACATGTCTAACTGAGCAACATATTTCTGATTTGTTGTTACTGTCAACATCTGATTTGACGCTGAGGAAAATAATTAAAACAAACAATTTCAGAAATCACATTAATTTTTTAGTTTGATTTTAATTTTTCTTAATTTATTTCTTTATTTGGCAGAACATGCTATTTATGTTATTATTTTAAACTTGTAAAATTAAACTTTATTAAATTAAACAACTATTTCAGAATGTTGCATTTCTTTTATTCCACAATACCTTAATTTAAGTTAGGCTCATTGTTATAATAAACAACGAAAATACGAACTGTCAGTGGTCAGTGGCCCGCCTGTGATTATTGAATCATCCGTTTTTCCCGACTGTTAAAAAGTTAGGGCAGCCTTGCCCAAGAGTAATAGGGGCTATTGATTGCACACATACACCAATCAAGTCTCCAGGTGTGTAGTTAATTTTTTATTTAGTTGTAGTAGTCATACTCCAAAAAAAAGGAACAATCTCAGCTTTTAACTCCGACAAGAGTGCCCAAAACCATTGTATAATAAAAAACGGCTCTGCCCCGCACTTCAGGCAGTGTGTATCTCACTCATAAGCGCGGTCACTTATGGCACAGAATCAATCTTGTCATAGAACTGCCCATGCCTATCGTACTGATTGCTCACTCTAGATGCTGATGGAAGTTTTCAAGCTGACTTATTATCTTTGAATAGACAAATTTATTGAACGTCCTAATAAGTTCTAAATTGTCTCTCCAGAAAATGTGTTCGAATAAACCCACTCTGAGCAAGTAAGTAAAATTTTTCGTATTTTTTCATACTTATTTAAATGTTGTTTCAGGTGCCTGGTGACAATGCAGAGACGTATCGAAATCGAAAATTAATATTTTCGATGAATGTACAGGCAATATGTGATGCTGATCTTTACACCAGGAACATTGTGGCTCGTTGGCCTGGCAGCGCTCATGGCAGCCACATCTTCAACTCAATTGTCATCAAGGGACGGTTTGAGGATGGCGAGTTTGAAGGGTATTGGTTGCTTGGCGACAAGGGGTATGCTATAAAGCCGTACCTGTTGACTCCTCCCTGTACGCCTATCACCGAAGCAGAAATACTGTACAACGAGAGTCAAATCCGTACTAGAAACGTCGTAGAACGTTTGTTTGGGTGCTGGAAAAGGAGATTTCCAGCACTCCCAATGAAAATTAGGACGAATTTAAGTTCAGTTCAGCCAATTATCGTGGCCACTGCAGTTCTGCACAATATGTAAAAAAAAATTATGACCCTATGCAACCCGTTAGAATAGATGATGCTGAGTCATCCGATGAAGATGGTCAGGTACAGTATGTGACCAATCGAAACGACGAGCGAAACAGAACTTTGTTGATAAATAATTATTTTAGTCGACTTCGTCGAATAATAGTGAGATAGGATTGAGACTCGCCTGACTATGGGAGAGAAATATGTACCTAATAAACAAAACTAAACAATAAAATTTTATTATAAATAGTTTTATTCTTTGTTAAATTTTTCCTTAATCAAAGCTATTTCTAACTCTAATTTGGTTCTTTCCAACTTCTGCTTAATCATTTGCTGGTGATGCAGCTCCTTTTCACGACGTATTGAATTTTTAAGTTTCTCCACTTCCAAGTCTCTGATTCGGTCTAACACATCTATCTTCCTCTCACACAGCGTCTGTCTCGTTTGAACAAATTGTTCATATTGTTGAATATTGTTTTTCTTTGTAAGACCTGAAGCATTAAACACATTTATTACACTTAGTCCATATTATTCATGACATGGCACTTTTTGTTTATTGTTTATTTAGCATCTATTGGCAGTACACTGCGCTCAGATTTGTCATATTTACATTGTAACATTCCGCCAGTTCGATTATCACAGCGAAGAAGAACTGACAAGAAAATGCAAATCAGACAACTAAATGCAAATCATTATCACTGGCGCGAGATATAACTTTATTTCCTCAGATTAATTTCATTCGTAAACACGATGACAGCAACTCCGACTTGGTTGGTGCCCATACATCATAAAAGTTAACATGAATGTAAAGGAAAACATTACGTTTGAGTGGTGACGGTTATTTCGTCCATGCACTCTTTTATTGGTTCGTCGTATGTGTCCATGTTTATCAAAATTCAAAAATTCAAATTGAATTTTTTTTATTATTAAAAGTTAAATATACTAAATATATTATATAAATAATTAATTACCTCATCAATAAATTGAGACGTATAAAAATAATCAAACTACATCTACGAAATGTCAATATCAGAAACACACACATTACAAACATCACACTACTCTTGTTTGGTGCCTTTGCTCGCTCTTAGGTTTTCTTGCTACGAAGCTCAGATACTTATCTAGTTCGCCTAATGCTTCGATGATTTTCGATCTTCCTGCTATGAACAGTGCTTTGATCGTTGGGTTTTTGAGGTCTCTCGATCTGTAGTATGAGGCGTTCAGCTCCTCTGCTATAGTTCTCAGTTTTTTCATGTACTCTGGGTCTTTTATTTTTTCAGAGTCCGTGATTATAATTTCTGGTGCGTGGTCGGAGGTCTTCCTTCTCAGGTGCTGGTTTCTTGTTCTGTTTTGCGCCTCTTGGTAGGCTTCGTAGTCCGTTGTGGCGTGCCGTTGTTTGTGGCTTCACCGTTTTCATTTTCGTAGGTTGATTCTGTGGCTAGTCTTTCGAATCTGTTTTGTGTTGATATTGGCAGTGGGGCGGTTGGTGTGCACGCGCCGAACTTCGGACCTCTCGTTGCTGTCGCGCCGGCGGAGAGTATTACGTCACCTCGCGGCAGCGGCTTCGACGTCAATCCCTCGCCGAGCGCGGTGTTCTTGCCGGGCGCGGCATTGTTTTGGGAGTTTCTCTTGTTTTTTAATTGTCAAGTAGGTACTCTATTAATAGAGTTAGTTGGCAAAAGTCTCTTGGCAATCTCATGAAAGTCAATCCTATGTGATAAATTGTTTTCATTTTAGTCAAATAAATTTATTTATTTTCAGAGATAAAAGACACTATTTTACTACAAGCGCTTCCGTCAATGATAGTTCCAAATAGAAAGGTTCAACTGGTAAAATTCATAAAAAAGCCTTCAATCGAAGAAAGTAGGGAGTCATTCATCAAACATGTTAAGGTAATGTTGAAATGCCAAACTTAAGAGATTTCATTAAAAAAAATTGGAAAAAAAAAATTACCGACTTCAAGAAAGGTGAGGGTCTATGTTGGTCTGTATGTATTTTTTTGTATGTATGTTCACCGATATTATTTTGTATGTTCAGTGATAACTAGTGATAAGTGATAATTATTTACTATGTGGGCTTATTTCGATGATTTTTACGTACGTTAGGGGTGGACCCATATAAATTTGGTCAAGTTCTGATGATGGGATCCACGAGAAAATAATCAAACTGATAAATTTGCATAAACATGTGCATGACAAATGGGCGAATAAATCTATAGCTATCTATAGCTTGGATACCTAATCGGAAAACAATATTCTATGTATGAAAAAAGTGAAAACAAAATTTATAAAACAAAACCCGACCCCAAAAAAAGTATAAAATAATTAGGTACCTATCTAATTTAGCTACAAATAAACGGCGAAATTTACACTGTATTAACGATCTCGTGGCGTTCTGACCCATTCTCAGGACCCACTGTCAAAAAGAAAAAAAAAATTGTGGTGTTTCGACCCATTTACATTTAATTTTGAGTGGCGTTCTGACCCACTTACCAGAATACACAGATACCTACAGTAAGTGAACTTCCTTTGTGGCAATTTGCAAACCTCCTATCATTTCTGCTGCCCTGGTACTTTATTTCCCATTCCCAGCTTACCAAGAATCGATTGAAGTGGTACAGAATTATTCGCCATATGTGTCAGACTGCAAATTGCTGAATAAGTCCACATCACAAAAGTTTTTCTGAAGGTAACCACACACCATACTAATTTATCAAACTGAAAATTGCCGAAAACGACCAAATCACAAGTTTGACTGAAGGTTACTATGGTGAACACCATAGTATTATGCTGATTTTTCGAAAACCACTGAACCAATTTCGATAAAATTGAACTGGGACCACCACGGAAGTATGACCTAACTAACAAAAAAAGAATTTTCTAAATCAGCCCTCAATTGACGGAGAAATCGCGTAACAAACATAGAAAAAAAAAATTAAAAAAAAAAACATACAGACGAATTGAGAACCTCCTCTTTTTTTGGAAGTCGGTTAAAAATATATAATATATAAAATAAAATGTGACCAAATTGTTCAGAAAAAAATGTGACATGAAGTTATTTTTCTTAATATCGAATAGAAAATGGCCAGTTACCAGTTACCTATCTGTAGCTATGAGATAATAAAACTTAAACTTTATTAAAAAAATATTTAGTTTATTATGAACTATGTATCTAAATAGAAGTATTATATACTGGTGTTGTATGTTTACTGTGCTGAAAATTCAGCACAAAACCAGTATAGAATACTTCTATTTGGATACATCGTTCAAATAAACTGTTCCTTCCACTCTGCACTACCAAGCTGCACTACCAGTAGTGCTGTTTGGAATTTTTTTTCCCATCTGCACTACTGTACTACAAGCTGCGAAACCGGTAGTGTCGTTTGGAATTATTTCCTCCCGTTTGCACTACTGAGTAGTAGTGCACAATGGAATTTTAAAGAGCCTTACTTTTTCATTGCCAACTGCACTACCAAAAGATTGTATATACGAATCTTTGGTGCTATGTTTTTTTTCCGGAGTATATATCAGATTAAACAACACAACAACAAAAAACAACAAAAAATTCAAATTCTTAATTTTCAGAAAAACATAAATATAACACAAGTAATTAATAAATGTATTTAGTTGTATGTCAATAATATAATTTATGTTTTATTGTTTACAAGCTGTGCCCGCCGCTCCGCCCGCTCTCATATTTCACTTCACTGCTAACCTCATAAGCCATTTAGCGTGATAGTAAGTAGCCTATAGTTGATGGGAAGAATCAAGCTATCCGTAGAATTTTGTTTTATTAAAATCGGTTCAGTGGTTCTCGAGTTGTAAGCGGACAGACAGACATACACTCAGACACTCAGACACTCAGTCAGAAAGCAGACGTTGGATTTTATTATAGGTAAGGATAAGGATTTTTATACTATTTAAAAGAAAAAATCTCTCATTTAATTTCCCGCACTACCCACCTACACTACTCACAATCTCAGGCATGACTGGCAGATATGCATTTAGGCTTTAAGTCCACCTGTTGTTATTTTTTGTGCAATAAAGTATTCAAATGGTCAGAATACAGTCACCGTAATTAAAGTGGAAACCCGAAGACTTCTTGGTAAGCTGGGAATGGGAAATAAAGTACCAGGGCAGCAGAAATGATAGGACGTTTCCAAATTGCCACAAAGGAAGTTCACTTACTGTATCTGTGTATTCTGGTAAGTGGGTCAGAACGCCACTCAAAATTAAATGTAAATGGGTCGAAACACCACATTTTTTTTTCTTTTTGACAGTGGGTCCTGAGAATGGGTCAGAACGCCACGAGATCGTATTAACATTAAATATTTACAATCACTTTTTTTAAGTCAGTGCCATACCCATACACGGGGTTTGTATCTGGCACCGACTTCAAAAAGTGATTTCATGTAAACTTCGTTGTACACTTCGTCGTTTATTTGTAGCTAAATTAGAAAATTATAGTTTTTTTTTTGGAGTAGTTTGTTTTTTCATTAATACAAACATGTGATTAGGTATATTATGTTATTCGATATTATGTTATTATTTTGGTCAAGTTAGCGGTACCTATCATAAATATATTAAAAAAATTGCCTATATCCGGTTTTAGTACACTTTTAATTTTTTTAGATATTTTTTTTCTAGAAGTTCCTACCTATCTACACTTGAAATTTATTTAGAGGTAATTATGTATTCATTTAACTAATTTTACACTATTTATTTACTTAACAGACTCCTACCGAGCTTGAACCAGCGATTGCAGAGCGAAGAAAACTAATTAGTTCATATGGAAAAGGAGCAACTGTGCAGCCATACATTTTGGCAGTTGGTAACACTTGTACTACCAAAAGTCCGGCTTATGTGTGCATTAACAAAATAATCTACAAAACTGACAACTTGTTGAATGCAGTAGACATTTGTTTCAAAAGCTTTTACGCCTTGGATCTACTACAATACCCCGCAGAGTCGGAACAGGTATGGCTAACAATACAAAAAGTGTTGTATGACCTGAACCTCCCAAACAAGTACAAAAAGATATTTCATGTAAGTACGTTCGTAAATGACTTATCAAAACTTAACTTGGAGTAGGTGATAATACTGTCATAACATAATGTATACATGTTTCGTTTGTAATGAACATTTTAATGACAGTAATTCTCTCATAGCGCGTATTAAATTTGTTCATACAGATCCTCAAACAGTCAGGTCGTTGCGTTGTAAACATCAAGGATGTATGAGACATTTCGATCGTATGCGGAGTTTTGACGCTTGGAGCTAAGGATCAACTTTTTGGCTTTCACTTCTCCGTGAGAACAAGTAGTATTATATTCTTTGGTGAGAATCATCCATTGAACCATCGAAACCATCGAAATTGGAAATAAGCTATTAAAGAACACATCGAACTAAATAAACGCGCATAAGTAAACTCGACATTCGCGATGTTTGCTCGATTAATGTGGTTAGAGGTAGAGGAAGAACATCGGCGCGAACAAGCGAGGATAGCACGCGTTACTCGGCGGAATCTGAGACGTATACTGAGGGCGCAGAATCCGCTCGAGGGTGCTACGCTACGCTTCGCCACGACTTCACAAAAGTATACCGACTGACGCCGACACTGTTTCAGGAGTTGTGCAGGGAATTGGTCCCATTGCTCAGCCCACAAAAGGAAGCCGACGCAATATCACCCACTACCGAGGTATTTAATGTTTTACCTTTTTTTACCAGACGGTGTCAGACGCTGTAAGGCAAGTCACTAAGGCGTTTAATAATGCGCAGATTCTGGAAAAATATATACGCTTCCCACAAAATGTCCAAGAACGGCAACAAATAAAACAAGGATAAGAAGATTTGCAAAATATTCAAATAAATTGGACAAATTGCCATAAGCCTGCAATATATTGCCGCTATATTGAATGTAATAGAATAAAATCATAATTAATTATTAATCCGAGTAATACATTAATACAAGTAATACAGTATTACCTTTAGTTTTATTTTCTTTACTTATTATTGTATTCGATTCTATGCCAATCTATCATTTTAAATCATTTAAATAAAACATGCCATTGTTATCTGTTTAACTTTATCTCAAAATTTCAGACATGGGGTGCATCGACTGCACACACGTCGCCATGATAAGGCCAACTCAAAATGAGGAAAGATATTTTAACCGAAAATATTATCACTCAAGGAATGTGCAAATGCTAGAGTATTTAATTTATTTATTGTTAAGAAAATCATATAAAATGTTAATATTATTCTCCTTGAATGTACAATCGAAATAAGCAACTACAATTCTTCGCTGTCTAGCTCAAATATATCTTAGTAAGTGATAAAAAATATGATTATAAATGTTTAACATTTAATTTGTTTCAGATTTGTGATTCGAAATTAAACATATTGAGCGTAGATGCTAGCTTTGGTGGGGCAAGCCACGACAGCTACATCTTCCACCACTCCGCAGTAAAAACGTACATGGAAGCTGTCCACGAGCAAGGAGAAAGCACATGGCTGCTTGTTAAGCAAATTGTTTCATCTTCTTTTAAAATAAACAATTACATTCATGGTGTGCCCTTAATTATTTTTTCTAATTTCTCCCCACCATTGTATAGCGGTTCATAGAATACACCTTACTTCCAAATTTCATCTATACAGTGAGTAAAATGGCCGTGACATACGGACGGACGTACAGATGGACAGGACGAAATTATAAGGGTTGGGTTTTGCCTACGAAATCCTAAAAAAAATTCTATTGTTTCAGGGGACTCTGGCTACCCTCAGAGAACCTATATGATGACCCCTATCGCGGATGCGATTGATGGTACCCCAGAAGGCTCTATAATAAACTCCAAAAAACAACACGTGCAACAATAGAGAGGACTTTTGGGGTACTGAAGGGCCGCTGGAGATCTCTCCTTGCATCGCGCGAGCTGCACTACGACGCCCTGGCTGTAGCCAAGATTATAAATGCATGTCGTGTGTTGCACAACCTCTGCAATGCACGGCATGCAGGTGCATGCCGTGCCCGCAACTGTCAGAGCAGGATCAGTCGATTCTTTACCGTGGTACCATTAGACAGTACCATTGATGGTACAGTGGCAATTTATTTTTGCCGTGGTACTATCAATGGTACCTTGGCAATAATGCTTTGCCGTGGTACTTCATTAATGGTACCACGGATTAGACCGCTGACAGCAATGAAGAAGAACGCTTTAAAAAAAGAAGAATGGCTCAATACTTCTATAATACTACCTACATGGGCAACAATAAAACCGGGGCGACCAACAAAAGATTTTAAGGAATCGAGCGATCAAACCTTTGTTTTGCGCCTCTTTGAGGCGCAAAACAAAGGTTTTGAGAGAACTAATGCCTTGTGATCAGTTAACCTACGCAGCGCAGTCAGCGTGCTGCAGGACATAGTGACGCCTCTAAGGTTATGAAAGATATGACTTTAAGCCCAACAAGAGCAAAAAAATACAGAACACATTTTACTTCAACTCAAAAAGATATATTCAAGAAGCATACACCTTCACAAGCATTAGCGATTTTCGTGGAAGCGGATATGACAAGAAAACAATATGAAGTCATTCATGATGCCAACAGGAACATTTATCCTTGTTACTCTCTTATAAAAAAGGCAAAAAAAGACTGTTATCCGCGCGAAGAGTCGATGACAGTTACGGAAACATGTGCTGAAATAAACTTGCAAGATCTTTTAAATCATACCTCTGCACGGTTGTGTATGTACTTAGAAGAAGTACTTGAAAGTATAAATGAATAAGAAAGAAGCAATTTAGAGCTATTATCAAAGTGGGATTGTGATGGTTCACAACAACAACAATTTAAACAAACATTTGGGAATAGTACAGATAGTGATTCAAATATCTTCCAGAGTTCATTTGTGCCTATACATTTTGAGGCATGGGGCCACTGTAATTGACCACGGTATACTGCCTATTGGACCGTTATCTGAAGAGGCGGCTGAGGCGAGGAATAAGCACTTCCGCATGTACAGACAGCATTTTTCTAGAAAGATGTCGCGAGAAGCCTGCAATAGGGATGTTTTAAATAGACTACTGCTAAGTTCCGATCCATTTTTGAGCAGCACAAGGCAGAAACCCCCGGAAAAAAAGTAAGCCTTTTTCCAGTGAGGCATTAGATCTTTTGCTCCCGGAGACATCGCAAGTCTCTACTACAGAATCTGACAGTGAGGAGGAGGATGGATCTAGTGAAGGCGAATATGATTAAAATAATTTCCTGTAAAACCATTTAATGTACAATATTGTGTGTGTATGATGTTTTAAATATTATATTATTACCCTAAACTGTTTTTATTATATCTCCAACTGAATAAAACCACAAAATAATTTTGATCACCTTTAAAGGTTAAATACTACACAGTGCACTGGCGGCCGGTTCAGCGCCCGTGTGCAAAACTGACAATGCCGCCCCCTTCCTTGATGTTTTCCCCTGACTTGGTATTAGATTGAACGGAATTGAGTTTGGTTGGTTAGGTAGTTAACCAGTTGGGACTACGACATTTGATACATCACTGGTAGGAAATGGTTTCGTGCTGCCAAGTGTCGGGAGAATTGGGAAAAAATTGGAGACGTGTTTTTTCAGCAGTGTACGGCAACACGCCGTTAATTATGATGAGTTAGTTATGGGAGTGTATGAAAATAACTTTGAGATTCAAACAGTTTATTTTAAAGTATATAATAAAACTTACATACATGTACTTACAAAAACTTTTCTTGCTTTTACACTTGCGAAATCGGCTATTATTTGTCTAGCATCCAAACTGTCTAATATTTCAGATTCTATTGAAATAATGGATAAATTACTTAGTCTTGGTTGAAGCATAGTTGACCTTAAATAATTCTTAATCAATTTTAATTTGGAATAAGATCTCTCCAGAAGCAACTGTAACTGGTAGAGTAAGATATATTCTTAACGCTATTGATGTGTTTGGAAAAGTTGACATTAAATTATTTGTGTACAGATATTGCAAAAGTGTTTGTGGATCACTAGACTCGATTTTCTAGAAAATGCAGCTTCAAAGCGTCAATTTCATTGTACAAATCTATACCATCAACGTCAGCTTCATTTCTTGAATCGTCTTTGAGTTTTAGGTGTAAATCTTTACAATGTTTCATCAATTCTTCTTTTTAGTTACTAAATAATGTACTACTGAACAAGCCAAATACGTGGTCTAAAGTTTTTAACTCTTCAAATCTATTTTTTAATGAAGTTAAAGTTTGATCTAGAATTCTAAAATAAAACTCAATTTTATAATTAATTTTAGGATCTAATATAACTTCATCAACAATGACAAATTGGACCTCCTGGGCGTGGAACTGACCAAAGATGTAGGATTTAGGAGCTTTATAGAGTCCAAAGCTACCCTTGCCTCCAGGAAATTGGGCGTCCTCTACCGCAGCAGGCGATTCTTCTCACCGGCGCAACTCCTTGTGCTATACAAAGCGCAAGTTCGCCCGGTGATGGAGTATTGCAGTCATCTGTGGGAAGGATCCCCCCTTTACCTGTTGGCCTCCTTGGACTCTATCCAGCGCCGCGCCATCCGCCTAATTGGTGATCCCAAGCTCACGGAGGGACTTGAATCATTGCAACACAGGCGAACAATTGGTACCCTTAGCCTGTTTTATAGGTACTACCATATAATATATTTTTGCCAATAAATAAACGATTTTTTTTCAGTAAACATGTCGGTGTCTAAACGGGATCTGTTCGAAGTTTGGTACGGGGTAAATGCCAGGTCAAAGATAAGGAGCGCGGTTATTGATTACGTTTTCATAAAAATAGACTTAAGGAACATTGATAATGATGAACTGTGTCGTAGAACCAAACAAGTTTTGCGAAATTTTACAAGTAGGATGTGAAAATGAGACAATAAACGAATAAATAATAAAAAAAAATATTTTAATTTGTATAGCTATATGTAGTATTAAAATTATGTTTATTATTATTAAAAAATATATTATTAGATTTTTGAATTCGAACTTGTTTTAAAATAGGTGGTAGAAAACACTTTTATTTTATAATATTTAAAAATATATATTTAACTAGCTGAGCCCGCGGCTCCGCTCGCGTGAAATTCGTATTTCAAAGAAGAAGTAAGTAACTGAGGGCGAGGCCGAAGGCCGAGCTGCGTTCAGGAAGACTATAAACCTTCTCGAAGAAAGTAAGTAACTAAGGGCGAGGCCGAAGGCCGAGCTGCGTTCAGGAAGACGATAAACCTTATCTAAGAAAGTAAGCAATTAAGGGCGAGGCCGAAGGCCGAGCTGCGTTCAGGAAAACTATAAACCTTCCCGAAGAAAGTAAGTAACAAAGAGCGAGGCCGAAGGCCGAGCTTCGTTCAAGAAGACTATAAACCTTCTTGAAGAAAGTAAGTAACAAAGGGCGAGGCCGAAGGCCGAGCTGCGTTCAGGAAGACGATAAACCTTATCTAAGAAAGTAAGTAATTAAGGGCGAGGCCGAAGGCCGAGCTACATTCAGGAAGACCATAAATATTCTCGAAGAAATTACGCAACTGAGGGCGAGACCGAAGGCCGAGCTGCGTTCAGGAAGACTATAAACCTTCTCGAAGAAAGCAAGTAACAAACGGCGAAGCCGAAGGCCAAGCTGCGTTCAGGAAGACGATAAACATTCTCGAAGACAGTAAGTAACTATGGGCGAAGCCGAAGGCCGAGCTGCGTTCAGGAATAGGATAAACCTTCTCGAAGAAAGTAAGTAACTGAGGGCGAGGCCCAAGGCCGAGCTGCGTTCAGGAAGACCATAAACCTTCTCGAAGAAAGTAAGTAACTGAGGGCGAGGCCGAAGGCCGAGCTGTGTTCAGGAAGACGATAAACCATCTCTAAGAAAGAAAGTAATTAAGGGCGAGGCCGAAGGCCGAGCTGCGTTCAGGAAGAGGATAAACTTTTTCGATGAAAGTAAGTAACAAAGAGCGAGGCTGAAGGCCGAGCTGCGTTTAGGAAGACTATAAACCTTCTCGAAGAAAGTAAGTAACTGAGGGCGAGGCCGAAGGCCGAGCTCCGTTTAGGAAGAGGATAAACCATGGGTCAGGCCGAAGGCCGAGCTGCGTTAAGGAAGAGGATTAACCTTCTTGATGAAAGTAAGTAACTATGGGCGCTAAGCTGCATTCTGGAATACAATAAACCTCCACGAAGAAATTAAGTAACTAAGGGCGAGGCCACCGTCACACCCATCCCCCCCCCCCCCCCCCCCATTTATTTGTTTTGAGTAGCTATAATTATGATTTTCCTTTAAAAAAACCGATATTCCCATACAATCTTTAACACTCCGTTTCCGTTTCTCCCTCTCCCTCTCCCTCTCCCTCCATCTCATACTTGGAGTAAATATGGCAACCCCAAAGATGGTAAACAGACAGACATACATACAGATAGACAGAAAGCAGACGTTGGATTTTATTAAAGGTAAGGAAGAAAGGAAAGGATAAGGATAAGGGGGATTCCATCGCTCTACCTCCACCTCTCCTCCCGCCCCTCCCTCACCCCTCTCCCTATATGCCTCTACTTAACCCCCCCCCCCCCCCGCCCACTCCCCTATCCTTCAGGATATTGTAATGTCATCGGTTCTTACTCGGGTGAATGATTCCGTGTCCGTTACATACAAATATTGCCAAGTGCTCTCATATTTCACTTCACTGCTACCCTCATAAGCCATTTAGCGTGATAGTAAGTAGCCTATAGTTGATGGGAAGAATCAAGCTATCCGTAGATTTTTTTTTATTAAAATCGGTTCAGTGGTTCTCGAGTTATAAGCGGACAGACTCCCCTCCCGCCCCTCCCTCACCCCCCTCCCTATATGATGCCTCTACTTATCCCCCCCCCCCCCCCCCCCTCCTCTCCCCCTTCAGGATATTGTAATGTCATCGGTTCTTACTCGGGTGAATGATTCCGTATCCGTTACATACAAATATTGCCAAGTGCTCTCATATTTCACTTCACTGCTACCCTCATAAGCCATTTAGCGTGATAGTAAGTAGCCTATAACTGATGGGAAGAATCAAGCTATCCGTAGAATTTTGTTTTATTAAAATCGGTTCAGTGGTTCTCGAGTTATAAGCGGACAGACTAACAGACAGAAAGCAGACGTTGGATTTTATTATAGGTAAGGAAGAATCAAGCTATCCGTAGATTTTTTTTTTATTAAAATCGGTTCAGTGGTTCTCGAGTTATAAGCGGACAGACTCCCCTCCCGCCCCTCCCTCACCCCCCTCCCTATATGATGCCTCTACTTACCCCCCTCTCCACCCCCTTCAGGATATTGTAATGTCATCGGTTCTTACTCGGGTGAATGATTCCGTGTCCGTTACATACAAATATTGCCAAGTGCTCTCATATTTCACTTCACTGCTACCCTCATAAGCCATTTAGCGTGATAGTAAGTAGCCTATAGTTGATGGGAAGAATCAAGCTATCCGTAGATTTTTTTTTTATTAAAATCGGTTCAGTGGTTCTCGAGTTATAAGCGGACAGACTCCCCTCCCGTCCCTCCCTCACCCCCCTCCCTATATGATGCCTCTACTTACCCCCCCCCCCCCCCCTCCCCTCCCCCTTCAGGATATTGTAATGTCTTTGGTTCTTACTCGGGTGAATGATTCCGTATCCGTTACATACAAATATTGCCAAGTGCTCTCATATTTCACTTCACTGCTACCGTCATAAGCCATTTAGCGTGATAGTAAGTAGCCTATAGTTGATGGGAAGAATCAAGCTATCCGTAGAATTTTGTTTTATTAAAATCGGTTCAGTGGTTCTCGAGTTATAAGCGGACAGACAGACAGACAGAAAGCAGACGTTGGATTTTATTATAGGTATATAGATTTTGTGACAACAATGTTATTGTTTTATTTGCATTTCCTGTTAAAACGTTTCTCTAACTATTATAATAAATTTATGTGACGTAGCTATTACAAACCATTTATCAAAAAAATGATTTCTTGTGAACCCTTAATTAATATTTCCTAGAATATAGCTTTCTCCCACTGTGCGACGTTTCATTCAGTGCGGTGATAAATAGTAGCATTATAAACCACCAGTTTTCTAGAGTAGTACAGCTGTGATATGTTGCCACTAGGTATTCGAAGTACACTTTGTAAGTCCATTGTACATAATAGATTGGAAAGATAAATTATTAATTTTTACAGAAGCCCTTTGATAGGCGGAGATTCTCCGCGGCCGTGGGTTTGGCGGCGGATCTGGAGGATTTCTTTGGCCCTTTGATCCGAATTTAAATTGAAAAGTTATTAAAAGTTTAAAAAGTTAAGTCTTGTGTATCTCTGTGTTCTTGTGTGCAATAAAGGATTTCTATTCTATTCTATTCTATTCTAAGTTACCTGTGGAGATTTGTTCGTGTTTCTCGTTTG
This sequence comes from Nematopogon swammerdamellus, assembly GCA_946902875.1. Taxonomy (NCBI): domain Eukaryota; kingdom Metazoa; phylum Arthropoda; class Insecta; order Lepidoptera; family Adelidae; genus Nematopogon; species Nematopogon swammerdamellus. The sequence continues at coordinate 18,977,875 of OX336354.1, read as the reverse complement.
CAATACTCGTATATAGTAAATAATTCTCGTTTCTCGTAACTATATATTTGCAATATATAGTAAATTTTTCTCGTTTCTCGTAACTATATATTGGTAATATATCATTTATGGACAAATTTCAATCTGTTGTTGGTGCATTATTAAATTTTTTTTTTTTAAAGTTTGTTTGCTTTTAAAACATTAATTTTCTTTTCATTTACACTCATTTTGTGTGCTGGTTGGGTGCGGGTGTAAACTAAATAGGTTTTTGTTTTTCGCATTGAGGCTGGACTTGGCATCCAAGCGATAAATAAAAATAAAAAAAACTTTTGCTTGCATTGACAGTTTTTTTTTATGTAAACCAGCATGGGTGGCTGTGCCGAGGACCAATGGTGCAGTCGACAGAGCCAAAATCACCTCTCCTCGCGAAACCACGCTCAGTTAGGTGCCATGCCAGCAGATTTTCGGCCTGTTGCTAGGCTGTCTAGCCCGTTGATACGACGCTTGAAGACACCCAGGTTAAAGGATTCAGGAAATACACTCGCCGGAAGACAGTTCCACACTCTAGCGGTGCGACAAAGAAACGATTTAGAGAACCGATGGGTTCTCAAAAGCCCAATGTCAACAACAAAAGGGTGCTGAGTCTCTCTGCGACGAGCCATGCGGAGATAGGACGGGTGGCAGGGAATAAAGGATACTAGTTCCGCAGAGCAGCGTCCGTGATAGTATCTGTAAAACAGACTAAGCGAACCCACAAATCGTCTGTGACTCAGGGACTCCAGACCATCTGTAAGTTTCGGGTCACCAACAAGACGGATGGCTCGGCGCTGTATCGAGTCCAAGGATGCTAGCAGATAATGGGGACTACCCTCCCAGATGTGACTGCAGTACTCCATCACCGGCCTAATCTGTGTTTTGTACAACAGGAATAGTTGTGCCGGTGAGAGGAACCGCCGATTGCGGAAAAGTATTCCCAATTTTCTGGATGCAGTTTTGGCCTTAGACTCGATTAGTTGCCGGAAACCCACGTCTTTGGAAATAGTGGTGCCCGGGAGGTCTAGGTGTCCCGAGACAGGTACGACGCTGCCTTGGAAACTAGCTTGGAAAGGAAAAAGTTTGCAACAGCTGAACGATTTCAGTGCAGTTTCTCGCATTATATATTGTTAAGTGAAAATGGGCAATCCTGAGCAAGATAAGGCTCAACCACAGAGTGGCGGCAGTGCGGATATGTTTCGTGTGGCGCGGATTATGCCTTGTTGAGGCTGGAGCATTTATTAAGCCTATCAAGTGGTGATTCTTTATCTTTTGAAATTGCATCTAATAGCCTCTCTGACATAGAATCCTCGTTTCATGCGGCACAAATACAGGTTCTATCGAGCACGGAAGATATCATGAGACAACGAACATTGAGCAACGGAAGATAGCATGAGCTGCAAGTAACTATCAAATTTGAGCAGTTCCTTATACAGGTAAAAAGACACCTCAATTTCATAGGTAACAACTGTAAAATCTGTTACAAAAACAACTCTCACCGCTGCTCCTGTCCCCGCGAGTATAATAAAACTGCCGCGAATAACTCTAAAACCATTCAATGGACATCCTCTAACCTCCCCCCACCGGTCTCCGCACCGACCTATTTCATCTTAGTTAAAAAAATATGGGAAATGCATTATTGTCTACCATGCAACAACTGTCAACTTTAGAATAGTCGTTGTAATGTCATAAGTTGATTGACCCAAATACCATTATCTACACAACGCTTGTATTGAATACGCCATCACTACTAGTTTTATTGAATTAGTCACTTGACTCTTTGCACTGACGTTTCTCCTTTCTATGACATTTGACCAAGAAGGTTATATAGGTACCTGGAGATTGCGCTATGGACAAAATATTTAACAGTTTCGTTCACTGCTTGTATTTTCGATCTCTCTCTGGCCCATATACACGTCCATGTTCCACAATCTGGTATCTCTCTCTGGTCCAACGTAAAGAAAGGGATGAAAAATGCAAGCACGTCATTCAAGGCCATATTTTTTATATTCAATTATTTGTTCGTAGCGCAATCTCCATAGGGTATAGGGACCTACCTGAAAATATAGAGGGCAGGTATTTCGCGCAAACGTTATGCAACCGTCAAAATAAAAACTATCACTAAAGAAAAACGAATGCATAATATCATTTGAAATTTATCAAACGCTACTCGCCAAACGTTTGAAAATCAGTTAAAATAAAGTTATTCTATTCGGTTGTGATAGTGAGTTATTTCCTCTCCACCCGAAAACCGCTCTCAAAGCGAAATGATAATAACGAAGCAAAGTAACGAAAGTTTTATGCAAACTGGCCATGGATGGCGCGCTAACGGTTTTGATAGTGATACCGTTTGCGCGTAGCGTTATTTATAACGTTATTATGCAAACGCTTACTATCCTGATGTTTTGTAGCGATTGTCTTCAATCGTTACCAAAATCAACCTATCAAAACGTTATTGCACGGATATTTTTGCTAACATTTACGAAATCTGGGCAGTACTTGCGGCGAAAAGGACGCTGCTCGATGTTGTGCTACCCTATATAGTTTCGGCTAAGTCCCTACAAGCTTCTTGCATTTGACTAACAACAGTTGATGTTTTTTGTTGCTTTTGTCACGAATCACCATAATATTATACTAGGCACCCAATACTACTCTATGCCACAGAATAGAAAAGAGTACCAGAACCGACACTCCACAAGGCCACATAAAGGAATAGCTACTCTTGCTGAGACGCAATAAAGTGCAATTCAGCTCGCAAAGCACTGCATGCCTAACTCGAATAATAACCTACATCACGCTTCTCTTTCTATCGCATAACTCTATCTCTTTTGGCGCGATTCGTATCGTGTTGGGGTTGTCGTCTTGTGTGACGAATAAATTACTGTTAATAATTACTTAGCAGTTTTTTTTTTGACAAAACTCTGTGACTTCTCGGAAGTCTAATGATGATGACATGCTAATTTTATTGATTCATTTATTTAATTAGTTTCTTATTTTAATTTAATGTTGTATATTAGATAAGCGCAAAATGCCTATGAATCAGGAACTGCCTCTGCGAGGCAGATTCGTCTATTGCAGAGCCTCTCTTTGTAAATGGGTAGAACATGAAATAATGAAATAAATAAATTATTTGATTTGACATATTATTATTATCATTTCTTTATTTTCACATTTTTACAAAGTATTTATATTAATTTTACATATTTTATATTATACAAAACTTATAAAAATACACAAAATTATCATATTATTATTATCATCATTCGTTCATTACCGAGATAGTATTATTAGTATTAGTAGTCATTATTAATTCTTTATTAACACATTTACAATATTTACATTAATTTCACATATACAAAGTATAAAAATACAAATATATACCTAAAATTAATCATTAAATTAAATTAGTCATTATTAGTATTACGATGCTCCAATTGCTCCATTATTATTATATCGAAGAATAGGCACAGAATACTTCATAGGTACTGAATAAAATAGTTCGTTCCATCCAGGCGATCGACTGTATGCGTGCGCTCGCAAGCGCGGGGCTGCCCGGACTGTTTTGTATTCTCCGAATATCGCGCGCTGTAGGTGATTATCGCGGTAGGTATGAAGGAGTGTCTGAGGCATGTCTATGCTAGGTACCATTTGAACTTGAAAACATCGATGTCGATATTACACATTTGTTATAATTTCAAACACAAGCAGCGAGACCTAATAGTGCGCGTAAATTTGAACTCGGAATTTAATTAAAAAAAAAAAAGGGTTTTTGTGGGGACATTGTGTGTCGCAGTGAGAAATAAAACACAGTGCTTTCATATAAATAGGTTTAATTGAAGTAGTAGGGTTTATTGTAGTACGGCGGAAGTTTCGTAAAGCCTTGGCCTGGGCGCATGGCTGGCGATGTAGCGGTCCTGGCGCCGAAAGGGTTAAAATATACTTACTGGTATAATGTTCACAACGACCTCGGAGTCCCCGAGTCCAAAGCCCTGACCCAACACCGCCAGCATCCGCTTACTGGTATAATGTTCACAACGACCTCGGAGTCCCCGAGTCCAAAGCCCTGACCCAACACCGCCAGCATCCGCTTACTGGTATAATGTTCACAACGACCTCGGAGTCCCCGAGTCCAAAGCCCTGACCCAACACCGCCAGCATCCGCTTACTGGTATAATGTTCACAACGACCTCGGAGTCCCCGAGTCCAAAGCCCTGACCCAACACCGCCAGCATCCGCTCGTCCTATGGCTCCAGCGGAGCTACCGGTGCTGCCGGACCCCCACCGGTTCCCTGGGCCTGCCGCCTGGCTCTACCGGCCAAGTTCTTCAAATATACTTTTTTGTCCGTCCAATACTGAAAAAAAGATGAATATATTTGTAAAATATTATATTAGTACTAATTTACCATACGTACTAAAGTACCGTACATAGTGTCCCATATTCATATTTATGTTTGAAAGGAATTTGTAAATACATAAATATAACACACCTTACGCCACTGTTGCCATGTTTTGGCGCAGCCCCCCGACGCGTTGAGGCACTCCGCTAGGTTTTTTATTTTTGACGGGATGACGTCACGTCTTATAAATTGATGAACACCGGCTGCACGCACGAAGAAGTGTCACGTTCCATCTAAACCTGTGTGTGCAAGCGAGAGCGCGATAGAGAGGCATATACAATAGTAGGAAATACAAAATATATTTGTCCATCTTTTGCGAGCCTCGAACCCGCGATCCCTGCCACCATCACCGACCAGACGTCTTAACCACGCGGGCTAATCGATCATGTACCTATCGCAGCAAATTTACTCAACAGTATGTGAAGATTTCATGGAGCGACATCTAGCGTCAATGGTAAATGAAATACTTCAGCGGTATTTACTTGATTTCGCAGTTAGGTAGTTGTTGCAACGTTGTACATGTAGATGGCGTTATGTAGGTTTGAGTCCCAACACGATGTTCATATTGATAATTAATATTATTGGCTTTTTAGGGGTTTTAAATATAAAATAAACAAAAATTAATAGTCGTTATTTTCTCATATTTTTTTTATTAGTTATTATCACATCTTTATCATGTACTTAAATTAATTTTACATATTTTATATTCTACAAAAACTTATAAAAATACACAAAATTAATAAAAATCTAAATAAAAACGGTAAATATCCGCCGGAACTGATTTTGTATCTGACTTCACACTTTATATACTTTATGACGTCATCACGTAAAACTATCGTCCGTAAACCGACTTTACAGACAACCAATTTTTTTTATGGAAACTGACACGGTTGGCTACATCACATACAACATCCGTGATGTCAGCCCATAACACCGGGTGAACTTGGTGCCACGTCAGTATTTCTCTTCGGTCGTGCCGGCTACACTGAACTGGACGGAAAACACAACTATTTACATAGCCGTTTCGACCGACCTTTCATTCAGTGCGGTGTTATCAACCCGGGCGGGTTAAACCCTACCACCTAGTAATATAAGAAGGGAGTTATATCCCTTAGTCGCCTTTTACGACATACACGGGGAGAGATGCAGTGGGGCTATTCTTTTAAAGTACCGGTCCCACACGATACAAAAACGGTAGGTCCATCCAGAGGCGCGAGCACCGCACGTTCGCATCTGCTCCCGACAGCCGGCCCCGCGCCAACTGCGGATGTTGTTCGAGGAACTCGGCCATTATATTTTTTTGCACCGCAGTTGGCCGGGAGGGGAGCGGATGAGGTGCCTGCAGTTTTGATCAAAAATAAACGAAACTGATCGTTGATCCGTTTCGATTAGAATTGGCCTCCATTTTCGAAGTGATTCTATGAAGTACTATATATCTACTATGGCATATGCTTAATTTTCTATAGAGGAGTGACGTCGTTCGCTATCTGAAAGCGTCCTGGAAAAGAAAGCGACTGGTCTGCCAGATTTAGAGAGAGAAGCGGCGATCGCGAAGTCCGAAGCGTCTGTTTCAACTGTCAGCGGGATTTGATAATTTATTGCTGTTATTGTAGATTTTGCTATATCTTCTTTAACTTTTGCAAACTCTTCTCTAGCTTCTTTATTCACTGAAAAAGATTCAGTTCCGACGAGCACCGCAAGTTCGCATCTGCTCCCGACAGCCGGCCCCGCGCTATCTACGGATGTTGTTCGAGGAACTCGATCATTATATCTTTTTGCACCGCAGTTGCCCGAGAGCGGGGCGGATGAGGTGCCTGCAGTTGGCTCATAATGCACTCGGTACGGTATTTATTGAATAAAACAAAAACGTGTTAACAACGTGGTAATTTAGGGCACGAGTCACCACGACACGCACGACACCGACGACAAGACGACAAGGCAGTAGAGGTGGGCGCCAACGACTTTTTTCGTAAGCGGCCCAACGTTGTCGTTGTCCAAAAGAAGTATGCTTACGTAAGTGGTTTGCAAACGCTTCTCTAGCTTCTTTATTCACTAAAAAAGATTCAGTTCCGACGAGCACCGCAAGTTCGCATCTGCTACCGACAGCCGGCCCCGCGCCATCTACGGATGTTGTTCGAGGAACTCGACCATTATATCTTTTTGCACCGCAGTTGCCCGAGAGCGGGGCGGATGAGGTGCCTGCAGTTGGCTCATAATGCGACACGACGACAATGCAGTAGAGGTGGGCGCCAACGACTTTTTTCGTAAGCGGCCCAACGTTGTCGTTGTCCAAAAGAAACATGCTTACGTAAGTGCGTATAAGACTTACAAGCTACTGAACGAACTGGAATAAACGCGAACGCTGATTAAATTGAGCCTTTTTAACAGTCAGTACTATTGTGTTGTTTTTTTTTTTTTTCTTTTTTTTTTTATAGACTACCGGCACGGGTGGCTGTGCCCAAAAGTTCAAAGAACGATTAACACACAGCCAATAACCCCACTCCTCGCGAAACCATGCTCAGAGAGGCGCCATGCCAGCTACAAGGCGGACAAAGAGGTTGTTGTCTAATTTATTAACGCAGTTAGGTAGTTGTTGCAACGTTGTACATGTAGATGGCGTTATGTAGGTTTGAGTCCCAACACGATGTTCATATTGATAATTAATATTATTGGCTTTTTAGGGGTTTTAAATATAAAATAAACAAAAATTAATAGTCGTTATTTTCTCATATTTTTTTTATTAGTTATTATCACATCTTTATCATGTACTTAAATTAATTTTACATATTTTATATTCTACAAAAACTTATAAAAATACACAAAATTAATAAAAATCTAAATAAAAACGGTAAATATCCGCCGGAACTGATTTTGTATCTGACTTCACACTTTATATACTTTATGACGTCATCACGTAAAACTATCGTCCGTAAACCGACTTTACAGACAACCAATTTTTTTTATGGAAACTGACACGGTTGGCTACATCACATACAACATCCGTGATGTCAGCCCATAACACCGGGTGAACTTGGTGCCACGTCAGTATTTCTCTTCGGTCGTGCCGGCTACACTGAACTGGACGGAAAACACAACTATTTACATAGCCGTTTCGACCGACCTTTCATTCAGTGCGGTGTTATCAACCCGGGCGGGTTAAACCCTACCACCTAGTAATATAAGAAGGGAGTTATATCCCTTAGTCGCCTTTTACGACATACACGGGGAGAGATGCAGTGGGGCTATTCTTTTAAAGTACCGGTCCCACACGATACAAAAACGGTAGGTCCATCCAGAGGCGCGAGCACCGCACGTTCGCATCTGCTCCCGACAGCCGGCCCCGCGCCAACTGCGGATGTTGTTCGAGGAACTCGGCCATTATATTTTTTTGCACCGCAGTTGGCCGGGAGGGGAGCGGATGAGGTGCCTGCAGTTTTGATCAAAAATAAACGAAACTGATCGTTGATCCGTTTCGATTAGAATTGGCCTCCATTTTCGAAGTGATTCTATGAAGTACTATATATCTACTATGGCATATGCTTAATTTTCTATAGAGGAGTGACGTCGTTCGCTATCTGAAAGCGTCCTGGAAAAGAAAGCGACTGGTCTGCCAGATTTAGAGAGAGAAGCGGCGATCGCGAAGTCCGAAGCGTCTGTTTCAACTGTCAGCGGGATTTGATAATTTATTGCTGTTATTGTAGATTTTGCTATATCTTCTTTAACTTTTGCAAACTCTTCTCTAGCTTCTTTATTCACTGAAAAAGATTCAGTTCCGACGAGCACCGCAAGTTCGCATCTGCTCCCGACAGCCGGCCCCGCGCTATCTACGGATGTTGTTCGAGGAACTCGATCATTATATCTTTTTGCACCGCAGTTGCCCGAGAGCGGGGCGGATGAGGTGCCTGCAGTTGGCTCATAATGCACTCGGTACGGTATTTATTGAATAAAACAAAAACGTGTTAACAACGTGGTAATTTAGGGCACGAGTCACCACGACACGCACGACACCGACGACAAGACGACAAGGCAGTAGAGGTGGGCGCCAACGACTTTTTTCGTAAGCGGCCCAACGTTGTCGTTGTCCAAAAGAAGTATGCTTACGTAAGTGGTTTGCAAACGCTTCTCTAGCTTCTTTATTCACTAAAAAAGATTCAGTTCCGACGAGCACCGCAAGTTCGCATCTGCTACCGACAGCCGGCCCCGCGCCATCTACGGATGTTGTTCGAGGAACTCGACCATTATATCTTTTTGCACCGCAGTTGCCCGAGAGCGGGGCGGATGAGGTGCCTGCAGTTGGCTCATAATGCGACACGACGACAATGCAGTAGAGGTGGGCGCCAACGACTTTTTTCGTAAGCGGCCCAACGTTGTCGTTGTCCAAAAGAAACATGCTTACGTAAGTGCGTATAAGACTTACAAGCTACTGAACGAACTGGAATAAACGCGAACGCTGATTAAATTGAGCCTTTTTAACAGTCAGTACTATTGTGTTGTTTTTTTTTTTTTTCTTTTTTTTTTTATAGACTACCGGCACGGGTGGCTGTGCCCAAAAGTTCAAAGAACGATTAACACACAGCCAATAACCCCACTCCTCGCGAAACCATGCTCAGAGAGGCGCCATGCCAGCTACAAGGCGGACAAAGAGGTTGTTGTCTAATTTATTAACACGCCTTTTGAAGATTCCCAAGTTATAGGTGGTGGGGAACACACTCGCCGGAAGACCGTTCCATATTTTCGCCGTACGACATAGGAACGATTTCGAAAAGCGATGCGTTCTCAGAAGTTGTGTGTCAACAACATATGGATGTTCCGAGCGAGTCCGGCGGGTGTGACGAATACGGATCGGGGCAGGAGGGATGAGGGAAGCCAGTTCTTCGGAACATCGGCAATGGTAGTACCTATAAAACAGGCTAAGGGAACCAATTGTTCGCCTGTGTTGCAATGATTCAAGTCCCTCCGTGAGCTTGGGATCACCAATTAGTTTGTTATTGCAACTCAATGCTCAACTATTTCATTCATGGGATATTCGATTCCATTGTTTTGTTTTCATTTTAACGTGTGACAAAGTTCTTGAAATGAAATTCACAGATTTTATGGATCTCCAAAACCTTGCTTCGATCACAATAAGAAACAGAAAAAAAGACAATGATGGAAATGTAGCTTCATGGTTAAAAATAAAATGTCTCAAATTTGACAAAAGCTTTCCTGAAACAATGTTTTACAGGTATGATCATTGCTCGCAGTATAAACAAATCTCTGTTTCCGGTAGGGGCCGCCGTCGCCATTCTATAACTGCTAATCTCAACCCTGTGTATAAACAGTTGCTGCCCATTCAGAAGAAAAATAGTTTTTCCAAATCTTCTCTGATTTGGAAAAACTATGTAATAGTGGTTTGATTCCTGAAGAAGTTCATCACTGGTACAAAAATTTACCTATAACAACTTGTGAACGTGCAGAGAGGTTACCTGAACCGGATATTGAAGAAATTGAGGAAGAAGAAAAATCTGAAGACGAATAAGAAATTGAGTAAAGTACACACAGATTAAAGTGGGAACATTATTAGGAGTAGGTACATTAAATATCGAACTAACTAGCAGTGCTGTTGTCACAAATGAATTAATAAAACAATTTTGAATTTAATGTGTTGTATTTATTTATTTATACTAAGTGCTTTGTAAATAATCATTAACCTCAGAGGTAAAAATAATTAAGTACGTTTTTTCATCTTGTACCTAAACTAGAGTATTAAATCCCAAAATTATACTCGTATTGAAGTCTTTATCAATTGATTGAAATGCAGATTGTCCTGAAAAATCAGTTAAATCGCATGTAAGACTGAATTTTACGATGAAAAAACATCTTTAAAAATTAATTACTCCCAACTTTGATTATTGCACTTGGTGATTTTTACCTTTAAACCATCGATTTTATCACAGCTTCGGCCGTTTTTTATAGAAATAGAGTACAAATGCAAAATTTAAAAAAAATTCTAAAAAAACATTAAGTTTGGGTAGATGTATTTCAGAAACTATTAGTCCTATCAAAACAAATTGTATCACATTATTGTAGATAATTTAATGAAGATTATTTATGCCGAAGACATTTTTTGGATAGGTCCAACAGTTTTTGTATAAAATTTAAAAAACCGCTGATAGGGACACATTTTAGGGCGGAGGGGTGGCAGGAAGGGGGGGAGGGGTTGGCACCGGGCAGAATAGGATTCAGCGGGGCCTAATTAGTCTAAAAAAACCCGGTGCCAAAAAGCTTCACGAGATGCCACTAGAAGGTGAAATCAGAACGAATTTTAGATTTTTCCGCCAGTCTAAATGTATTCAATACCGGGAAACGAATCCTACCTAAATATGTTTCCAAGAAGATTTGGAAATTTTTAACACTTTAACAGCGGCGCATTATAAGGCGCGCATTCCCTAGGACGCGGGCGATTTTCAGCATTATTGGTTAGCTTATAAATAAATAACTAATGAAGATATTGGTATAGATTTTTTTTTAAGAAACAAGGGAGCTAAGTCATTAAGCTGTGTACAGCAACAGCATCAACGCATGCGCACCGGACCGAACTGCGACTGCGAGCTTTGTGTTGCGTGCGAAGTGCGAAGCGGTGCATTCAGGCGGCGCGGCGGCGGCGGAGGCAGCGGTGGCGGCGGCGTGGGGGCGACGGCGGTTCATTGCACAATACCTACTTGCTCATCGGCTTGTTTTGTTTCGAAATATATAAAAAGATCTTTTCTAAATTGTCTGGTGTCAGCCGGTTCCTTTTTTCATTATATATCCATTTTTGTGTGGAAAATGAGCTGTCACATTGCACAGAAGTGAGAGATGCGTATCGAAATGCATTCATTGGGATGTTTCCTAAAGTTGCATTCTGGTCTGTATCCATTTTTTCTTTTATTTCTCGCATAATATTTAAATGTGGATTTCTATTTAATACGGCTATTAATTTTTGATTCAGGTGTTGGCCAATTATGCCGGTGATTCCGTTTGCTGCCCGTGGTCCCACTGCGTAGGTCCTACTGGTAGAACCAAGGGCAATGTTTTTTGTCCGTGGTACTACCAGTAGGACTACGGGCACGAATGTATGGGCATTGTACCTACTGATCGGCTAGTACAGTCACCATATCCCACTGCGTAGTCCTACTTGTAGAACCTAGGACAATGTTTTTTGTCCGTGGTACTACCAGTAGGACTACGGGCACGAATGTATGGGCATTGTACCTACTGATCGGTTAGTACAGTCACCATCAATATTATTAATGATACTGGTACGTATTCAGGAACGGTATCAGACTAGTAATATTAGTGTATTGTCATATAAACTAAATAACAGCCCTTGGACTGATAGTATTTTATACCATTCCTTAAACAGGCACCCCCCCCCCCCCCCTTCCCCCCCAGATGGGTTATTAGTAGTGAAGACTCGTTGGAATTTGTGCCAAAACCTTACTTTTGTACAATTGACAGAAAATCTAATTGGTGGACATGAGTAAATGCTTTAATTTTGCAAATATTAGGAAATGGGACTGTTTTAAAATAAAATGTTAGAATTCGAAACTAAATATTTATTGAAAATTCATACATTACGACTGGTGAGAGATGGATGATAAATAGTAGGTACCTAGTAGAGATGAAGATTTTGATGTTGGCTGAAATAAAGAGATAAATAAATAAATAAATAAATAAATAAAACATGGTTATGAATAACTTTAACGCAGCTTGTCCAAAGCATGTCCGATTTCGGAATTTATTAGTTCCATCTGAACTTGCATTATGAACTCGTCATTTTTAATCGAGACTTGCGATCTTTTTTGGGATTTTATTTTAAGTTTCAATTTGCAAATGGCTTGTGAACCAAAATTTTGTAAGATGCCCAGAAGTCGTGGCAATACTACTGTATTTTTATTTACGCATTTGTTCAATTTTGAATGCCATCCCTCGATGGCATTATTTGTTCTGTGTCGTTGTGCAAAAACACTTAAAATTGGGGCTATATTTTTTTTTAACCCAAAACCTGTCTACATAATTTGTGAATTTGGACTTATCAGTCCTTTCACTTTCACTTTTAATATAATTCCATCCTTCAGTGACATACATCGGAGGTAACAATGGCAAGGCTGCAGTTAAAGAAATAATCCTTTTTTGAGCTTTATTTTTTGTTACTTGTAAAGATTTTGCTTTTCGCCAGATCGCACGAGACCCAATGATAAAAACAACCCTTAATTTGTGCATCTGGAAAGAATTCTGAAATGGCATTAATTGCCGGTATCTCGTAATCGCAATGTACTATTGCCGGTGTCCAATGTGGCAATTGCGATTTTATGAGAGAAAATAAAGTAAAGTATGTTTTCTCTGTCTTATTTGGTAATAGGGCGAAAATTAATGGCACTACTTTTGTGGTCTCTATTGAACTTCTAACATCACCGAGCAAAGTATATAATTGTGCGAAGGGCTTCGGACAGCTCTTAAACGTTCCGTCGATAAAATATTCTTTAATATTTGGAACTAAATCTCTGGTTTTTAATGAACAAAAAACAAGAATACGCGAATCTTCATCTGAGTAGTAGTCTGCTAAAACGAAAGATGAAATTTTTTCGGGTATTTCTACCTCTTCCAGACATTTAAATACAGTTTTAGACATGTGTGGTCTCTATTGAACTTCCAACGTCACCGAGCAAAGTATATAATTGTGCGAAGGGCTTCGGACAGCTCTTAAACGTTCCGTCGATAAAATATTCTTTAATATTTGGAACTAAATCTCTGGTTTTTAATGAACAAAAAACAAGAATACGCGAATCTTCATCTGAATAGTAGTCTGCTAAAACGAAAGATGAAATTTTTCGGGTATTTCTACCTCTTCCAGACATTTAAATACAGTTTTAGACATATGCATAGACTTATTTCTAATGGTATATAGACAGTGTTGCATGTTCGATAGCGAAGGTATATTTTCGACAAAGTTTAGGCCTGCATCTTCTATATCTACCATGGCTTCATTATACAGCTGAGGTACTTGTCGATCTGAAGTTGTAACAGTTTCTTTTAAATTTGCCAACGCTTTATCGATGAAATTTTTTTGATCATTTGATCGACAACTATGTTACTTTCTGTTTTTGTACAATATTTTCCTGAAAAAAAAAACAATCATTGGGTAAAACACTAGGTAATCGTTGATTACGGAATTCTAAAGAGTAACAAATATGAACATGGGCTACCTTAATCTTGACTGTACCCGTACATTTCTCTTTCTTATAATTCGAGCACCGCCAAATTTCCGACCCATCTTTATACGGCCTCACTTTATAGTATTGGTGTCCTTCAAACAGCAGCACAGTACCACCCTTTCTTTTAATATAATCCATACGTAGTAAAACTTCACAGAATGTTAGTTGATTCTCGTCTTAGTCCAAGAATAATTATACGGAAAATAAACTAATGTCAACATGACATGACAATTTATTCTTCATAATAAAATAATAGACAACCTCTTTTACTTAAAATAATTATTTTACATGAAGGAAGTTTTTCAACGTTTAACAACGTTTTTCTTCAGCATGAAGATATGTATCAAACTGTTGTAACACTTATTGATCAAGATATGTGAATTGTGTCAACAAATCCTTCAGCCTTTTCACACGAGATCATACACGAGAATGTTACTGTGACTGTGACCTGATCCGTTATACTCATATACCTTATGAATAGTTATTTCCAAAACATCCAGCGATCGTTTTCAAAGCTGAATTTGTCGGGCCAGAGATATGTTCCAGCACCCGCCGCCGCGCTATCGTCATTGCCGCTGTTAGCAGTCTTTCGCTAAACCTTGCTTGGCTCGGCCATACTTACGGACCGCACTCCGCGATCCTTCTCACTTGTGAAATAACCCAGACTGTTGCCACAATGTAGAATATATGACCTTAATTCTATTATTTTCCAAACTAACGTCAACAAAGATGGTTGTCATAGTAACCACAGTAAGTAAAAATCATATAAAAAGTAATGAAAGACAAGAGATGGTTTGACCGACACGACCTCCTGGTAATTAGAATATATTCTTTGGATAGGCAACCAAACTCTACATGTCGCCGTCTACAATAAAAATTAAAACATTGGGTAAGTGTGCCCCCCCCCCCCCTCCCCCTTTCATCCAGTTGATAGACGTTTGCATGTAAACAAATGATCATCCCGTCTTCCGTTCTATCGTGATTATTTATTACAGATTTTCACAAATTCGTTATTAATATTGAGTGCTAACCTATCCTATGTCAATTCTGTGATTTTCTATAACATTTTGGTACATCTTTCTTTGAGATATTGTACAGCTTGTTTCCTACAAGCTGCACACTTTACTTCTTCTTACTCTTCAATGAAACCCACAAAGCCCAGGAACTCTTTAATTTCAGTATACTAGGTTAAAATATCACAATCATGGAAAAATCTAGAATCCTATGCTCATGTCAAGTAGTGACTCTACTCTATTCATAACAATAGCAAGTCTATTTCAAGGATGATTTGTTTCGAACGACAATCTACTTTTAAAATATTTAAATACGAAGTAAATGTGGCCTGTGCATACCACAGATTATCATAACCCACAGATTATTAATAAGAAAGAGAAGACTGTGTGAGACACACAGTACAATATAAAGCTTCGTTTAGGAGCTACGGTCTTTCTAACCCTCATACATACATACAAACATTACACAGGCTAATAAACACATTAGCCTCCTGTTGGCTGACACTCGCAAATAGAGTGCGATAGCATACATGTTATAAAAAAAAATAAAGCAAAAGGTGAAAAACATTCCAATTTACACTACGGACGGATGGGTTCAAGTCATTCGCCTAGCAAGAAAATTCCACGGTCAGTGAATGAAAACTTTCTGCACGACAACTTTCTAAATTTCGGTCCTGGCCAATTTTCTGCAAAGGTTAACGATGATAATAAAAAAATAGGAATGACTGTATGGGTGCAGTACAGAAAGGACGACATAGATTCGATTTACATAGCCACCGACTATGATGGGTTGTTCACAAAAGACCCATAAAACTAAAAAGAGGTGTAGTCCGCGAGGTAACTCCAAATTCAACATCCACACAAAGAATATTCATTTCAACAGCAAAGAAAAACTACCTTTTGAAGCTTTTTAATCAATCTTCTCTCAAAAAGTTATCACGATTTATAAAACAATTTGCCCACTGCACCCAACGTGAGGAACATCTTACCATAACCAGATGCCGACGACAGCGATTAGTGTATTTTTATATAAATGTAACAATACCACCCTGCGGCAATCTGCGGTGGTATTGTCAGCCAGCTCCGACCGTTGGATCGAGGAGTCTTTGGTCCTTTAAAAGGCTATTTTAGCACATCGTATAGAGACTGGCTTCGTAATAACCTCGGCAGGCAAACATCGATTCAAGAAATAACCTATCTCGAAAAAATATTTTCCATTGGCCTTTTCTCTCCTGTCTATATCCTATCAGGTTTCCAAATAAGTGATATTTAGCCTGTAGACGAAAATGTCTTTGATGACCACGAATTCTTAACTGCGTCAGTTACGGACAGACAGACCTCTTGCTGAAAGTGAGACCATCCAGCTCCCATTTTCTCCGCCGCTGCCGGAACAGGAGACCTGTCAAAATGAGAATGGGCTGTCAAAAGAAAAACCACCACAGATCATCTGCGAGTCTTCAACATTAGTTAGGTATATCGCCGTTTCAAGTTAAACCACTTCCGAAGGCTACAACACGCAAACAGACTAACAAAGGACGCAAACCAGGTCGGTGCAGGGTGTAGACAGACACCAGAAAATATGGAGATGGCTGCTGCAGCAGAAAGTAGGAAAGCAAAGGTAACTGCCAATACATCTTATTTTGACGAAAATCCCAAAACAGTAAACAAAGGTAGGGAATTTGGCAAAAAAATCTCCAAAAGCAGTCAGAACAACATATGAAAGAAGATGTAATATAAAGAAGTTGGCAAAAAAAAAAATCCCGGCGAGTGGGGCGCGTGATAGGTAATCCGCTTCATTAAGGCGAACGAAACTGTGCGCGGCTTAAAGAAAATTGGCCGTGACTCGCTTTTTAGTGACAGATGCACCTTAAACTTATTAAAACCAATTTCTTCAGAAAAAACTGCCGGGTATCGATCGAATAAGTTATTAATATCACGTTCCATAGTGGAGTCGCAATACCTAATAGGAGCGAGCTCTAAATTAAACGCATTGATGAAATCTCAGCCCAAGACAGCTGCGGCGGCCCTTCGCTCTACGTACAAGTCTAATTCCTTTGTTTGTCGCTCTTATGTATGTGACAGACAAACGCATCGTACCCAGTGTATCAATTCTGCCGCCCGTATAATTAACTAAAGCAACTTTACTAGGTATTAACTGATAGTCGTGAAAATACATTTTATAAAATTTTTCTGATATCGCCGTCACGACGGAACAACTGTCGACTGCAAATTTAATTTCAACATCATTCAATAAGACCGATTGCGTCATAGGCTCGCCGCCGGTACAGCGGGTGTAATGTACTGGCTTACCGTCGTCCCCGCTCCCCGCACCGCGCGCCTCCACATCCACATAATTATTTGCACTGTTACCCTTCTTCTTGCACATTTTTGAAGTGAAAACTTCTTTAGCGGCGCTTGGCACTTTTTTAGGTGGGTAAAAAATGTTAAACTCACGTCATCGCGACATCGCGACAGCGTCATTATTATTTAAAATGTAACCTTAAGTCATTGCATTAAGGGTTAAGTTACGAGTGGCACGGGATCTGCCGGCACTCCCGCAGTGCAACTGTTATGTAGGGTTCCGTAACACGTTTATGTCTGTCCATTCTACTAAGTTCTGCAAAATGAATGTAGGGTTCCGTAACAAATGCATGTCTGTCCGTTCTACTAAATTTAACATTTATTTCAAAATGAATGTAGGGTTCCGTAACAAATGCATGTCTGTCCGTTCTACTAAATTTTACAATTTTCAACCAAGGTCCTCCGACAGTTATTTTATAATAAAGTAGGGTTCCGTAACACGTTTATGTCTGTCCATTCTACTAAGTTCTGCAAAATGAATGTAGGGTTCCGTAACAAATGCATGTCTGTCCGTTCTACTAAATCTAACATTAATTTTTTTTTAACCCTTCAAGTTCCAGAGCTATAAGTCAACTGTTAAACAATGTTACAGTGTTGTTTTCACTTCTGCCAGCACTCCCAGAGTGCACCTGAGGCTTTTTTTTTAAATGGCCCCTCTCGAAACAAGTTTTGCACTTATAGTTTATGAATCTACACTTTTCGGCTGTATGGTTACCGTAGCCGCACACTTTGCACTTTACACCGCCACTTACGGTGCCCGCACTCGTGTCGCGCCCGGCCGCGGCCTTCCTTGCCGACACATTATACATAAACGTCATTGATACAAACCCTCATGAACTGCGATCGCCAGAACTGCCTGCCAGGATTTCAATACTCTACTCATTGAAAAATCATACACTATCTAGAGGGAAAGAGTGAAAAAAAGCAGATATTATCACTTATCAGTTTATTCATCTTTAAAACTTACAGTAGTAGGCGAGTATGCTAATATGTTAGGCGCAGCTACCAAAACCTGACGCAGGATAGCGTCAGGTTTCACATCACGATCACATGTCGGATTGGGATGGTGGAAGAAGTCCAACACTATCAAATGGCACAATGAGACTGTTATCCTTACCTATAATAAAATCCAACGTCTGCTTTCTGTCTGAGTGTCTGTCTGTCCGCTTATAACTCGAGAACCACTGAACCGATTTTAATAAAACAAAATTCTACGGATAGCTTGATTCTTCCCATCAACTATAGGCTACTTACTATCACGCTAAATAGCTTATGAGGGTAGCAGTGAAGTGAAATATGAGAGCGGGCGGAGCCGCGGGCACAGCTAGTACACTATAAGATACAATTAGAGAGAACACTGAGAATACATCACTCGCGGATTGGGATGGTGGAAGAAGTCCAACACTCACTTTTTGAAGAACGCTCTCGTGGCTGCGGCCGCGGCAGCTGCCAACCCCGCTTGTCGAGTCCGCCAAGGTCAAGGTCTCCACGCTCTTGAAGATCTTCTCCCTCTCCGGTCCCGGCACCATCCCGAGGACGAACCGGTCTCGAAGCATCTCCTCGAGCTGCGCCTTGAAGCCGCAGTGTAGCGCCAACCCTCTCGACCCTCGCTGCCCACGAGCTGAATTCCTCGCCCGGCTCCTGCAACGCCTGGTGAAACTTGGTGCGATCCGCAAACCCGCACCGCTTCGGCACGAAGTGCGCATCGAGAAGCGCAAGTCAACTTGCCAAACGCGATGCTGTCGATCTCGTCCGGAAAGGCGAGGTCCCGCACCAACTTGTAGGCGTCCTCGCACAGCGCGCTCACGAGGATCGCTTTCCGTTTGACAGCAGCCTTGCCGTTTCATCTGTAATGTTGTTCGCCACGAACCACTGAAGCAGTCAGTCGGTCAGTCAGCGTGTAAGCGTCCACTGCTGGACATACGCCTCTCCAATTTTCCTCCAGTCCTCCCGGAACCCCTGAAGCAATCGGTTCTTTTACACCTCCCATTCTTGTTGTCTGTGATCAAACGTGTCTAATTTGTCGAACACGCCTGCCATGATTCTATTATATAGGTTCTTAGGTACTCGTCGCCACCGTTAGATATGAGCGTATGCAAGTGGGACAACACAATGAAACGACTGTTCTACTTGACGGCATAGCGTACACTGTTTATTGTAAGCACGACCTCCGGGGAGGTCTCTCCCGCACACTGAAGTACTCATACACACCATTAGGGATACTCTAAAGTTCAGTGACCCAAGGTACGAGGACTTCCCCTGCGTATAGCACTTGTTAAACATCCGATTTTGTTCTTCAAATAAACCTTGGCAGTTGAATTAGTGTTGTATTTTACGAAAACTTCCTATAATTGCATTAAAAACTTGGCATTCATATTGCGTTAAAACCTCACTGGGGCAAAGTGCCGATCGAAATTTTTTGTTATCATTGAGAGGAATTTTGCCTTGATATGCTGGAACATATTCTGGCAGACTTTCAGGAAGTTTCCGGAACATCTTACTTTCCGAAAAACTGTCTTCGTTGTATGAATTTTTATAGAACAGAATGTCTGGACTGTTCATCAACTTTTACAAATCAGTTATTTTGATTGCCAAATTCAGCAGCCAGTTGTTTTAGAGGCCCAAAATCGGCATGTGACATCTCCTGTACGTGGTATGGCTGTCCATTTTTCTTGGCATCCGTGATTATTTGGACATATTGATAGCCAAGTTGACACGTAGAGAAGCAGCCAGTTGTTTCAGAGACATAAAATCTTCATGCGACATCTTCTGTACCCGGTATGGCTGTCCTTTTTTCTTGGCATCCCTGATTATTTGGACATATTGATTGCCAAGTTGACACGTAGAGAAGCAGCCAGTTGTTTCAGAGACATAAAATCTTCATGCGAGGTCTCCTGTACCCGGTATGGCTGTCCTTTTTTCTTGGCATCCCTGATTATTTGGACATATTGATAGCCAAGTTGACACGTAGAGAAGCAGCCAGTTGTTTCAGAGACATAAAATCTTCATGCGAGGTCTCCTGTACCCGGTATGGCTGTCCTTTTTTCTTGGCATCCCTGATTATTTGGACATATTGATTGCCAAGTTGACACGTAGAGAAGCAGCCAGTTGTTTCAGAGACATAAAATCTTCATGCGAGGTCTCCTGTACCCGGTATGGCTGTCCTTTTTTCTTGGCATCCCTGATTATTTGGACATATTGATTGCCAAGTTGACACGTAGAGAAGCAGCCAGTTGTTTCAGAGACATAAAATCTTCATGAGAGGTCTCCTGTACCCGGTATGGCTGTCCTTTTTTCTTGGCATCCCTGATTATTTGGACATATTGATTGCCAAGTTGACACGTAGAGAAGCAGCCAGTTGTTTCAGAGACATAAAATCTTCATGCGAGGTCTCCTGTACCCGGTATGGCTGTCCTTTTTTCTTGGCATCCCTGATTATTTGGACATATTGATTGCCAAGTTGACACGTAGAGAAGCAGCCAGTTGTTTCAGAGACATAAAATCTTCATGCGAGGTCTCCTGTACCCGGTATGGCTGTCCTTTTTTCTTGGCATCCCTGATTATTTGGACATATTGATTGCCAAGTTGACACGTAGAGAAGCAGCCAGTTGTTTCAGAGACATAAAATCTTCATGCGAGGTCTCCTGTACCCGGTATGGCTGTCCTTTTTTCTTGGCTACCTGATTATTTGGACATATTGATTGCCAAGTTGACACGTAGAGAAGCAGCCAGTTGTTTCAGAGACATACAATCTTCATACGAGGTCTCCTGTACCCGGTATGGCTGTCCTTTTTTCTTGGCATCCCTGATTATTTGGACATATTGATTGCCAAGTTGTTTTAGAGACATAACATCTTCATGCAGCCATACCAGGTACAGGAGATGTCTTCTGTACCTGGTATGGCTGTCTTTTTTCTTGGCATTCCTGATTATTTGGATATTCGGAGCCACGAAGTCCTTGACTTTCATGCCAAAAGTAGCATTTAGCCACACCTGATTTTAGTTCAGTGACGGTCAGGTTGTAGTTTTTTAAATTTTATTTTATGTTAAATACCGAAAAGTCCCCCTCCCTTGGTAGTGGTAGTACGGCCTGCTCTCAAACTCAAAAAAGAGGAATTTTGACTTACGACTATATATTGCGGAAGTGAAACTGGTAATTTCGTCTTTATACTTCGGAATAACTTTTATTTCATGTGTCGAATTCATGTCGCCCGTCTGGAGCTCTCAGCGCTAGTCTGAACACTCGTCTGTGAATAAGACGTTGCCCCATTCCTCCGCCGTCCAGTGAGCGTGCTGCCGAGCAAAGCGTAGTCGAGCGACGCGGTGCTGAACGAGGAGCTGTGGGCCTTATATGGGCATTTATATTTGCTCCGCGTTTTTGGCATTTGAAATTGGCGCAAAAAACCTTACTTATATATGTAAGAGGTTGAAATAGTAAAATTATAAATTGCGTATTTTCTTTTATAATGAAATTTATTTTCTGTTTTACTTGTAGTTTATTGGCGTTTTTACCGTATATACCTTTTTAATGTCAGTTCCATGACTTCCTATCTTGCTTTCAGTTTATCGTTTTCAGTTTGCAACTGATTGATCGTGTTTTGTATCGTGTGTTGTACTTTTTATGACTTATCAATGACTTTGTGAGTCTGTTAATACTCTTTTTATACTGGGTTACTGCTTTCAAAGCTTTTGTGTGTTCTGTAATTAGTTTATTATGTCTGACTTTAAAAGTATGAAAGAATCTTGCGTGTTGGAGCTGCTTTTGAGGTTGATATAATCGTCAGCATTTTGGTTTGGATTCTTTTTGTTTTTATTATTCTTTGATTGATTTTTCTTTTGCTCTCTCCATTTGCTTCCTTGTACTTTTTTCTGTTCTTCTGTAAGATCTTGAACTATTTTATTGTACCATTTCATGCGTTTAGACTTTTTCCCTTATGAAGTATACATTTTTCTGCATTCTGTTTAATTTTATCTCTATACCCTTTAGCTCTTTCAGCAGGAGTAAGTGCCATGGTTGTATCTAGAATAAATACAGGATGTTAAATTAAGGGTATTCCTAAAGTAACGGGTGGATAGGGTTACTAGTACGAATCCTCTAAACAAAGTTTAAAGTGTGTTTTTACATTTACACGGGACATAACTATATTGGTAAGACTCGACTTACCCGTGTTGGTGAAGCAGTAGACATTCAACTACTACGTTTCGAAGCCACACATGGGCTGAAGGGAAAGGCTGGGGAAACCCGTGCTGCAATTAGCATATTTGATGAACTGGGTAACCCTGTGCCAGCATCATTAGTTGAACCTCGCGTTGAATAATATCGCGCCTCGCGCGATATTATTCCTGTCCTTTTCTAAAACGCATTAGAAAAGGACAGCAATAATACTTTTATCTCTGGGGATAGTTGCCACGCCATATCGCGTCAGTTTGGCAGCGCTGAATCAGTGAGCTGTCAGTCCAGAGTCGATTCAGTACAGCGTTACCAGTAGGGTTGCCACGTCCAATGTTTGATAGGCCGGGACAAATTATTTCGTAGGAATGACAAAGCAAAAATAAAAATGCGCTATTTCAATAAGTACGAAGAAAATATGTATTATGTACTGAAAAATGGTAGTAGTATCATACTACCTAGGAATCATTTCCTTTTCCATGTGTATTTCTGATCCGATTTTGCTGCCTTTATTAAATTAATGGATTGGCTTGTATTTTCATTAATGAAAGTTGCGAATTCACTACAAGTGAGAGAAAAGTTTAATCTTACTTGTATTTCAGCCTTCACCATTTCGATTCCAAGCTTCGATTCCAATCTTTCTTTTGACCATAAATTTGTCATATGGCTGAAAATTCTTTCAGCATATGCGTTGCTAATAGGAACGGACATTATAAAACAAATCACTTTGTATAGTTCTGGGGCAGCAAAATTTACAAAAAAATTAGACCACATTTTATCTTCTGATATTTCCAGAGATTTGATGTGTTTTGTGTTTTCGCGCAATGTGCAATAATCTTCATACAGTTTATCCGTGTTAATTTCAACATTGAGAGATTTTACTAAATTTTCAAGGACATCCCACAAAAACAGTTCTTTCTTTAAAGAAAGGCTTGATATTTTTTTAAAAAACCCCGAATCAAACGTATAATAATCTTGTAAATATGCACTGCATTTGCGCAAAAACATTATAGCCTCCCTTTCAAAGGTATCCCTGTCTTGGCCGTTTAATTTATTTTTTATCTGTTTCACCTTGCTGCCAAAAAACTTATCAGATACACGATTTTCAATTTTTGACTTTAATGTGCACATAATATCATGAACTTCAATAGGTGTTGTTGAATCACATTCCAGCAGTCGAACAGCAGTTTCGAAGATCGGTAGCAAGTTATGAAGAAAGTAAATGTAGCATTCTGGTAGTCCTTCTGAAGTGTGGGATTCTTGGGCTTGATTTTCTCCGACAAATTGCCAGATAATTTTACTGCAATCTTCTTCCCCTTTCGCCAAAAAATAATTCTTCAAAGCTGGCCAGCAATAAGCGAGTCGATCGATAGCCGGGAAAAGAGATAACCATCGGGTCGGTACGTGTCGTAGAATATCTTTATATTCAATAGCTGCAAAATCACAGAACTCTTTCAGCTGTTCTGCTCTTTTTGCTGAAGAACTGAATTCAGCAAACACTTTCAAAACCAGGCACTCAACATCAAACGATAGGCAATTGACAGCTCTTTTTATAGCATTGTTGATCACGTGGCATAAGCAGTTGGCTTTAATAATGTTTTTATTAGATTTTTGTAAGTTTACATATACCGATTTGTGTTTACCGTAGTTAATCGAAGCATTGTCTGCAGAATATGAAGTTATTTGTTCAAGAGAAAAACCATTCTCCTCCGTTATGTCTTTGATACGTTTGAAAATGTCTTCGGAGCTTTCATTAGGATCCTCATAAAAGTCCAACACTTTACGACAAATGCCAGAGTCCTTCTTGAAGTACTGCACAGCGTATGGACGCGGTGCTGAACGAGGAGCTGTGGGCCTTATATGGGCATTTATATTTGCTCCGCGTTTTTGGCATTTGAAATTGGCGCAAAAAACCTTGCTTATATATGTAAGAGGTTGAAATAGTAAAATTATAAATTGCGTATTTTCTTTTATAATGAAATTAATTTTCTGTTTTACTTGTAGTTTATTGGCGTTTTTACCGTATATACCTTTTTAATGTCAGTTCCATGACTTCCTATCTTGCTTTCAGTTTATCGTTTTCAGTTTGCAACTGATTGATCGTGTTTTGTATCGTGTGTTGTACTTTTTATGACTTATCAATGACTTTGTGAGTCTGTTAATACTCTTTTTATACTGGGTTACTGCTTTCAAAGCTTTTGTGTGTTCTGTAATTAGTTTATTATGTCTGACTTTAAAAGTTGAAAGAATCTTGCGTGTTGGAGCTGCTTTTGAGGTTGATATAATCGTCAGCATTTTGGTTTGGATTCTTTTTGTTTTTATTATTCTTTGATTGATTTTTCTTTTGCTCTCTCCATTTGCTTCCTTGTACTTTTTTCTGTTCTTCTGTAAGATCTTGAACTATTTTATTGTACCATTTCATGCGTTTAGACTTTTTTCCCTTATGAAGTATACATTTTTCTGCATTCTGTTTAATTTTATCTCTATACCCTTTAGCTCTTTCAGCAGGAGTAAGTGCCATGGTTGTATCTAGAATAAATACAGGATGTTAAATTAAGGGTATTCCTAAAGTAACGGGTGGATAGGGTTACTAGTACGAATCCTCTAAACAAAGTTTAAAGTGTGTTTTTACATTTACACGGGACATAACTATATTGGTAAGACTCGACTTACCCGTGTTGGTGAAGCAGTAGACATTCAACTACTACGTTTCGAAGCCACACATGGGCTGAAGGGAAAGGCTGGGGAAACCCGTGCTGCAATTAGCATATTTGATGAACTGGGTAACCCTGTGCCAGCATCATTAGTTGAACCTCGCGTTGAATAATATCGCGCCTCGCGCGATATTATTCCTGTCCTTTTCTAAAACGCATTAGAAAAGGACAGCAATAATACTTTTATCTCTGGGGATAGTTGCCACGCCATATCGCGTCAGTTTGGCAGCGCTGAATCAGTGAGCTGTCAGTCCAGAGTCGATTCAGTGCAGCGTTACTACCAGACCGTACTTTTTAGTACGGTTTTCCGTACTATCCATGACCCAGCCGTACCAAAAACGTACCTCAGCTCAAACCGTACATTTACCGTACTTTTTGCCTTCGTAAAATTGTTTACAAGTTTTTATTTTATTCAGCATGAGGCAAGTCAAAACGTGTTGACTTCTCACTCCTGCAAAAAAAAGGAGACGTTCCGTTTCCCGAATCGGGTACCTAATTTTACGATTCTGTGCGGGTAAACCGAAAAGAGAATGCGGCAACACTCGCAGTGTTGTTTCATATGAAAAAAAATACGCGGGAGAAGCGCATAGGGCCGTCATCATATAGTCTGTGGCCGTCATAATATTCCCTCGTTCATTCGGAATGAACCATAGAGTAAAATACCTACGAAAGAGAGAGAGGGGAGAGAGATCTGGAGAAAGCGCCCGCGTGCGAACCCATCATCCAACCTCTACGAAGAAGACACCTCTATTATTTTGTAAAGTAGTGAGTGCTCAGAGTATAGTTCCTCCAAGAGTGAGTGTGATACTGATAACTAGTTTTGTTTGTTACTGAACGATACCTAAAAGTACCTATTTTTATCTAACTGTGGATAATAAATAACATCAATAATCACTGATAAAAGCAAGGTAGGTATAATGCGCCGGACGGATCTCGGCGTGTCGTCGCCGCAGCGGGCGACCCGCCACGCGAATACACTATACAAGTACGGTGCGGGTGCGAGGGAGAACACTGACGAACCGCTGCGGCGGCGACACGCCAAGATCCGCCCCGCGCAGTATACCTACCCAAGTTTGATGGTGAAAGGATTATAAATTTTTTCTGATAGGCTCTTTGTTTGTTTACCTCCATATTATAATACATTTGATTAAACTAACTAATCAAACTCAATTAAATGAAAATATTTCGAGGAATGCGAGCATTTTATAACCTTTGGTTTCTTTCCATATTTATTACTTTCCTAATGTTTATTTGTTTAAATTTTTTTGGTTTATTCATCCCTTCCCGGGATAGGCAAAACTTTTTAAGTATACAGCCTTTTCTGTTGTAAGTTTTCTCGTCGCTTGTAATTTCTTCTCGTACTCGCGAGAAACGCAAAAATAGAGTTTCTCTTTCTTTTTTAAGGGAAGAAATTCTTCCCGTTTCTTGACTTTAGGTTGTTTTTCAGGCCGTCATCTATGGCTTTAATTTAAGGTTGTTTTATCTCTCTTCGGGATAGGCAAAGGTTAGTTACCGTACAACCATGTCTGTGGTATTTTTTTTTAATTAAATTTACATTAAAATTCTTTATTTATCTTCTATTGTGGATATAATGAATTCATAAATTGGTGGGAAACATTCCGTTTAGCCAAGTAATTCTTAATAGACGCGCGGCATATTTTCGGATGTTTTATAAATTTTCAGCGATTTATATGTTTGAGAGTAGTTAGACCTAATGTTTCGTATACGACATACTAATGAATATGCTATGTAAAGTCTGTATGTGCTTTTTTTAAATTAAGTTTCTTAGCTGTATACAAAGTCCTCATGCTGATTCTTACACAAACGCATGTTAGAATTACTTGGCTGATGGCGATGGGTTGATGGTATAATTTGTGATACAAAAATGACGGGGGCAATTTCTACTAAAAATGACTCTTTTTTACCATAATAGTAGGGCATTTTCCATTGTAGTAAAATCAGTTACTCTTTATTAAACGTCTCGTCTGTTTTTAACCATCAAAACGAGAACTATTACCAGCACAAAATAATGTGATGTGACGTCATAATTTTGTGATATCAAAATAAAGTACCTAATACTAATCTTGTAAAAAAAATTACGATCATTACGAACCCGAAAATTTACGATTTAAATATCAGAATAATTGATAAATTTAGATTTGATTATTTTTTAGGATTAAAATTTTTATAATTATTTTTTGAATAGGAAAAAGGGAAAATACCTTGTTATTAGTTATTTATATTTCCTTATAACAATAATTGTTATGTGTATGTCTTCGATCGTATATGTTTTATATGATCGAAGGTGCATGTTGTTTCTATCTTCATAATGGTGTTGGGGGT
This sequence comes from Nematopogon swammerdamellus, assembly GCA_946902875.1. Taxonomy (NCBI): domain Eukaryota; kingdom Metazoa; phylum Arthropoda; class Insecta; order Lepidoptera; family Adelidae; genus Nematopogon; species Nematopogon swammerdamellus. The sequence continues at coordinate 18,950,629 of OX336354.1, read as the reverse complement.
ACGTACATCCTTCAGAATTTCTGTTAATTGTTGTAAAATGCTTTTTTTTTATAGATTTTTTTTTTGGTTTTAGCCGGTCCTACTATGCCAACCCCATAGTAACTTTAAATTACATATTGGTCAAGAAACGTGAAGAACTTCTTCCCCTTCTTCTTCTTTTTTTTCGTAGCAATCAAACGAATAGATACTTTCGTTTATTATTGCCAGTATCCAGTGACGGCGAATTTCTTCCCTTTAAAATGCTTAATTTTTTGACATGTTAAAACAATCACCCAGACTTTTATTTTGCATGTCATGGAATTTAATTGGAATGCAGTTTCTTATAATAGCTTACGCATGCTATTTTTGTGCACACACAGGTGTTGGGAAGATGGACAAGTATATTATCAAGCGAAAACATGACCCTCCTGATGACAATAACACACCCCGAAAAAAGCAAACTAATCTCACAAACAAGAAAAACATTAAAGACCCAAAGACCCAAAGCAAACCTTCAACTACTGTACGTGGAAAATCGGTCACTAACGCTCTTTTTGGTAAAAAATCTAACAAGTCAGATGGCGAGTCACCATGTAGCAGCAGAGAAATAACTACCATTAACAATCCGAATGTTGATATTCAATCACCCAATGATTCATTAAAACGAAATCGCAATCCAACAGACAATCCTCTCGACAATCCAAATGATTTAACAATAGAAGATCACGAAGATGCTGGGAACGATGTAGAAGTTCACGAAGAAGCTAATAACGATCTTTCGAACACACAAGATTTTGCCACCAAGAAAAAAACTTCCAAGAAACCCATATATGTCTTCAGTAACAAGTGGTTGGAGCTCAATGAGTTCAAAAACTGGCTCGTTGCTGATACAATTAAAGGAACTATCACTGCAAAATGTAAATGTTGCCAAGTTAATTTGCCAAATCATAAGCCTCACTTAATAAGACACTCGGAAACAGAGAAACACAAGTCACTCATAAAAACAATAAAATCATCGCAGAATCTCCAACAAATGTTGTGTAGACAGCCACAAGAAGAACGCATGGCAAAAAGAGGCGAATTGAAAATTGCCGCTACTCTAGCCACAAACAATTTATCCTTCATGTTATCTGATACCTTAGTGAGTCTCATAGCAGATATTTGCCCTGATTCACAAATTGCACAGAAAATGAAAATGGGGCGAACAAAGGCTACTGCATTAGTTACCCAAGTACTAGGACCAAGTTTTCAGAACGAGCAAAGCCAATATTTAAGACAATCAGGCAATTTCTTTTCTTTAATAATGGACGAAACCACTGATATTGGGACCAAAAAACAGTGTGCTATTACCGTAATCTACAGTGACCTCAACTTTCAAATAAAGACGCAGTTTTTTTCCTTAATTGAAATGACATCAGGCACAGCCGAAGATCTTTTCAATGCCTTAATACACAGTCTGGAAGTCAAGAAAATCCCACTAGAAAACTTTGTGGGATTTGCGTCCGACACCACAAATGTGATGGTTGGTGAATACAATTCCGTTTTCTCCAAATTGAAAGAAAAACTACCACATATCGTATGCGTTCGTTGTTCTTGCCACATGGTCCACCTGGCTGCCTCTAAGGCATGTTTGATACTGCCAAAATCTGTAGAGGATTTCCTGAGAAATATTGGTGCTCACTTCAGCCGTAGCAATAAACGACAGCAGGTACTTGCAGAAATGCAAGCTTTCTTTAAAACATATATACACCAAATACTCTTGCCAGCAGCAACCAGATGGCTTTCTTTGAAAGCGTGTGTGGATCGAACACTGGAACAATACCCGGCATTGGAGGCGTATTTCAGATTAGAAGAAATAAATGATCCATCAAGAACAACCGAAAGTATAATTGCGGCATTGAAAAATACTTTCACCAAGCTATACCTGGAATTCATGTCTTATGTTTTGGATTTGCTCACCGAATTTAATACTACATTTCAATCTGAGACACCTTTACTACACAAATTGAAACCGGTTGTTGAGCAACTTATTCGTACAATAGCGTGCAATTTTATGCAAATGAATCACATAAAGAACACATCGCCACTAAATATTGAGCAAGACAATCCAAGATTTTATCTACCTTTAGAAAAGATCTATCTCGGTGTTTTAGTAACAGCAAGTTTGGATGAACTATCACACGACACTCAACAAGAAATGAAAGGAGGCTTAGAAAGGTTTAAACTTGATTGTCTGGGCTTTTATGTTGAAGTGATAACAGAGATCAAAAAAAGATTCGTTTTCACAGACCCTCTTTTTGATGTTATCAACATTGTTGAACCAAATACTGTAGTGTCATTTGAGCCGCAAATAATAAGTTCGATTTTAAAACGATTTCCGTTCCTAAAGACCATTGTAAATGAAAGCACATTAGTAAATGAATGGCGCGAGTATTGCTTATTAAATGCTGAAAGTATGGGAAATATATCTACAACTATGCCTGCTGCAGAGTACTGGAAAGAAATTTTACATTTGAAAAACCTTGCTGGGATGAACAAATTTCCAAATTTAAGAATTATGATTGGACTACTGCTGGTGCTACCGTTCTCCAATGCTTCAGTTGAACGTGTCTTTAGCAAATTAAAGCTAATAAAGACTGAGCATCGCAATCGGCTCAATACAGAGACCATTGCGGCGTTAATGGCTACAAGCTCTTCAATAAATCTAATTGGAGGCATTAAACATTTCGAGCCTTCATCAGAAATGATAAATAAAAAAATAAATTATTAATAGTTATCTTGTCTCCATAAATTATCCACTCATTACCATATCTTACCCTACTGTGACCGTAGTACTTAATAAGTTGACCATGTGATAGCAGTGCACGTTCGAACTAAGGCAATTATGAACATTTTCTATTGTTTATTAAGCTAACCATAACTCTAAGTTATCTATACTGTATATATGACCAAAATATGTTTTTCTGGTACATAGAAGCAATACCTTAGTGATTTTTAAAAAAACCGTACTTTTTCGTCAGATTTCGTACTATTTTGACAAGCTTGTCGTACTTTTTAGACAATCCAGACTGGCAACACTGATTCAGTGTAGCTGTTTTCGACGCCTAAGTTGCATGTGTAATTTGTAGACATAATTCGCGCGTGTTTGAACATGTCATTACTGTAAAGTTAGTTGTGTTAGTGAGACTTTAGTCATGGATAATGCTGAAGATTTTACTTGACTTTTTGTTGTATTTCCGAGTTCGTCCCACTGCAGTACTTTATCTTATTTAGTAGATTGCAATATAGAGAGCTTACTTAAAGTAAAAGAAGTTCTGATTTTTTCCCACTTTTTTATATATATATATATATTTTTCGGGTGTATATATAGATTCCGGGGAACAAAATATAGGGGCATCAAGGATAAGTATGTTTTTTGTTTATATTTACAGAACTGCAAGAAAACTTGAACATGCATACACGACGAGTGCCCTGGGAAAACTTTGTCAATATCTCGAAGATCAACTTTTTGAAATTACTCAATGTGGACGAAAGGTATTGAAGGAAAGTTGCCTAATTTTAAATCGGAATTCAAGTCAAAATGGATAACAGCTTCCTATAGAGAGAGTTACTTCAGGAACAAAAAATTAAAACTGGCTTAAAGGTTCAACATCATTGCCATCTTTGTCGGCGCACTGGGCTCCTGAGACCCCGCCAATGAAAAGCTGCTGTATCGCCTGCATCACGGAGCACGTGACGGGCTGGAGGCAGTACGGGCCTAGGGACGTGGGGACATCTCACGAGCCAGTAGTGCAGTGACCCCCCCAGGCTATACCTATTTTCATCTTAGTTTCTATTATTAATGTTTTTATTGCGTTGGTGGGATACATCTACCTAGTTTTCATCTTTTCGTATTTTAGATTCATTAGAGTCATCTTTTCACATTATTCATTGTAATCAAATTTGCGTACCTACTGTTTTATTGTTGAATAAATTATAAATGTTTTAAGTTTCTTTTTTAAGTTTTAAGCTTTTTTAAGAGGAGAAACACACTTTAGAACTGATATCAAAATGGGGTTGTGACGGATCAAAATAGAATGAACACAAACAAAAGTTTCAAAGCAAATCTGATAGTGACGCAAATATATTTCGAAGTTCGCTTGTTCCTATCCCGCTAATCACTAACGTTAATGGTAACAAAAAAAATATTTGGCAGAACCCTGTACCTTCATCACCAAGATATTGCAGACCAATTCGTATACGATTCATTCATGAAACAACTGCTTTCGCCATGGAAGAAATTCAATTCATCAAAGAACAAATAAATAACCGCCAAAAGACTGCAATACCGACTGAAACCGGTTTACAATTAATAATACAGCACACTATGCTTTTCACAACGGTACTCGAGAGTTTGCAATGCTGCTACAAACACGAAGTCTACTATGAGGTGCTACTTATGTGGGGTAACCTCCAAGGATTTCAATGACCTCTCTAAGAAGAAAGAAGTAAATCCAGAATCAATGCAGTTCGGTCTGTCTGTCCTTCATGCCAGAATACGATTTTTTGAATCAATTCTGCATCTGGCCTACAATGGCAAATATAATCTTAAGAGCATCTGATAATCTGCTCACCGTCGCGTCGTACACTTCATCTTGAAAATACACGCGCTGATGTAGTTCCCAGCAAAGCAACCCATCGCTATACTGTATTTCGATGGGTTTTTGCTTCATAACAAACTATAAGGACGCTTTCAGCATAGATAATGCTATACTTGAAGCTGAAACTACAGTTATTAAAAATATGATGCAATCAAAGAAAATGGATTTCACCATGGAACCTAGCCTAAGCCTAAATGAAATGATAATACCGTTCAGAGGACGCGAAAAAATAAAACGATTTTATGAATCAATTCTGCATCTGGCCTACAATGGCAAATATAATCTTAAGAGCATCTGATAATCTGCTCACCGTCGCGTCGTACACTTCATCTTGAAAATACACGCGCTGATGTAGTTCCCAGCAAAGCAACCCATCGCTATACTGTATTTCGATGGGTTTTTGCTTCATAACAAAGTATAAAGACGCTTTCAGCATAGATAATGCTATACTTGAAGCTGAAACTACAGTTATTAAAAATATGATGCAATCAAAGAAAATGGATTTCACCATGGAACCTAGCCTAAGCCTAAATGAAATGATAATACCGTTCAGAGGACGCGAAAAAATAAAACGATTTTTTGAATCAATTCTGCATCTGGCCTACAATGGCAAATATAATCTTAAGAGCATCTAAAAATTTGCTCACCGTCGCGTCGTACACTTCGTCTTAAAAATATACGCGCTGATGTAGTTCCCAGCAAAGCAACCCATCGCTATACTGTATTTCGATGGGTTTTTGCTTCATAACAAAGTATAAGGACGCTTTCAGCATAGATAATGCTATACTTGAAGCTGAAACTACAGTTATTAAAAATATGATGCAATCAAAGAAAATGGATTTCACCATGGAACCTAGCCTAAGCCTAAATGAAATGATAATACCGTTCAGAGGACGCGAAAAAATAAAACGATTTTTTGAATCAATTCTGCATCTGGCCTACAATGGCAAATATAATCTTAAGAGCATCTGAAAATTTGCTCACCGTCGCGTCGTACACTTCGTCTTAAAAATATACGCGCTGATGTAGTTCCCAGCAAAGCAACCCATCGCTATACTGTATTTCGGTGGGTTTTTGCTTCATAACAAAGTATAAGGACGTTTTCAGCATAGATAATGCTATACGTGAAGCTGAAACTACAGTTATTAAAAATATGATGCAATCAAAAAAAATGGATTTCACCATGGAAACACTGAAAACTCAGGTCAACAAAAACTTCACCCCATATTTTCACAAGCTGCTACAAGTTGCTATGGGTTTGCCTGTAGGCTCAGCTCTCTCTCAACAACTTCTCTCACAGCCTGTGAGAGAAGTTTTTCTGCAATGCGACGGGTAAAGACATGGCTGAGAGCGACAATGTCGCAAGAAAGGTTTTCTAATATGGCGTTGTTCAATATAGAAAATAAGCTGGTTAAGATAAAGTCTAATCTAATAATCTGCGCAACAGGTCCTAAATATATTTGCGGAGAAAAATCGAAAATTAAAGTTGATATAATTTGGGTACAATAAAATGAAACATGAAAATGTAATTTGTTTTTTTATTTACTGTTTAATCAAATCAAAATATACTTTATTGTACACCATAAAAAGGAACACAACAGGCGAGTTTAATGCAAAGTAGCATTCTTTACAAACTAACCTTAGGCATGATATAAATAATTTCTATCAAATAAAAAAATCGGAGAACGAAAGTTGTGTTGTGAAAGACTGTGCAATTAGGGTTTAACCCGCCCGGTTAGGTACCACCGCACTGAATGAAACGTCCATCCAAACGGCTATGTAAATAGTTTGTGTTTTCCGACCAGTTCAGTGTAGCCGGCACGATCAAAGGGGGAAGCACTGACATGGCACCTAGTTCACCCGGTGTTATGGGCTGACATCACGGACGTTGTAGGTGATGTAGCCAACCGCGTCAGTTTCCATAAAAAAAAAAAAAATTGGTACCCGTACTGTACCATGAGTTATTATTTTAACAGGAGTTCTGAATTTATGTTTCTAAGTTTTCAGCGACATGGCGCATGATATTGTTTAAATTTACGTTTTTTTTTCGATGCCGCGAATGGATGTCGACCATGGGATCAACAATTATTCGATTTCGATCTAAAAAGCAGTTTCCAGTTGATATTGATTGAAATAGTTATGAAGACACTTTTTTCATAAAGAAATGGAATCGGGTCTAGGACCCAGAATAAAATCTTAGTTACGCCAATGGCTATACATGTAGCGAAGCACTTATTCGACTCCACAAAAATGTCACGATTGCCAAATAACTTAAAGGCTGTCGTCAATGCAGTAATACCACGACACGGCTACCTTGGGCACTCCGAATATATTCAAATCGCAATGCTGGCCGACAATCGAAAGATCATCAGAGAGTTGCACTACGCAAAATTATAAAAATTCGACAAGCAACGACAGGAATGGCGTCAAAGCGAGTGTTTGAAATTCCCATTTTAACCTTCAGCGCTGAAGACTATACCAACCTAATCGACTGGAAGTCAATAAATAAGCCACCATTGACACAAAAAATACACCCTAAATACTTGGAGACAATTCGCAACTCAGAAATTATGATAACTGAAATTTCACAGAATCTGAACTGAGTTTTTCAGGAAGCTGTTGATCCTGAGGAATATCTAAGCCTAGATGAAATGATAATACCGTTCAGAGGACGCGAAAAAATAAAACAATACTTGAAAAATAAACCCAAAAAATAGAGATTCAAGGTCTTGGTGCTCGCTGGAGTTATAGGTTATGTTCAAAATTTCGACATACATCAAGGCGCCAAAGATAACGCCGAGCAAGCTCACATGGAATAATAGTTGATGGCAAAACTTTACTTTGATAATTTATTTATCTTTTTTTTACACTTCTGAAACACCTGTAAGATAAGACAGATATATGGATCAGGAACGGTAAGTCTAAACATAGGAAATAAATATCTAAGAAAATACTAGTACCAAAAGACTAGAAAACCAAAGAAAAGCAAAACAAACAAAATGTTAATAAAGAAAAGCTACATGTGAAGAAGGAAAGAAAGACAAACAAAAGAAAACGTTGCAACAGAAACTAAAATACTTCACATGAAACCGAAGAAGAGGAATGTGAAATTAGTTACTCAAGCAATGATTCTGATTTGGGCTACGTTTTGACGGCACCGGAGTCACCGTTCAACTTATAGAGCTTAGGAATAGACAGTTCTCTGGGGCTAGATCCGATGTTGGATGGGGTTTCAGACGGTATTTGTTCAGTGTAAAAATAATTATCTTGTGTTTGCCTTGCAGTATAATAAACGTGCAATTTGACAAAAAAATATTCTCTTATTTCTCTCCAACACGCACTCCCCCGTTGCGCTGCACACATTAAGCTTCCAGATGTTCGCGTGTCAAGCGCTCGCCGTGACGTTCGATCGTGACGGTCGCTACGAGTATCAAAGTTTGACAAAGGCTCTTTACACCTAATTGACGTCTTATATAATAAGGCTTTGTAGTCAGAACTCTCGGTAAAATTGTTAATCTTGCTCTCAAGCTGTGTTTTCGATAGACTGTTATGCGGTGTTATTATGTGGCTAATATGTATGACACAAATCGATCATGTAAATCCTTTATTTACAGGGTTGCCAACATGTGGAATGCACTCCCACCTGCATCCTTTCCTCTAATGTACAGTCTGGGATCCTTCAGACATAATGTTAAGGTGAACCTAGCCGGTCGACATGGTATTCGCATCCCCGTAAATATCCGAATGCCCGTGGGCGCCGTCGGACTACACCTCTGAGTAAGTCTGGTGCGCGCCATATGTCGTGCTTCCCATAAAAAAAGAGTATAATTAATAAAAGAGTAAATTTAAAAACATTAATATCTGTTAGACCTACGAAGATATGGCGAGGAGCTGAGCCGGAAAACTGCCATTTCTATTGCGAAACGTAGACGGGCGGATGGTTTGTTTTATACGCTCAAAAAGATATTGCCTCAAAAGTACCTAAGAATGCAATGAAAAATTCGATTCAGAAGCCCGGGAACGACTTTGTAGGCATTATTGGAAGCTAGACTTCAAAAGTAATAAGATTTTTTTTACTTTCGTGTGTGAGCATTGAATCACCAATAAAAAGAGTCATAACCAAAAGCTTAGATCAGCGGTCGGCAACAGGCGGACCGGGGTCCGAATCCGGACTGCGGCGGGCAGAAACTGGACCGTCAAATTATTCCTTGATACTCTACCCACAAATTCGCTATGGCTTCTCTTAACCGCGCCCTGATAAATTACAGTACACTTTGAAATTTTATGAGGTCTTGTTCTGCTCTTCAGCACAGACAGTTCAAGGAGTTTCTGTCTGAATGTGATTCGGCGTATTCTGACTTACTGCAACATAACAATGTTCGTTGGCTACGTAAAGGCCAAGTCATTGAACGTTTCTGGCAAATCAAAGAACAGGTAATCTCCTTCTTGGAAACCATGGACACGCAGGAAGCAAATAAATATTTGGAATTCTTATCAGACGAACACAACACGCTAGCTGTGGCTTTCCTGAAAGATATTCTGAAATATTTAAACTCACTCAACACCGATTATTATATTATAATATAATTCTATAATATAATTGTACCGTGTGGGACCGGTACTTAATAAGAATAGCCCCACTGCATCTCTCCCCGTGCATGTCGTAAGAGGCGACTAAGGGATAAGGACAAGATACTGCGCTAAAGGGCGACAGGCTAGCCACTTCTCACCTTGGCGCAGTCCTTCCACCTAGTCATGCAGCAGGTGGGTTCTTCGTGTCTTACTTGCTGCTTGATAGTTGTCTTGTCCGTATACTGTGCTAAACGTGGTGGTCGGTGTTGTGCTGTAATTCACCCGAGTTCTTGCAGCACAACACCGATTACTCTGCTTACCCTGATTGTCGGGATAAAGCGTGTGTTATGTATGTATGTATGTATAATATAATTCCGCTCAATTCCGTACTCAGCAGCCAATACGTAAAGCTAGTTTTTGCATGGTACAATCAGTACGCATTTCGCACCATGCAAAATCAAACCAATTACGAAGTAGTAAAGCTAATTTTTTAAAGGCAATATTTACTGGTAGAATCGTAGGTAATTATTTATTGGTTGTCGGGTGAAAATACTTAAAGAAATACTAGAATAATTTCTAGTATTTCTTTAAGTATTTTCACCCGACAACACTGAAAAGGGGCACAAAGTCAAGATTCCAAGCAGATTTTTCTTTTAAATTATGCCGTAAGACTAGTCTCGTATTACATTTTACGTATCAATCTTTATATTTTTACATGGTGAAGCGGAAGTTTATGTCTATTGCTATTTCAATGATATTGTTCTTATGAGCACTTTAGACAGGTCAAAGGCCTTTCCACTGACATGAAATACGAACACCCTTAACTTATCAGAAAAAAATATATTCTCATGTCTTGTCTTGTCATTTTTGACTGAACAGGTTCCTTGGTTTTCTTTATTTATGTGGGAATTGGATTCCAGTCCCAAATGTTTGTTAAGATTGTGATCACGCACGTGTAGTGCCTGCGTTCTCCTGCACAACCAAGTAAATTTGCATTCTAGTATTTTGTAGTACTGGCAGCACAATTTTTCGTTTACGTTACTCGATTTGAAAACTACCTACACAACAAGATCAACTCTAAGTAAGTTTGCCAACTACCTTCAAGCAGTCTCAAAGTCATTACTCATTCGGCCGGCGGCGTGAACGGACGAACACAGAAGAGCAATTTATTGGTTATTTCTATTAACATTCCTAATTTAAAGTAACTGCTCGCGTCAGCAGCGGACAATCCGACGGCGAATCTACGAGTACGACTGTAATACCGAAGCGGTGGTTAATTGTTAGCCCGGTGTCAGCCAGCTCGCCTATGCAGCGCCGGTGCACCGCGGTGCCGCGTGGTGCAGGGTACAAGATCAACTCTAAGTAAGTTTGCCAACTACCTTCAAGCAGTCTCAAAGTCATTACTTATTCGGCCGGCGGCGTGAACGGACGAACACAGAAGAGCAATTTATTGGTTAGTTCTATTAACATTCCTAATTTAAAGTAACTGCTCGCGTCAGCAGCGGACAATCCGACGGCGAATCTACGAGTACGACTGTAATACCGAAGCGGTGGTTAATTGTTAGCCCGGTGTCAGCCAGCTCGCCTATGCAGCGCCGGTGCACCGCGGTGCCGCGTGGTGCAGGGTACAAGATCAACTCTAAGTAAGTTTGCCAACTAACTTCAAGCAGTCTCAAAGTCATTTGCCATTCGGCCGGCGGCGTGAACGGACGAACACAGAAGAGCAATTTATTGGTTAGTTCTATTAACATTCCTAATTTAAAGTAACTGCTCGCGTCAGCAGCGGACAATCCGACGGCGAATCTACGAGTACGACTGTAATACCGAAGCGATGGTTAATTGTTAGCTCTGTGTCAGCCAGCTCGCCTCTGCAGCGCCGGTGCACCGCGGTGCCGCGTGGTGCAGGGTGTAGTGTAGGGCTCAGTAGCGATGCCTGGTGCTGAGTATTGGGTTGGCTCTGGCTAAGGAATTTTTTCTAAATAATTTCATAACTTACGTGTTAATTTATTTTTACCACGTTCAAGGCGATTACGATATCGTTTATATATTATTATATACTAGCTTTTACTCGCGGCTTCGCTCGCCGTAAAGTCAGTTTAATAGCAAATCCGATTTAAACATGATAAACGATAGCTTATTTTGTGTTCTATCTCTCTCGCAACTCGTCATGCGCGCATACGCAGCGCGCAGGCCAGATTGCTTGCATGGATGGACGCCATTCATTCATTTATTTTGCTCGTTGTGACTTGTCGTGTGCGCTTTGCTTGCAATTGTTAAGCGTTTAGTTGAGTTTTACATTCCTATTTCCTTCGTTTTACGTTACGTGCGTCTTGTTGCGTTTGTGTTGCGTCGGGTTGAGTCGCAGATTTCTCCGCATGGAATGTTTGAGTGAAGTGCGTCGCAGATTGCGACCGCGACGCGCACGCAGTAGAAGCACAGAATACTTAATAGGTACTATCGTACCAGAAGCGACACTCTACAAAGGCACATAAAGGAATAGCTACTCTTGCTGATAAGACGCAATAAAGTGCAATTCAGCTCGCACAGCGCTACATACCTAAGTAGATTAATAGCCTACATCACGCTTCTCTTTCTATCGCGTAACTCTATCTCTTCTGCGGCGACACGTGCCGTGTTAGGGTTGTTATCTTGTGATGAATAAATTACTCTGAATACTAAAAAACTCTGTGGCTTCTCGTAAGGTATGATGACATGTTAACTTTATTAATTCACGAGCTTTTGCCCGCGGCTTCGCTCGCGGTAGTCGGTTTAATAGCAACTTAAAAAAACATAATAATCGATCGCTTCTCTTATATTCTGTCTCTCTCCCTTCCTCCCTCGCTCCCCCTCCCTTTCCTTCCATTTCCCTGCCCTTCCCTCCTCTAACTCTGCCTCTTTCCCCTCCCTATACTTGGCTCTCCTCTCCCCACCTTCCGTTTTATAAAGCAATGTCCTTTACCCGCGGCTTCGCTCGCGGTAAACTCGGTTTAATAGCAAATCCAATTTAAACACAAAAATGATAAATAGACGATTGGCTCTCTTGTATTCTCTCTCCCTGAACCATCTCTCTCCCTCCCTCGCTTCAGCCCTTCTCTCTTCTCCCTCCCCCTTTCCCCTTCTCCTTAACCTCGTTATCTGCTACCTCTCTCTCTACTTCCCTCCTTCCCCTCTCCCTTTTCCCTTACTCCCCCTCTTTCCCCCATCCGCACTCCCTCCCCCCCTCGCTCCCTTCCTCTTCCCCTCCCACCTTCTCCCTAGCTTCCACTATTCCCCCTCCTTCCTCTTCCCTTTCCTCGCCATCCTCCCCTCCTCTCCCTCCCCCTCCCCTCCCTTGCCTTCCTCTCTCCCTCTCCTCCTTTCCACGCCTCCCTTCGCTCCCCCTCCCTCCCACCGCCACTTATATCGCTCCCTCCCTCAGCCCTCGTTCAACCATCTCTCCCCCGCCGCTTCCCCCTCCCTCCCTCACCCCTACCTCTCCTTCGTCGCCCTCTCCTCACCTCCTCCTTCTCCCTCTCTCATCAATCTTACACCCGCCTCCCCTACCCTAAAATCCTTTCTTTTCCTTCCTTTAAAAAAGTTTAAGAGCTATGTGCTCATGCTGCAAATACGGTTTATCATGCCTATTTTGAGAGCATCATGTCATGTGGCCTTATGTTTTTGGGGAAATGCAGCAGATTCAAATAGAATATTTTTATTACAGAAGAGGGCCTTGCGGTACATCCTAAATATGAAACTAGAGATACTTGTAGGACAGCGTTCGGGGAGATAGTAATTCCTCTCTTAACTCTGACAATCATACATAACTATGATACATGATGTAAGAATAATGTACAATTATTAAGACATAGATTAACTAAAAATTCAAAAAGCTTTATTTGTAATACTGTTAAATTTTATAATAAACTGTCTTCAAACATAAAAAATTTGATGTGAAAATAAGAGTTTGTAGCGTATATGCATACACACACACATACTTACAGTATTCCCCCCGCTCGGCTGCGACGCCGCACAGTGGGGCCGAGGCGGTAAAAAAGCGTTTTCCCAATTGTTCTACTATTCGTCATATCTTGATTTTATTTGCTTTATTATTAGTAGATTCATATATTAAAATAATGTTAAACCAAATATCCTTATAGTTTCCTACGATTCATTACTTTACAAAATACACATCAAATTTGACGAAATAACTGAATTAATTTCTTCAAAAGTTGTATGGCCATTACTTATTTTCTATTGCTTAAGTATGAAAAATTCAAGCTGGAAACTAAAGACCCGATCTTTTATTTATCGAAAAACGAAAAAATAATGCGATCCTATAATGATTATGGTATTTTTTTTTTATTTTCCAATAAGAGATATTTTTTCACTCTTCCCCACTTTCAACTAGAGTTACAAATGTTATCGCATTTTACCGACAACGCGAAACTACATTAAATAGGTACACACAGGTATCTAGTATTTAAAATATAGGTTAGTAGCTGCGACCACCTGCGACCGCGAGTGTGACAGTGTCGTACTCGCAAACGAGCGCCCGCGCATCTTTTGAGTTTAGTCACAGACGCCGACATTTCGCAGTCAGTACGCCCATAGCTGTCGCTGCGTGTAGACGCTTCACGCGTGTTGAATCGCACTCTCGCAAAATGTCGGTTACTATTCCACTACAAGTGTTGATAGAGCAGTTTACGCGGTACGGACAAGATTTGGAACAGTTAATGGAATTCATACAAAATAAATATACTACTTTGAACGCTAATGATCTTAAAAATGTTAAGAGTTGTATACAGAAGAGTTTAAAACAAAGTGGAGTGAAGCTGGACGTAACACGAAACGTTTTGAATCCCGATACTCTACGTGGATACAAGGAAGTCTCACCATAGAACTTCATGATCAAACGGAGGCACAAACACCATCTCCTGGCCGGCCAACAAAATCGTACGAAGAGTGTGCCCCTAGAGCAAAGAGATATAAAGTTGCCCATCTTCGCGAATCATTCTCTCCAGAGGAAATAGAAGCAGCCGCTACTTCTTTGCCGAACTCGAAGAGGCCTGCTTTTAGCAACGAAAAAGCACTGGCTTTATTTATTGACGCTAAACTATCAAAATATCAGTATGAAGTTATCAGAAAAGCTACCTTAGATATTGGACTGGATATATATCTGTGATGTATGTAGGTAGCCACAAAAATATGAGTTGTCCGCAATAAACCGCGATACAAGATAGCGTTGTTTTTCTGGTGCTCCCCCTTGTTCCTACAGAACCTAACTCCGGACTTATCAGTGGCGACGAGAACATTAACGAACCCGAGCGAGAGTGTTGTGTTAAGTTGGTTTTTCGTAAAGGCGATCGATTGGGCGAGAAATGGCGGTGGGCAAAATGGGACCATTTGACCTCGCCAAGGACGACTGGGACTCGTATGTAGACCGCTTAGAACAATATTTCATCGTTAACGATATAAAACCGGCAATAAGAGTAGCTACATTAATAACAGTAATAGGAAGTGAAGCGTACGAACTCATGGTGAATTTGTGTACACCGGATAAACCTTCGGCAAAGACATTCGAAAATTTAATTATAATTATGAAAGAACATGTACAACCGAAACCAAGTCGGTTAGCGGAGAGGTTCAAGTTTCGACAGAGGGTGCAGAAAAGGGGCGAGAGCATCGCTGAGTATGTAGCGGAACTAAAAAAGTTATCTAGGCAGTGCAAATTTACGACAGCTAGTTTGAAAGAAAATTTGCGCGATCAGTTCGTGTGCGGTATTATGAGCGATTATATTAGACAAAGGCTGTTCGCGGAGGACGATGTCGCATTTGATACGGCATTCCAGCTCGCCGCATCCCTGGAAGCTGCGGAGACCAACGCTGCGCTTGTGGAGGACTGTGCCCGCGGGAGGGGTGACAGTACACAAACAGCAGAGGTGCACCAGCTGACCGCGACGGAGCGGGGAGCAGCGAGAGGAGGTACGTCTGGCTGGCGTGAGCGGCGGGGCGGCGGCGGCGGGCAGGCAAGCCGCGGGGGCAGCGGGGGCGAGCGCGCCCGCGCTACACCACCGTCGACCGGCGACGACAACAGCGCCGCCACCGGCCGGAATGCGGCGAGAATGAAACAGACCGACAGGAGTGACAGGCGGAGAACGGGCAGTGACGGCGGCGGCCTGTCATCGTTGTCTTACAAACATTGCAACGTGTGCGGAGGTAAACACGATAAGGAGGAGTGCAAGTACAAAACCTACGTGTGTCGTGTGTGTAATCGGGAAGGTCATTTGAAGAGAGTGTGCCCTAAATGGAGAGGCCAGAGCAACACATCCTTCTACAACATGGCCGAGGAGAACGAAGGATCGTTTTCGGAGAGTGTAACTAGTGACAGTGATGAGGTAATTATGCTCGACAATTTTTCTATTGAGACGAGTGAATTAAAGCGTTTCGAAGCCTATGTAGTAAAGGTTTGCATTGAAGATACACCGTTGTTAATGGAAGTGGACACCGGAAGTGTCATATCATGCATTAGTTACGATTGTTATGCCACACATTTCTCGCATTGTAAAATAGAAAAAACTGGGTTATCACTGCGTTATTATACAGGAGAGATTGTGAAACCGCAGGGCAAAATCACACCTCTAGTTAAGTATGGTGGAATTTGTAAAAAAATTGACTTGTACATCATGAACAGCGGCAAAACAAATTTACTAGGAAGACAGTGGATACATGAGTTAAAAATACACATAGCGTCACCCGCAGTTTATAGTATGAGGGAGGTCGGTGCATCTTTTAATATGGAGGAATTCAGTTCCAGATACTGTGAGGTGTTCTCGGAGGGCCTGGGGAGGTTCACCGGCGGCAAGGTCGGCTTCCAATTACGGCCGGACGCGCGGCCCAGATTCCTGCGGGCTCGTCCAATGGCGTATGCACTGCGCGAGCCGGTCGAGCGGGCGCTCGACTCGCTCGTCGCCGATGGCATCATCACTCCTGTCTCCACATCCGACTGGGCCACTCCCATTGTGCCGGTGATGAAGAAGGACGGTACGATCAGGATATGCGCAGATTACAAGTTAACATTAAATAAATGCTTAGAGGTGGACCGTTTTCCCTTACCGAAAGTAGAAGACTTACTCACGAAATTGCACGGCGGCCAAAAATTCACTAAACTCGATCTGTCACAAGCGTATGCGCAGTTGGAATTGGACGACGAATCAAAAAAATACACAGTCATTAACACACATAAAGGGTTGTTTAGGTATAATAGATTGATTTTTGGGTTAGCCTCCAGTCCGGGCATTTTTCAAAGGAAATTAGAGCAACTGTTCGCTGATATGCCTCGGGTGGGAGTGTTCCTGGACGATATTATAATTACAGGCGAGAACGACGAGGCGCACATGGCAACCCTAAGGAAGGTATTCGATAGGCTGCAGAGGTACGGTTTAAAAATTAAAAAAGAGAAGTGTACCTTTTTCGCAGATTCGGTGACGTACTTAGGATTTGTCATCAGTAAGCACGGAGTACACACGTGTCCAGAGAAGATCAAGGCTATAAAGGAGGTAACGGCACCTAGTAATGTTTCTGAATTGCGTGCCTTTCTGGGCTTAGTGATGTATTATGCCAAATTTGTACCGAATATCAGTACAATTCTAACACCATTGTACAAGTTGTTGGGCAAGGAAGTCAAGTTTGAGTGGAGCGAAGGTCACGAGGAAGCTTTTAATAAAGTTAAACAAATGTTGATTTGCAGTAAGATTCTCGCTCACTACTCGGCCGACTGGCCGCTGGTGCTGACAACGGACGCGAGCGCGGTGGGAGTCGGCGCCGTCATCTCACACGTAACGCCGACCGGCGAGCGGCCGATAGCGTACGCATCCCGCGTCTTGAACTCGGCAGAGAAGGCGTATTCGCAGATAGAACGAGAGGCGTTAGCGATCATTTACGGAGTAAGAAAGTTCCATCAATATTTATATGGCCGTCGGTTTATACTCAGGACGGACCACAAACCATTGGTTTCAATTTTTGGAGACAAATATGGAATTCCCCTAATGGCAGCGAGTAGAATGCAGCGTTGGGCAGTGATACTGGCTGGGTATACTTATGACATAGAGTATGTACGCAGTGACAGAAACGCGGCAGATGCGTTATCTCGGTTGCCAGTGGGGAGAGAAAAAAAAGAAGCAAGGGAGATGACGTACCTAAATTTTATTCAAAAGTTCTTACCGATCACACGAAAAACAGTTCAGGAACATATAGCAAAAGACGAAGCGTTAAAAAAGGTATTTGTATTTATACAAACAGGCTGGCCGGATAGATGCACGGACGACAACTTAAAGCCCTACTTTGTTAGACGGAATGAACTATACATAGATATGGGATGCATAGTTTGGGGTTTTAGACTGGTAATTCCGACTACTTTGAGAGAGTTCCTACTAAAAGAGTTTCATGTCGGTCACGTTGGTGTAGTCAAGATGAAAAGTATCGCTCGAGGCGTAGCGTGGTGGCCGCGCGTGGACGCAGACATCGAGACGACGTGCCGAGAGTGCAGCACGTGCAGCGCGGAGGGGGTGGCGCCACCGCACGCGCCGCCGCGCCCCTGGCCGCACGTGTCGGAGCCGTGGTCGCGATTGCATGTGGACTTCTTGGGACCTTTTCACGGTAAAACATTTTTAGTTTTGATCGACGCAACGTCCAAGTGGATAGAAGCATTTCATATGCAAAGAACAACAGCTAGCGAAGTGATTAAGGTTCTAAGAGAGACCTTCGCACGATTTGGCTTACCTAAGGAGATAGTGTCAGACAATGGGCCGCCGTTCAGTAGTAGTGAATATGGTCAATTTATGGAACTGAATGGAATCAAGACGACATTTACTGCGGTATATCATCCGTCGTCGAACGGGGCGGCAGAAGGGGCAGTTAAACTGTGTAAGCGAGCGGCGAAGAAGTCCCTTCGAGACGGCTGGGATATCCATGCGGCGTTACAGGCTTATTTAATGGCTTATAGAAATGTAGCCCACAGCACGACGGGGGTATCGCCAGCCATGCTATTACAGCGTAGGAGCTTAAGGTCGAGGTTAGATTTATTGAGGGGAGAGAGACAGGTAGAACATCGAGTGCTTAACGCGCAAGACAGGCAGGTAGAATATACCGGAGGCAAGGAAAGACAGTTAACCGTTGGAGATAAGGTTGTGGTTCGTGAGTATACTGGCGGATGTAAGTGGTCAACGGGTCGCATAGAAAATTGTTTAGGGTCGCGTCACTATGTGGTGAGTAGAGAGGACGGTCCACCAATAAAAAGACACATCGATCAGATAAAAAAGAAACAAGTCACGGCACTCTCTTACCCTACTTTATCTACCGGTGCAGCGGAGGGGGCCACGGATTCAGGTAACAGCAGTGGAGAGGGAGCGAGCGTTTTGGTCGAGCAAGTG
This sequence comes from Nematopogon swammerdamellus, assembly GCA_946902875.1. NCBI lineage: Eukaryota > Metazoa > Arthropoda > Insecta > Lepidoptera > Adelidae > Nematopogon > Nematopogon swammerdamellus. Next base: position 18,932,031 of record OX336354.1, on the reverse strand, counting down.
GGGTCGGGGTCTCGCGCTCCGGCTGCGGAAGTACCGCCCGAGGTGCCCCGAGTGGAGCGCCCCACGAGACTCAGAAAGCCAGTAGATAGATATGGCTTTGAATTTGATTAATCGGTGTTGATGAATGTATGTAACATGTCCAAATCCAAATAGTGAATATTATTTGATGAAGTTGGCTTAATTTTTTGTTTCTAGTAAAAAAAAAAAAAAAAAAAAAATAAAAAAAAAAATCTATATTATTATGTTAAAATTAATTACTAGGAATGTTTGTTGAATTTGGTAGAATATTTATTCTTTTTGTTATATTGTTAAATTAAGGGTGAGGGTGTGATGTATGTAGGTAGCCACAAAAATATGAGTTGTCCGCAATAAACCGCGATACAAGATAGCGTTGTTTTTCTGGTGCTCCCCCTTGTTCCTACAGAACCTAACTCCGGACTTATCAATATCCATCTTACAAGAATTTGTCAGTGGAAAAAAAAAATGCTACCCAGAAGGAATCGCCGTTACAGAGTCCAGTGCCTGTGTGGAGTTGCAAGATTTGCTCAATCACACAGCGACAAGACTACTGCAAATACAAACTGAAATTGACGATTTAGAGGATGAGTTGTTACTGATCTCTAAATGGGGATGCGACGGAGCATCCGGTCAAAATGAATTTAATCAGAAATTTATCAGTGACGAAGACGCCTCAGATTCGAGCATATTTATGGTATCCATGGTACCTCTTCGCCTCGTTAATAGGCAAAACAGGGATCTAGTAATATGGTCGAATCCAAAACCATCATCAACAAGAAATTGTCGACCCATCAAATTTGATTTCATTAAAGAAACCGCAGTGAAAACACAAACCGAAGTCGAGATGATCAATGCAAAAATTCAAGAACTACATGAGACCTGCGTCAATATACACGGGCGAAACTTTAAGGTGAAACATTATTTGATTTTTTCAATGATTGACGGGAAGGTGGCTCAAGCGGTCACCAAAACTTCTTCTTCTTCGGTATGTTTTATCTGCAACAGTAAACCATCAGAAATGAATAATATAGAGCAAATAAAAAACAAACCTGTGAACGAAGAAGCCCTTAACTTTGGAATATCACCTTTGCACGCCCGAATAAATTTCATGGAATGCCTACTACATGTCGCATATAATGCACCATTTGAAAAATGGTCAACAACAGCTGCAACAAAACCAATAAAAGAGGAAACGAAAAAGAGAATTCAGCAAGAATTTCGTAACAAAATGGGTTTGAAAGTGGATGTTGTTCAACAGGGATCGGGAACCTCCAACAACGGGAATACGTCACGACGATTTTTTGGAAATCCAAGTCTAACGAGTGAAATAACCGGAGTTGACAATGAACTAATAGAGCGCTTTGCTATCGTGTTGGAAGCGATTACTTGTGGGGCAGCGATCGATCCAGTAAAATTCGGCATATATGCATATGACACGGCAGAACTCTTTGTGGCTAAGTATAAATGGTACTACATGCCACAAACAGTTCACAAAGTACTTATACACGGCCAACAAATAATGGAAGCAGCTGTCCTTCCTATCGGACTTTTGTCCGAAGAAGCCCAAGAGGCACGTAATAAGGACTATAAACATTTCAGATTATTTAATACAAGAAAGTGCAACAGAATAGCAACGAACGAAGATGTACTTCACATGCTCTTAGTGACATCTGACCCGTTAATAAACTCATTTCGGTCAAACATGACCAAAAAAGCTTTAGAGTTAAGTGATGGTGTGAAAATGCTACTTTTGGATGAAAATTAAATATTACATGTGTATAAAATTTATAAATTTAAAAAAACATTATAAAAATTTTAACATTTAATGTACATAATGTAAACTACATCATATGGTGACAATTTATTGTAATACAGGAAAAATATTTCTTTGAAATTAAATGTTTGTCTTAAATTAAAATTACTTTTACTGAATTCTATATTATGACATTTACATATATCGTTGGGAATATGGTATCTAACAAGTAAAAAAAACAAAATATTAAAAATTCCATTTGCATCAAAAGTTATAGAGTTATTACCGCTGCCCCGTTATTACGGGGCCCCACTGTGCGCCGCGCGCGCCGCGCCCCTCACCAGTCTTCGCCTGGCAGTTACTCGCGACAGTTGCTTTAGGAGGAATACAAACTCTAATAATGTATACGTGTCTTATTCATCTATCCAGTCTTTCCTAAATCAGTGAGATCAGTATCTCTACAGTGGTGACCCCGACAAAAGTGAACACGCAGTGAACATTAACAATTAATTAACATTACCGCGAAGTGACTTTTCCGCGACGTGAACTTCATCCACGTGAACTCATCGCCCCCTGCTGAACGTAAATATGAAGCACTGAAGACGCGCCTAATTACAGTCAACGTAGAGTCAGAACAGCGGCAATTCCAAAAGTTGCTAAGTGAGACGCAACTCGGCGATCAACGCCCGTCCCAACTACTCCGGCGTATGCGGGACCTCGCGGGCACCAAAATTAGTGACGACGCATTAAAATTCCTCTGGGCCGGCCACCTACCCATAGCGATCCGCACAGTGCTGGCAGTAACTGACCACAAGTCCCTGGAAGAATTAGCTACAATGGCCGATAAAGTTCTGGAAAATTCCCGTTCCGACATACAACTTCAGGTTAGCGAAGTATCGAGGTCAAACCAGGCCCGGTCATCCACCCCGTCACCGACGACACAAGTAATGCAAGCGGCTATTGTAGAGCTGACGCAGCACATGGCGCGCATGTCAGTCGAGTTAGCATCGCTACGCACGGGATTCATGCAATATCCGCGTGGCGGGCAAAGTAGCCGAGCACGATCACGATCCCGACAACGAACACGATCGTCATCACAATGGGATAAAAACCCGAACTGGCTCTGCTACTACCATCATAAGTTCTGGCACGCAAATGTGAACCACCGTGCGCGTGGAAGGATCAGCAAAAAAACTAAACGTAGTGCAACCTAAGGCGGAGGTCTGCACGGTGGGGAAATCAAAACGCCTTAAAATCACTGATCGCTCAACCGGAAATGTATACCTCGTCGACACTGGAGCCGATATTTCAGTGCTGCGTGGACGAAAATCCGGATCACCGAAGGGCATAGCGTACGCAGCCAACAACTCCACCATCAACATATACGGTGAGGAAAGTATCGTCTTGAACCTCGGCTTACGTCAACCTTTCCGGTGGACTTTCACAGTCGCCGACGTGGGACAGAACATAATAGGAGCTGATTTCTTGGAACACTATAATCTGATAGTAGACCTAAGGAATCGACGACTCATCGATGGCACGACACGCCTCGAGGCTATTGGTTTAGTTGAAGTATCACAGGAACCCACTATACGTATGCTGAACACATCCCATCCGTATACCGAAATATTAACCAATTTCCCGAAGATTCTCAAGACAACGGTCCCATCCAACGAGGACATAAAACACTGCGTGACCCACCACATCGAAACGTGTGGTCCACCAGTGTTCTGCCGCCCGAGGCCCCTCGCCCCTGATAAATATGCCAAAGCAAAACAGGAGTTTATGATCCTAATGGAGCAAGGCATCTGTCGACCCTCAAAGTCACCCTGGGCATCCCCGATACACATCGTACCGAAGAGTAATGGAGGGATACGCGTCGTGGGAGACTACAGAAGATTGAACGAAGTTACCAAGCCAGACCGTTACCCAATCCCCCGTCTACAAGATTTCACGTACTTACTTCACGGCAAGAAAATCTTCTCGAAAATCGATCTCAATCGAGCTTACAATCAGATTCCCGTAAGAGAAAGTGACATAGAGAAAACGGCCGTAACTACTCCGTTCGGCCTGTTCGAATTCACGAGGACCTGCTTTGGACTCAGGAATGCTGGACAGACCTTCCAGCGTTTCCTTGATACGGTTCTACAGAACCATCCGTTCATTTTCGCCTACATCGACGACATCCTTATAGTGTCCGAAAACGAAGAAACCCACAAAGACCACATAAGACAAGTCCTTGAAAGGTTTAACGCCTACGGCATCACAATCAATGTAGAAAAGTCCCACTTTGGCAAAACTAGTGTGGATTATCTAGGATACGCAGTCACGACTAATGGTATAATACCACTACCTGAACGCGTAGAAGCCATCTCCAAATTTGAAAAACCGACCACAGTACAATCACTCCGACGTTTCCTCGGAATGTGTAACTTTTACCGTGAAGGCCTTCCCAACTCAGCAAAGGACCAGAGTGAACTAAACCAATACCTAGTTAAATCCAAGAAGAATGACAAATCACCGATAGTATGGACTACAGACACCAGTGCAGCGTTCGAGAGATGCAAAGACAGCATTAAAAACGCTTGCACCCTCGTACATCCATCACGCGACGGCACACTTAGCATAATGAGTGACGCCTCGGACACTTGCATTGGAGCAGTTCTACAACAAGACAGCGGAAGTGGACCAGAACCACTCGGATTTTTCTCCAAAAATCTAAACGAAACTCAAAAACGCTATTCCACGTATGATCGAGAGCTACTCGGAATATACTCCGCGATTAAACACTTCCGTCGTTTAATCGAAGGCAGAGAAGTAATCATGTATACTGACCATAAACCGCTCATCCACGCCTTCAAGAAAACCGCAAGTTCCGACGATACCCCACGGAGGTCGAGACAGCTCGACTACATCTCTCAATTCTGTACTAGAATCGAACATGTAGCCGGCAAGGACAACACGGTTGCAGATTTCCTGTCGCGGTTAGAATCTATAAAATGTCCCTCAACAATAGACTACGAACCAGTAAGTCATTGCCAAATGGCCGACCAAGAGTTGAAAGAGCTACTAGCATCAGGGAAGTCCCCCCTCAAGAAAGTGAAGATCCCTGGATGCGACTCGACACTATATTGTGACATTTCTCACTCAAACATTCGACCATACCTCCCAGAAAAGTTCCCTAAACATGCTTTTGAAACAATACACGGATTGTCACATCCCGGCGTGAGAGGAACTAGGAAACTAATGGCCGGAAGGTTCTACTGGCCGAAAATGAACACTGACTTGGACGAAAATGATCTGGACGAGAACATGCATCCCATGTCAAAAGGCAAAAATCACCAGACACACCAAAACTCCTTTCGGAAAATTTGAATCAGCTGGACGTTTCGAGCACGTACACATCGACGTGGTCGGACCACTCCATCCGTCACAAGACCACAGATACATAATCACCATGATAGATCGCACCACTTCATGGATGGAAGCCGTTCCTGTAACAGACGCAACGGCCGAAACCACGGCAAGAGTCATCTACGAGCACTGGATCGTAAGGTTCGGATGTCCACTACGCCTGACATCTGACCAAGGACGCATCTTCGAATCCGACCTTTTTTACAACCTAACAAAACTGATGGGCAGTAAAGAAGATCAGGACAACAGCTTATCATCCAGAAAGTAATGGAGCCATCGAGAGGTTCCACAGGTTAATGAAGGGCGCGTTGATGGCACGCGGAAACACGACTAAATGGTCGGAAGAACTCCCAACTATACTCCTCGGTTTCAGAGCGTCTCTATGTGACGACACTGGCATCAGCCCCGCCCAGTTGGTGTATGGATCCACTTTACGCCTACCCGGTGAATTTTTCGAAGAGACGAAAACTACCAGCATGAACGACTCTTTTGTAAACCGATTATGTGATCAAATCGAGAGACTAACAGCTATTCCGAAAAGAGAAAACACGAGACCATCCGTATTCATCCACCCGGAATTGAGCAAGTGCACCCATGTTTTTGTCAGACGAGATCATGTCGCTAAACCCCTGACACCACCATACGACGGACCTTTCCAAATTATAGAACGCGGAAACAAACATTATACACTAAAGTTCCCAAACGGAGACCGGACAATTACGCTTGACCGCATAAAACCGGCTTTCATGTGCATCCCGGCAGAACATGCATGGCAGGCATGTGGACCCTCCCGTATCATGTTACGAGACACGGTCGAATATCACGGCCTATTGTACGTTTCGCGGAACTCTAATACGCATATGCGAAGTTGATAACAATGTATAAATAACTCTAGACAGGAACATTGAATGCAGTGAACGAAGTTTTATTTTTGTGTTTCAACCTTGTAGTGTCATTTTTAATTGTTTAAGAAATTTTTCTTTTCTTTGTAATATAAAAATTATGTCTATAATCGTAATTAAGGTGAATCTAGGTCACAGCATAACGTCGACCCCTGCCGCACCGGAAACATGCTGACGCAAAAATTCACTCGCGCTTCCACGCGCGAGGCCCGTGACAACTCAGCAAATTGCTCCGACGTGTCAGTCAGTGACCGGATTACTTGACGCACGTCGCGACCGCAGCACCCTCGTCAGTACCGCTGCAGAAATCGCCAGAGCAACCAACCAGAACACCATGGGCGGGTACTCCACCAAAGAAGAAACAAGAGAGGTCAGCCTCATCTCACAAACAGCGGCAGCCGCCGGCGACAATACGGCGTCGTCGGAGCACCACACCGCAACGATGGTGACATGGGCTATCATCTTATCCGCAGCAGCCCTAGCCATAGTGATATACCAAGTGCTAAGGAAGTACCAACAGCGACGTTTAGTCAGCGCCGTCCTCCGCCGACTAGGCGAAGCGCAGGGCGGCAACAACGGCTCGTTAGCAACCATACCAAACATGGGACTGCGATCAACGGCAGCGGCAGGGGCGGTTTCAGTATACCCCGTTTAACTCAACGAACTGTTTCGTGAAAATTAATCTTGTGTCATGTAGTTTTTATTTAAAATTTGTGTTGTTTTCCATTTTTTGAACTTAAATATCCTTATTTAAGGGGGGGAGTCCTGTAGCGTATGTGCATACACACACACATACTTACAGTATTCCCCCCGCTCGGCTGCGACGCCGCGCGCGCCGCGCCCCTCACCAGTCTTCGCCTGGCAGTTACTCGCGACAGTTGCTTTAGGAGGAATACAAACTCTAATAATGTATACGTGTCTTATTCATCTATCCAGTCTTCCCTAAATCAGTGAGATCAGTATATCTACAAGTTATTACATTTTTTAGATTTCGATATTTTTTGGTTGACTTGGCGCGAAACACTTCCATTCATGATGACGCCACACCTTCTGCCGCATCATTTACAGCAGATGAACCTAGTTAATTGATACAAAATGCTTGAATCTAGCCGTCAACACCAATTATTGTTATTTAAACAATCCTTTCATAATATAAAATAAAATGTCTGCCATCTTTTTTAATAATTGTGTTTACGTTCGCAGAACCTGACGTCGCGTCGTCCCCTCCTTACAACGATGAAAAAAAGTAAGTGTAATTGAGGTCTTTCTTTATTAACTGACGAGCCGTAAAGGGGATGTTCTGTATCGTAAATAGATCATATTAAAATTATTAAAACCAATTATGTTTATAAAAAAAAGTACAGACTGACTCGCCTGAACATATTCAACACCTTTTGCTAAGAAACTATGTTTCTATTTCTAACAATTACCGAGATAATAATTGGGAAAGTTTATTAAAGTTAATTATGAAAGTTTAAATTTATAAGGAACACGCGTTGGGTAGCTTAGCTACGTACCTATGTAAATTCGCGCATTATCTGTGCTACACGGCGGTTATTGACCTCAGCCTTGAGAGGGGACACACATTCGAGTACGCGGCGGCGAGCGGCGATAAGTAATTTCTTTGGGCTTACAATTTCAATAACGCGCAATCAGCTGATCGGAAGTCGGATAGCGTGCGTACTTACGTATGTATGGATGGAGCACTCGTTGTCTCCGCGCCCGCCCACCGACACGAGGGTATCTTATCTACCGTCGTCGTCGTCGTTACGCCATACTAGGTATCTACACTACATACTTATCTACATACCTACCTCGGACCGCGCATTGCACGCCTGCCTAACTTAACACCATAAATATTATACACAAAAACAACTAAAGAACTTAAAAACTTGCACACACTTTCGCTTCGCGCAGCGAATTTGTGGATTACTCGCGCCGCGCGCGATCACCCGTGTCTGTCTTGAGTCTCGCTCTAGACTAATTTGCATTGCACGGTGCGGTGACGAGCCGGGAGCAGCGAACGATGATCATCATCGGGTTTATAATAAAGTTAAAACAACAACAACAACTGCAATCAAAACTGTTTAAAATGTTTAATTAATTGTACTGATACAAATTGTTTTTAATGGTTATTATAATAGACGATAGTGATACCTACAAAAGGCAGAATAGAATGTATGTGCAATTTTTTTATCAGGAACCGTGAAGGCCAATCGGGCTGAGCAGCGAGAGCTGCGGCGGGCGGCACCGCAGGCGGAGCAAGGTAAACCAAAGTTAAAACAACAACAACTACAATCAAAACTGTTTAAAATGTTTAATTAATTGTACTGATACAAATTGTTTTTCTTCCTCTATCTTGTGCGATCTGAGGTACACCGAATGGTTATTATAATAGACGATAGTGATACCTACAAAAGGCAGAATAGAATTTATGTTCAATTTTTTTATCAGGAACCGTGAAGGCCAATCGGGCTGAGCAGCGAGAGCTGCGGCGGGCGGCACTGCAGGCGGAGCAAGGTAAACCAAAGTTAAAACAACAACAACTACAATCAAAACTGTTTAAAATGTTTAATTAATTGTACTGATACAAATTGTTTTTCTTCCTCTATCTTGTGCGATCTGAGGTACACCGAATGGTTATTATAATAGACGATAGTGATACCTACAAAGGCAGAATAGAATTTATGTGCAATTTTTTTATCAGGAACCGTGAAGGCCAATCGGGCTGAGCAGCGAGAGCTGCGGCGGGCGGCACCGCAGGCGGAGCAAGGTAAACCAAAGTTAAAACAACAACAACTACAATCAAAACTGTTTAAAATGTTTAATTAATTGTACTGATACAAATTGTTTTTCTTCCTCTATCTTGTGCGATCTGAGGTACACCGAATGGTTATTATAATAGACGATAGTGATACCTACAAAAGGCAGAATAGAATTTATGTGCAATTTTTTTATCAGGAACCGTGAAGGCCAATCGGGCTGAGCAGCGAGAGCTGCGGCGGGCGGCACCGCAGGCGGAGCAAGGTAAACCAAAGTTAAAACAACAACAACTACAATCAAAACTGTTTAAAATGTTTAATTAATTGTACTGATACAAATTGTTTTTCTTCCTCTATCTTGTGCGATCTGAGGTACACCGAATGGTTATTATAATAAACGATAGTGATACCTACAAAAGGCAGAATAGAATTTATGTGCAATTTTTTTATCAGGAACCGTGAAGGCCAATCGGGCTGAGCAGCGAGAGCTGCGGCGGGCGGCACCACAGGCGGAGCAAGGTACGTATTTTGTTCTTTCATGCCTGGGGATATTATTATTACCCTGCGAGCCCTCCGAGTTATGGTTAAAAATTTTACCCATTTTCATCAAACACACTGCGGCAACACTTCGCCGTCACACAGATAAAATAATTTTTTTACAGCTGTACAATGTGGCCACTGATATTTGAGGTTATGGACAACCTACGGCCCTTTTGTCCGGCCCGCGATCCTTTGCTGTAAATTAATTGAGTCTGGCCCTGTTGTATAATGTTTATTAAGCATTCATTTATGATTCATATTCACATCATAACTTAAAGATCTTATTTTAATATTTATTTAATATATATTAAATAAGATTTTTAAGGTGAGGTGTGATTTGTTCACATAAACGCAAATCGAAGTGAAAAATTATAATGACTTGATGCTAGGTATATAGCTTAATATGTTTACACCGAGCCATGCCCTCATTTTTCTGAAAACAACAAACAAATTGGTTTAGTCTGGTCCTTGGGTTTAGTAGTTTCTACGTGATGAGTGCACAAACATAATAACGAATGACTTGAAGGTATTTATCATGTAAGTATGTAAGTGTGTGCAAGAGTCATTGTTAGTCAGTGTCAACGAGGTCTCATGTCATTGCTTCCCTTCGGTTGTTACATAGTTACATACTTGTTGGGCTTCGTTTGATTTATACAATACAATTTATACAATACAATTTATACAAACGACGTGCATACGACACGACTATGCGTTTACGGAACTGTGTACGATGAGCAGGTAACGTATCATTTTAATTTTGGCGGTGAGTAAGTTCAATTTTCAAGGGTACTTGTTTATTTTATTTTTTACTTATGATTTTCTCACTTTTCACCAAAGGTTTCTGACACCTGCGTATGTGTTGTCCATACATTTTGCGCCGAAGACGGTAAAGATGACCTGATCGTACGGTAGTACGGTACAACGTACAAGCGTGAGGACGGTAGAACGGACAGTGGTAGTAATTGAACATTATAAACTTTATTTAAAATTATACAGTGAAAAAGTGTAAATTTTATTAAAAAAAATATATGTAATGGTAATTTATTCAAATTTCAAATTTATTTTATTTTAGAAAAGCATACACTTTTTATTACAGAGCCTCTACAACATTAAAAAAATCTGTTTCGTAGATTCTGTTGGTCGTGTTTTCGTAGACAAAGTGCGCTTATCTTACCTAGTCTGCACCTCTGTGAAGGCGCATGGCAGAGGGGCTTTGACCGAGTGCTGATGCTTGCTTCTTTGTTGTTACCTACCGGTTGGACCCGCTGGTGGAAAGCCGGCAGGCAACTGTTGTGATGTCATGATGATGAACGACATGAATCAAGTAATGGCTTTTGTGGACAAGCTGAAAATTGTTTACCTTTGGCGGTTGTATACTTTTCGCCTTTTCTTCGCAGTTATGTTCTCTATTTGCGTAATTTACGCTGCATTTGGCCCTTTTTCCTTTTGTTAGGACGTGTTGCAACCAAGTCTGCCAATGGTATATGATCATCTTCCTCTGACTGCCTTCCTTCCTTGTGCAGGAAGAGTTGGTTTACGGAATACCTATTGCTATAAACTATGAAAATTTGAACATGTATAAAATGTATTTAAAACCTGTGTTAAAAAAGTGAATGAAATATTATTAATATTTTATTAACTTTTTTCACACCGTACGTAAAACATCGTACACGCTTATATTGAAGAACATATAAATAAGTATCCTCGAGCTGAATCACATTTGAAACGTCGAGCCACATAGCTCGGATAAAACCGTGAGTAAAGCTGTTTTGTTTTTAAAAATAATGAATCACATTATTTTAGGAGTAATACAACACGCGATCATATGTGCCATGACCAAATCACAACGACCCCTGGCCCCCCTGTTGCCTGTAAGCCTCGCCGTCTATCTCCGGAGAAAATTGCCATCGCCAAGCAAACATTTCAAGACCTTCTCCAGCGAGGTGTCGTGCGTCCTTCAAAAAGTGCATGAGCCTCCACCCTCCACATGGTTCCAAAGAAGCCAAGTGGTTGGCGTCCCTGCGGAGACTTCAGGGCCTTGAACGACAGAACAATACCCGACAGGTACTTCTCTGCAAACCTAGAAGGTACAACTATTTACAGTAAAAGATACCTTGTCAACGCCTTCAACCAACTGCCTGGGAAGATGTTCATAAAACCGCACTAACGACTCCGTTTGGTATGTTTGAAAACGTGTCTATGGCACAATTGTTTATGGCGCTCCGCTATATACTATCCCTCTGATGTATCACAGAGTCGTCTAGTTGCAAAACCCGCCATAACAGTTTTGGCAAAATGTTCAGAAACGAAAAAAACATTTTTATATTCTTTAGGATCAATGTTCTAACATACTTATAATTATAGCGGATTTTGCGGCAAACTGTCAACTTTATGATAGATTTTGTATACAAAATAGCAGGTTTAGACACAAATTGTATATACGGAACTGTTTTCGTTTACACACAGATTTAAACCCAATTTAAAGGTCAATTTGAGTCAAAATTCATTATAGCGGATTCTGCAACTAGACGACTCTAATCGCGATGAAACGAAAAATTTAGCCCTGTCTCAGGTTGGTAGTATGGCTATGTATAGAAGGGTCTTAAAAAGCCTTAACTTGTCATTCCTCTCACTAAAAAAAGACCAATGCAGTTTGTGCTTTACCTAAAAGCAAGGAGATGAAAATAAGAAAGCCTCACTTCAAAGTAAATATGATGAATATATACTAAGTCAACAGACAGTACGTGCTTTGAAAAATGAGAGCAAAGCGAAAGCTATGAACCAAAGTAATCACATTGCAGCTTGTTTTGATTTACAACAGGTTATTTTCCTGCCCCAACCAAAGAAGAGTTCAATATTTTTTAAAAGGCGTTTGACAAACAATAACTTTACTGTCTATAGTCTGTAGAACGAAATAATTAGTCGACGTGGTTCTCCTGTAATTGGAACATTCGTGTACAATTTTTTATGCAAGCATGATGAACAGTGTGTAAAAACTGCGGACTTGTTCGTTGACGGATGTTAAGGACAGAAACAAAACAGAAAATGGCCGCGATGCTACTTTATTTCATCAGTAACAATCAGGACATTGACGAGATAACATTGAGATTTTTTGAGCCAAACCATGGACAAAGTGAGGGAGACTCTGCTCATAGCTGCATAGGTTATGTCTTAAAGCAAGCTGGAGATTTATTTTTAACGGCTCAGTTGACACCCGTAGTAAAGTTAGCGCGAAGCAGTCATCCTTACATTTTGAACGAGATCAATTATCCTTATATAAATTACATTTTAAATCAGTATCTAAAGCAATGATATTGCGTTCACTCCGAAAAGCGTGACAGCAATTTAATTTTGACATTTCCACGCTTGGCGAATTTGATGATATGTTAAAACAAAGAAAGGATGGTATGAAAATAATTAGTTTTGCTTGTTAGAAAAATTTTCAAATCCCAAAAGTTCCGGTCGAATGTAGTCTGGGGTCCTTCAAACAAAATGTGAAGGTGCACCTAACCAGCCGACATGCTGACGGATTCCAAACCTGCTGACACGTTGTTTCGTGTTGGTTGATCTCCGAATGCAGAGTCTTTTGAAGTCAGCCTTTCTCAGGAGATCTTTGAAGAAGAGTGTGTTAGGATCTTCCTTCCTATATTGGAGCTACTTGATTTCCAACCACTTAATTGTTTGACCATCTTCAGTCATATTTTTCGTTTGAATTATTTTTCTGCTGTAAGTTTTATAATCTAAGAAGTCGCTGTAATTTATTTCCTTTACTTTATATCGAGAAGTGGTTTTAGCAGTTCGGACGACGATGCACCATGCTTCTGTTGTGAATATATAGATTTTTTTACTTCTGTTGCATTTTGCCATCGAAATGGCAGAATGCACGCTATCACATTCCATTTCTGAATGACCGGAATCGAGGAATTTTCGGTTTATTACTTTTAGTTCTGAATTGAATGTACCGCTGAATCAATAAGTGTGTTCTATCGCTTATACCATGGGGAATACTCGGAGTAGCTGTTTAACGCGATCCCGCCGTCCTCTTTCCACCTCCGCACCACGCGCACTACGCAGGGATTGCGTCCCTACACGCTGGACTTACCGCTTACCTATCGATTTTGCAGATCTTTCCTTTACAGAACCGGTAAACTCTCCAGAGTTTCTCTATTTCACGCTCTCCCTGCTCATATATTTCCCCCCAAGTACAGTCTCGGGTCCTTCAAGTGTGAATGGGCACCTGTCAGGCCGGCATGGGATTCGCAACCCGCGCATACGACCAAATGTCCATGGGCGCCGTTAGACACCTTATGGGTGCCTCGGCGCCATATGTCGAGCTTATAATAAAAAAAAAATTTGTCAGCCTGAAAATACAGCCAAACATTCTAATGTGTTTACCGACAAAAAAATTAACATAATTAGTAATGAGGAAGTCGCCTTTTGTGCGGTTTGCAAAAGTCTATTGTTCAAACAAAAAGCCATCAAGTGCTCCTATTATCAGAAATCGTTTCATAATTCATGTGTTCCCCGAAATCACAAGGTAAACATCCCTGAAGAAGAAGAAGAAGAAGAGATGTCGGATTCTATTTGCCATAAGTGTTACCAACTAGACAACGAATCATTATATCAATCTTCAGAAAATTCTCTTACTGTAGAAGATATGTTTGAAATGATTAAGAAAGAGAAACATTGATGTGTAAATTTGATCAAAATAAATTTTATTCAGTTTGTGTGAAAGCTCGTGTTTAATTCCACATAGGTAGACTTCCTGTAAATACAGCCATTCGTTCAATGTTTAATTAACATTAAATGACGCAATGTCTTTAAATTGCCTAATAATGTACAAAACACTTAAAAACTGATTTGAATTTGCACTTTTCCTACAAAATTAGGTAATAAATGCTTAGTAATTCGAGTTCTCCGCCGGCAATTATATCGTAGCGTGGGAGCTCTTCTGCAACAGGTACGATAACAAATCCATTCACAATCACATCTACGAGCTAACACATGCTGCGCTAACAAAAGAAAAACCATTGAAGCCGAAGTTCAAAAATGGGTTTTGCGTCATTTGCAAAAGTTTACTGAAGAATTTTTGCATTACTTTCCGGAATGTGATCGCGATGAACCTGAAATTGTCCGAAAAGTAATAAGAAATCCGTATCTGATCAACGTGGAAGATCTTCCCAACGAAATTCAAGAGAATACGATCGAGCTGCAAAATGACACGGGGGCGAAGAGGTCATACGAAAGCACAAATTTAGAAGAATTCTGATGTAATAAAAAGGCCACAGCATTCCCCGAACTATGTAAACTAGCTTTGCGCTATCTCGTATTGTTCTCCACGACTTACCTGAGTGAGCAGGGGATTTTCGAATTTATTATTAATACAAAATAAACAACGGAATCGGTTAAATGTAACCAATGATATCCGTCTTGCATATAGAATTCAAGCGAACCAAAGCAACGTTAGCATTCATTGTGAATCCTTTAAAAGTAAATATCAGCGAGCTAGACGGCCCCATTCAATGCTGATGTTGGTACAGTTCAACTAAAACTGCTGGATATAAGAGCCAAAGACTTGTGTAGTTTATAAACCTCACTGAGAGCTTGGAACAGCTAATGTGTTCGAATCTACGTACTCACGCGAACAGGTATTCTCTTCTATGACTTTAATAAAAAACAAGTTAAGAAGTCAGCTTACAATCCAAAATCTGCAATCGTGCCTGAAACTAAAAACAACTAGTTATGAACCAGACATAAAAAAGCTTTCTCAAGAAATCTACAGTCGGGACAGCTGGGAACCCCAGAGCCACAGATTTCAACACCCTGAAATCTGCTCAAACCATCCTGCCAGGTGGAAAGATACAGGTCAAAACTCCACCCATAGATAGGGGAAAACCTCGCTCCACAGGCAGAGGTGGGGGAAACCCCGGAGAGAACAAACGGGGGCAGTTCGGCACTAAAAATCCGCCTGCCAGCAAGAAGGAAAGTGGGAAAGTTGCAGGGGCATCAGCGCCCAAGAGACTGAGAGTTCTGATTGCGTCCGCGGCTATCCGTTCCTAGCAGACGGCATGCTTAAAGTATGGTGCGAGAACGCTAAAACCGTCAATTGGCTCAAAAGGACAGTCGCATACCTTCCACCCATGTGGGACGGTTGCAGACTCTTGGTCAAGAGGCAGGACGAGGTGGCACGCCTGATCAAATGTGCCCGCTGGTGCCCGAATGCTCCAGTAGCCTTGTGGACCTGAGCCGGGTTCTCAAAGACTTAAACCCGCAGTACAAGGTTCCGGAGTGGGTCTTGTACAGCCAGGAACGTTAAGGAGACCCCGAAAACATATTTTTAACTTTGGGGATCCCGGATTAACGGTGAACAAGGAGATCCTTCCGCGAGGAAGGAGGGTAAACTACCGCTTAGGTTGTATTTACCTGAAGTTCTTCGCGGAGGGAGGCAAACTTGTAAATGAGCCCCCCAAAGTCACCCACCATGTTCAGACATCCTCCCCCAAACCGGTCGAGACAGAGACCGATGTAGGGGGAGATGCCGCGCAGGAGGAGCCGGCAATAACCGAACAGATGTCGGGCGAGCAACCGCCTGGCGTAGTAGCTGAGAAATCAGTGGATGACCGGACGGTTGTTCGTACGATTGACGACTGGCTTAATGTGGCCGTCCCGGAACCCGAGGCGCCCACAGCAACAGACCATCAGTGGAGGGCGAGGCCCACCATTCTCCAGGATGAGGACTCTCTCCTGGACTCCGAAGGAGAATGGCAAGTAACAAAACAATCAACCTTGCCCAAATTAATTGCAGCATAGTCAAACAGCAACGTACTCTTTGCGTAGACAGCTGGAAAAAAACCAGAGACCATAGCACTGATTCAAGAGCCGTGGATCAGGAAAGATACAATTTGAGGTCTGAGCAACCTCGGCAGGAAAATTATTTTAAAAACCGACACCAACAGTCCCCGAACGTGCATATATGTACCCAGACATTTAACTACAAGCATTGTAACACCGCCGAAGTTGGTCCGCCCCTGGTCGACCTGTGTGATGAAGACATGCCGCAGCTCGGCCCGGAGGTGTTTACTCCGATCGTACAAGACACCATCCAGGAGGCGCAGACCCAAGCTACACCCGAAGCTATCCAAACCATTGCTGACTCTTTTGACGCAGGCGCTAATATTGTTACTTCTAACGATATTTCACCGCTCGAAGAGGATCGTCGTGTACCCGGCGCTTCTGTCACCCTGTCTGATAATTTTTTGAATTAACGTTATGTGTCAGCGTTAAAATGTCAAAAAGTTTTATATGTAATATAGTGTTAGATTTTATAACAAAATACCACAGGAAATAAGGAATCTAGGTGAAAATTCTTTCAAAATAACCCTGAAAAAAATATTAACCAAAAAAAGCTATTACAGTATTAAAGATGCCTTAACTGACGAATTTTGTGATTCTGACACATAATAAATTAAGTACAAAAGTATGACATAACGTAATGTTCTCTACACAATGGGTACTTGTGTATCTATTTTTTTTCCCCTCGACATTTTATACTACATTGTAGTATGTTACTTGCTTACTAACAAAATCATATAATGACTTGATAAAATTTCTTATCAAATTTGACGATGGCACTATACACCGGACTTTTTACATAATACCTATATACTTCAGAAGTTGTCAGAATCACAAGATAAATAAATATAATTAATGATGCGATATGAATGTAATTAATTAGTTATGCGATAACGACATGTGGTGGTTTGTGACAGAAACCAGTAGTCCATACAATTTCATAGTAAAAATGTTTTCACTTTGTCATGAATTGCTGCATGTCACAAATCAGAACATGCGTGTCTAGGCAGTGGCAAACATTTTTGTATAGACTAAGTGGACATTGAAAAAATTTCCAGTGAAGTTTCTTGTCAGTTCTTCTTCGCTGTGATAATCGAACTGGCGGAATGTTCCAATGTAAATATGACAAATCTGAGCGCAGTGTACTGCCAATAGATGCTAAATAAACAATAAACAATAGGAACTCCTAAACTACACATGATAAATCCACCATATTTGGGCTCGTTCGATATAGGAATATAAGAAATTCTTTAAGAGAATGCTAAATGTCAGTGTCTTTAATGCGTACATTTTGTACAAGCGAGCAGCAAGGCTTGAACAGTTAGCATTCCGGAAAGATCTGGCGACGGTGATGTTTCGAAGTCATGGGAAGCGTCTCCTTCCCAATATTATGGAACTTCGAGCACCAGGCCGGCTGGAGAACCGACGTTTTACGGACGACATTATAGACCACATGTCCACTGAACTTCCTCCCATGCACGACGCAGGCAAGGCGAAACATGGACTTGTTTGTTTTTCTGAAAAATCTGAATACTTCTTTTAATCATGAAGTATTGGCTGAGGCAGTAGTTTCTCGGCTAGACTTGTAACCTTTCTGACGAAGACAGTGATACTCTCAATGAATTTTGTAGAAGATTCACTCGAGCTGCTGAACAGAGATGGCAGAAATCTCATGGGAAAACCGAGGTATTTAGAAAGCAGTATGAAAATTGGCTTCAGGCAAATGTTGATTGCCCAAGCTGTGTGCAAGCTAATTTGCCTGCCCAAGAACTAAGTGACAATATTACCCCTCTCGAACCTTCGACGTCATCAACTGGAATCGATTTTACCTCTTCCCAACCTTCGACATCATCAACTGGAACCATGACAAAAATATCTCGAAAAACATTCAAAGATCTAGGGAGCAAGCAAAGGAAAAGAAGATCTGATGACCATAAAGGCGATGATCCAAGCTAAATAGCCTATTCAGCTACAGTACTGATAAAAGAGGATGGTCGTCATGATATTGCATCGGTTATTGAATATATGCTCAAGAATCCCGAAGCAGCCTCAAAAATATCTGAAATGATAAAAAAATCACATTCATCAGTTTTATTTACACCAGAGAAAGCACTAGGTTTGCTTCTTTCATTAAAGCTGAGTAAATGGCAATACATCACCTTGAGGGAGCCAGTCATTCGGGAAAGTGGAAAGGACATATATCCGTCTTATTACAAAGTGCAGCAGGCCAAATTGCAGTGCTATCCTCCGAAGCAATCACTGACAGTGACGGATTCATCAGCCCACATTATGCACCAAGCATTACTGGATATAACAGTAAAAAGGATCCTTGCTAGCTTGGCTGACAATGTTCGAGACAAGGAATTGACGCTGATATCCAAATGGTGATTTGATGGTGCTTCCAGCCAAAGTAGGTACAAACAGAAAATGGACGGTGAGCAAGATGACTCAAGCATATTTATGACATCTCTGGTACCATTAAAGCTGTTTGCTGGAAAGACACTGTGTGGACAAATCCGCGACCGTGTTCAGCTTCGTATTGTCGTCCAATGCAGTTAAGTTTTGTGAAGGAGAGCGAAGCAGTCGTTGTTAATAAAAAATCGATAATTGACGACGAAATTAAGGCCCTTATCCCGACAGAATGCAATGGAAATAAGGTGAGTCATCAATTGATGATGACAATGATTGATGCTAAAGTCTATACGTATATTTCTGAATCCAGGTCAAATTCATCATGCTACCTGTGTTTAGCTAAACCTACTGAAATGAATCGTTTAGATAGTATTACATCAAGAACGGTATCAACTTATTTATATGAATTCGGATTGTCATCACTGCACGCCCGCATTAATTCGATGGAATGCTATAGCATACCGACTAGATTTTAAGAAGTGGCCTGCAAGAGCAAATGATCATAAAGATATGTTGGAGGCAAGGAAAAAAAAATTATACAGGGTCGATTTAAAGACGAGCTCAACCTCTTGATTGAAATCGTTAAACAAGGATCAGGAACTACTAATGACGGAAATACAGCAAGAAAATTTTCGAGTTTCCTGATAAAACAGTAGCCATCATTTTTTTATATTTTCTGGCATTTATGTTGGACTTTTAAAAATGTATACACATGTATACATTCAGAAATCACTTTTATTGTGTTTAATGGTTATTATTCTTTGAAATACAGTTGAGATCCCATGCCCCTATTTGCCCCTGTCATACATTTGTTTTTTCCTTCAAGAGTGGTCTACTATGAAACGGCGAGATATTTTCGACATGTGGTTGCAAGTAGGGAGAGAGGGTCTAACAAACATATTGCTCAGAAAATACTGGATCGCTACAACATCGTAGACTGTGAAGAGCCTCCACGACCACTTATAATGTTAATCAGTAGTCTCAGTGTCAGAATAAATACAAAATGGGAGAAATGTAAGCGGAACAAAACAAGATTCTTGGCAGAAAATACAGATTGGTTGGAAAAAGAGGTGCTGTTTCCGCCGGAATTTTTATCTGTTATACCTTCTTGTAGCGGATTATCCACTCCACAAATTGGACGAGTTGGTCGGCCAGAGAAACCTTTTGAAAGCTGCCACTTAAAAGTCAAAAAGAGAAAATTGAAAGAGTTAGTAACATCAAAAACGCAAGAAGAATTAACTCTTGCGACCGAAATGAAACTGATTTCATCTGGTAAAAGAGATGCAGCCACTATCGTAAAAGAAGTATCTCTATCTTCACCCTTATGCGCTACGAATATAAAGATGGCAAGAGCTGCATTTATGAAATCAGAACCTAAACTCTCCGCAGAAGCTGCTCTAGGTATCATGGTTGATGCGAAATTAAGTGTCGAACAATATAAGATCATGAGATCAGGAGCAAAGGCCGCAAAGTGTAACCTTTATCCTGCTTATTATTTAGTCCAAGAGGCAAAAAAACACTGTTATCCGCCAGAAGATAGTATAATTGTTACTGATACTTACGCGGGAGTAAAGCTGCAGGCACTGCTAAATCTGACGTCACAAAGATTGTGTCAATTACAAAAAGAAGTAATTGAGCAAGTAAGTAGCTCTGCATCTAGTCGGAAATTACGCCTTATATCGAAATGGGGATGTGATGGTAGTTCGGCACAAAGTCGCTATAAACAGAGACTCATACCAGAGGATGATGAAGAATACAGCGATGAACATATGTTTTCCATTTCTTTAGTGCCTTTGCGTCTTATCCAAGAAGAAACGAACAATATTATTTGGCAAAATCCACGCCCAAATTCTACAAGATTTTGTAGGATGATAAGATTCGCATTTAAAAAGGAAACCAAGGACGTGATAAAATCGGAGGTAGATACCATGAAAAAGCAAATAGCTGAATTGGTTCCAACCACCATCAACATAGAAGACACTGATTTCATTTGCAGCCACGACTTGGTGTTTACCATGGTTGATGGAAAGATATGCAGCACTCTATCAGAATTTGATTTAACGCAAAAGTGTTACATCTGTGGCAAAACACCTAAGCAGATGAACACAGAAACTATTCGCTCAGCTAATGAAGACATGTATTCATTCGGAATATCGCCACTGCATTCTTGGATACGTGCATACGAATGTATGCTTCATATCGCATACAAACTACATGTCAAAACGTGGCAGGCTCGATCTAAAGACGAAAAAGATTCCGTGGCTTCAAGAAAAAAACATATACAGCAGCGTTTCTTTGCTGAAATGGGACTATTAGTTGATATGCCGAAGCAATCCGCTGGTAATACTAACGATGGAAATACTGCAAGGAGATTTTTTAGAAATGCGGAGCTGACAGCAGACATAACAGGGATCAATCTACAGCTAATAAAACGTTTCCATGTTATTCTCGAGGCACTGTCATGTGATCTAGAGATAGACGCTGAGAAATTCCAAATGTTTACGGACGAGACAAGGAAACTGTACCTAGAACACTACTCCTGGTACTACATGCCATCCAGTATACACAAAATCCTCGTCCATTCAAAAGAAATTATTGATAATTGCGTTCTACCTTTGGGCCAACTAGCTGAAGAAGCTCAGGAAGCGAACAATAAAGAATATCGGAGGAATCGCGAATATTTCAGCAGAAAAACGAGCAGGCGAGACACCAATCGAGATGTGTTAAACCGATTTCTGGTAGTTTCGGACCCACTTCTATCGTCTAAATCAAAAGCTCAAAGGAAAAAACGTCACATTCTTCCTTCTGAAACCATCGCGCTGCTGAAGGCTCCGCATCAGAGGAAGATGAGTAGAAGGTATTTTTATTGTTATAAAATTGTCTTTAGGTACGGAACATAAAAGTAGTTAAGCTAAAAACGTTAAAGTCGCTATGTATAGTTACATTACATTAAAATAAAAAAAAATCAGAGGCACGATGTTTCAGGACAAAGCTTAAATATTCATAATTCCAAATAACAACAAATCTTCACATTTTACAACACAACATAAAAAAAAACATAAATTAAAATTAGTTAGAATTAAGTTCCGCCAGATCTCTAAAATAATACAGTGTGCGTCGGGGAGACAGGAAGGACAAGTCGATATTATCATGTTTGTTCTCTCTTACGTTTTGTTTATAGACGTCCGGAAATCCCAACCTTCTGGCTATAAAATTCAGACGTCTATCCCTGCACTCTTGCGAGTACAGTGATCGTGTATGCCAGATCGAAGGAAGGACAGCGCGGTGTGCCGAAGCGGGCAGCCAGGGATCACCCGACGAACACACCGACCGGCGGACAACGCATCATGGCCGCTGACCCGCGCGCTACTCGCGAAAGGACGGCGCGCGGACGGGACAACGTCAGCGGAATCTGCCCCGCCTAGAACAGGACTTCCTAGATCACCGCGGAGTCGATAACATGCGGAACGAGGGGGCCAAGTCATTACGTCGTCGCAAAGGCGAAACACACTTCGGAGCGTCGCGCGGACGCGCCATCCTTTCAGCGCGCGCTCGCGTATGTTGCGACGCCAGCGGCCTGAGACGACCGGGCTAGCGCTTTGTCGCGTGAGGCTACCTAGCCGGTGACTTGGGAGGCCGTACGCGATACCGTTCGCAACGTTAGAGGTTGCTGCGAGCACGGGTGTTAGTTATCACACCGACCAGCGCTTAGTGGCAGCGCGGACGACGACTCGGTCGCCAGCAGCGGCGTCCCGCTGGTGCGGCGAGGCGACCACTGCAAAGGAACCGAGCGTATGTCGCGTCGGAGCGGACCGGAAGACTTCAAGTGGTTACGTGTATGTTGTATTACTCATTTATCTTAGTATTGTGAGTCTTTTTTTTTTTTGTGATTGCGAGGAAGTCGACCCTCTGCAGTGCACTGTTCTACGTGCCCATTAGTTCGGTCACGCGATTGAGCTGGTACCTCAAAGCAGTTTAATCTTTTTCCAGCACGTAACCACGACCTACGGGAGTTAGGCTACGTAGACATGAGTGTATAGTATGATTCAATACAGTTGATGCAGACGTGCACTGTACTGTAGTTAATAATCAGGTTAAATATGTCGAATATGTATCTGTGCTTGCATTTGTGTGTAGCGGCAACTTAATATCATTGGCCTCAGTTTGCTTTTTGCCAAGTTGTTTTCGTGCACAGTGAATATGTACCGATTGAGGTAGTGAATATCGCTTGCATGTTGTGTTCATAGGCAGGTCATAGGTCGTTAGTTTACTGTTTGAAAGGTTAGTTTGTTGATTGTTTGTGTGCACATGCATAGCTAAAGATGGTTTTTTAATGAGCTAGTATATGCGGAGTAAATTTTTAGAGCATGTAGTTATCCAGTATTTTATTTACTTCTTAGGCCCACTTGCACCAACACGAGTTTAAAGTTAAGTAGCGAGTTATGGATTTAAACGCGGTTCCCACAGTCAAAGGGTGCTAGCTTAAACTGGTTTAGCGAGTTAAACTGGTTTATATATTAAATTTGTGTTGGTGCAAGTGGGCCTTAGTGATGTAACGTCCTGTAATGCCAAAGCGTTATAAAGGTGTTTATTGTTTAATTACTGCTTGTATTATTAAATACAGTTTTGTAAAGTAGGAACATGGATGCCAACACGGTGAGGTCGTTATTAAATAATAGAAAGCACTTGAAGTCATTGTAATAATTAAGAAAAATAAGTTAGTTTACATACAACAGTGATTAATAAGTGTAGTCTTCTCCAATTCTTTATAAAGTGTCGTGAAAATGGGATTATTCCGAAGTGCGTGCAAAGCAGTGCGAAGAAATAGAAGTTAAGCTGCTGGACAACGACGTGTCTACTGGTTACATAGAGCTTATGTGTGGAGCTGCATCTGGTAGGCGAATGGAGAGGTCGCAGACGAAATGAGTTTAATTGTTTGTTCCCAAAATTATAAGGCTGCTATTGTATGTGGAATGTTTCCTCAATTCCATTGTCCTTGCATGCCTGGGGTCTACAAGTTCGGGAAGTATACAGTTATTGTAAAACCTAACCAGGTGTGATTCCATATTCTCTTTCCAGAAGTGATCATCTTTCCGAATTAATTCGTACTTCTGTTTACCGGGACCAGTCCAGACAGCAAACAGACATACACTGCTAGCAGTAACACGAAGTTGTCCTTGAATTTGGTAAAACCATTGGTGTTTACGATTGATAATGAATTCTCCTGCAGTGTATTTCCAAAATTGTATTTTCTTGTTTGTGATCGCCTGATCTGGATCTAAGTTATACGCAGACGAAGGACATTTTATTTCAACGATTCCATCCGAGTAAGTGCCATCTGGAGTGGCACCCAAGAATGGAAATTTGTCGTCAATGAATAAACCACATCCGTGTATTTTTGTACCTAGCTGTTGCTCTAATTCTCGGATTGCAGTGAGTTCATTATCGTTTCCATGTTTGATTGATGGCACGTGGCTTAAATCTCTGCCATAAACAATTTGCTGTACTAAAGAACCGCGCGTATTTACACGCTTCTTGCACACTCGAGAAAACCACGAAGCCGTTAATAGTTTCCGCCTACGTTCGAGCCATATGGGACTGACACTTTGTGTGACGGTTTCCCTTTCTAAATGTACGTTGCTCATCGGTCAGTTCCAGTGATTTCAAAAAGCGTTCCTTCGCAATTTGGTAGTCTTTCTCGTCCATATCTGGTTTTTGACAATTCTCACCATACGAGCCATCAGTTAGTCTTCTGGTTTTGTTTTATTTATTTATTTTTTTGCGTTCACAAACAGAAAAATGTTAAGATCTTTTCGGAGACTTTCCAACTTCACTATTTCCCTTTTAGTGACGGTTCAAAAGACTTGATTGTGGGTATATGTCTGTAATAATGAATGATCCACTATTAAATGACACCACAGCCGCTGCGCATCGTCCAATGTAAGAACCCTTAACTGAAAAGTTATTTTTTTTCCCACCTACATATTTAACCATACGTGAGTTGAAGCTTTCAACCAAGTAATTTATTTGGTTGTACACTAAGCTATAAGAATGCATTGATAGCTTATGGGCCAGGTCAGTTATTTTGTGGAAAATACCACAAATTGAAAGTTTTGTGACCACATGGAGCCTCATATAGTTTCCAAAATCTGATCATTTTCAGATTCCGGTCTTGTTTCGATTTACATCGGTTAAAACCGATTTTCCGGTTTTGTTTCCGCTTTTAATTAGGTTTTAGTTTTGAAATAAAACCAGTAATAAACAGGTGTATTTTTTTATATTTCATTAGTACGAAAATTTGAGAAAACAGTGAGACATTAAAAGGGCTATTCTAGAGATGAATGTTAGTTTAATTTTTTTTTAAATTACCAATCAAAGTACCAAACCAAATAATTTTTACTTTCATTTTTTCTTAAGTTCCTATTTCGAGTTCAAAAACGAGTTTATGTTACATAAAATTGGTTCATTCAAGTGGCTTATCATTTTTTAACTCGAGCTTGAAAATGAGAACGTAAGAATGAAAGAGCGTCAATACTGGTATCACTCAGAGTACATCTTAGATGCTTACTTAAATACCCCGCAGTGGAAAAAGCTCGTTCCGCTTCAACGCTTGTCGGAGGGATACTGCCCAAGTATTGGTAGACTGCATTCAAGCAGTGTCCTCTCTTGCCATTATTATCGAAGAGTGTCATTTCCACTCGAACCACATCTAGACTGTCCTCCCTCACTGTGGGTAGGTTTCGGCTGTTTCTTTAGGTCCTTATTGATCTCCCGTTCAAGTTCCTCTTGTGGAGTTAGTATATTCATATTTGATTCTTCAATTTGGGATTCTCCTGAAACGTCTGTGCTTATTGTGCAAACATTTTCCACTTTATTTAAACGAATGAATATGTCAACAATTCCGTGTAAAATAATGTCATGGTCGGGTGTTTCGAATGTGTCTCCATACTCCGCTGTGTCTGTGTTCTTCCGATATTCAGCAGGGTTATGAAGGTACTGCAAAATGGCTAATGCTAATGTTCGTCTTTCTTTAATTCTTTTTTTCAGTGAACACGATAGCTTGTCAGTAAGCACACAACATTTTTCATCGAGTAATTTCAATTGGATCAGGTTGCGTATTCTCATTAAAAAATATCCCAAACTTTGTAAACAGTTATTGTTGTCAATTTCGCAATTTGCGCCTACGGAATGAATCGAATTAAAATTATTTAATAACAATTATTTATACGCCGATTCGAATGCCGAAGCACTCGGCATGACATTTCTGATGCCATGACCAAAGAGTTTGTATTACGAAGGAGCGCAGCGACGTAATACAAACTCTTTGGCCATGACTTCGAATGCATCCGAAAAATTTCGAGGGGATCTTGGTTAAAATTACGCATCAAGATAGATGTTGTTTGATATTTTTCCTTCAGCGTTTTAATCAGATGTTGCGCAGCTTTAATGGTCTTAATCCAATTGCGTATTGAGGGCACATATACTTTCGTTCCATGTTCATTAATACATTTCATTTGACCCAAAAATGTAATGCTGTCTGCCTACAGTTGGTGGTGAGCAGATTTTGGTGTGACTGCCCAGCGATATATTTTGCCTTCACGTACCCGAGAAAAGCTACCATTAAAAGAATCGAAAAGCTTATAAAAAAACAGCACAAATTCTGCGGTGTCGAAGTACTTGTGTTTTGAATTACTTAGCGGCGGATTTGAAGTACTTGTGTTTCCAGGAAGTCTGCGTTTACGATATGTTTTATTTTATTGCCGATTTCGTGTAGATTTTCTCTTGGATTTTCCTGTACACTCCGTATCTCACATTCCCGGTTTATAGTTATAGTTCCTACAATCCACGGATCTTCAAATCGCGGGTTAATAGCCTTCCATAGCAACATTAGTCCACCTCCAAGCCAGACTGGCACCTCCTCGGCGGTGAAAATGGCTGCGCCTGAGGCTTCGACCTCGGGCAAAGCCACCCAGTTCGGAAGCAATAAAAAAAAATAAGGGCATCGTAAGTCACCTACTCGTAAGTGAAACGATGCCAAATGACGCGCTTTCCATTAAAAAAGACATGTATGCCAAAATTGAAACAGAAAAATTTAATTATATCCGAAACAACCAAGCACAGCTCAGAGCAGATAGTTACGTACATCTAAAAGACGCGGTAGCTAGACAGGACACCGATATTGCTCAACTTGGACAGATGGATGTACTACCGTCATCGTTTACGGGATCGCCTCGATACGTGTACGAAAAGACGCAAGATGCAATGACTTTGACGTCATTACGGTCGCCCAGACCTATTTATTACGTTCACTTGAAATCCATGATGGAAAGATATATAAGATGTTTTGCTGCCTGGACAAAACCACAAGATCGTCATGCATGACATAAGAGCACGGGTATTTAATTTGAAAGTTAGAGCAATAATATCACTACTAACGAAGGGGAATCTGTTTGGAAAAAATCGTTGCTTTATGTATTCTGTTGAATGGCATAAGCGAGGACTCCCTTTCATTCACATTTTATTATGGCTAGAGCAGCGCATTTCTTCAACTAATATAGAAAACGTCATCTGTGCGGAAATACCTGACCCAGAAGAAGATCCTATCCTGAATGAGATTACCAAAGCTAATATGCAACCAATTACGCAGTGTGGAACACAGACTCACCAAGAGCGAGAAGGCGGTGTTTGTGATTGGCCCCACGATCTACAACAGATTGTCAATTTCAATTCGAGAGGCCGCTTCGGACGGAAATTTGTGTCCAGACTCAAGGAGTATCTGATTAGTAAAGCGTACTACTCTCTAGGTGAGTGCTTGACGGATGTCGTCGCGAACCCTGCTGATACTGATCGAATATAGCCACCAAAATATAGCTAACAATACATAATAATAATGTAAACTAAATTGTAAATATTATGTTTTTTTGCTCATGACTTGTAATATGAAACATTATTATAAATAAAGGATTTGACTTGATTTGATTTTTATTATCCATGGCCCGTGTGGAAATTTGAACAACAAATCTTCGTGTATGAAAGTAGGAAGCTGTAGCAAAAAGTATCCACGCACTCTTATAAATGAAATTCAAACAGGTGATGAGGGATCCCCTAAATACAGACGAAGAGGTCTCGCAGACGGTGGCTTCATAATTGAACTGAATGGTGTAACCCAATAGATAATAGATGGGTGGTACCGTATAATCCAGTGTTATCACGAACATTTATTGCTCATATTAACGTTGAATATTGCAGCTCTGTGCAGTCTATTCAATACATATGTAAATATGTCAATAAAGGTTCTGGTTTAGAGAATGATGAGGTAAAATTATATGAAAGTGGACGATGCATAAGTAGCTCTGAAGCTGTATGGAGAATCCTGGCGTTTCCCATACACGAAAGATATCCAGTGGTTTTTCATCTCGCTGAATAATGTGGTTGAGAAGGTAAACAACCCACACAAAACTACTCTTTTAGTTTTTTTTTATCTTTGCAAAAGTGACAATTTCGTTATGTCGAAGTCCCTTCATATTATGTGTGGAAAAGTAACAAATATAAGAGGCGGAAACGTGGATGCAACGTGGAGGTATGGCCGGGAGAAAAAAAAAAGCTTTGGGTAGAATGTATACAGTCCGCCCTAATAACGCGGAATGTCCTACCTAAAAACCGTAAATGATGTCATTCATCCCACTTACCAGTCAGCATGTAAAGCGCTGGGTTTGCTAGAAGATGACAAACATTGGAATGCTACAATGGAAGAAGCTGCTCTTTGTGATTCTCCTTTGAGGTTGCGGGAACTTTCAGTGTTATTGATATTTTGTCAACTAACAGAGATGCCCCGAGTCTATGGGAAAAATACAAGGATGATATTATAAAACGTCAAAGGGAGTATATTAGTCAAGTCGTATGTGTGTCCGTCCGTCAATTTTTTTTAAAACAAAAGAATTACCGATTTCGATTATTTTTCCGAAGTGAATGTTCTTATGATCGACTTTAGGGTTCCGGAGAACCCTATTGAAGTCGCTCGTATGTCTGTCCGTCCGTCCTTTTTTTTTAAAACATTGCCGATTTCGAAAAAAAATTCAAAGTGAATGTTCCTGTGATCGATTTTAGTGTCCCACAGTACCCTATTGATCTTGATGTGTTTGAATTGTTCAGTCACACTTTTCATGTGTCAATCTTATTTATAGATTATAGCTGTGCCCGCGGCTCCGCCCGCTCTCATATTTCACTTCACTGCTAACCTCATAAACCATTTAGCGTGATAGTAAGTAGCCTATAGTTGATGGGAAGAATAAAGCTATCCGTAGAATTTTGTTTTATTAAAATCGGTTCAGTGGTTCTCGAGTTATAAGCGGACAGACAGACACTCAGACAGAAAGCAGACGTTGGATTTTATTATAGGTAAGGAAGGAAGGAAGGAAGGAAGGATATAATAATGTTATTAAAAGATGTCCTGCAATTATATTAGCAGTTAATCGAACGACTAAATATTTCTAATAGTTTCAATTAAAACTATAAAAGGTATTAAAATACTAGGAGTTCCTTGAGGAATAAGGTGTCTAAATATATGTTGAGTATTAAAGATTCATCCATAGGAAAACTGTAAGAAAACATTATTCCATAGTTAAGTTTTTTTTATTTGAAGGGGACTCTCATATCAAAGTAAAGGTCGTTATGGAAAGCATATTATTATTGTTTATTTTTATTTTGTTGTAGGTCCTCCAATGTAGGCGCTGGGTTTAACGTCCTCCGCACCCCTAGGGGTTCCTTGAGACCGACAGGCGAGGAACGGCCTTTGTTCGGTGTATCTCCTGGGGGAAGTGTCCGGCAAGTCAGAGTCAAATCTCCAGCAAAGTTCTGGTAAGTTATCTCATAACTGGAGATAATGCCCGATGATGGTGATGATCAGGCGCCGCATTATGATGATACAGCTTTGCTGGCGGAGGCAGAGCGCATAATGGACGAAGCACAAACGAATCTGCCAGTATCGTTAGATTTCAAATGGAAGAAAAAATTTCGTACTTTCAGAGGAACTAGGGAGACCTTTAGGGGCGAGCCCTCTGGACCTACTAAGATCTTTCATACGCCGTACGATGCCTTCACCGCAATTTGGGACGAGGGCATCATGCAGTGTATCGCAGATGAAACCAATCGATATGCGTGGCAGACTATTGTTACTATGACGGAAGATGGGAAACTCACTAACAAGTCCCGGGTAAATGAATGGCACGAGACGGGCATACACGAACTCTACGTACTGTTTGGGTTGTACATAGTCATGGGATTCACGCCTAGACTGCGGCAAGAGGACTATTGGAGGACGATCCGCTTTCTTGATAATGTTGGTATTAGGTCGGTGATGTCCTTTAACAGTTACGTTTTACTCAACAAATTCCTGCACTTCGTGGATAACTCCTAGTAAGATATAATGATGATGATAAACGTACAGTAGAAACCAAACTTAAATGCGGCTGTGAGATGCGCCCGTGTGTCTGCGCAAAAGACGATTATTAGGGCAGAGGGGGGGAGAACGGGAGGTGTGCAAAGGGGGTATCGGCGCACCCTACCGCGCTCCCCCGCGTTGCTAGGATACGACCTCGCGCCGTCGCTGCCCGCGTCCTGTCGCCCGCGCACGCCCCCCTCTCATCTGTGCGTGCGCCATTGTACAGTCACTCACTATTTATTTGTTTCTTCCGTAGTGTCGCGGTAGATTTTCTACTAATGGTGGTTTCACACATGTTTATTCGTATTCGTGATTGTAGCAAACATTTTAGTTTTATCTCACTCTAACCAAGCCATTAGAAGGAGACGAAACGGAAATGTTTACCAAATATTTGTGTACATACAGCTATGTGTGGTGCTAGCATGATAAATGTTTCTTGGCGAAGTGCGTTTACCGGGGTCGCCCAAACAACACCAACACCTCGTAATTTCAAACCGGTTTTAACCATGATCGATACATCGGTGTGCACAAACATAATATAATACAATAATATATCAAAATAATATAAAGCAAGACTCTCTTTTTTTATCTGCAAATGATAATGTAATAATTTTATAAATTTTCTGGCAAAATATTCGATTGAATATTTTATTTGACTATACATGCGCAGTCAAGCGGCCGAACTTCAGGCCAATACGCATTTAAGTTTGGTTTCCACTGTACGCACTGTTTCAGTTGTAATAAATAACCATAGGAAGCACTGTGAAGAAAAACACCGTGTGGAAACCAATAATATTGGAGTTGAAATTGTTGTCGGCGGCTGCGGACTTTCGTCAAGTGCGTATGCACTTGACGATAGGACGCCGTTGTGCTCAGAAATCCTACTATTTGCTGGTATCCGTCGATGAATGGGTGAAGAAAAACATCACGCTCGATTCCGTAACGTATGGATTTCACATGGTTCAAATTACCCTTATCACTGACAAGGTTTTTCACTAGAGGTGCGCATTTCAGGAGACCTCTCTTGCAGAGTTTTCCGAACACAGATGCGGTGAGTCGCAACCGGCGTTCCTGGTGCCATTCAATAGAGTCCGACTGTAAAATAGTCTTCTTTTCTAGCTGATGACGTTGTTGCTCTGTAAGACAAGTTTTATTCATATGTTCGCTCTTCGCAAATGCAAAATCATCTGCGGTCATATCAGGCGTTGACAGTTTTCGCCATAGTCCGTATCCGAAATTTTATTGGTGACACTTTGTTTCCTTATTTGAGATGTAATAATCTTCGTCTTGCTGATAAAAACCTTTTTTGGTTGCGTTTCATCTCCACGCGCTTGGCTATCTTGTTCGGACTTTTGAGTAATATTTTTTATACAGGTACGTTGTTGGATGTTTCGAATTAAAGGAAACTACAGATCCAGCACAACGTCCTGCACAAGATTGCCTGAGCGAGTAGTTGACTCTTTTACCACCTACAAATTTCGCTATAATACTATTAAAGACTTCAGCTATATTACTATTGACGTGAAAGACCAAACTTTTGGCATTGCATACTAGTCTGTATGTAATTTCAGGAACGAAATTGTCTTCTGCCGGATCCATCGTATTTTTGTGGCAAAAGTAGGGCTTGCATGATGTGTGGTCGCCAAAAACGTGACATGTAGAGCATGCAGAACCGGAGTTGAGTTCAAGTTCGATTTTCAGGGTACTCTTAGAGAGCAACTCCGGTTTTCTCCGATTTTTTTCGAGTTTCAAGAAATTTCTTAGAATTGGCTCAAAAGGCAGAAAGAAACTAACTATTAGAACGATTATAAACGTATTGAATAAAACTCATTAGTATATTATTATCTTTAAATTTAAAATAAAAAAATCAATACATGCAGTTGGAATAGAACAGCAAAGTTGTATCTTGTTCATTCTATTTTATATCTTCATCAAATCAAATCAAATCAAATCAATACACGGTCCGCCGCTGCTGTATCCTTGATTTCAGGGCATTAAAGAGTTTGTTTGAAAGTTCGTCTTTATTGTTGTTTAGTTTCTTTAGCATAAACTTCAAGGAGGTGTCGCAAGTGATTAAATTTCCGTCACGTCGACACAATGCTTCAACAGTAATTTTTTATAATATTTAAACTGTCGTGGAGATGTTTTAGAACTTTAAATTCACTCTCGACAATGGTTATTCCCGATTTCGTATCAAAAAGAGCTTTGTAAATGCAAGATTTTAATTGCAACACTCTGCCAATCATGTCGCTCAGAGAGTTCCAACGAGTTTGGCAATCTAACAATTTTTGCTTTCTGGCAGCCGGGCCGGTGCCGGTGCCGGCGCCGTGCCGGTGCCGTGCCGGTGAGTGGAAAACGCCCAATATTGTAATATAGTATGTCAATAATAAATGTGTGAGTATGTTCAGTCAGTTGAATGTAGGTTAACATGCTCATGACGGAATCGCACGATGAACACAAAATTGACAAATGATGTTGTGTTAATACCTTAGGAGCCTATAATTCACACTCGCCGGGTGCACACAGTTACTTTCTTAAGTTTACATATTTGTTTTTATAGGTTTGGAGTGATCTGAAAAACAATACGAAGAAGAAAGCTGCCAAAATAGGCCGTGAGGCAACACAGACTGCCGGTGGGTCTGCTCACCCGGGGACACTGTCGGACCTCGAAGCTCGAGTGCTTGCTTATTGGGGAGAAGGCAGCATTTGGCGAAGACGTGGCAGAGGTCGGTCTTAATGAGGTAAAAATAATTAAGCAAGTTATAATTTTTTATTTAATTCATCTATCATGGATAACTCAAATCACCTATCAAAATATGCCTATATTTATTTATTCACTTTTTTAACACCGTTAGGTTATGTGCATATGTGTGTATGTATATTTTGTATGTAACTTTGAAAGGATGAGGAATTAATCTGTAAGGGAAAAATGTGGATTAAAAGAAGACATAGTGACAAGGATAGAGAAAGGTAGGTATGCATGCATAGCTGGTTCGGACACATGGAGAGAATGGATGGTGATATAATGACCAAACAAATATACAAAGCAAATGTGAATGAAAGGGCCGTACGGGACCACCCTAGGCGAACATACAAGGACCAAATAGGTAACCAGTTATATATAATATAGTTATAAGCATGCCAAATGGCGCTCGATTGTCTGCCTACCCTTCCGGGAAAGACGCGTCATGATATAATTGATGGTACAAATTATTTTGTTAACGGAGGTGTACGCGTTTAGGTTGATAGGTTATTTGTTTAATCAACGTATATCCACAATTTTAGTCGCCTGTAATGTTTACTCTACTGTCTTTGCATTTAATCATCATCATCATCAATCATCAATACATAGTATAAAATGAAGTCGCTTTCCGCTTTTGTCTGTATATCCGCTAACTCCTCCTAAACCACCCAACGGATTTTCATCCGGTTTTCACCATCAGTTAGATAATTTTTCGCGGAAGGTTTATATATAATATATAACTAGCTTTTACCCGCGGCTTCGCTCGCAGTAAAGTCAGGAGTGGAGCGGCGCGGGGCGGTGCGGGTCGGCGCGGTGCGGCGCGGGACGTCGCGGGGCGGTGCGGCGGGGGACGGCGCGGTGCGGAGGGGGACGGCGGGGGACGGCGCGGTGCGGTGCGGAGCGGCGCCTGACGGCGTGGAGAATAAGTATTTCACGCGAGCGGAGCCGCGGGCAAATGCTAGTAACACTATATATGTAAATTTGCAGGAAGTGTTGTCTGGAGCGCACGTATCATTACTGGATACGGGTATAGACATAGCGTCCAGTAATGCAAATGGTAATTTCCATTTAGAATTTTTCTGCTATTTAGGGTTCCGTAGCATAAACAATTTACCTTTCGTCTGTTCGTGTGTTTGTCACAACCATTAGTTCCCAAAGGGCTGAGGCCTGTCAGGGGTTGCCGACCTTCGAAACTTTGATGGCATTTGTAATGAAATGAAAAATAACTCCAAGGTATAATGCAAAACAGTGAAAAAACAACACTGTAAGAAAGAAATGTACATTCAGTCTGTGATGGCAACTGTGTATACCAGCTTAGTTAAAACAATTGCAGACATAGATTATTAATAAGTTGTGAAAAGCGCGGGAACGGAGTAATGTCATGTTTAGGCGGGAACGACACCCAAGTGTTAGAATTCCTTGAGCGGTGGTGAGGAGTAAACGGAAAAAACAACAGCATAAAAAAAATAATATCGAATCTACTATCTATCTACGATCTACTACGATGTCTGACGAAGTGAGTAAACGTGAATTCATAAATGGGTGGATCAACGTTTTCTTGTAACGTAAAAACCAGCGGCAAAGTCAAATAAAGAAAAGTTAATTACAATTTATTGCTTAGTTGAAAATCAATACGATCGGCCCCACACGGTATTGCGGAAATATAAATGACGGCAATACAGCGAAGAGGTTTTTACAGAATCCAGAGCTAACGTCACAAATAACATTCATAGATATCGACCTTCAAGGACTTTAAACGGTACCGTGAACATAGCTCTAGAAAATGCAGCAGACAAAAACAAACGAGGATATCTTTAACTTCTTCTTGGTAAGTTCAGATTCAAAAATTATAAGTAAAATGAAGACAAAAAAGAAAAAAACTCCAAAACATATCAAAAGATGCCATACATTTGCTTCGGCAACCAAGGATCAATGATGCTGATGGCGACGAAGACGACGATGACGACGACAGCCAAATCTCTGATGATTCCACGTAAATGGCACCCATCAAGTTGCTCACCGTGTGTGTGAAAAGTTGTGAAAATTTATTTTTATATATATATTGTAATATCCAAAGTCAATGGTAATGTATGACAGATAATAAATAAATAATGTAATAAGTAAATGTTGTCTCAGTGTAATAATTTCCAAATAAAAAAAATTACTACACATCTAGATAAAACTTTTCAGTATCATTTCTTCTGAAATTATTTTATGTCAACTTTTAAGGCCTCTTGCCCCAGTGTGCGCCGCCGCACCGCCGCACACTGGGCTGAGAATCGGCTTTCATAGACATAGGATTTGAATGTTTAACGTGTCGTTTTTTTTTGCTTGAATTGACTTCTGTTAATCCTCAATATGCACAAACATATCAAGTAAGATCATTTGGCACGCATACATACGAAAAAAAAAATGTTGACGAAAAAAATTTATGGAACTGAATACTTCTTTTAATCATGAAGTATTGGTTGAGGCAGTAGTTTCTCGGCTAGACTGTAACCTTTCTGACGAAGATAGTGATACTCTCAATGAATTTTGTAGAAGATTAACACGAGCTGCTGAACAGAGGTGGCAGAAATCTCATCGGAAAACTGAGGTATTTAGAAAGCAGTATGAAAATTGGCTTCAGGCAAATGTTGATTGGCCAAGCTGTGTGCAAGCTAATTTTCCTGCCCAAGAACTAAGTGACAATATTCTCGAACCTTCGACGTCATCAACTGGAATCGATTTTACCTCTTCCCAGCCTTCGACATCATCAACTGGAACCATGACAAAGAGATCTCGAAAAACATTCGAAGATCTAGGGAGCAAGCAAAAGAAAAGGAGATCTGCTGATCATAAAGGCGATGATCCAAGCCTATTCAGCTGCAGTACTGTTAAAAAAGGATGGTCGTCATGATTTTGCATCGGTTATTGAATATATGCTCAAGAATCCCGAAGCAGCCTCAAAAATATCTGAAATGATAAAAAAATTAGATTCACCAGTTTTATTTACACCAGAGAAAGCACTAGGTTTGCTTCTTTCATTAAAGCTGAGTAAATGGCAATACATCACCTTGAGGGAGACAGTCATTCGAGAAAGTGGAAAGGACATATATCCGTCTTATTACAAAGTGCAGCAGGCCAAATTGCAGTGCTATCCTCCGAAGCAATCACTGACAGTGACGGATTCATCAGCCCACATCAAGCTCCAAGCATGACTGGATATAACAGTGAAAAGGATCCTTGATAGCTTGGCTGACAATGTTCGAGACAAGGAATTGACGCTGATATCCAAATGGGGATTTGATGGTGCTTCCAGCCAAAGTAGGTATAAACAGAAAATGGACGGTGAGCAAGATGACTCAAGCATATTTATGACCTCTCTGGTACCATTAAAGCTATCTGCTGGAAATGACACTGTGTGGACAAATCCGAGACCGTGTTCAGCTTCGTATTGTCGTCCAGTGCAGTTCAGTTTTGTGAAGGAGAGCGAAGCAGTCGTCGTCAATCAAAAATCGATAATGGACGACGAAATTAAGGCCCTTATCCCGACAGAATGCAATAGAAATAAGGTGAGTCATCAATTGATGATGACAATGATTGATGCTAAAGTCTGTACGTATCTTTCTGAATCCAGATCAAATGCATCATGCTACCTGTGTTTAGCTAAACCGACTGAAATGAATCGTTTAGATAGTATTACATCAAAAACTGTATCAACTTATTTATATGAATTCGGATTGTCATCACTGCACGCCCGCATTAATTCGATGGAATGCCTTCTTCATATAGCATAACGACTAGATTTTAAGAAGTGGGCTGCAAGAGGAAACGATCATAAAGATATGTTGGAGGCAAGGAAAAAAATTATACAGGGTCGACGACGAAAAAATTATACAAGACGAGCTCAACCTCTTGATTGACATCGTTAAACAAGGATCAGGAACTACTAATGACGGAAATACAGCAAGAAGATTTTTCGAGTTTCCTGATAAAACAGCAGCCATCACTGGGTTAGACGAAGAGCTGGTTCGCAGATTTGCTGTGATTCTGCAAGCAATAACCTCTGGGGAACAAATTGATGTCGCAAAATTCAAAGATTATGCCTATAAGACAGCCGAAAAGTACGTAGAGTTGTACGATTGGTACCACATGTCGTCAACTGTGCATAAATTGTTGCTACATGGAGCGGAAATCATCGCCAGCAATGCAATTGTGCCAATTGGTTGTCTCTCAGAAGAAGCTTCAGAGGCCCGGAACAAAGACTTCAGAAGGTTTAGGGAACACCATTCCAGAAAAAAGAACAGGCAAGCTTCTAACGAGGATATCTTAAACATGCTAATTATTTCCTCCGATCCCCTAATTACAGCAATTAGACCTAAGCTGGATGCCAAGAAGAAGCAGGCATTCTTCGTCGAAACCCTGGACCTACTTAAGTTTGAGCAACCTCAATTTGAGTTTTTAGATGTGTCGAACGTAGAGTAATTTAGACTCAAACATACCTGTCTGTTGCCTTCTAGCGTAAAAACTAGTCGTTAAAAATACATACAAAATAATAAAAAAATTCGATCATTAAAAAAAAAAGCCGCAGTAGTTACCGAAATATGAAATATGTCAAAAGACCAGGTATAATTAGTACTATAAGCGTGTGCAAGGATATTACGGTTATCCTTGCGATTTCCGAGATATCCTGATTTTTAAAACCAGTTCCATAAATTTATTTCCTAAAAAATTTTTTTTTCGTGTATATGTCAAAAGACCAGGTATAATTAGTACTATAAGCGTGTGCAAGGATATTACGGTTATCCTTGCGATTTCCGAGATATCCTGATTTTTAATACCAGTTCCATACATTTTTTTCCTAAAAAATTTTTTTTTCGTGTATATGCATGCCAAATGGTCTTACTTGATATGTTTCTGCATATTGAGGATTAACAGAAGTCAATTCAAGCAAAAAAAAAACAACACGTTAAATATTCAAATCCTATGTCTATGAAAGCCGATTCTCAGCCCAGTGTGCGCCGGGCGCGGTTCGTCTGTGGTCGGTTTGTGATCGGCGAGTTGCACGTGTGAGTCGGGTTCGGTCAGCATCGGCGACAATTTTGTGGATGATACCGTCCACGCTCGACCACTGTTGTTGAAATGGACCACAAGTTGTCGTCCGTCTGAGCGCTATCACGACATTCCATACTAATAGAGTACTCTCAACATACGAGCACTCTTTGTGGTTCTAATGTGGGCGGAAAGTGGTACGTCTGAGCTAGGCCTTACTTACCTCATTTCAATGAAAGACAACGAGTTCGAAGTCTTTTGCAGACTTCGAACTCGTTGTTTCATGCGACTAACCCAGCGATATTTTTTAAGTTAACACATAAGTTATAACATATCGCTGGACTAACCATTTTGTGTTTTGCTCTATATTACAGGAGTGGCAAACTTCAACGCTCAGCATGGTTGCCAAAAATGTACTATTGTCGGAGAGTATTCTCATTTAAGCCATATGAACTACTACCCAAACAAAGAATATCCTCTTAGGACAGATTAACATTTTCGTGAGAAAAAGGATGAATGTCATCACAAAACGGACTCGGTGCTATTGAAACTTCCAATCAATATTATATCTTGCTTTCCTGTAGCAGATTCATTACAATTAATCGACTTAGGAGTGATGAAGCGCTTACTTACTGCTTGGAGAGACGGATACTATAAAAATAAAGCACTAAAGTGGCGTGCTAGTACAATTGAAAATATTACAGAACAGTTGTTACAAATAAAGCCAAAGAACTGCATCGAGCCGTAAGAGGCTTGGACTGTTTAAGTCACTGGAAAGGATTAGAGTACAAACACTTCCTGCTGTTCTATGGAATTGTCATTTAAAAAAGTATTCTTTGCCCTGAGGTGTACCATCATTTTCTTTGCTAATTTTGTGCAATTACTATATGTGCAACCGAATTTTACAACATATACATATCTTCATGTTGCTGAAAAAATGTTGAATCATTTTATAGATTTATATAGCAAAATATATGGAGAACATTACATAACTACGAGTAGTAATATCCATAACCTAACTCACCTAGTTGATGACGTAAAGATTTTTGGTAATTTGAATAAATTTAACGCCTACCTATTTGAATCAAAGCTTTATGAAATTAAAAAACATGTCAAGGACTGGTTCAAATCCCTTGGCTCAGGTAGCGAGACGTTTAGTTGAAAAGCATAGAGCCGAAATGAACTCAAAGCTAAATGAAGAGTATCTTCATTTAGCATATCCCATTGTAAAAGACATAACTGAAAATACGTTTCTTAGTCATAATATTAAAGACAAAAATTCTATTATATACAAAAAGCTTATACTAAAAGACTTTTGTCTCGGTGGCAAGAACGATAATAATTGGTTTATGACAAAAAACTATGAAATAGTTCATTTCATTGCAGTAGCAAAGTGCTGTAGTGGATTTTTAATATGTGGCAAAAAGTTTAAGGAGCTTGAATCATTTTTTCTTACACGAATAAATTCATCTGTATTAAACATCTATAAAGTTCAAGAAGAACTAATGACAGAAGAAAATATATTTCAATTAACAGACGTAAAATGCAAGTTGGTTCGAGTTGTAACTAATGATAATATGGTATTCATACCTGTGCTTCATACTCTTAATACACAAATGAAATGAAATACGTTTCATCGTTAGTACTTAGTAGTTTTATTTAAGGCATAATTAATAAAAAAATCCGGTTCTACAAACAATGACAAGCAGTGGGAACCTACAAGTTAAAATATTCTTAGGGCCTCCGATTGCGCGTCGATCGCCTCCCTGTCTTCCTGAGGTTGACCAGCATCCCTGCCCTGCTGTGGGTGATCAGCATCCCTATCTTCCTGAGCCCGCCCAGTCTCCCTATCTTCCTGAGGCTGTGCAGCTTCCATTTCTTCTCGAGACTTTTCAGCTAGAGCTCGGGGCTGTTCAACATCCATGTCCTCCTGAGGTGTTTCCGGGACGATGACTACAGTTCTTGCCCGTTTTCTAGAACTACGCTTGGGGGTGCTAGTTCCGATAGGTTTGTTTGTCGATTCATAGCGTTGTTTCGAGTTTTTAATAATACTTTTGAGAAAATCTTCACATTGCAGCTGGCTGAAATTTGAGTCTGCAGTGCGAATAACAGTTAAAAACGTAGATCGCACATTATCAAAGAACTTGAATGGTCTTTTTTCTGTCTTCAGATCATCTCGTGTGTTACTCAGTCCAGGAACACTCTAAAAATATCTCTCTCATAAAAAAAAGTCCACCATCTTATAACATAAATAAGTGCCCCTCACAACAGTTCCATCTGAACACAAGACTGACATACAATTAATGTACCTCTTGCGAAATTCCTGGTCTTTAAGCCTTTCTTCCATGTCTTTAAGTTCTGCTATCGTTTTGATCGGTGGAAACCTTTCAAATGAAGAGTTAATCTTATCAGATACAGGAATAACTTGACTGTGTTCTATTTTATCCAGCTTCTTAAACAGCTCCATAAAGATGATTTCATGCCTTGTCAGCTGCGACAGAACTTTCGTTGTATTTTCTTTTTGATTTTGAAGTAATTCTATAATTTGTTTTTTATTTTGAAGAATAGTCGCATTTTCATTTTGCGGTGCGATCAGAAACGAATGTTCTAAGTTAACATCGCCGAGTGAAACATTCTGTCCCTGGAATAAACATTTAGAATGTTTTTTTTTTCATATATGATGTATTTGCATGGATGGAGGTAAGTTAAAATTATGTAATACTCATTTAAAGTGATTTATTTTATTTTGCGTATGAGTATACCTTTTTTTTTATGGAAACTGACCCGGTTGGCTACATCACCTACAGCATCCGTGATGTCAGCCTGTAACACCGGGTGAGCTAGGTGCCATGTCAGTGCTCCCCTTTAATCGTGCCGGCTACACTGAATTGAACGAAAACACGAACTATTACATAGCCGTTTCGATCTCATTCAGTGCGGTGGTACCAACCCGGGCGAGCCAAACCCTACCACCAGTAAGGTAAGAAGGGAAGGGACCTACAGTTTTACGTGGCTTCCGAACCACGGTCAGCCTCCAATGGTCGAGCGGTCACCCATCCAAGCACTGAACGCGCTCAGGGTTGCTTGACAACAGTAGACCGACCGCGCCACTGAGCTACCGAGGCTGATAAAATAATGATACATAACCTGCTTCGTTATTAATACTTTTTCTAATGTGTGTGTATGTGTGTGAGTGAGGGTGCGGTTGTGTGTTTAACGTACATAGTAAATTAAAAACCGACTTCCTAAAAAAAGTAGAACTAAAAAACTATTTAAAATAAAAATATAAAAACAGCAGCGATCGAACGGGTGCAATTGACGGAGCGTAAGGATCTCTATAATATAATAAGAGATTTTAACATAACTTACGATACCAAACGCCACCCTAATGATGCCGTTAGTGTCAAATTGTGGGTGGAAGATATGAAGGAACAGACGAAAGAATGCTCTATTTTATTTTATAAGGGACAAAATGATCATGACGAAACTGGTAGACTGAAAGATGAGGACTTTGTGCTCATTATAATGACGCTATTGCAAGCTGACTAACTCAAAAGATTTGGACAAGATAAAGTTTGTATTGACGGGACCCACGGGACAAACGCTTATAAATTTAATTTGTACAGTTTACTGGTAGTTGATGAATATGGCTCGGGGTGCCCTGTAGCATTTTGTGTGTCAAACCTACAAAGTGAATTGTTATATAATATATTCTTTACGTGTGTGAAAGACCGTGTCGGGCTTATCGAACCAAACGTGTTTATGTCTGATGATGAAAAAGCTTTTTATAGTGCGTGGAAATGTGTTATGGGCGAAGTACCACACCGTCTTTTATGTATATGGCACGTCGATCAACGCTGAAAAAAAAATCTATCCAAAATAAGTGGTGGTAAAGAAAATAAAGCCGCAGCTTATCAAGCATTGGGTGCAGTCCTAATATTAACATGCGTTGAAGAGTTCAACACCTCTTTTAGTAAGTTGTGTTCAGAATTACGTTCTGATGCAAACACGGCTGCATTTGGCGAATACATCGAAAAAATTTATTCCAAGAGGCCACAGGACTGGGCATATTGCTACAGAATAAGACTGGGAATAAACACAAACATGTATTTGGAATCTTTGCACAAGGTTCTAAAACGTATTTATCTCGAGGGCAAAAAAATTAAAAGACTTGACAAAACGTTAGATGCACTTATGCACATGGCAAGAGATAGCATTTTTATTCGAGCAATAAAAATTGCAAAATCAAAAGTAACGCCGAAAGTTAGAAAAATTAGAAAAAGTCATGTACTGAGCGCCACTATCGATGTAGGTCCCTTCCCCTAATTCCCCTAATTTCCCTTAATTCTTGCTCGGCGTGTTGTTCCGTTTTCGCGAAGGGCCAGTCGCGGTCTCAGCCGACATACGAGA
This sequence comes from Nematopogon swammerdamellus, assembly GCA_946902875.1. Classification (NCBI taxonomy): domain Eukaryota; kingdom Metazoa; phylum Arthropoda; class Insecta; order Lepidoptera; family Adelidae; genus Nematopogon; species Nematopogon swammerdamellus. Next base: position 18,889,751 of record OX336354.1, on the reverse strand, counting down.
AATGTTCCTGCGAGTTCAGACCACACCTGCGGACCGACCTGCTCAGCGATTCTTTTGGCGAGGACTAGACCGCCACGCGCCGCCAGAAGAATACGAGATGAGCTCGATGATCTTCGGAGCCGCCTCCTCGCCGACGTCAGCGATCTACGTGAAAAACAAGAAAACTGCAGAGTTCGCGCATACGTACCCGGACGCCGCGATGGCCATTGAGAGACAATTTTATATGGATGATTATCTGCAGAGTTTCACGTCGGTCGCGGAGGCGATGAAGATCACCGCTCAAGTGAAGGAAATCAACGCCCGCGGCGGTTTCGAGCTCACGGGCTGGGCCTCGAACGACAAGGCGTTGACGCAACACATCGACCCAGGGAAACCGCAGCAAGACGCGAGAACCCTCGACCTGCACGGCGAACAGTAAAAGACGCTGGGCCTGCGCTGGGACCCGCACGACGATACGCTGGTCTTCAATCTGAGCCCAGCACGGATCCCGAACGACATCGCGAGCGGCGACCGCCGACCGACAAAGAGGCAAATGCTAGCAGTCGTCATGTCCGTGTTTGACACCCTCGGACTGCTGGCTCCTGTCTATCTCCAAGCGAGCTAGCGGACACACGGAGGCAAAGAAGTGAAGCTTAATTTTAAAAATAACCACTACACCTTACTTAAAGTCCACATCGCCCCAAGCCTTCGAAGAAGAGTCTGCCGGGCCATCGAAGGCAGCCGCGCCCCGACCCCGAGACTAACAGTGACAGTCTTTTGACTTCATACAAATTGTGTCGTGTCAGGTCGATATCGGCTGTAGGATGCCTTACGGCGTCCGTGTCCTTCAATGTGTCTTTGTCCTATAATACTTCATTATAGGACAAAGATAATAATTATATCTAATGTGGACATACTTTTTCAGGTTTTAAGAGTTCTTAACTTTTATGCTCGGGGGAGCTACCAAGGATCGGTCGGGAACAATGCTGATGCACCTATGGCTCAGTAAACAGTGTCTAGGTGCGTCAGAGAGGTCACAATGGCGTTAAATGACCATCACATTGTTGCCAAATACATCAAATTCCCACAGAACCGAGAAGAGAGGACGAGGATCAAAACAAGATTGGTTTTGTTTCTTCAACCAACGAAAAGAAAAAAAGAAGGAGGTTCTCAAGTCGACGCGTATATATTTTTATGTATGACCACGCATAACTTTTTAGAGTAGTTATATTTTGATGATTATTTTTTTATTGTATACGGTATACCTAGAAGTTGGTCCCTTTTCAATTAAAAAAAACAATTGCACCCTTACCCTTACCCTTAGCTACGAACAATGAAAAAATAAAAAAACTTTTTAACAAAAATTCAACTGACAAAAAAGGAATCTGAAAAGCAGTTAAAAGAAAAATAAAACTAATTTTGAGTCGGCACCAAACAAACAACGATGATCATTAAATTACTTATCGCTTTATTTAAATTACTTTAAAGAAATAATCAAAATATTTGTTGGCACTTTTGTGGTTCAATAGGTTAGCCATGAATATCGAATTAAATCGAGACGATATGTTTCTTGTTACAGATCTGCGATGGAGATAATTCATCTTTTGTGTGAACGCAAGTTATAGGGAAACCACACGTGACTCTTTCATTTGGAACGAGTTGTAACGGGCATATGAGCACAGCCGAAATAATAGCGCTGCGCCATCTGACGGAGGAGAGCGCAGACAACTACGAACCGCGCACACGCAGCCGGGAACGTGAGCGACGTAGTGTTCCGGCCCACCGACAGGCGGCGTAGGAGCGCCGCGAGCGTAGGTTCCAGAGAGAAACGTGTTCGACCCGCAGAATCTTACCGCCATTAACGAACAAGGTCGAGAAATATTGAATCAAGTGTGATAAGCCACTGAACCATCGAGCGAACGTGGTGAAGCGGAGTCGAACGTCGCGCGGGACTACCAGAGATCCAGAGAGCAATAGAGAGGGTGAGTGGCCGAATGGCAGAACGATTTATTTCGCCGCGGTCGCCGGGAGCGAACCCACTCCCACGAAAGGGGCGACGGAAGGTTATAACGGGACACCGATGTGATTACAGGCCCTCCGGAACGCCCTCTCTGATAGCGGCCAGCGGATATAGACTCCGGGTGCACTGCCCAGCGGTCCGGCGGACGAGGCTTTTCATCACAGCTAAGTGAAACTGAGTAATACGGGTCTCTCTCCGAGTATGGTACGGCAACCCACAAGCGACGTCCCGGGGCCGGGCGGACAGGCCCGGATAGACGTGCGGTACCACCCTCGCGTGTCGGACCCGCCGTTGCGCGGCCGCGCGAGCTGACAAAGAAGCGCGGGAACCCGACTGCCACGTGGTTCTAGAACTTTCGAAATGAGTAGATGGCCGTGCCAATTTGAAGTGTAGGTAGTAATAGTGCCGCGCCTCGTCCTAAAGACGAATTGCTTAGGATACGATAAGGCCAGTTCTCCCGAAATTATTCCAGCGTAATAGTGTAGTAGAAGTGAAATGTAAATGTGAGCCGGTACCGACCTTACCCTCGAGCGGCGTAGGTACATTAAGAGAGATAATATTGGACATTGAGAAATTTCTTGTGATATTCGTGTAATAGTTGTGAAAAAGTAAATCGTAGGACCCACGCGCAGATCGCGGCAAGTCCGGTGTGTTGAAAAATTGACAAATTTTAATTTGTACTAAAGTGAACTATGTTAGGCGTAGCGAGATTTCGGAAATTTGTGTGTATTGTGTAATAGTAACGTGAAAGCAAATCGTAGGACCCTCGCGCATAGCGCGGCAAGTCCGGTGCGTTGAAAAATTGACAAATTTTAATTTGTACTAAATTGAACCAAGTTAGGCGTAACGAGATTTCGGAAAATTTGTGTGTATTGTGTGATAGTAACGTGAAAGCGAATCCTAGGACCCTCGCGCAGAGCGTGGCAAGTCCGTTATGTTGAAAAATTGACAAATCTTAATTTGTACTAATGTGAGACAAGTTGGTCTAAGGTAGGTATTGCGTGCTGTGTCGTAAGGGGGAGCGGGTGCGATTAGTAGCGACGTCGGATCCATCCGCCGTGCACCGCCAGTCCGTTATATCGGAAGAGTTGTAAAAATTTTGTGTACTAAATCGATCCAAAGTACGAAGAGTAACGAGCTAGCCTGGAAACTACGGGTAGGCGCTCGCCCGACATCGAAGAGCGTCTGGCGCCCATTAGATTAGGTATTTAGGATAAGATCGTTAGTGGGTAAGATTATTATTTGAAGATTGGTGTTTAGTATTAAGGTGTTTAGGATAAGATTATTTGGTTTGATTTTCGTGTTTAGATTTAAGGTGGGTAGGTTAATGTGTAATTTGAGATCCGTGTTTGACATCGCCATATTGTGTTTATTAAATTGTGTAATCCTACTCAGCCGTTTCATTTGACCCACGCCCAGCTCAAACACCATCACAGAGTTCGAAATTAAAGGGCACCTGGAGAGCTTGGCCATGGAAGGAGAAATCGCATTTCTTTTAGACTAAAAGTGTAGTGTAACCCATAATAAGGATCTGTCTGTACGACTGATATTACATGCCCGCAAGCGTACACAAAATCCTTGTACACGGAGGAGACATCATTCAGAATTTTGGCCTCGTTCCCATAGGAAATTTATCTGAATCCAGAAATAAAGAGTTTAAAAGATTCCGAGAGAATCAGTTACGAAAATTTTGCAGAAAATCAACTAATGAAGATATGTATATTAAATAATTTGTTGACAACGTCGGATCCGTGCATATCGAAAATTTAACAGAAAGCACAAAGTCTTATAAGAAGAAGCGCGTATATTATTACGTGTATGTGACGAGTCTGACAAAGAGAAGGATTTTTCGTTTATTGACATTCAATTCCATTTATTTATTATATAAAAAATGTTTTACAAATATTTATGTCACTTCCCACACAAAACTAAGTTTGTCCTGTGGGAAGTAACCTAAGTAAAATAAAGGTTTGACAACTTACAATTGTATTGTATTGTTTATTGATCATTCATATGGCAGTTAGACTTCAAACTAGTCACAATTTCTATCGGGTTCGATTACACCCACGAAGCAGAACTGACAAGAAACTTCGCAGGGTATTTTTTTATATATATTTTTACAAGTATTTATTGACTATCCACCGCCTAGTAGTCTATCGAAAACACTTGATAGCAAGATTAACAATTTTTACTGAGAGTTCTGACTATAAAGACTTATTAATTAAGTGAATCAGGTGTAAAGAGCCTTTGTCAAACTTTGATACGTAATTTGTATCAAGATAATTATGTTAGTATATTAAACAAACTACAAGGTAGTATAATTTTATTGTCAAAAATATAAATATATGAATATTAAGATACTTGCAGTATCAAGTTGTCAATGGGTTAATACAATTGAGGTACTAATCGTACCTAGTCAAGAGTTAACTAATTATATAGTCAGGTAAGATATACATAGGTATACCATTCAGATAATATGCTGCCAATTGGAGCAGGCCAGTCTCCACAAACAGCACCCGTTCACGAGCATCACACCAGGGCCAGCCATATACTATAGCTGCTTACGATTCAGCGTGTGTGATATGTATGTATCATGATTCCACTTTTGGATGATTTAACTGATCGGCTCATTGGAGATTCCAAAATTATAAATCCACATTATCATCTCTCAACATTTTAATTCTGTCTAAGTGTTGCAAATAACAAATTAATCGTAATTATCAAGAAGACTACCTTGAGCTCTAAAAAAAATATTTGGAATGGGACTTTGTAAAGGCTGAATTAGACATGTGGAGGATAAAATGGCTGGAAGACTCTGAACTAAATCGACCAATATGTGCTATTGAAGATATCGGAGAATGCCACCAGAATGACCAAACATTCACAAACTTTTAAAAATCTTGACGACACTGCCTGTTTCCACATGTACCGCTGAGAGGACTTTCTCCTTTCTAAAACGCATCAAAACTTATTTGATAAACTCCACAGGCCAGGAAAGACTAAACGGTCTAAATTCCGCGTTAATGTCATCCACCACAGAATTGACATCGACACCGAGGACGTAATTGATTTGTTCGCTGCAAAGAAAGCTAGAAGACTAAATTTAATTTTGTTATAAGATGTTAATATTTCTGTAATTTCTGTAATGTGAGGGTACACCAATAACAACTAGAAGCATAATATTCATGAAAATCTTGTCGTTGTAGCACAATGTTCAAACGATGAGACAATAAGTAAATGGGATAAAAAATAAGCTTATCTATTCTGTTCTAAATTGGTCGCAGTCGGAAATGGCGGAATGAATTAGACTTTCTCCAGGAAATCCGATTAATGGAAGAGAAGATGATTAAAGCAATTCTTCACAGGAAGCACGATTTGACAGTGGCGGCCCTTGAAACAGAATGTTGCACACTTTACGCCCAGAAGATGAGGGAAATTATGTGGGAGAGACAAATGGAAGGTGTCACCATGTCAGCGCAGCAGGAACAGACCACAATCCGAGAATGGGATTCACAAACAACAAGTCATGGCAGGTCGATATTGTTTACAACCAACATTCAAAACCTGATACCTCATCTAACCAGAGGGCCCAGCACGCCATACATCGGGGCTTCCACAAAGATCAGAGCCAAAAGAGTGCATTTGCAAACAGTAGAAACTGTTGGGCATGACCAGACTCTGAGACAGAGACCAGTTAATCCTGAGATCCTGGGTAAAGGCAACAAAGGCATAGAAGATCTACTCAACATTATCATAAAAGAGAAGACTGATTTGGACGACGATTCCTTGGAGGGTCTCACAGCCCACGTGTATTCTGGGACCCTATCTCACAGATTGGATTGTCCGGTGCTCAAGAGAGGAGGGATGAGTAACAGCACGAGCAACTTTACCCCTCACATCCAAATGCCATCGAGCACTGTCCATCAATTCGCCAAGAAAGGCGAAAATTACACAATATGTTTCCAGTCTGTCTTCTTGCATGGCTTAATGTACATGGACCTGTATTGTCACAACAATGGGTTCCTTCCGAGAACCATCTCAGTAACATTCGCTGGAAACTGCTGCACCTGATCAATCCCTACTGAAACTTTCATGCTCATGGAGCCATCTTACGGAGGGGTCAGACAAGAATATGTCACAGGTTTGGTCGGATTGACGATGCCCTCATTGTTATGTTATCGTGAACCAGAAAATGTAATCATATCGTACGCCGCCATACTGGGGAGAAAATTTGCAGTGTGGGCACTTGAGATCCGCCAAGCTGGTCAAGTAAGCTCCATGGAAAACAGAGCCCTGCACGAAAAATACACACCTCATTTTGTCAACATGGCTGAGTTCAAACCAGCATCATTAGGGGATCTCATTCATCAAATTCTGGCGTATTTGCTCATTTTAGACCCGATTCACATCTCGCGGGGAAATCGATTTCTGAACGACATCAAGGAAGGAGTGACAAAAACAGGTTATGACGATTTGCTAGACGCAGTCATGATCGTGGGTAATCTAGACCAGCTAGCCGAACTTGTGGGATCGCGGCATCCAGTCTGGCAACGCCTGAGAGACGGCGACAAGCGCTGTACAATCTTCTAACAGGCTGGATGGATGAAGGTTAGTTAAAGAAGGTAGTAACACACATTGTTTTCACACAAGAGGAAGCTGAACATGATTTAAAGAAGTATCGATATTTCCTCAGTAGAATGCTTATCCTCACTGTTGGGAGGAGAAGGTGTAATTTCTTGGACCGATGAAGCACGGGATGATGTAGAAAGAGCTTTCAGATGTGTTCATCTATGGTTTGGGACAGAAAAATATGCAATGCCGGAAGACGTCTGCATTGCTGCCATCCGTTTAGAACCAGTCCCTGTTAAGACAGGAAAGAAAACCATCAGAAGTGCCCCAATACGATTCTCAATTACGAGATATTTATCTTATGATCAGAACTATCTAATAAGTTGTGTGTCTGGAGGTCAAAATGTCAACATGATGCATAATATATTAGATGATGTGATATCCATTGTATCATCTACCAAACTCATTACATTGGATGAGTTCGAGGGGGAGATCTGCTCATTATGCCAACACATGAAGGAACCGCAATTTGACACTGGATACCCTTGGTGGGAACGTTCAACCTCTCTAGAGGATGCATGGGAACGAAGGCCACTTTATATAAATGCAGATCCATGCAACAAATCTATCGTATGTGATAAAAATCATTGTGGCATAAAAATATTTTAATGTGAGCCGGCAATGTATGGACGGATAGGCATTCTCCTTTACTAAGACATCTAGAATAAAGACATAGCAAAGAAACTGAAGTTGCAAGGAGGTTAAGTTTTTCAATACGGTCAGAAGAAAGGAACATAATAATAGATGATCTAAGGAAAAAAGGCAACTACGTTCACAATACGAATGTAATAAAATCAAGCTCTTGTATTATTATACCGTAAAAAATAAATCTGCACGTTTCGTATAGTCTTTTCTTTACTACCATGTCCATCTTGTTTTGCCTTCTATTCAAAAGGTACCTGAGCTTTCTCTTCACTATAGTAACTAACGGAAAAATATGAATTCAAGGCAAAAAAAGGTCACAGAGAAGGTTCCATATTATTACGGATTTCAGCAGATGCTTTAGAGAAGCTGCGAAGCAATGTCCTTTCACGAATGACCAATGATGAAATTGCCCTCTTAGTCAGACAAGACGGTTTGATACTTCAATTAAGCAGCAAACCATTATCAAACATGGCCCAGATACTCACTTATATGATTATGTTAGTCAAACAATTTGAGAAATGGCACGTTTTAAACGTTTTTGGTGACATAAAAGGCATTCAAAATCTCAAGCGTCTTAAATTCCTAAAAACGACAAAACGATCTGGAGCGGAATGTGTGATTGAAATGTATGACAGCTTCAAGGATGAGGCAGTCGATAAGAGGACTACAAATATTATCAAGAGAGGAAAAAGCCTGCTTCGCTTCACATTGAGACCACTCAAGATGGGTACATGCTAGGGTTCAGAACCAGGAAATCCCGGTCTCGAAAGTACCGGGAATTCCCGGTTTTTTCGGTAATTGTATTTTAATTACGCGACTCATAATATTACTTACTTACTTTTTCATACTTTCTACGGTTGAAAAGTTCAAAACTAACGTGAATAATTAGGCGCTAAAAAAAATTACGTGCGAATGAATGGCGCGCGGAAACTAGACTAACTAGTCAGCCTAACCTACACTCGCTCGCTGTTGCTACGTGATGCGCTATGTCGAGCTGGCTGTTAGTGAAAAATGCATTAGATCTTCTGCCCAAGAAAAGGAAGATCTCTTTACGACTGTAAGGACTGAAATCTCTTTGAAAATGGAGGAGATCGTGGGCGTTCCTTGTCTCAGATATATGACCATCTATTAACGATTCCGCCAACCAGTGTTGAAGCGGAGAGTTTTCACTGCGGCTGGTTTGCTATGCGATAAAATAAGATATGTTCAAGATTATGTTCATAAATCTTGTTTGAGTGATAAAAGTCTAGATGCGCTTTTGTTTTTAAGGTCCTATTATAGAGAAAGAGCAAAAAGCTCTTAAAAACTTTATAGCTTTAAGGTAAACTAAAGTTTCAAAGATAAAGCCATATTATTTAATACTCAGAAGGAGATATTACGTTAATTTACTTTTTCTTAAAAAAACTGTTTGTTTTCAGTTTCATAGTCAGAAGGAAATTATGTTCATTAATTTTTCGATAAAATGGTTTAATTTTGTTATTTTCTTTGAAAAATTTAATAGAGTAGAAAATAGAAGGAAAAATTTTATGAGAACACTGAGTGATTAAGTTCTGTTTGATTCTGAAAACTAGTTAATATTTCATTGTGGTTTACTTTTGAAGCGTTTTATATTACAAAAATACCAAGAACCAAAAATACCGGGAAGTACCGGTTCCTTTAAGAAAAAATTGGTTGCCTGTAAAGTCGGTTTACGGACGATAGTTTTACGTGATAACGTCATAAAGTGGTAAGACTACGCACGTCGTTTTTGTTACGTTTGTATTTCCGAAAATAATTCTTAGATGGTTATAAAAAAAACTAAACGATGATATTGTGCAGAAAGCATTTGTTCTTTTTTCATGTGTATAAAGCACACCAGTGTGGAGCGTTATTTGGTGTCGTGAACCTCCAAAGTGCATTCCTTGAATCTCCTTATGATGCTTAGCCGCATAGTTTTCAGAGAAGTCACAAATTATGGCCGCTTCGTTTTCCTTCAGGTCGTCAATACAGGTTTTGTACGCCTTTTGCTGGTGGAAGATATTGTAGAAGTGCTTTTTGAAATGTATCGCTTCTTCTTGAACTGATTCCATCAGATACTTTAGAGTGCCAGTGATAATTTCTTTTACATATTTTTTGGTCGATTTCTCTTCATGGTTATTTCCACTTTTTGTAGTATATGTAATTTTTTTCAAATGCCAGGACAGCCATGTTACTTCATCTTCCGGATTGAACTGGCTTGCAGCGGTGACCTTCTTGTCTTTACATTGTAAGCATTCGTTGTACATACATGATTTGTTATCTGTATGGCAAGCTATGTCTTCTACAATCTCACTTAACTTTTCCTTCAGGATAACGCCAAGTTTTTTTAGTTTGAAACTTTTGAAGTGCAGGTTACTGTGTTTTATACATGCACACGTGTCCCGCTCGGTGATTTTCGGGATTTTTACGTAAAAGGGTCGATTCCGGATAAATTTGGCGTATGAGGCTTTCCCTCCTTCGGCTACGTATTTCTTATGCAGCTCTTTCATGCTGTCTAACAGGTATATTTTCTGTGCCTTTATTCCGTTTTTGCTGACTCACTCTTTCTTTCCGGCTGTTGCCCTGCTTACATCGTCCCTCAAAAAGTATCAATTCTATCTCTATCGTCCCTCAATTCTTGTGATTTGATCTTATTTGACCCACATAACTTTGTTTTGTAAGGCTTTACAAAACAGTTTGGTTATAATAACAAACTTTATTACCGGCCAACCAAACAGGCAAAACTACAAAACTGTTTGTTAAAAAAATAACCGTCACTTTCATATTAAACTTTTTCTTTTTACGGTTCCGTCGCAAAAAGTGCCAAGAGAGTGTCCCGCTGGATGGAATCGCTCGGTGTCTGGCGCTTTTGTAAAGCAAAACAGTTATAACTGACTAACCGCTTTTTCAGTGTAGCTATCGTGCAGTGTATCGAGAATTTCAGAATTACTGTGCCCAGAAAAATAAATGAAGAGCACCATAAACGGAAAAATGAAGCGAGAAATGAGACAGATATTGATAAATGTCTCGCCAATTCAGAAACAAATGTACGAGCATACATTGTAGACCTACAAGCGGTGTTGCTGTCACCACGATTAAATACAGCCGCCATGTACTACAATACCAAATTAAGACAATTAAGATACAGAGCAAACAAGGAATCACAAATAAAGGATAGAATGATTTTTGAACTGAAAAAAGAGAATGATAGAATGAGAAAACAGTTAAAGATATTAAAAAACAATAAAAAAGAACAAATCAGTATTAAAAGACATAATACACAAGAAAAAGACATAATACACAAGAAGACTACAAAAAAAGTGAATGTCAATGTAAACAGCTCCAAATGTCTTACAATTGAAACTTCTCCAAATTGCCTTGCATACATCTTCAACTATAATATGCACCGTTGCGAATCCCAGACGATAATTAAATGGATTTGAATGAGTTCCCCGTCGTGAAAAAAAATTATATTTTAGTTGCAGCCTGCAAGGATACATGGGCGAAGCTGCGCAATGCGTGTGTAAGTGTGCTGAAAAGGCGCCGAAATAAGAAAAGTGGACAAGCTGCCGGCAAATCAACGCCATGGAAATATAAAGAACAGATGTCGTTCTTGCTACCTCATATCGAAGCACAAATATAAGATCGCCTGTACAAAGTCCTACCGGAGATTCAACAACCATAACATAAGCTCCACTAAGTCCTACCGAGGAGCCACTAGAGGGAAGCATTCAAGAAGAATCAATGTCATATATGGACGTAAGTGAAAGGGCCATGCTTACCGAATTGTTTAAAGAAAATTTCACTGAACAAAAAAGAAAGAACAATCCTGAAAAAAAAAACTCTTTCTCTTCGTTAACTTCAAATCGTTCTTCAACACGTCAAGGATTCAGCCCCTGGTGTTGATGGAATTCCATACTCTTTCCTCGTAACGTCCAGCACAGAAACTCGACAATACTATTTGGACATGGTAAACATGATTATTGATACAGGGCTTATTCCTGAGTCATGGAAAACTCATTATCCCCATTCTTAAACCTAACAAAGACCCAAATGATGGATCATCCTACCGCCCTATATTGCTCTTTCGTCTACCCTCTTGAAAATTACCGAACACATGGTCAAAAATAGGTTGGAATGGCTTGTGGAAAGTAGAGGCCTGTTGGCGGAAAGCCTATTTGGGTGTAGGAAGGGTAAGAGTACGATGGATAGCCTCAGTATATATACTACGGATATTCGTTTGACCTTCAGTCGAGACGAATCAGTCGTAGCTGCCTTCTTGGATGTGTCGGCAGCCTACGAAAACGTATCTCTTCCCGTACTCAGGCAAAAGATGCAAAATCTGAGGTTTCCACATATGATGGCACAATTCATCTCCAATCTCCTCACCCAACTCACCGTCTTTCTCCGCACCGACGGGAAAGCCAATAACCCCAGAGTCATCTGGAAAGACCTTCCCCAAAGTTCCGACCTTAGTCCCCTCCTGAACAACATTTATACCCATGACTTGGAACAGTCCACCATCTCCCACTCCCGTGTACTACAATATGCGGACGATCTGCTTATTTATTCTTCCCACAAATCAATCGAGAGGGCCTCTGGGTCCGTTGGCTATTCCATTCGATCTTTGACCTCGTGGCTTACTGCTCATGGCTTGAAACTATCCGCAGCTAAGAGCAATATAGTGGCGTTTTCAAGAAAACAGCTCAGACCCCGTATTGATATAATGTGCCACTCTTCCCGCATTCCCGTCCAGAACCAGGTTAAATTCCTCGGAAATGGACGAAACAGGTCAATGCTTTATGAGCATGAGCAAGGCTTTAAAAAAATTACCTACATTGGATCTAAATAAAATCAAACTGCATCTCCATAATGCCATATTAGCCGAAGATAGGCAAATAAACGACAGAGAAAGGGCTCGAAATACTCCAATCATAATCTCTTCTCCACACAATATCATTTTCTCCAGACAATGCGCCGGCGCTTACTATGCTTAACTATGCTTAACCCCTGTCTAACACTACTATCTCAATCGTCTTCTCCAGACTCATCGCTGTCGCTTAATGTGACCAAAATTTTCGTAAACTCTTAGGTACTTATACGTTAAATATTTAATTTTACGGCATTACAATATAATTGGCTAGTATTTTTATATGAATTCCGTAAGAATACAAGCACTGAACCTAGTTTTTTCTGTGCTCGAATCGTAATTGTACGAGGTTTACTACTTTTTCGACACCATATTAACGCGACCATTTTCGTCACCAGTGCGTGAAACGTATTGATTTGTGTTTTATGCGACTGGCAACACTTAATGATTTAAAAAACACACACAAAAAACGTCAACTGTCATATTGCGTCAGTAATCTGTCTGGGTATGGGGCCGGGTTACACATGGATATTTGTTTGTAGAAACTTTTCATAGAAATCTAGGGACCATGTCTATTTATTATTTATAAATTCGAAAATGTCAAGACCCTGTTATGGACTACATAAGGGTTAATTTTTGAGATGTAATCACTATACACTTCTTGTCAGACGGGCCGACCAGTAAGTCAGCCAGTAGACAACAGATTTTTTTTTACCTTTTTAGGCATAATATACCCGAACATGGATTTAACAATGCTACTTGGAATTTTTTTGAAGCCTCTCACGGAAAAGGCGCTGCTGACGGCATCGGAGGAGCAATAAAAAGAACGGTAGACTTCAAAGTTGCCCATGGAGTCAATATACCGGACGCAGAAACCGCCTTTAATGTCCTCGGCAAGACGGAAACAGTCGTCAATACTGAAGTCTTCGCTCTTAGTGACATTTTAGGGACAACACAAGTCAGCCAGTAGACAACAGTTTTTTTTTTACCTTTTTAGGCATAATATACCCGAACATGGATTTAACAATGCTACTTGGAATTTTTTTGAAGCCTCGCACGGGAAACGCGCTTCTGACGGCATCGGAGGAGCAATAAAAAGAACGGTAGATTTCAAAGTTCCCATGGAATCAATACACCGGACGCAGAAACCGCGTTGATATCCTCGGCAAGACGGAAATAGTCGTCAATACTGAAGTCTTCGCTCTTAGTGACAATTTAAGGGACAACACTTCCTCTCAGTCGCCTCTTGCAGTCTCCTTCGCTCGACATGACGTGTGCTACCAATGCACTAAAAGATGTCCTCTCTGTTTTACGAAAGAAACGAGAGACCGTCGAAGATGTATTTCATGGCATTTACACAAAGGCTAATGAGATAGCATCTGAACTCAACATCCAACTGACTACACCACGAGTGACAAAGAGGCAAACGTGTAGATCAAATGACCCTTATGAGACTGGAAATCCAGATACGTTTTTCAGAGGGTCGGTCTACGTACCACGGCTCGATGCAGTTACAAACGATTTGCGGAACCGCCTGTCAGAAGACCTATGGCCTCATTTGACCTGCGTCTTTTAATGCCATGCAGCGTAAATATAAGCGACGAAACTTTAAAAAAGGTACTTCAATTATCACAAACATACGAAAACATATTAAAAGACACGGCGATTCTTTTAAATAATGAATATGTGGTTTGGCACGAGAGATGGCAGAGGGAACAAAGGGAAAACCGCCACATACCCAAAACCGCACTCGAAGCACTCGAAATGTGCGATAAAGATATGTTCCCCGCCATACACACGTTACTACACGTATTGGCTACCCTGCCCGTGAGTGTAGCTACAGCCGAAAGGTCGTTTTCTTCACTACAGCGCGGCGGTTGAAGACATGGCTACGGTCACGAATGGGAGAACTGGGAGTACATGTCTGTTTGTTTTCCCATAATAAATAAAATAAAAAAATAAAAATGGATATAATATAAATGACATAGATGTGTACAATCACTTTGGAGAAACTCAAATCAGTAAGGATACACCTGCCGAGAAAGTATTACATAAAAGAAAATTAGATACGCGTGTAGATACTGACGAGGAAGACGAAAACTATTCAGTGCATGACAGTAAAAGTTCATTTGGATCAAATTTTCTTGATGATACCTTTAAAGAGATTATTACAGACTCTTTAAGTGAGGCGGAAAATGAGGACATATCACATCAGAAAAATATAAACGTAAATTCCTATGTTCTAGTAAAATGTATATTGGAAATAAGAGTGAAATATTATTTAGGACAAGTGATTAAAGTCATTGAAAAAAATAATAATTACAAAGTGAAATCCACTAACCAAACGATATAGTAAATAATATATTTTTTTACCAACAATATTTGTTTCATTCTCCGTGAACTACCTACTACTACACTGTGCCAAGCCAACAAATTGGCGCCACCATTAGCAATTCAACAATCAAAAACCTGTGATATTACTAGAAAATAGTACCAACAAAGTAAGTGAGACATAAGCTTTACAAATGTTATGTAACGTTTTTATGTATGTTACTGTGACATAAATTTTTGTAACATGTGGCAAAAAATACGATCTTACCCAGATCTTATCATTGACGTTTCGGTTGTCGTTTACAATTTATTTCATAGATTGAATATTTTTTTTAGCAATAAACATGCTGCAGCCCACCAATCAAAATGAGCAAATGTTCGATGTTGATCCTCTTGATCAGCGGGTTTCATCGGCCACCCCTCAAGGTCACCACCCCCGCTGGTCGATGGCAATTTCATCTGAATTGCTTTTCTCATCGGCCACCCTTAACAAGTGTTAAGGCATCTCAGTGGGGTGACCGAAAGGAATGGAGGTTGTGTGAAGGTTTTCTCATCGGCCACCCCAAATGTTTTTTAATTATTATTTTTTTCTTGTTATATACTAAATAAAGTACAGATACAAGAGATAGGATACAAAACATGCTACTTTGCAAACCTACCTAAAGTGTGTGTGTGTGTGTGTGTGTGTGTGTGTGTGTGTGTGTGTGTGTGTGTGTGTGTGTGTGTGTGTGTGTGTGTGTGTGTGTGTGTGTGTGTGTGTGTGTGTGTGTGTGTGTGTGTGTGTGGTGGGTGGTTGAAGGAGGACTTCATAAAAGTTTGGTGTGCCTACGGGGAGCTTCACCGTACAACCAACGCCTTGCAATCATGGCACAATAAACTAAACAAGTCAGTTGCAAAAAAAACAGCCAAATATTGTAAATTTGCTTAATGTTTTATACGCTGATTAAAAACAACTTGCTCCCAGCAAACCGACGCACACTGGTTCCGTTTGTATGGGAGGAGCGGTCAAAAATATAAGCACCGCGATATTGGTACTTTTTATTATTGAAACGTTAATCTAAATTGTTTAAGTTTACATAAATACTATTTTAGGATATTTCAACCAAGTACAAAAATCGCAACGTCATAGAACTCGTAAATAAAATTGGTGTTGCATCTATAGAAGTGTCACCAAAGTCTTCGAACTCATTTACCCAATCGCCATGCTTACTAAGAAAGTTCGCTTCATTTCTTTTGCACTTATCTTGACAAAAACGCTTTGCAAAGTTTAAGCGTTCGATTGAAATTGTAAGAGTTATCCGTAACCTTGAAGGCCCTCAGAACCCCTTCATATGTCTCCTTATGTTTACTTGAACCGTTGGCCTTCTTTATGCTATGCCAAATAATAAAAATATCAGCGCGTTTGATATCGCGGCTCGGCCCTGGAACAAAGATTGGGTGCGCTGTACAAAGAGGCGGGTTTAGTAGAAGATTGCTGGTAGCTGGGAATGGTAGGTGAGGGTCTAAGGAATTATTAGCAAAAAGAATTATTATTATTTTTTATTTTTTTTATGGAAACTGACACGGTTGGCTATATCACCTATAACATCCGTGATGTCAGCCCATAACACCGAGTGAACTAGGTGCCGTGTCAGTGCTTCCCTTCGATCGTGCCGATTATTTGTCGGAAAATTATACTTTTTGCCATTTTTTTTAAGATGTCCAAATATTAGTGAAATTTAAAATTTAGTACAAAATTCACGGCCCCGACATAACCTGTTAGTATGGCTATTCCCTAGAGTGTTTTTATAAGCCAGAGGCGCGGAGGGAGTGCAGCCCCCGTCCGTTGTAATAAAGCGCAGGCACCCGTGTGAGCCGAAGCTGCGGAGGCGAGCATGGGTGTCTGCGCTTTGTTATGCAAGGACGGAGGGGCTGCACTTCCCGCAGCGCCGGAGAAGAGGCAATCCTAAGTTTTTTTATATTTTATTTTTTGTGTAGTAAACTGATAAGTACCGAAAAGTGCATAATTATCTCAATGAAGGGGGGGGGAGAGAGTATTCAGCAGATACTTATCCCCCTCCCCCTTAGCATAGCAGCCCCTCCTATACCCCGTCACCCCTCACTGAGTCATATTACGTTTCGCCTCCCCCACTTCCACCCCACCCCCCGCGGATGGGGAAGGGCCCCATCCGCGGGGGGGGGGGGGGGAGAGTATACCCCAAACGAACCCCCCTCCCCCCTCCTCCACTTCCCCCGCCACCCGCCTCTTTCTACAGCATAGCCCAAAGATGAATGAACCTGTAGATAGATAACGCCTCATCAAAAGTAACAAAAAATACGGGTCCACTTATGGGCCTCAAGCTCGAAACTCGCACATTTTCGCACAAATTGACATACATGCTCTTAAAGGGGAAGGTTTGAGCTAAATTTTAGTGTAAGACATATGAGTAGCAGTGAGTTGCCTCAAAACTTATCTCTTGATAAAAATGTACAATAAAAAAAAAAAACCGAATTATTTGATAAATATATTAACATTTTTGAACAAAAAGTCCTTAATTCAAGCTTTGTCAAAATAATACAGAAATAATCTACATACCTGCTTCTTGGATATTCATAATGAGCGGATTAGCTCAAGCGAGAGAATTTCTTGAAAAAACGACACAAACAGGACACTATTACGGCTAATGCTTATCAGTTGCACTTTCGAATGACGAAAACAGAGTGAAAAAAAATTTATGGACTTTTATTTATATTGCACCATGAAGGGTTGCCATTGAAGAAAATAATGCAATCGAAACAATTTGGTTAAAGGGGTGCGCTGTAGAAAGAGGACGGTTAGATCGAAAGTTGCTGGTAGCTGGGACTGGTAGGTGAGGGTCTAAGGAACTATTACCAAAAAGAATTTCTTGCCGGAAGCTTATACTTTCAGAGAAATTTTGTTTTAAAGATTAGTAGAATTTAAATTTCGCGCCTACCATTATGGGGGTTATCCGGTGTTGCCATGCAGGGCATGCTTATTGTGTAAGGAAAATTTAACCAGAGTAACACATATTATTCACATAAACAGGGATATTTGCATTTTTATATCTAATTATATGTGTAATTATATAGCTATACCTAAGGTGTGTTATGTATGATATTTTGTTATACGTTTTTTATTGATGCTGCTGCTGATATGTATGGAGTCGAAGAAATAAGAATGGATATATATATTTATTACATGGCAACTCGAAAAATTCCCCGTCTAGCCATCTGTTCAGTGTTCACAGTGTTGTCAGTCACTCACTTCACTCAGTCACTCAACAATTGCTTGCGCGTGCGTCGAGTTCTTCCGCCTTTTGCGTTTTTGAGTAATTGTTGTGTTGACTTCACCAACAAGCTAAGCGTGCGTCGAGTTTCTCCGTGCCTTACGCTCTTTTCGGTTTCGGTCAGTACGTACTGTGTTTGTGTGTGACGATGGATCCAGGCCAGGGACCGTCGCGTGCGCCTGCAGAAGTGTTCGAATTTCACGAGGACGCTAATGCGCCGTGCGATAAGCGACGAGCGTATGTGTGCGAAATGGCGCAGTGGATGAACATAGTGAAATTAATTAAGGTCGCAGGTACACACGAGAGGGCTCTAGCATATGCGATAGAGCAGGGACTGATTGCGCAGGAAAAAACGTATAACGTATAAACGTAAAGCGCGATAATGACCACGTGGGCTTTTTTACGTGCCACAAGGGCAACTGCAAAGGGCGCAAAATCTCTCGCGCAAATAACACGTGGTTCGAGAACGCGAAGATATCTCTGCCACGTGTTTTTTATTTGATGTTGACCTACTGCTGCAACTGGTCCCATCAGCAAGTCCAACTCCACGACATCGACGACTTCGAGAATGGGCATGGCATATCAAGCCATACCATCACAGACTGGCACAATTACTGCAGAGAGACTGTTGTGCTGTACCAGCTCGGCAAGCAACAGTACGTTGGAAAGATAGGCGGACCCGGGAAAATTGTGCAAGTCGATGAGTCGAAGTTTGGCAAAAGAAAGTACAATAGGGGCCGCCATATCGAAGACCACTGGGTGGGTCGGACTCATCGAGGATGGCAGCGAGGACATCCGGCTGGAGCTGTGCCCGGACAACGTTCGCAGCGCAGATGTCTTGGTGCCCATCATAGTGAAGCATGTTGAGGTGGGCACCACTATCCACACAGACTGCTGGCGAGCATACAGTCGCCTGGAGGAGCTGGGCTACCTCCATAAAACTGTTAACCACAGCGCCGAATTCGTGGCGGAAGACGGGACCCACACTCAGCGGATTGAGTCTCAGTGGCGGGTGGTTAAAAGGTTTTTTAGAATGGACAATTACAACCACCCAGAAAACTTCGCTGACATGATCGTGGAGTATCAGTGGCGGCGGTGGGTTGAGAAAACCCACAAAGATCCATACAGTTGTCTAATGAAGGCGGTCAAGTATACATATGCACGACCATAATTGTGTGTCTGCCTGCGGCTTGGACAGTAAATTTATTCATAAGTGTTATTAGTGTTTTAGACAGTGACTATCTATAGCATTTAGTTTTTTACCAGTGGACTATTTTATTTGTGTAATGTGTAAATGTGTAAATAAAGTGATATACGGAGCACTCAGGTGAGTTTCATATTCATTATTCTTCGGGTCCTTCGGGGGCCACTACATAAATTTGTGTGCCACAACGCCTTTTCTTTTTATACTAGTTAGTATTAAGAAATTTTCCCGCCCCGACATAACCTGTTAGTGTGGCTATTCCCTAGAGTGTTTTTATAAGCCGGAGGCGCGGAGGGAGTGCAGCCCCCGTCCGCTGTAACGAAGCGCAGGCACCCGTGTGAGCCGGAGCGCCGAGGCTGGTCGCCGAAGGCGACCAAAAAGCCGAGGTGCGGAGGCGAGCATGGGTGACTGCGCTTTGTTACGCAAGGACGGAGGGGCTGCACTTCCCGCAGCGCCGGAGAAGAGGCAATCCTAGTTAATTGATTTTTTTTGGTTGCAGTAAACTGATAAATACCAAAAAATGCATACATCTCTATGGAAGTGGGGGGGGAGGGGGGGAGTATTTAGGAGGACTTATTCTCCCTCCCCCCTTAGCATAGCACCCTCTTCTATACCCCTTCACCCCTCCTGAGTGATTATGTTTTTGCCTCCCCCTGTACCCCCCCTCCACTTCCGCGGGGGGGGGGGGGGGGGCGGGGGTACCCCCAAACGAACCCCCTTCGCCCCGCCCCCCCCCTCCCCCGCCACCGTCCTCTTTCTACAGCCCAGCCCTACGCGGCTGGCCGGCGCGGTTGACCGGCGCGGTTTGATATATACATGACGTTATATGGAATCTTTCATTGCTGCGCGGCTAGCCGCGTCGCGGTTGCGGCTCCGTGGCGCGGTCATGGACCAGCGCGCCGGCAGCCGCGACGCGGTCAACCGCGCCGGCCAGCCGCGTAGGACTGAAACGGGCCTAAGAAGGAAATTGGCCGCGATCGATACATACAAAATGCGCAGTATCAGTTCAAAACGGCTACCTAACCGTTAAGACATTCACGTGAAAAACATGGACCATGATTTAAGTGAAAGTGCCTACCTATTTCATTAAACCAAATAAATACATAAAGATATATTATTCAAATGTTTGAACTGGTTGCTCTGTAAGGAATTGTCTAAATGAAATAATTGTCTAATTCAGCCTCGATAGATCAGTGGTGCAGACAGTCAACTGTCGCTATTATTCAATTTTAATTTTTATTATTCAATGTTAAGCAACGCTGGGTGCGGTCAGTACTTGGATGGGTGACCGCTGACCGTTGGAGGCTGACCGAGGTTCGGATTCCTCGTAAAACTGTAGGTCCCTTCCCTCCTAATCTTACTTGGTGGTAGGGTTTAACCGGCCCGGGTTGGTACCACCGCACTGAATGAAGTGAACCGGGACCGGGTGAACTAGGTGCCATGTTAGTGCTTCCCCCTTTGATCGTGCCGGCTACATTGAACTGGTCGGACAACACAAACTATTCACATAGGTAGCCGTTTTGACCGACGATCTTATGCTGCAGTTCTCACCTCGAAGAGGCCGGAAGATGGCGTCTTGAATAATACTGCTTCGTCGAGCCAATCGCATTCATCGAATAATCCGCCATCGAGACCGCGACGTACCAATATAATAAAGAGTACTCCCGCTCAACATGAGCCAACAATTGACATCACAATGCCGAATGCAACATTCAAACCAAAAGAGAGGAATATACCGATTTACACTGCAAGAGACCAAAATTCAAGCTCCGAACAAAATATTCTTGAATTAATTAAGGAAATTGCTCTAAATGAGGAAATAAGTTGGGGAGAGAAAATTAATAGGATGGCCCATGTAATTCTAGGTGAAATAATAAATTTAATTAAGAGGATATATTTTATGGAGAGTGCACTTGGAGTATTTTTCAAGTAAGTTCATAGATGTCTATTAAAAGGATAAATATCATTCAATGGAATGCTCCAAGTGTATACCCTAAGAGATATGATCTAGAAGCTTGTTTACATCAATTAAAAGTTAATATCTGTCTGGTTTCGGAATCCTGGCTCCATAGCCCTATTAATCTAAGAATAAACCAATATAATATTGTTAGACGAGATCGGTGTGATGAATACGGAGGAGTTCTCACACACAGATCAATCAAAGCTCGAAGTATACAAATACAGAACAGTAATCCAGCTATCGAAATTATTGGTATAGAAGTTCTGAACTGCTCACCCATCAGAAATGTCATATCAATATACAGTGGGTGGCCAAATTATTATACTCAAACAAAAATTCGTCACTCTGTGAAAGTGATGGCTGTAATTAACTTATTATTGCAAAAGTGTTATTGTTTTTTAATTTACTGATTAGCCACTATATCTGGCAACCCTTTCATTAGTATGGCAACACATAAACGTCAGTTTTTTCAAAATGGCGGCTGCTAATGTCAGTGCATGTCAAAAATTGTACTGTGCTAGCCAGTGAGAAGTGTCCGAAAAAGTCTTGGTTTCAGTGTTATCGACTTATATATTCGGTAAGTGTTGAATTGTTTTTACATTTAGTATTATTCTGTTGCTTGATTAATACATTGTGGTCATATTTTAGTTAGTATAATTTTTTTTTGAGGTGTTGACCAACCTAACCTAAAAATATTTATTTACCAGATATGGGGAAGTGTGCTGACCTCACACCAAGGAAAAAAGCGCAGATTTCAACGATGTTACGGCATTGTCAATATACCCAGCGTCATATAGCAGATTTATTTGATGTATCACAGTCCAGTGTACGTAATTTAAAAAAAAAACTGGACGCGGAAATACCGATCAAGGCTGATCGAGTCGGCAAATGTGGTCGAAAACGCATCACAACGCCTCGAACTAAGCGAGAAATACGTCGCATTACACTGGAAAACCGTAGAAAGCCTCGGCTCGTCATTAAAAAAATTCTTAATGATAACGGAGTAAAAATATCGGAGCGGACTCTCCGGCGAAGATTTGTTGAGATGGGGCTGAAATGTTGTCGCCCACTAAAAAAGCCGAAACTCACTCCTGCCATGAAGGCCAAACGTCTGGCTTGGGCCAAGGAGCATCGACACTGGACACAGGAAGACTGGAGCAAGGTTTGTTTAACTCTAACACAAGAATACACATGTTTTAAGTATTTTTCTTGATAAATTTACACAAAAATAATTTCTTGCAGGTTTGTTTCTCGGACGAGTCGTCGATACAGATTCTTCAGGACAAAACTGAGTTTGTTCGGCGAAAGACTCATGAAAAATTCAATGAAGACTGCATTGTGGAACGTGTAAAGCATCCTGCTTCAGTTATGATATGGTCCGTCATCAGCAGCAAAGGGACTGGAAGGCTGTACATCGTCCAAGGAACAATGCGTCAGGATCAGTATAAGAAAGTTCTGGAGGAAAAACTGATCCCACAGACTGCAGAATGGTTCCCTAATAGTAATTTTATATTCATGCATGACTCAGCCCCCTGTCATAAAGCCAAATCTATCACAGAATACCTAAAAAATAAGCAGATTAACACCCTGGACTGGCCGGGAAATTCGCCTGACTTGAATCCCATAGAAAATGTGTGGGCAGTTCTGAAAACTGAAATGTCAAGGGATAAAATTATAACAAACAAAAGAGAACTGATTGAGAATATCATCAGAGTGTGGCACAACACTCCAAAACTCCAAGAAGTAGCCTTAAATTGCATTCAAAGCATGCCACGCCGCATTCAAGCTGTCATAGAAAATAAGGGTGGAATAACCAAATACTGAAAAATATGTATTTTTCTTTCAATATATTATTAATCTATCTACAAGTGTTTTATTTTTATTCCTAAATACACTTACTAGTAATAAAAAATATATAGTAAGTTTAGAAGCCATATAAATATTTTATTTCATAGCTAAAACAGACAACATACAAAGAAATTGTTTTGAGTATAATAATTTGGCCACCCACTGTACTGTCCACCAACAGTTCATACTACACAACATGATTGGGATTTTCTCTTTGCTCAGTTTAGTCGAGGTGCAATAATTGCTGGAGATTTTAATGGACATCACCCACACTGGTCGTGTAAAACAGACGCAAGAGGAGAACTCATTTACAACGCTTCTATGGATAATAATTTGATCACAATGAATAACGGCAGCTACACCAGAGTGAAGCTGAGAGAGAATATATTGCAGCAAACTTCTCCAGATATAACATTCTGCACTACAGATATTTCCCTTATATTTTCCTTTGCAACTGGAAAACCACCAATGAAAATCTTGGCAGCGATCACATCATGATTCACATCACCTTCGGAATGGAAAATACTTCATCCATATGTAGAAGGAGAAATGTTAAATGTGCTGATTGGAAGAAATATGAAGAATGTTTAGAACATAGATTCAACAATTATGATCAATATGAAGATCTTCAAACTTTTTATGATTCGTTTATTGACAATATCAATTTATGCTGCAGATGAAAACATTCCATGGTCAAAAATTAATTCTAATCCACAAATTAATTTTCGTCCCAAACCTTAGCACATTATCAAAACTTATTGCAGTAAAAATTATAAGGCATTCTATTTATAATTTATAAGCATATGACTTCTACTGTCCGACGTTGCAAGGCGAGCTGATGGAGAGGTGCTGCTCCAAATGTGGCACTTACTTTGCCTCACAAACCTCCATGAAAGAGCACAAGAAGAATATGAAGGAGCTCAAAGAGTATCTACACGGTCGCCATAATCAGGTGGAGTATAGCAATTTAAACTGTTATCAGCTTTTCATTTAAAGACAATTATTTTACTTAAATAATTACTTTTTAATGATTACGTTATTTAGCGTATTTTTGACCAAAACCTCCAATTATTTCATACAAGATTCAGCTCACTGATGTAAGTGCCAACTTGATTTTTTCCCATTTCAGAGTTCAGTGGAGATCAGTACTACAGCTACTTCGGTCCCTAAGCGTCGTAGTGCCATATGTTGCGGATGTGCGTTTTGTTGTTGGATCGTGGGTGGAACGATCACTCGATTCAGATCTCGCTCACGTTTATTCTGTTCCTCGGTAGCTCACTTCTTCTTGAGCTGATCCACTTGCGTTTCAATAGTTTTCTTGAATTTTGGGCATACGGATTGGTTGGCTCCCGTGTCCTGCCGTTTTGGAAGACGTGCACATCTCGACGCTGTCTCCGTTCTCGTTGATAATTGTTTCCGTTCTGCTCTTCTTCACTCCGTGACAGGCCGATGTCGTGTGTGTTAATTCCCAGCAGTTCTTGCATTGATTGACTCTTCTGTCGTTCTGTCTGATGATTTCTACTTTTACGCGTCCCTGTGAGAAGAAACGCTCTTTGGATTCTCTCGCCGCGCGTTCTATCTGTTCGATCTTAACGTCGCCGTTGAAGATCGCCAAATTATTTTTATTTCTGAGTTTTACTATTCTTGTACTAGGTTTGATACCGAGGCAGTGATGCACCTCTTTAATTTTTTCCTCGTTGGATTCGTTGAAATCCCATTTTTTCATTACGACTCTCGTCGCGTGTCGCTGTTCGTGCTTCGGCACCGGAGCTACGAAGCGCATGTTTTCGTCCAGCTTTTTCAACTCGAGGATTATTTCTTTTCGTTTTTCGAAGGTGGGTGCGAGCACCAAGAATCTTGCACCGTTTCCTATTGTCTTGATCATTGCCCCGGCCGTGGCAGCGATTTTTCGAACACTGTCGAGTTTTTGTTTGTTCTTAGCTAGATCTGGATCGCGCAGGGCGATTGCTGGGATCGATTTGTTAGGATTGGGATTTTGGTGTGCCGGTATCAGTGGCTGTTGAGTTGAATCTTGAGGTTCGTCCTCCGTCTCGCTGTTTTCCGGGGTGATGAATCTTTTTCTTTTGGACCCCGTGCGTGCTCGTTTCTATGTTTATACCGCACGGTCGTCCCGCTGGCGGCAGTGCTGGATGGGTCCGGGGAGATGAGGTGTGCAAGGTCCATCCCACGGACGACGACCTTCCCCTCGAAATGCGTGAAAGGTTCGCGCAACAGATGCTGGAGAACGTGGAACGTGAGGAAGGAGATGATTTAAATGACGCTGATGAGTAATGAGAGAGTATGAGCGTTTCTGTGCGGATGAGAATGAATGCAGATTTGATTGGAAGCCCATGAATTCGTTCCAGGGCATAAAGGAGCAGACCCAACGACAACGACGTTCTGCGCCTAATCATATCGATCCTGAAAATGATGAACGAAGAATTCCAGACGTTGTACACACCGTCCCAGGATATACAGGGTGGTCCAAAAATCGTGGACCAAACGAAACAGGGAGGTAGAGGGGGTTATTTGCAGTAAAAAATCCCTCCATGACAGGGTCCTATCTTGAACTCCTTAAAAGTTTTGACTATTTTAGTCTTGTTTTAATAAAATTCCATAATTCGTAATAATAAGGCAATTAAAAAAAAAAAGTCAATAAAAAATGAAAAAATTAATGGTCATTAATTGGTTCTAGAGGATGTATCATCACTACAAAAATGTTTTTATAATAGTGAATATCATGATTTATGAATAATGGAATTTTATTCAATATTATTTAAGTGTTATGAAAAATTATTTCTATCTTTAGAACCTTACTGTGAAAAAAAAATGTACTACTAAAACATGACCCCGTATGAAAATAACTTGCCTATTTAATGGCGATTAAAATGAGGTATAACACACTGCTGTTTCTAGCAAAATAATTTTTTTATGTATTTTTTTTCATAGCAAAGACTAAATTAAGGTAAATCAGAGTATAGTAAAAAATTTTACTTTGATGTTTTATTTCACATCAGCTCTTCGTAAAACGTTTTTCGATCGAATTTTAGAAAGAAAGAGATTATCTGTCTCTTTTTCACACTAAGGAACTGAATGCGAAATTAACAATAACTCACTCGCTTGCTGCGTGGAATGCTTTTGTTTTTTCATCTTTTGTTTGCGTGCACCACAGTCGGCCGGCGGCGGCGGATGTCGCTTACCAACCGGTTTAGTTACTCGCTATCTGCCTGTTACACCACACGTGATCTCTGTTACTCTACCCGACGAATTTCGCTATTACTTGGACCTTGTGTTGTGATCTACCAATTTGTGACCCACGCTTGCTATTACGGACTCTGTGATTTATTGCCTACCTGTGTGTGACCTGTGCTTCTTACCCATTTGGACTTTGTGTTGCTTGCTACCGGACTTGGCTGGATATGGCCGATGTAAGACGAGTGGAGTATACCCAGCGTGAGTATGCAGAAATGCATTACCTGTATGGCTTTTGCGATGGAAATGCTCGGGCTGCTGCCAGAGAATATCGCCGACGTTACCCGAACCGTGACCGCTTTCCCGACCACAGGATTTTTGTCCGCGTTCACGCTGCTTACACGGGAGGTTACTTACCTGGTCAACATCATGCAGAAGATGGTCGTGGTCGGCCAGCGATTCATGATGATCAAGAAGAAGAACAAATACTCCGTGCACTAGAAATGGACCCCACCACGAGCCAGCGTCGCATATCCCGAAACTTGGGTATTCCTAAGTCGGTAGTTCAACGTTACGTAAAGAGAAATCATTTACATGCGTACCACGTACAACGAATCCAAGCGTTATTACCAGCAGACTTTGAAAACAGAGTGCAGTTTTGCAGAGAAATGCTACGACGTCATAGAGCTGACCCACAATTTTTCAACAAAATTTTGTGGTCTGACGAATCAAGTTTTAGAAGAATTGGAATCTTTAACATTCATAACTTGCACTATTACGCTGTCGTTAATCCACACATAGTTAGAAATGACAAGTTCCAACACCAGTTTGGCGTCAACATGTGGGCTGGGATCATTGGCGGACACCTTGTAACATTCGAATTGCCACCAAGATTGAATGGTGCTCTGTATTTAGAATTTCTACAAAATAACTTGCACGAAATACTGCGCCAAGCTGAAATTCCAGAGGATTTGGTTAATAACATGTGGCTGCAACAAGATGGCGCGCCACCACACTACGCTCGGGCAGTCCGACAATATTTAAACGCCCAGTATCCAAATCGTTGGATTGGTCGAGGTGGAACAATCCAATGGCCAGCGAGATCTCCGGATCTAAACCCCATTGATTTTTTTTTGTGGGGATATTTGAAAGAGGTGGTGTACGAAAAAGAGAACCGGACAGAACAAGAATTAAGAAATAAAATAGAGATAGCGACAGAAAATGTTAAACTCAACAGAAACGCATTTCGTAAATTGCGAAATAATTTTATTAGACGATGTCGTGCATGTATTGCCGCTAGAGGAAGGAATTTCGAACAATTTTTGTAGATATGTGTTATTTCTATCTAATAAAAAAAATTATAATTCGATAATTGTTTTTTTTTACTATCCTCTGATTTACCTTAATTTAGTCTTTGCTATGAAAAAAAATACATAAAAAAATTATTTTGCTAGAAACAGCAGTGTGTTATACCTCATTTTAATCGCCATTAAATAGGCAAGTTATTTTCATACGGGGTCATGTTTTAGTAGTACATTTTTTTTTCACAGTAAGGTTCTAAAGATAGAAATAATTTTTCATAACACTTAAATAATATTGAATAAAATTCCATTATTCATAAATCATGATATTCACTATTATAAAAACATTTTTGTAGTGATGATACATCCTCTAGAACCAATTAATGACCATTAATTTTTTAATTTTTTATTGACTTTTTTTTTTAATTGCCTTATTATTACGAATTATGGAATTTTATTAAAAAAAGACTAAAATAGTCAAAACTTTTAAGGAGTTCAAGATAGGACCCTGTCATGGAGGGATTTTTTACTGCAAATAACCCCCTCTACCTCCCTGTTTCGTTTGGTCCACGATTTTTGGACCACCCTGTATGTAGTGACGAGTCTTTGACTTTGTGAAAGGGGAACGTCTCATTTCGTCAATATTGTTTATTGTATAATTTCATCCATAGGTAACCTACGCTTGGATATGTCGAAAATTCCGCCAGTTCTAAATACAATGCGAAGAAGAACTGACAAACTTCGCAAGTCACAATGTTTTGTTAGTACCAAAGTATTATATTATAGTAACTTACAAGTAATTAACCCGTACTACCGTTCACAAGAGCATTAATATTTACAGCACAAACATGAATACTGAAGAATCTGACCACTCTGCCTATTTACATTACCTATATCTTGTGTATAGTGCCATCCTCAATTTGATACTTAAATATATCAAGTCAATTCAACAAAAATTAGTCAAAGTTTATTACAAAGAAATGTAATAAGTCATATTAAAAATCTAAAGATACAAAGTGTATCCAATTGTCAAGTTATTTAGTGGGAAAAACAGTAGTCCGATTCTCAGATAAAATTATGGTCAGCTAAAACATCCTTAACAGTTTAATAACTCTTTTCAATTAACATTTGCTTAATTCTTCGTTTAAAATTATTATCTAACTGTTTTATGTTAAAAGACAGTTTATTATAAAATCTAACACTATCACAAATAAAGCTTTTTGAGGTTTTAGATATTCTATGTCTTATTAATTGTACATTATTCTTACACCGTGTATCATAGTTATGATTGTCGGAATTAAGAGAGGAATCATGAATGTATTTTCTGGCATAGCATATGTTCTGGTAAACTTATACTCTCAGATTATTGATTTAATTTTTTTTTCATTTTACTCAACAGATTATTGACGAAGCTTTTAAGTATACGTATACTTAGTCCTTTATTCTTCTTATTGGCTATGCACAATCCCTTTATGAGCAGAACAATACATTCACAAAATATATTTAAAGTAACTTTAAAATGAAAGTGTTTGTTTAATAGAAAACTTAGACATAGAAATTATTCTTATTAATGAAATAATTAAATTCTAAACAAAAAACAAAGAAAAATAAACCAATTTTACATAACATTTTCGTCTCCATATTCCAAATGACTACATAACTGAACCAATTTTAATGACCCTTTGAAGATATTATTCTAAAAATCACCATCTTGCTCCAAGTCAATTAATTTGAGACTAACATATATTAGTACGGAAAGAGATGTTTCATTAGTGTAAAAAAAACTTTAGGTGTCGCTAACTCACAAGTGTAAAAAAAACTATTTAAAATATTTGACATTAAAAATCACCAAGTTTATGTTGACCTTGACATCTAGTTTTTTGCACAATTATTCCCCTTTAAGTCATTTACAACATACGTTAAATATGAAAGAAAGGATCAGTAGTTTTTTAAATATTTTTAAAAGTAAAAAAAAATTTGAAGTGACATATCACGAAAACTGTCAATAATAACGCGATAAAACTTGGAAGAATAATAACTAGAATTAAGACAAATATGTAGGATATATTCATTGGCTATTAAGTCCAGGGGCATTTTTTGTTAGCTTACACGGCTATAGTCTTTATTCCCTAATAAATTTTTTTTTCAGCCCACACATTTCGTGGATGAGGTAGAAGCCCGACCGCCCCGGCCATCTTCGATACTGATCCAGCAGCTGCCTCACACAACTCCGCAACGCCAGACTGCTGCGAATGTTCAGCGGGAGTCTACAGGCTCCCGAAAGCGACCTTTTGTCGAGTCCGATGAAGCTGCAATTTTAGCGGTGATTAAATAACTATTTGTGCTTTTATAATATTGAAATAAAGTAGCTCTATACCTACAATTCCAAATAAACATAATGCACGAATGTTCCAATGAACCATTGGTCAAATACAATGTGAAATTTATTCCCTAATTAAATTTTTTTTCAGCCCACACATTTCGTGGATGAGATAGAAGCCCGACCACCCTGGCCATCTTCGATACCGATCCAGAAGCTGCCTCACACAACTCCGCAACGCCAGACCGCTGCGAATGTTCAGCGGGACTCAACAGGCTCCCGAAAGCGACCTTTTGTGGACGGCGAAGATGTTGCCATGCAGTAAGCAGAGTTGCAAGCCAACACAAATGCAATTTGAGCGGTGATTAGATAACTATTTGTGCTTTCATAGTAGTGAAATAAATAAAATAGCTCTATACCTAAAATTTCAAATAAACGTAATTTTTTTTTCTTCAAATTCTTGATGCTATTCTACTTCAAAATGAATAAGACATTTCCATGTTCATTTAAAAACTTATACAAAATGATCATACCATTTAGTTAATATTGCCTTCATTTGTATTTAATAGTCTTTAACTTATTTTTCAGGATATGGCAATAATGCTGCGAGAAGCAGTAAATGACAAAAGAAACGCAGATGTGGAAAGAAATCATTTAATTAAGGAACGAAATACAAGTGAAAGGGAGAAATTAAACGTTGAAAAAGAAAAACTCAGCATAAAGAGTATGCAGTTAAAAGTAAGATAATCTTTTTTTTTCAAATTCTTGATGCTATTCTGTAAATGTTGCTATTCTACTTCAAAATGAATAAGACATTTCCATGTTCATTTAAAAACTTATACAAAATGATCATACCATTTAGTTAATATTGCCTTCATTTGTATTTAATAGTCTTTAACTTATTTTTCAGGATATGGCAATAATGCTGCGAGAAGCAGTAAATGACAAAAGAAACGCAAATGTGGAAAGAAATAATTTAACTAAGGAACGAAATACAAGTGAAAGGGAGAAATTAAACGTTGAAAAAGAAAAACTCAGCATAAAGAGTATGTAGTTAAAAGTAAGATAATCTTTTTTTTTCAAATTCTTGATGCTATTCTGTAAATGTTGCTATTCTACTTCAAAATGAATAAGACATTTCCATGTTCATTTAAAAACTTATACAAAATGATCATACCATTTAGTTAATATTGCCTTCATTTGTATTTAATAGTCTTTAACTTATTTTTCAGGATATGGCAATAATGCTGCGAGAAGCAGTAAATGACAAAAGAAACGCAAATGTGGAAAGAAATAATTTAACTAAGGAACGAAATACAAGTGAAAGGGAGAAATTAAACGTTGAAAAAGAAAAACTCAGCATAAAGAGTATGCAGTTAAAAGTAAGATAATTTTTTTTTTTTCAAATTCTTCATGCTATTCTGTAAATGTTGCTATTCTACTTCAAAATGAATAAGACATTTCCATGTTCATTTAAAAACTTATACAAAATGATCATACCATTTAGTTAATATTGCCTTCATTTGTATTTAATAGTCTTTAACTTATTTTTTCAGGATATGGCACTAATGCTGCGAGAAGCAGTAAATGACAAAAGAAACGCATATGTGGAAAGAAATCATTTAATTAAGGAACGTAATACAATTGAAAGGGAGAAATTAAACGTTGAAAAAGAAAAACTCAGCATAAAGAGTATGCAGTTAAAAGTAAGATAATCTTTTTTTTTCAAATTCTTGATGCTATTCTGTAAATGTTGCTATTCTACTTCAAAATGAATAAGACATTTCCATGTTCATTTAAAAACTTATACAAAATGATCATACCATTTAGTTAATATTGCCTTCATTTGTATTTAATAGTCTTTAACTTATTTTTCAGGATATGGCAATAATGCTGCGAGAAGCAGTAAATGACAAAAGAAACGCAGATGTGGAAAGAAATAATTTAACTAAGGAACGAAATACAAGTGAAAGGGAGAAATTAAACGTTGAAAAAGAAAAACTCAGCATAAAGAGTATGCAGTTAAAAGTAAGATAATTTTTTTTTTTTCAAATTCTTGGTGCTATTCTGTAAATGTTGCTATTCTACTTCAAAATGAATAAGACATTTCCATGTTCATTTAAAAACTTATACAAAATGATCATACCATTTAGTTAATATTGCCTTCATTTGTATTTAATAGTCTTTAACTTATTTTTTCAGGATATGGCACTAATGCTGCGAGAAGCAGTAAATGACAAAAGAAACGCAGATGTGGAAAGAAATCATTTAATTAAGGAACGAAATACAATTGAAAGGGAGAAATTAAACGTTGAAAAAGAAAAACTCAGCATAAAGAGTATGCAGTTAAAAGTAAGATAATTTTTTTTTTCAAATTCTTGATGCTATTCTGTAAATGTTGCTATTCTACTTCAAAATGAATAAGACATTTCCATGTTCATTTAAAAACTTATACAAAATGATCATACCATTTAGTTAATATTGCCTTCATTTGTATTTGTCGGCGCCGGCGGCCGGTAGTTGGTGTCGGAGAGTAGTGGACTGTATGATGTTGGATAACTCGGGGGATGAAGAGAAACTCGGAGTGGTTGTAGAACGATGTATTACGTGAGAAAGGCAGTGGCGAACAGACAGAAATCATAGATTACATTGATGTAGAGGATTGTGGTAGTGACGTAGCACTTACCATAGACCAAGCACCGCTCTCCGGTGTGGCCAAGGCATAGGCGACAGGCCGCCTTTACACGGCCCGAGTAGAATAATCGTTCGGTACGAAACACTGCCCGCGTTGAAATATTTATTTCAAAAACAACGACAATAGTTATCAGGTAAGTAAGGCAAATACGATTTAACAATTAGGCGTGTTCGTTTACTAAAGTCCTAGAACGATGTCATTACTATTCCAACTCTCAATTTACATTGTCGGATCGCCTTAAGTGGCAGTCACCTTAAGTGGATTTTTTTTCCATTTTAATTACAAGAGGAATTTATTTTAAGTTGATGTTACATCCAATTACATACATGAATCAGTGAGCCAAAGTGGTTAATTGTTTGTTCTGTCCGTCGTTGAAGTTATGTTGTAAGTTTAAGTTACTAGAAATATACAGTTGAGTCAGTAGGTACTGAACTACAGCAATTACCTTAAGGGTACTACAGAGACACAAAGTTTATGACAGCTTTATTTTTAATATTGGCCGAGTGCCATCTTGATGTGAACTAACTAGGAACTAGCTAATGAACTGAATTATACTATTCTAACATGCACATACAGTTGGCTTATTATTTTATTCTTAATTCTACCCCTTACCGCTTACTTTCTATTGACTTACTAATTATTTTACTAGGTGAGCTCAACCTTAACTAGACATACACAATATTTACAAATTTTACAATAAGTACAGTCAGCTGATGTAGTCGTTTGTCAGTTAGTCAGTTGTAATATGTCAGAACGTACGTGAGGTGCTTACTCTGGTCCTTGTAAGGGAACCATATAAGTCTTTGGAGTGCTTGTGCATTTCTTTGTAAGAGAAGTGCACAATTATTGTCTACAGCCTACGCATTTCCTTGTAAGAGAAATACCTAGATCTGTACCAGCGGGTATACCTACCTTGGGTATAGTACTTGTGCCCTCATTCGAGGGGCAATACACTTAATTTTACTATCGGCCTTATAAAGATGCCGTTTTTTGTTTTAAGAGTTGCGCATCGCACATGGCCATCTCGTCCTGTTGCGACGTCAATGACCTTACCTAGCGGCCATGTTAGGGCAGGAGTGTTGTCTTCTTTTATTAACATATATCACCTATTTTGATGTCGTTCTTTTTACATAACCATTTTTTTCTACATTGGAGCGTGGAAAGATATTCATTCTTCCATCGTTTCGTAAAGATTTGCTTTATTTTCTGTATTTTTTCAAACAATGACAACCTGTTTACATTGACCTCCAATAAATTTGGTTCTGGGAAGGAAGTTAAACTTTCTCCTATTAGGAAGTGAGCTGGGGTGAGACTTTCTAAGTCATTCGGATCATTACTAAGTGCGCACAGTGGTCTTGAGTTGACCACGGCTTCTATCTGAATTAACACAGTGTTTAACATTTCATAACATAAGTTTGTATCGCCTAATACACGTTTTAAATGCGATTTGACACTTTTCACCCCAGCTTCCCAGATACCACCCCAGTGCGGAGCCCGAGGGGGGATGTATATCCATTGTACACCTTCGTTTAATGTGAATTTTGTGATCGTCGAGTAACTACTAGCATTATTAAATAAACAATATAAATGATTTAATTCGTTGTGGGCACCCTTAAATGTAGTTGCATTATCACTATATATGGAAGTAGGCTTGCCTCTCCTCGACCAGAATCGAGTTAATGCGTTTAGGAATTCTTGACTCGTTAAGTCCGACACTAGTTCTAAATGAATTGCTTTCGTATTCATACACACAAACAAGCATATGTATCTGTTTTTAATTCAAAGCATTTTAATTTTTCATCTGGACTGTTACGCCAAATTATTCTTTGAAGCTTCCTATGTTCTGGACTAATCAGGATCTGGCGGTACATTTTTACAACGTCGGCTACATAAACATACTTATGAAATCTAAACTTGATTAGGATGGTTATTAGATCTGGTTGAGTTACCGGCCCGACGTGCATAATCTGATTCAACGTAGTACCGCTTGTAGTAGGCGCGCTAGCGTTGAACACAACACGCAGTTTAGTTGTCGACGACTTCTCGTTTAGTACTGGATGGTGAGGCAGGTAGTACACTGGTCCATGGTTATCTGAGAACGGATAGTCACACATTAGTTTTTCAGCATGGCCTAGTGCGATGTATTCTTGAATGAATTTTTTATATTCTGCGGCTAAGGTGGGTTTTTTCGCTAACCTTTTTTCTAATGAAAGGAAGCATTTTACTGCATAGTTTAAGGATTCGCCTAATTTATCAATTTTGTTATAAACTAAGGGTAATTTTACTTCGTACCGGCCGTAACGGTCTCGGCATACTGAGTTTTTATATAAAGTTTCACAAATTTTATTTTCCAAACTTATAATGGGTTTATTATCTACAGGATCCAAGGCCCAAAGTTTACAAATATTTTCGTTAATTTCTGTCAAAGAAATTTGCTTAGTCATCATGCATTGGTGTGAATATTGAGAATATGGTTGCTTTAAATGGCCTCCGAACACCCAGCCTAGGGCTGTGTTCAATAAGATCGGTTTGCCGGGGCCTAAATTGATTTTTCCTCTTACCAGGATTGTGAAGACAGCTCCTGCACCTAGTAGTATGTCAACTCCTCTCGGGATGTTGAACTCTGGGTCCGCGAGCTCCACGAACCGCGGACATACAATGCTATTCCTGCTAAAGGATTCATAGGGAACGTTGCCCGTTATTTCATTAGTTACGCCGCAGCGCACTACAATGATATAGTTATTATTAACTCGAGAGCGCAGCTCCACAGAGACTGCTTTTGTAATTTGTGTGGAGTGGCCTCCGAAGGTGCCTACGTGCCATTGCACCTTAATCTGATGGAGACCTAACTGATTAACAGCCTTTGCCGTTATGTAATTTTTATCGCTAGCGATGTCAAGGAGTGCTCGGAGACAGTACTCGCTGTCTCCGCTTCTAATGTGGACGAGGGCGGTGGCCAAACACACGATCCCATCGTCCTGTAGCTGCTACTTTTTTGGTTTGTCTTGCCGAAGGTCCGGCGCATGCTGGTAGGGTCTTTGTGGTTCATTGCCGGCTTCACGGTGGGGGTTTACATATGATCCTGCGCCCTCAGTCTGGTCGAGATGCAGCAGGACGGAGTGGGACATGGAGCACTTAGCACATTTATATTTACTTTTACATTCGTAGTAGGTGTGCCCCTTCTTTAAACACCGGAAGCATGCCCTTACTTCAGTCATAGCGTCCCTCCTCGCGAGTACTGAGAGAGATCGGAATTTGGAGCATGTGTAGATTGCGTGAGGACCCCTACAGTATAAACACTCAGATTTATACTTACTATTTTTCTCCTCCGGGCTTGTGAGCGTCATTAGACTTCGTTGAGGCTGCGGTGCGTTGCTGCAGCCCACTTCCTGAGCGTCGCACCGCTTGTCTAGATATTGCAGAAACGTCTGCAAACACGGGAATTCTTTTTCACCCTTTTGTAGAGAGAATGCTTCGATGGTTTCGTTGCTTAATTTTTGGGACAGAAGGAAGATTAAAATTGTTTCATCCAACTTTGGAATTCCAAGTGACATTAGCGAATTGTAATTCTGCATAAAATTATTCACCACTTGTCGTAGTGAAGTTTTTGACGTATTTGACAGATTTATGCTGTTTTTTAAATAGTGATTAGCTAATAATGTTTTATTTTCGTAGCGGTGGGAAATTGTTTCCCACGCCGCTTTGTAATTTTCCTCGGAGCAAGTTAAGTTTGCGATCAAGGCGGCGGCTTCGTCTTTTAACGAGCCCTTTAAATACAGGAATTTTTGAATATTGCTTAGGTGTGCGTTGTTGTGGATCAGAGCTACGAATAAGTCTCTGTACGCAATCCAGTTTAAGTAGGTTCCGTCGAAGGACCCCAGTGACACTTTAGGTAATGATATATTGGTACACTCACTTTTTGTCGGGCTGACCTCCTTCGACTTACACACTTGCTGGAGTGCCGAGCGGATCCGTCCATCAAGCTCCAAATACTTCAGCTCCAACGCTGCACCCTCGTCGATGTGAGCCGAGTCGCCTGTCGCTCCCAGCTCCATCGATATTTCTTCGATCTTGGTAAAGATGTCGGTTAGGCGCTTGCTGTAGCTTTGCAGCACGCCTGTTGTGAAGGGTTCTTCCTGCGAACTAAACACGTTATCAAGGGCCGTTAAGCGGCCCTTTAGATACCTCCGCTTGTTTACCAGCGCTTTTTCTTCGTCTTCCATTTTTTTTTTTGCTAAATTTGAAATACAACCACTTGTTTATGTGTATATTATAAATTTACGCTTTTTAGCGCCGGAGAGAGTAGCCATATGTCGTACATATGTATGTTTGCCCAATTCCTATTTTCTTATACAATATTTAATCCTCTCGTCTCACTAGGTACATACGATTATTGTGTGGCAACGTATGCCCTGATGGGAGCCTATTGGCGGCTTCCCGGGCGCCCTGGTATATAACTTACTAACCTATAGGTTTTTCCTGTCGTAGCGGCCAGCGCTAGACTCTTTTTGTTTCCACCACACACGTAATTATCACTTTACACTAATGTTACTTGTTATTGCGACGTGCTCGCTGTCGTCTCGGCGTCCCGGACGTGCTGGTGGCGAGCTCGTTCGTGTTGGTCGTCCTGATGTGTGCGCTCGCGTCACCGCTTCGCGTGGCCCCGCCTCGCACGGTTGTAAGTCGCAGCGAGAGGGGTGATCTCGAAGCCGCCGTCCGCGTACGTCGCACGCGTGCCTCGTCTCGTGACGCGGCGGGCGGGCGACCGCGGCTCGCCGCGCGCGTCTCCGCTTGGCTGATGCTCACCCGGCCGCGCGCGCGCCCCGTCCCGGCGGGCGACCGCGTGCGCGCTCGCTCGCTCGGAGACTGGCGCGCGCGAGCGAGGTTGCGTTGCGCCCGGCGCGTGCGTTCCGCGCCCGGCAGCTTGCGGAATCCACGAAGTGTTGTAGGCGCCACTTAAGCGCACTTCGGATTGGATGATGTTGAAGAGAGAAAAGAAAAAAATGGTGACCGCGTGGTGGTGATCGAGTGCCGCCGATTCACTATCGTGCAGGCACTCGTATACTGCTGGGATTTCGAAGCGGATGGTCCTGTCCTAGCTCCGGCGGTCCGCCACTGCCTCTCCCCGTTGATCTCTCGTTTTCTCGCGAGTGGTCGTGTGCCGGCCGGTGTAATGGCGGCGCCATGCACGGTGCGTGGTCGGCTGTCGGGTGTGTGCGGAGTTTGTACTCACTCACGCGCTTCTTCCCTGCTCGTACGGGTGAAGGACCATGTCGGCGCCGGCGGCCGGTAGTTGGTGTCGGAGAGTAGTGGACTGTATGATGTTGGATAACTCGGGGGATGAAGAGAAACTCGGAGTGGTTGTAGAACGATGTATTACGTGAGAAAGGCAGTGGCGAACAGACAGAAATCATAGATTACATTGATGTAGAGGATTGTGGTAGTGACGTAGCACTTACCATAGACCAAGCACCGCTCTCCGGTGTGGCCAAGGCATAGGCGACAGGCCGCCTTTACACGGCCCGAGTAGAATAATCGTTCGGTACGAAACAGTATTTAATAGTCTTTAACTTATTTTTTCAGGATATGGCACTAATGCTGCGAGAAGCAGTAAATGACAAAAGAAACGCAGATGTGGAAAGAAATCATTTAATTAAGGAACGAAATACAATTGAAATGGAGAAATTAAACGTTGAAAAAGAAAAACTCAGCATAAAGAGTATGCAGTTAAAAGTAAGATAATCTTTTTTTTTTTTTTTTCAAAATAAGCGTACAAGACGCTGTCGCTTTTCTTTCGCTACATTTAAGAGGCGACCTGCATTCTCCACTGGGGGCAAAATTTGCATTTGTGGTTGGTCATGGATATATGATTCCGTGTCTGGAAATGACATCCTGTAAGAATAAAGAAACACTTAGTACCCCTTCCACTTTGGTCTTATCATTTGATTAGGCATATAATACCTATGGAAAAAAAGTAATGATGTACCAAAATGGAAAAAAAGTTACCACATGTCCAACCCAGACCAATTTGTTACATCCACTAGCTTACCAGCTCATATTTTAGAACAGAACCCACGCCACAACAATGTTTTAGTATATTCTGGACGGATAATGGCAAGAATCAATTTGCTTCCAAACTAACTTATACGCTATTCAAAAAGGTCCTACACATACTACTGTGACGAAAGAGGAAATTGATGTTTTCATTGCCCTGAACTTGGTGATGGGAATAAAAAAACACCCAGCTATAAAGGCTATTGGAGTTCTGCTGCAGATTTGAATGATCCCTACCTTCCTT
Organism: Nematopogon swammerdamellus; assembly: GCA_946902875.1. Lineage (NCBI taxonomy): Eukaryota > Metazoa > Arthropoda > Insecta > Lepidoptera > Adelidae > Nematopogon > Nematopogon swammerdamellus. The sequence goes on along the minus strand of OX336354.1, from coordinate 18,851,175 downwards.
CTTTCATGTCGCTAAACCGCTTTGGGTGGTTACTACTCGTACTCGTACTAAAACGTGTCAACAGGAATGTCGTCGTCCGAGTTGGATCGCCGCTTACTAGCCCTGCTGGGAGAGCATTAAGGAACAGGTGATATGGACCGCATAGAACTTACCAGATCACTTACTGTGTTGCATTTAGTTATGTTATTCTGTTGTGCTGTATATTTTTTTTCTGTTCTTTTTGTAATTATTCTGTTTTTGTTATGTGTTATTATAAGGTATTGTTTTATGTAGTTATTTATGGTGTTAGTTTTTGTTTATAGATAATAAAAAAAAGAATCGTGTTTATGTTTCTTAGTGTTCTATATTTACTACTCTGGGCCCATCTGAAAAACAGCGCTATAGGCCGCCTTGTGCACCTATAGCTCATGCTGAGATGGTTCCATATTGTCATTACTTGTGTTGTTAATTTAGGTGTTACGTGTATAAGTTATTTTTGTAATGTTTTCTTTTCTTTGTGTATACCTATGTATAATGACAATAAATAATATTTTTCTTTCTTTCTACGTGTATAAGTTATTTTTGTAATGTTTTCTTTTCTTTGTGTATACCTATGTATAATGACAATAAATAATATTTTTCTTTCTTTCTACGTGTATAAGTTATTTTTGTAATGTTTTCTTTTCTTTGTGTATACCTATGTATAATGACAATAAATAATATTTTTCTTTCTTTCTTTTCATCACTTATAGTTTATTTATTCATTGCTTGCTAAGAAGCTTCTATTTTGGTTGAATGTGCTTTTAGTACTGGACGGACAAGAAAAGCTATCTGAAGAAGCAGTCTAGCCTGCGCCTCACTGCCTCTCGTCACACCGCTGGTCGGAGTGTAGAACCGCAGCCGCCCGTCGTCCGAGTTGGATCGCCGCTTACTAGCCCTGCTGGGAGAGCATTATGGATCAGGTGATATGGACCGCATAGAACTTACCAGATCACTGATAGTTTATTTATTCGTTGCTTGCTAAGAAGCTTCTATTTTGGTTGAATGTGCTTTTAGTACTGGACGGACAAGAAAAGCTATCAGAAGAAGCAGGCTAGCCTGCGCCTCACTGCCTCTCGTCACACCGCTGGTCGGAGTGTAGGAACGCAGCCGCCGCCCGTCGTCGTCCGAGTTGGATCGCCGCTTACTAGCCCTGCTGGGAGAGCATTATGGATCAGGTGATATGGACCGCATAGAACTTACCAGATCACTGATAGTTAATTGATTCGTTGCTTGTTAAGAAGCTTCTATTTCGGTTGAATGTGCTTTTAGTACTGGACGGACAAGAAAAGCTATCAGAAGAAGCAGGCTAGCCTGCGCCTCACTGCCTCTCGTCACACCGCTGGTCGGAGTGTAGGACCGCAGCCGCCGTCGTCCGTGTTGGATCGCCGCTTACTAGCCCTGCTGGGAGAACATTATGGATCAGGTGATATGGGCCGCATAGAACTTACCAGATCACTTATAGTTTATTTATTCGTTGCTTGCTAAGATGCTTTCATTTTGGTTGAATGTGCTTCAAGTACTGGGCGGACAAGAAAAGCAGTATGACTCGGGTGATATGGACCGCATAGAGCTTTCCAGATCTGTAAGCTGTTTCTTTCTATTTTAACGTGAAACATTTTAAAAAAGGATCCCAAACCAAGGATGCCGCCTCGTGGTCTCGCCAGAGATCGATGTAACATGCAATGGAAGTGGTAATTATATATCACTTTAAACGAGCTAAAATTATATTAATATATATCATTGGTTTCTCGGAACGGCTCTAACGATTTGGATGAAATTTTGTATTTAGATAATGTATTGTTTTTTTCTTTAAGTTTATTTAGATAGGTGTGTGTAAAAGTCCTCACCATGGAATCTCCAGCAGCTTGTACCATAGTCCCGGTGCAATGCCCCTCTCTGCACATCGACGTCATCTCATCGAGTATCCAGTAGTCGATCTTCAGCCAGGACCCCACTAAGTTAGTGTCGGACTGTGAAGGCCAGCGTAAGACCGAAATAATACAAAACAGTGTAATAGTGTCGAGCACAAGGGGCAAAGTTACTGTCAATAACAATGTGCTAATATCAAATGTGTTAAACAAAGAGACGTATCAAGTCCCCGAATACAGAGACATTGTAGTGAAACAGGTGCCACGACCGTTACTGCGCTTCGACAATGCAGACCAAATAAGGCTGCAGTTAGACCAAATGGAGCAGCTCGCCGCAGAACCTCCATTACGTCATGAACCCTTCTGGGTGAACGCCCTCGTCACCCTAGGACTGATCACGGTGGTAGCAGCAGCCTACTACATCTACAAGATTAGATCAAGAGCGTCTACTGCGACAACGACTGAAGAAGGAGATCCGGCTTCCGTTCCTCTTCGAACAATCCCCACAGGATTATTCTCAGTTAAAAGGGAGGGGAGTTAAGGTCCCCAAATACCTAGTTATTAAGCAACCTTTGTATCATTAGTATAAGTAATATCTAATTATTTATTAACAAACAATGTTATTAGATTATTATATATAAAGGCCGCACCACTAAGGGCGAGCACTCTAATACTGCTATTGTACCGCGTAAGTGCACATCGTGCCTGTGTGTTTACCTCTTATATTGTACCAATTAATAATTTGGAAAAGTTAAATAAAAATATATTTTTTTTATAAATATTCGAGTCTTCAAAATTGTAACTTACTCCCGTCGCTTCTGTGTTGAGGTGCCGGGGTTGATTCGTTGCAGCTTTAGAGTGCAGAATATTCTTGGTAGTCCTGCCGCCAGCAGCGTGCACGTACTCGTAACAACTCAATAGGGCGAAGTACTTAGATGTGATGTTTCACTTTCTCTTTCATAGGACATGCCCGCGTGCGTCGTCGAATTCACATGTCGATGCTGGAGCGAGAGCGCCAGTGGGTGAGAAGAATAGAAGAGAAGCGGTTCGACCTCGAAAACAAGAGGTTCGCGCTGGACGAACGGGAGAGCGCGGCTCGGCCGTTCCTCCTCCAGGAGCGCAGACTCGCGCTGGAGGAGGAACGGCTCGAGTTAAAAAAGAAGAAGGAGAGGGAAACACGGTTCCATGAAAAGGTTTAATAATAAAAAAGTTAATTTTTAAAGAAATATGTTTTATTCAACATCACCCTACAGTAAGAATGACGAATGATACAAGGCATCAGAATTTTTGTCAAGGGTAATAATTAACACATAATATGTTACACATCATTCCAAATGGCAATGATCTTTGTCTCTTTTCAACGTGACATAAAAAAAAGTGATATTACATTATGATGCTAGTAGCATATTTAGGTACGTTACTCGTCGATGTGCGGCCAGGTCGCCAGTGCAGTGTACACAGAAAAATGGTACAAGAAATAACGATAAAATTGCAGGTGAAATCCTGAATCGATTTTGTGAACAACATCGAAGATTATTACTTGTGTGATGAATAAATATCCCTTTTTATAGCATGCACTAGTCGTCATGACTCCTTCATTTTCAATCAACACCCAGTGAAGGAACTCCTGGAAAACTTGAATCAACAAGAAGAGCAAGCCTATCTGTTAGGTAATAATAGCACATTTTTAATAATACATAATTTATTTACGTCCGAAAATACGAGCGTGGCGGCGGGCGGTTTATTCAAAACATTTTACCTAGCGAAAGACGGCGCGGGCTCTCAGGGACAGTTGAGTGTAGTTCCGAAGTGTGTGGGTAGCTGGGCCCAGCGGATCCTCGGACATCAGACGTTTCCGTGCCGACGACCACTACAAGGACTAAGCTATCGAAGGTGCGGCTGCGGGCGAAGACGTCAACATCAAGGTAGTAGGCACCACACCACCACACACTTTGAGCTACATTGTGTGAGCGAGAGGCAAATAGAAATATGCTTCATTTTCAATACCTTTCTTTAATTGACCGAGTTATACGTTGGCACAGAGAAATTGTAATTTTGCACCAAAAATAATGCACTTTTATTTATACATTTGCTATCTAAAGCTATGCATATCACTGTTGATTTACAGGGGACTCCGGATACGCACAGAGGTCATACATGATGACACCAATTTGTTGATGCTCCAGCTGGATCACCAGAGGAGTACTACAGCAAAATACCAATGAGCGCTCGATCCACTGTGGAGCGCACGTTCGGCGCGCTGAAGGGTCGTTGGCGGTGCTTGCTAGCTGCTCGGGAGCTAAATTATGATCCCGTGACAGTTGGCAAAATTGTGAATGCGTGCTGTGTATTGCACAATATTTGCAATGCGCACCGTGTGCCGTTTACACCGCTAACGGCTCAAGAACTGGCTCTAGAGGATGCTTACAACCACAGGGAGCCTGCTCCTAAGGCTCCACCTCAAGCCGGTCGCCGACGATTAAATGTTGATAATAAAATTATTTGTAGATACGTCCAAATAAAATTTACTTATTATTTCATCAACACGATGGTGCCGTCATCGTCAACCGTGAGGTGCCCATAGATATCGACAATGAAGTGAATGAGCCGCTACCTCCAGAAAGGAATCCGCTAACACCTGAGAGGGATCAAGAGGCAGATAGGGTGCAGTAAGCACGCATAAATAATCCACAAGTGGTTGCTGGCCCTCCTCGACAACGTGAACGTAAGAAACTAAAGACTATGTAAGAAATTCATTGAAGCAAAATCAGCAATTTCATTTACATATGGCTTGCAGCGTTATCTTGTAAATAAAAAGCACATATTAAACATTTTTTTTTTTTTTTTTTATGGAACCTGACACGGTTGGCTTCATCACCTACAACATCCGTGATGTCAGCCCATAACACAGGGTGAACTAGGTGCCATGTCAGTGCTTCCCTTCATTTCATGTCGGCTACACTAAACTGGACGGAAAACACGAACTATTTACATAGCCGTTTTGACCGACGTTTCGTTCAGTATAATCCAAGTCCAAGACAATATAAGTCCAAACATAATAGAATTCGCCAAAACCCATGCTGAAAATATAGAACTATTAAACCAAGAAAGAAAACTACAAGAAGCAAACAGCAAGGAATGCTTAACAGTAATTAACAGCAAAGAGTATGAAACACAGGAACTACTTGCAATAAAAGAAGAAGCAGTTATGGAAAATAATTCAGCAGACACCATCACAGTATTAAATTTAAAAGGAAAACGGTTCGCGCGCAAAATACCACGGTAGTGCGACCCTAAGCGGCGTTGCCGCTCTGTGCGCTGTCAGCGCCCGCTGCCAGCACAGAAGCGTCAGTTTAATCACACGGGAGCATTTCGTAAATGGAGTGTCTTTATTTAGTTTAGTATGGGAAAAAAAATTCAGTGTAGAACAAAATGTCATGTAACTTTTTTGCTCCAAATAGGCTTAGGAGTAGGTTAAAAGGTAAAGAGCATTATGGCTAGATGTCATGTAACTTTTTTGCTCCAAATAGGCTTAGGAGTAGGTTAAAAGGTAAAGAGCATTATGGCTAGAGCTTCGAAGATGTCTTTTGCTTGCCTCGTCTTTCAGAAAAGTATGCAAAAGAAGACTGAACAAAGTTCAGCTCCTTGGGCGAAAAACATGCTTTACAGTTATTCACTGGATTATGTGAGTTCTAAACAGCACGGTAAAAATAATGAAATGATCGCGCTTCAGGAGTTAGAGCGACAACAGACTTTAGTGTATGAAAAATGTGGCACGGTACTTCCACCGAGTCGTGCAGCAGGTGGGTCTTGGTGCCTTACTTGCTGCTTGATCGATAGAATCTTGTTCGAATATTTTGCGAAACGTGGTGGTCGGTGTTGTGCTGTAATTTACCAGAGTTGTTGCAGCACAACACTGATTACTCTGCTTACCCCGATTGTCGGGATTTAGCGTGTGTGACATGTATGAATGAACCACCGGAGAATGCGATACGTACGCGCTCCTAGACGAGGGTAGCACTGCGCCGCTCATAGATGCAGATCAATAGTCAGTTGACAATTCTTTTGGTGCTACTTTTTATTGATAATTTTGAATTCACTGACTAATCTATTGATGCTCTTATTTATAATTTGTTGACAATTCTTTTTGTGCTACTTTTTATTGATTATTTTGAATTCACTGACTAATCTACTGATGCTCTTATTTATAATTTGTTGACAATTCTGATTGAACACAGAAAACACAGACAATTCTGAGTTTTGAACACACAAAACTTCAGTGTGTTCAAAAAAAATTCGGAAAGTATGTCGCTTTGCTTCAAAAGCTAAGGAATGAATTTGACGAGAGGTTCAACGACGTTAAAATTCAGGAACCCTACATGAAAGTGTTTAAAAATCCATTTAATATCGAGATTGAAAATGCGGATCAACATATCCAAATGGAGTTGATTGAGATAAAGTAATAGTCATCTTAAAACTGCCTATAATAGTTGCCTACAGAATGGACTGATCGAACTTTACAAAAAATACATAAAACCTGATCAGTATCCAAACTTATCTAAGCTGGCTTTACAACAAGTGTCTTTATTTGGAAGTACTTATTCTTGCGAGCAGTTTTTTTCCCACATGAAGCATGTAAAATCAAAGACCAGATCATCTCTGACAGACAACCACCTGAACGCCCTTCTCCGCATCGCAACATCCAAAATATCACCTGATATAGACTCACTGTGTAAAAAAACTATGTCATTAAGTTTTGAAATTTACCATTGTTTACCAATATATGTATAATAAATTAGATACATTTAAAACTATAGCAAAGCGTTCTCTGGAGAAGGGAAAACACATCCAGTAGAATTCATCGAGGATTTGGATCGTTACATCGCAAAGACTAACACCGGAAGAGCAGGTGAACTGGACCTAGTGTCAGATTGTTTGATGGGGAAACACGCAATTGGGCGCGCAAATATAAAGATCGATGGGGAAAGTTGGCGGATTTTAAAAGAGATTTCCTCGAACAGTATTGGGGGAAACCCATTCAACAAAAAGCCAGGAGAGAGATTATGCAGGCGAGTTGGGACCGGAAAACGGATATGGCCACACATTTCATTGAAAAATTCGCGATGCATAAAAGAATGCAGAATGCAGGGGAAGATGAACAATGCGTGCGGAAATTGATGTACCAGTATCCAGCGGATATCCAAAGACTATGGATGACAAACGGGGGAACAACTGCAGCAGGGGCAATATCGTTCCTAAGGAGTATGGGAAGTATTGAGGAAAGTAAACCCGAGATGGGAATAAGAACCATGGTGCAACGACCGGAAGGCAAAAGGAGTGGACAATCAAAGGGGCCAAGGGTAAACACCGCTATGACGTGGGAAACTAATCACGGATGGAAGAGACCGGCAGGCAAAAAGACAACACTTGAGGTTGACGAGGAAAGAAGATACAACATGGGAAACTGGGAGAGGCCATGATGAAGACCCGACGGGTTGCTGCAGAAACGGAAAGAAGGGTCGATGTAAATTTACCACCTAAGTTGCTAATTAAGAACGGATGGACGCCGGGGAGGGGTTTGGGTAAATTAGAGCAAGGGGAAAGAGGGGTAGTTTCACTGGAGGGACAATGCAACACGATAGGATTGGGGTTTGTAGATGAGGAACAGGAAAAGGATCATTGTAAAACCTTGATTAGTAAGGTGAAAGAATGTATAGTAACCTTAAGAGAGAAAGCATTCTACAGAAAATCGTACTGGAATGATTTTGAGTCAGACGGAATGGTCACCTCAGTGTTTGAGGACGAAGATTATGACGAAGATCGAGAGACAAGCGCACTACCTAAATTACCCGAAGTACAGGCTAAGATAGGAGCGCAGGTGATAAATTGCTTAATTGATACTGGGAGCCAAGTGACTTGTATATCCAAAATAGTTTACGAAGAGTTGAGGAAAGGAGGGAAGGATTATTCCGTGCTACCAATTGCAGCATTGCACATAATGGGAGCTACAGGACAAAAATCTCCTAGGGTATGCAAAATGGTGATGTTGCCGTTGGAAATCATGGGAGAAGTAATCGAAACACCATGTTTGATAGTAAAAAAAAAAATCTAGTACGACCCATCATCCTAGGATACAACTTTCTGGAAGAAAATAATGCTGTCATCAATTGTCAACCAACTCCTGTTTTGGAGTTAAAGGGGTTAGTGAACCTTAGAGCGGCATTGCAGGATTCGGATGTAGTAAAAAAAAAGTAGAGCAAAACCATAACATAATATCAAATAAAATTACGGATATAGAGAAGGAAATAACTGAGGTGGTTAAGGGAATAAATGTGGGAGAGCGAGAAAGATTGACACTAAAGAAAGTATTGGAGAAACATAACGATCAGTTCTCAGAAATTCCCGGCTGTACACACAAATACATGCACGAACTAAGAGTAAATGACAAAGTACCTTTCGTGAAGTATCCTGTACCACATGCATATAGGCATATAGTGGCAGAAAAACTAAGGGAAATGGAATCTCAGGGAATAGTAAAGAAGGCCGCTACTCCATATTCCAGTCCTTTAACGTACACTTTAAAGAGACTGACTGAGAGGGAAAATGGATGCCCATATTGGGGGGCAAACATTTCAATACCCAAAAACGGCATGATGATTCAAAAGGGGAAAGCAGTGAAGAGACGAATAGCGAGGGAGATGAAGATGATTCAATTTACCACGAAGGGAACGACGAGAGAAGGAACGGTTGCAAGAGAAAACGGCATGGATAGGAAAGGGAAAATGGATGCCCATATTGGGGGGCAAACATTTCAATACCCAAAAACGGCATGACGAGTCAAAAGGGGAAAGCAGGGAAGAGACGAATAGCGAGGGAGATGAAGATGATTCAATTTACCAAGACTACATGAATTTGCAGGGAATAGGAGCGGCAGGACAAGAGATGGAAGGAAGACCAGGAACAGGAAATAGCCAAAGCAGGGAGGAAGAGAACATTGCGTGTGATAGGGACTAGACTATATAAAAACGAGTACCCTAATGTCACCACGATACACTTCTTTTCCGATGGCCCAAGTACACAGTACAAACAAAATATTTTTTTTATTCATTTAAAGAAAGACGTAAGAACGAGGTTTCTCATTCTACGTGGTGTTTTTCGGAATCTCCGCATGGCGAGGGTGTAGCTGACGGTGTGGGTGCCGCAATAAAAAGAAAACTCGACAACTATGTGTCCCATGGGATTGACATACCTAACGCATTAGTTGGGTTTTAATAAGCTGCAAGAATTCCACACATCTGCAATGATAATTACATTTCTGAAGACGTAATCGGTAAAAATAAATTACCAGCTGATTTAAAGCCCGTTCCACTGACCATGGAGGTACGGAAAACGTTATCGGCTATAGGTGTTTTAAGTTGTTTCTGTACCAGACCTGTTAATTGTGAATGTCTTAATTTAAAAACTCATCTTCTTTTGCCATTGCCTATTGGCGCAGTGGATAAAACTTAATTGCGGTACATTTGAAATGTCGATTCACATGTTTAATGTAGGTAGATACCGCAATTAAGTTATGTACTGATATTGTTGAAATGTTAATTTTACTACATGATGATAGGAAATTTGGGGTTTAAGTGTCAGTACTTACTCCCTCGCACTTAAAAGCGAGCGCAATTTTTATAACAAAATATTTATTATTTAAAGGCTTGTGTATACCAGTATACTAGAAAAACATGACTAGTCTCCGTCCCTACAATAAAATTGGTTTTTCTTCTTAATTGATGCTTTGTTATTTAAGTAATAAATCTTTTGCTTAAAATTTCGCTCGCTTTCAACTGCAGGCGCGCCTCTCCCTTATGGATTGATTCTTATGCTTGATGGATCCAAAAAAAATATATTATTTAGTCAAATAAATCTAGTAGAGGCAGTAAAAGGTGCAGATGCTATTTCAACTGCTGCACGTAAATATCAAAGTATAAATGCCAGGGATAACTTTGCATAAAAAAGTTACTGGCAAGAGCCCAATCGACTGCAGCATGGGTCCTCCTTCTATTCTCTATGCGAACGAAGAAAAACTCTTGGTGAAGTGGTTACTCATTTGAGTGACAGACATTTTCCTTTAAAAAAAGAATTGTTCAATAAATAATGCTACGAGACAAGAGATCAAATGCGTTCACAAATAACAGGCCAGGAAAAAAATGGTTTAATTTCTTTCCCCAGCGTAACCCAGAATTCGCCAAAAGAACATAACAACATCGAGGGATGCAGTAACAGAAAAAGACAGGTACAATTTTGGTTTCCCAAAGTTTTAAGTTACCTCCGAGACAAAAAATTAGACTCAATACAAAAGTATTGGGCAGGACGAGTATTAGCACGAGGTGATAAACATGTGTAAACTTTTGGAAACGAAAAAAAAAACTTAACTATTCTCTTAACGGCTAATTAGCCGGAAAGTGCGCATACCGGCATATTCAGCTAGTGTTCCAGAAACATGGGGAATTGGGAGATCTGACGCAGGTTGGATGTGTAAAAGTACTTTCTACGAATATGTAACAAATATATTTTACCCATGGTGTTCCGTACCAAACTTAATTTAAGTAAAATCATGATTGCACAAACTAAGTTATATCTATTATCCTTTTCTTTATCACATATCTTGCAAGGAACCAGTGGAGGTTTGAACTGTTCCCTCCTTTGATTCACTGGAAGCGGCACTGTTCGCCGCAACTGCCTGAAAATCACCTAAGCTTTTTCTCGCGATGACAGAGAGTTGAAAGATTATCTATCTAACATAGACAAATATCTTTTTGGCGAGGATTTACCAGACAAAGTGAAGGCCTGTAAATTGGTGAAGAGATCGAGCGCTGAACTCAAAGCGTTTGGCGGTGCAGTATCGAAGTTCAACAACTTCAAGAAGTTACAAGCAACGTCGAAGCCTTTAAACTGGAGAAGCCCGCCTCCACCCCCAGCCAAACCCCAGGAAACAGATGGCCGGCGAAGTTTTTCCGAATGTACCACGATCTGAGCGCGCGCGCTGTATAACAAGAAAGAAGAAAAATTTCCAATCAATTGCAAGTTACATACCTACGTGCTTACAGAATCCAGACCGATCCAGCCAGGCAGGACGCAGCTGCAGAAGGTGGGGAAGGGTTGGTAAGTCAAACCTTCAAACATCCTTGCAAGACCAATACCTATACAGTCCACTTTTTTCTCCGAGTCCTGAACACATGGTTAATTGACAATGCAATCCCTGAGCCAGTTCTCTTCTTGGATGGACATGGTTCGCACCTCACAGCACACCTGTTACGAGTTTTGTTCGCAGCATGGAATAGAAACCATCGCGCTCTACCCAAACAGCACTCATATCCTACAGCCGATGGACGTGGCTGTATTTAGGCCACTTATTCCGCTTTGAGAAATGCAGTAACAGAGTGGAAAACAGAAAATTTAGGGCAACAGCTAAACATGGAAAACTTGCGCAAAGTTTTCAGTTGTTGCAAAAGTTGTGCAAAGAGCCCTCAACTGCATTGACCCAGAATGTATAAAAAACTAATTTACAGCTGGGGGCCTTCATCCATTTGGGCCAGAGAACATAGACTTTACAAAAATAACTGCCCGCAGTCGCGAGTCACACCCAGTAAACCTAAACGTCACAAATCATGATGAGTACAAGAGCTTCTTGCGAAAGTTAGAATCTGGAGTGTTACCGTTTTTTCGGATGAAAAACTTTGCCTGTTCATCAGATTATACTATTCAAATAGAACCCACTTAGTAAGTGAGCTTCCGGATGGGGATCAATCCTTTTGTTTTACTTGAGAAAATTGTGGACATTAAACCTCACAATATACAACGCCACTGACAATAAAACTCACTGTGCTATGTGGGATGAGACCATTGCCGGTAGGAGGGCTGTGAGATCGCTTCAACTTGAAGTCCACAATACTGATATTCCGATACATGTAGTTCGATAGCTAGTTTATCGCGTCCCACCTGGTGGGTGGTCTACACACACTCTGTTTACCTGTCCACGGCCGCCAGTGTAGGACACGGTTACTGCAACGGCCATCGTCTCTTCGGTTAACATGCCCAGCCCACTGCCACTTGAGTTTAACTCAAGATCAAGTGGCAAGCGAGCTTAGCACAGTCTGATAATACAACATTCTGAATTTATAAGATATTGATAGATAACGCATGTATAAAACTAAAAATGATTTTTAGGGTTCCGTACCCAAAAGGTGTCAACGGGGATCCTATTACTAACCCCTACTGTACATCCGTCCGTCTATCCGTCAGCAATCTGCATCTCATGAGTTGTAATATGTAGGTGGGCACATGAAATTTTCATAGAGTGTGTATTTCTATTACCCCTATAACAACGAATAAAATAAATCATGTAGGTTAATAAAATAATTAAATATCTAAAATCATCATCATCATCATCAGCCTGTATCGGTCCACTGCTGGACATAGGCCTCTCCCAAGGCACGCCACCAAACGCGGTCTTCCGCTCTTCTCATCCATCCACTCCCGGCTACCTTTTTAGGTCATCTGTCCACCTAGCCTAAATATCTAAAATATGATATACAAATATACTTACATGAGCATTCAGGTTCATCTAACCATTTTATGAGATAATTGTCTATATATATTATATAATTATATATAGATAATTATATTTCATATAAAATATTACATGCTGTGATTTTTTTATAGGTGGACGACATCCGCCCCGTCATCGTCGGCAGCAACTCGGCAAGCCAGTCGTGTGGAAGGACATTCGCTCAGCGTTCAACAATCGAATTCGCTATCGGGTGCTATCATCAACTTGAAGCATGGAGACGGTGAGAACTTTTTTGCTGACGCTGAGCTCATCTCGTAGCCACTCTGAAGAAAACACTGAAGAGGGAGCATTCGCTAAAAGTTAATACTGTTCTGGTAGCAGAATATAGTGTACTACGAAACGAAGAGGAGGTTGTTGAAGTTAAATACTTCAACACTGAAAATAAGCCCATCCTGCGGACCACTGACCTCAGCGGGTGGTTCAATACCAATGTGGTCGAAAAAATACTGCGTGGTATGGAGGAATTTCAGGACCGCGATTCGGGCTGGACACTACGATCAATCATCAACCCGATGGTCAACAATAATCAGTGCAACCCGATGCGCGCGGTTAAAAAAAAATTAAGGACAAGGAAGCGTGTATCAATGGCCAAAACGGTGATAATGAATGCTTTAAGTGGGCCGTTATCTCCGCACTTTACCCAGCTGAAACAAATTCGCATCGTATATCTAAGTACACACCATACAAAGATGCTCTGAACTTTGATGGCATCGAGTTCCCTGTGGCTGTAAGAGACGTTCCCAAGTTCGAGCGCAACAATAATATCTCAGTGAATGTGTACATTCTACAAAAACGAAAGAAGGACTACTCCATCGCTCCTGCGCACGTGACGACCTCGAAGAAAATCGACCACATTAATTTACTCCTAGTGCAGCAGAATGCGGCTGAGGACTGCTATGTTGATGTGGATGATGAAGTCGGGAAGGCGCCGAACTCTCAATACGTGTGGATCCACAGTCTCTCCCGCCTTGTTCGAAGCGGCCTATCTAAGTATAGTCATAAAGTAGTGTGTGATAGATGCCTGCATTATTTCCTCACTGAGGCAAAGTTGATGAGTCACGAGCGTGACTGTGCGCAAATGAACGAGTACAGAGTGGAACTACCCAAAGCTGCAAGTTGCAAAATTGAATTAAAAGCTTTGTACACAAGGAGAAGGTGCCCTTCATCGTCTACGCAGACTTTGAGTGTCTGCTAAAGAAAGTCGACCCGCCACAACAACAGAGTTAAAAAAAACTGAACCACGCATGAGGCTTTCAGTGTCGGCTACTTCATCCAGTGTAGTTATGATGACAGTCTCTCACACTACGAGAGCTACCGTGGGCCGAATGCTGCGAAATGGTTTACACAGACTGTGTAAACCATTTCGCAGCCTGTTAGAACTTGCGAAAAATGTTGAGCAGCTGCACAAGAATCCCAAACCCATGAATCCACTGACAAACGACGAGGAGTTCTTAAGACAGCCAATTTGCCACATCTGCGAAAAAACTTTGCTCTGCTCTGACGTGCGAGTTCGAGACCATTGCCACCTCACCGGACGTTACCGTGGTGCTGCTCACCGAGTCTTGCGCAAGCGAACCCACCCAACTTATGAGTGGTGGTGCTCCAATTTGTGCATATTTAGAGAGAACTTTCTGGATGTAGACCTCCCCCTTCATAAGTTGAAGTTTCTGGCCCGCCAATATTTTTATGAGTCAATGTGGCCCGCCTGTTAAAAAGTTTGGAGACTCCTGGACTTTAAACATTATAAGTACCCACTTATAATGTTTGTATGCATCCATTTTAAATTAAAACGTGACTGGAATACGTTCTCCTGCCCTCCATCGTTTCTCCATCATAATGGGTGTTACGGCTAATTGGCGGAAAAACAGTGAAGCGCAAATCACAAGTGCAATGAAACAACATAAGAAGAGGCTGTTCAACGACGGTGAACTGTATCGCTACGTTCGGCTGACATATTTTCCAGGTGAGATATTTTTTTTTTATTGGAAGCTCGACATATGGCGCCGAGGCACCCATGAGGTGTCTAACGGCGCCCATGGACATTCGGTCGTATTCGGGGGTTGCGAATGCCATGCCGGCCTGACAGGTGCCCATTCACGCCCCTCTTGAAGGACCCGAGCGAGACTATACTTGGGGGGAAATATATGAGCAGGGAGAGCGTTCCAGATTTTACCGGTTCTGTAGAGGAAAGATCTGCAGAATCGATTGGTACGCATGCGCGGTAAGTCCAGCGTATAGGGATGCAATCCCTGCCCAGTGCGCGTGGTGCGGAGGTGGAAAGGGGACGGCGGGATCGCGTTAAACAGCTCCTCCGAGCACTCCCCATGGAATAAACGATAGAAAACACTTAGGGAGCCGACATCCCTACGGTGTTGCAGTGGTTCTAGATCGCGGGACACTTCGGGGTCACCCACTAGTCGCACGGCTCCCGGATATATTTATTTTTATAGAACATGTCTTTTAGCATGACGTCTCATCCTTACCCCTTTAGTCACCTTTCAATGCATGTCTGGGGTGAGATGTTATTTATTTTAAGTACCACCTTGGTACGGTTCTTAGTAGGTGGATCTTCATATATTACTTGCTTGACAGTTGTGCCAGTAGCTTGTGTTTTCCGACCAGTTCAGTGTAGCCGAAACGATAAAAAAAAATAGTTAACTTGTAAATACTTTGGTAAACGCGGTGGTGGTTGGTGTTGTGTTGTAATTTGCCAGAGTATTGCAGCACAGCACCGATAACTCTGCTTACCCCGATGGTTGGGATACAATGTATGGTATTTAGATCATATCTGGAGAGGTTACAAAAGTGAGGAATTTACTCACAGTGTTTTCCTTTTTTTGTCTGCGTTGTTTGCAATTCGAACCAACGATGTCCTTGAGTCCACACCCGTCCATACCATTACCAAGTCTAAAATCTCCTATAGCTGTGTAAAACTGTAGGCCCCTTTCCTTGACCCTTACAGGGTAGTAGGCTCAAATTGTAGCCGGCTGGGTTGGTACCACCGCACTGGATGTAAGATGGTCGCATAGCAGCAGTCTCGGCTGTGTTCTCCTCTAGTCCAGTATAGTCAGCAATCCAAAGGGAAGTCTTCGATATGGCACCTACCTACTCGGAGGTGATATTGACTGGTCGGAGCACGCGCTTAGGCCCCTCTGACTCAACCATCCATATCGGATCACATAAAAAATAAAGTCCCCCCCCCTCATTTACAGGCAAATGCGGAAGGGTCCAGCAAAAAAAGAAATATACTATAAATACCTCTCAACCAGAGCAGCAGTGCAGCGACGGGGCGACCAAGAATATGAGAACATTTTAATAACTCCAGAGAAGTACTCGCATATGACGAATGTGAGTACGACTCGGATACGACGTGCGATCAACGTTGGATGACCAGGGTGCAACTCCTCCCTCGATACCACACTGTGGGATTTCGATAATGGAGCCGAAGATGCACCCTAGACAGGTATTCAAATGTTTGAGAACGTTGGACACTTCGAAGAGTAGTGGTCCTGATGGCATTCCAGCCATAGTGCTCAAGATTTGTGCCCCTGAGTTGACACCAATAATCTCCCGTCTTTTCCGTCTCTCCTTCGCCCGTGGGATTGTACCCTCTTGCTGGAAAAGAGCCTCGGTCCAACCGGTTCCAAAGAAGGGAGACTCCGCAAACCCCTCCAACTATATGAAATGGGCCGCCACTGCGATAACTTCACTATTATGTAAAGTTATGGAGCGCCTTATTAACACCCAGCTCCTAACGAACTTAGAAGCAAATAAACTCCTGGATGACAAGCAGTACGGATTCCGGAAAGCGCGGTCAACAGGAGATCTTCTAACGTATGTTACGCATATATGGGCCGAAAGATTGGACAATTTTGGGGAGTCGCTGGCAGTCGCCCTGGATATCTCCAAGGCTTTCGACCGCGTTTGGCACCGATGCCTCCTAGGCAAGCTTCCGTTCTTCGGCATTCCACCCAAACTCTGCACCTGGATCGCCAGCTTTTTGGCAGGTCGTTCCATCATCGTTACCATCGATGGCTCGAAATCGGACGACTTTCCAATCAACACTGGTGTTCCGCAGGGCTCTGTGATGTCGCCTATGCTTTTCTTAATATTTATAAACGATCTACTGTCCTTGGGCATAATACACAGCTATGCAGACGACAGCACGGAGCACGAGGGCTATGTTAAGGACTGGAAGAGTAGAGATTCGCGGCACAGGGAGGCTCAACGTTCAGTTGTTGATAAGGTCGATAACGTTCTCGGAAAAGTAGCTCTATGGGGCCAGGAGAACCTTGTCGCCTTCAACGTTAGTAAGACTCAGTGCTGCGCATTATCTGCTAAGGTCTTTCCTTATCCCTTTCCTTTCCAAGCTAGTTTCCAAGGTAGCGGTGTACCTGTCTCGGAGCACCTGGACCTCCGGGGAACCACTATATCCAAAGAAGTGGGTTTCCGGCAACTAATCGAGTCTAAGGCGAAAACTGCATCCACAAAATTGGGAATACTTTTCCGCAATCGGCGGTTCTTCTCACCGGCACAACTATTCCTGTTGTACAAAACACAGATTAGGACGGTGATGGAGTACTGCAGTCACATCTGGGAGGGTAGTCCGCATTATCTCCTTGCGTCCTTGGACTCTATACAGCGCCGAGCCATCCGTCTTGTTGGTGACCCGAAACTTACAGATGGTCTGGAGTCTCTGAGTCACAGACTATTTGTGGGTTCGCTTAGTCTGTTTTACAGATACTATCACGGACGCTGCTCTGTGGAACTAGCATCCCTTATTCCCTGCCACCCGTCCTATCTCCGCATGACTCGTCGCAGAGAGACTCAGCACCCTTTTGTTGTTGACATTGGGCTTTTGAGAACCAATCGGTTCTCTAAATCGTTACTTTGTCGCACCGCTAGAGTGTGGAACTGTCTTCCGGCGAGTGTATTTCCTGAATCCCTTAACCTGGGTGTCTTCAAGCGTCGTATTAACGGGCTAGACAGCCTAGCAACAGTCCGCAAATCTGCTGTCATGGCGCCTAACTGAGCGTGGTTTCGCGAGGTGATTTTGGCTCTGTCGACTGCACCATTGGTCTCTCGGCACAGCAACCCATGCTGGTTTACATAAAAAAAAATGACATTTTCCATAGTGTAGACATATTTAACTCAAAATTAAGTAGTTTTAAGAAACAAAGTTTAACTTTGTGCACAGAAATTAATTTTCTCTAGGTGCTTAAAATTTAATTACTATTATTATTATTTTTTGCATATATTTCACTTCTTCTTTTTATGATATACTAGTGTTGAAACCATTTTTATAGTTTTTCCTAATTGTGGAAATGTTACTGGTTTATGTTATTACTTTATGTTTATTTCATTTAAGATATTTATAACTGTGTGTTTCCTTAAAATAAATAAATAAAATAAAAATAAATAAATTGCCAAATGCTACACGCCGCTCTCACAGGACTCTACACCTGTGCCGCACGCAGTGCGTGCCGCTCACTGACGCGCTCGCTTTGTCATCGCCGCCGCGCCCCCTCCGCGCCGCTCTGTACTTCTATCTATCTAGGCTCACTTGCGAAACTACTCTCGCTCGTGTCGCACGTGCCCGGCAAGTACTACGATCAATAATATCCTATAATATTTTGTTATAATTTTTACAGATGGGTCTGTACACGGATGACATTGGAGAACGGCTACTGAAGAAACTACCACAATTCGCTCTCACAGTTCTGTCGTTGCTTATATCGAATGCGGACTGTGAGAGGAAATTTTCGAATATAAATAATATAAAAACGAACAAAAGAAATCGCCTCATCACCTCTACGATAAACGGTGTGCTACTGGCAGATCAGGCAGTCAGAGCAAAAAAGGAAGGCTGCTGAACTCGATTCGAACCAACGAAGAGCATGTTTTCCAAAATGACAGCAGCCACTATTTACGATCACACCAAAGCTGTTGCAGACAATACAAGTGTGGAAGCAGAAGATTTGTTTTCTTTTGAATAAGAACACTTCACGCCGATGATGATGATGCAAAACATTTATTTCGTGATTATTTGTATTTATACATAAATGTATGTCTCATTTTTATACTTACAATGAATAAAAATTCATTTTCTACCCAATATATTTTTTTTATAAATTAACGCTATAAAATTAATGTACAATCAATAATTCGCTATAATACACCATTAAATATGAAAATTAGAAGTAAAAAAATTGCGAATACGCTTTTTTGTCAGAAATCCGCATTCTGCAGATGCTAAATCCGCAAACCCCAAACATTATCTGGCAACACTGACTAAGACCTACGACAGTGGACGACGCCAAATGGATACAGCAATGGAGGGAGGAACACTGTCAGATAAATAATTCTTTTAGGTGACTTGTCTGTCGGGGGCGAGAGGTACTTACCATAAACAGATAAATTAAGTACACTATATTTACTTTTTTTACAGGTAATTATCGACATGCCCCTGAACTCCCTGACGAGGATACTCAAAATGGTCCTCTCACTAAAACAAAAAAGAATAAAGGCTCAAAAAATCAGAATTATATACCTATTCTGTTTTTTTTTTCAGGTGATGAAGAAAACACAACGCCCAACTTGGAAAATATCGGAAAAGTATTGGAGCAAAATGCTCAAAATTGGGACAACTACAATCCAAGCCACAGTCCACTGTCACAACCAGCAGTACTGCCAACTAGAGATGGCAGTACGCAGACAGAAGCTGACGTAGAAGACGCTTCCAAAAAATTGGAGGCGTCGAACGAGGATTTCGGCGTGTCGGCGTGTTAACGCTCGGGTGGACGGCGCAAATTAACTTTGTTTATGGTTTTCCATATATTTGAGCTATCAAATCTCGGACCAAACTAAGTTAACCCGAGCGTTTAGTTAACTGTGACATAAGTCCACCTTAGATTTGGTTTCTATGAACAAATGTTGTTGATTCTCAATATCTGCGAATAAATATTGCTGTTTTGAATATTAGTTTTGTTTTTATCTTTATTATTTAATCATCTCTGACACAGTTGGCTACAACACCTACAACATCCGAGATGTCAGCCCATAGCATCGGGTGAACCAGGTGCCATGCCAGTGCTTTACCCTTTGGTCGTGCCGACTATACTGAACTGGACGGAAAACACGAACTATTTACATAGCCTTTTCGACCGACGCACATACAGGTATTTGATCATAAAACCTGGCCAATAGTCCAATTAGCTAATCTCTCTCATTACAATGGAGCTCGGGTTTCCGGGAAGGCAGCTAAATATGACGTCACTTGGGCACAATACTATCTGTGATAGGTGCGAGCGGGACGCGACGGCTCAGTCGTAACTTAGTGTTCGCCACGCGTCGACGTTTTTTGTTATCGACACTCGCGTATTTCACGAAGTTTGAATTGTTAATTTTGTATGTTTCAAGTGTGTTTGGTGGTGAAAGTGCAATGGATACTACAGTAAAAGGTGCTAGTATATTTTTATTATAATAATTTTATAGTTTTTATGCCTTTATTACATCGTAGTATTTGTATAAATAAAGCATAACTGTTACCAAGTGTTCGGTTTTATGGACTTTTATTAAAAAATTAATGATTTTGAATATATTGTACTCATTTGTACTCAAAATGACGTATGTCATGTTAAACTATGAAGCTTTCTTAGTAACTAACAGAAATAAAATGTTCCCCATAATGCCACATTTTTTTTTATAAGAACTTTTGAATGTACTCAGATAAAGTGACAAATTTTTCTTCATTTGTTTTGTTTAAGGATCAAGTGCGTCAGTCATTACTATGACCCGAAAGTACCTACACGAGATCATCAGAGAATGCTCTGACAAGCTACTGGATCAGAAATTAAAGTATTTGGATGAGAAAGTCTTAAAAATTACTAAGTGTTTTAGTGACAAACAAAGTGAAATAAAAAAAATATTAAATAGTTTCAAAATCATGTACAAACGGAAGTGGGTTTCGTGCAATCACATGGAAGCGCGTTTTTTTAGAAAAAAAAATAAAGAATGGCTAAATAGTGAGATAACTCTACCTGTAACTACGGCTACCTGCTCGCAAGGGCGACCTAGCAAAGAATTCTGCGAATTGAGTGAACGGTCGAAGCGCCGCAAAACAATAGAAATGCGTAAGAATACTTCTGGTGAAGAACTTCCTTATGCAGCACAAATGACTTTACGAGCTGAAGGCAATACAGACATGGCAAGAGTTATGAAAGACATGGCAAAATCTCCAACCAGGGCAACTAAGTTTCGTTCAGCGATTGCTAGTGCTAGTAAACAAACTTCTACAAAGAAACATTCACCATCAGAGGCTTTGGCAATATTTGTGGAAGCTGATCTGTCTGCATCACAGTATGAAATAATTCAACAAGCTAATAAAAATGTCTATCCTTGTCACTCCATATTGAAAAAGGCGAAGCAAGAACGCTACCCGAGGAAAGAAGGTATCACTGTCACAGAAACTTCTGCTGAAGTAAATCTTCAAGATTTGGTGAATCATACAGGACTGACAGGGTGAATCTGAATCTGAATCTCCGAGGCCGCGTCACACTGCAAGAAGATAAGAAGAGCATAGCAGAAGCAAAACGACTGATTCAGCATGAATTTAAAGAACAGCTTGGATTATTAGTAGACGTGCCAAAAGCTGGTTTTGGCAACACAAACGATGGAACACATCTCGACGATTCTTCGCATACTTCGAGAAAGCTGCATTGATCACGGGTGTTGATAAAGACTTAATCCAAAGGCTCAAAATAATACTGGAAGTAATCTCTTCGGGATTTGAAATTGATACAGTAAAATTTTCGGCATACTGCCTAGATACTGCTAGATATTATGTAAGTTTATATTCATGGCAAGGCAACCAATGTCGCCAACTTTGCATAACATTTTAGTCCATGCACCAAGTGTAATCGCACATGCCATATTGCCGATTGGGCAATTATCGGAGGAAGCCGCAGAGGCACGTAACAAACATTTCAGGCAATACCGATTAGACTTCGCGAGAAAATTTTCGCGTGTTGAGTGTAACCAACATGTCTTAAATAGATTACTGTTAACACCAGATCCATATTTATCGAGTATTCGACCTAAATCGACAAAGAAAAAACAGACATTTTCAGCTGATGCCTTGGAAATGGTTAAACCCTATCAATTTGAGGATGAAAATGACGATTAAAAATGTTTAGATTTAAGAAAGAAAATTTAAACTGTGTGTACCTACTTGTGTCCAATAAAAACTTGTCTTATATCTCTGATTGTTTTTTTTTTCATCAAATATTTTCGTACGTTGCTTACATTAAATAGGTAAACACCTAAGCACCTACCTAGGTATTATAGGTACCTACCTATAAACAGATTACCTATAGACGGCAAACTATGTAAAAAGAAATGTTCATGTTAATTTTGTTTTCAAATTACGCGGGTAAAACAAGACATGTATAGCTAGTTTATATTGTAACTCTACTAGCAGTACTTAGACATACCTTATGTATATAAAAATAATGAAAAATATTTTCGGCCAGGTTTTATGATGAAATACCTGTATGTGCGACGTTTCATTCATTGACCTACAGTTTTACGTGGAATGCAACGGTCGAGCGGTCACGCATCCCCTGACCGCGCCCAGCATTTCTGGTTACTTGTCCCGCCGAACCATTATCTTTCAAATGTTGTCTATATGGTAACACACACCTTATCTACACAAATTACCTGTACAGAGCACACTTCAAACTATTGTCCCCGGTGGTACCTTGTCACAAGAAGTAGTAGTAGATGAGCGTATGTGTATAGCGAACGAGGATGTTTCTTTATAATTTTTTTTTCTCCGAAAGTACAAGTCTCCGCGGAAGTTATTTTTTTGCTAATAGCTCCTTAGACTCCCGCCTACCAGTCCCAGCTACCAGAAATCTTTTTATAATGCCGCGCTATACAAACTCATACCCCAATCCCGGAATGCCGGGATTGGGGTATATTAACATCATAATTCAGGTTTATTGACCTCAAATGGCACTACCTACGCCGATCACTAGTCATAAGATATCCCAACGTTCGGCTACTGGTCTAATACAGTAGGTTTTGAACCCATCAAGAAAATAATAACTGTGAACAGATTTGAGACGATTCGCAGATTCCTTCATTTCAACAACACAAAAAAACATTTACCCAAGGAACACCCAAAACGTGATCGTCTCCATAAAATAAGGCCTATGATTAGCCATCTAAATGAGAAATTTGCTTCAGTTCCCATGGAACAAAAATTATCTATTGATGAACAGATGTGTGCTACAAAAGTAGCACACATTATGAAACAGTATCTTCCGAATAAACAGTAACAGCGTTAAACGTAACGTATGTTAAACGTACGTAACGTAAGTTAAAAGTTGAAATGGAAATACGAGCTAAGAAAAGGCTAGGACCAATTCAGCATGTTCCACCTAAGGATGTAAGGACCGATAATTGAAACTCCAAGGCAAGCATTCCTTGATGGGCTAAGTACGGGCTTAAAAGCTCTAACTGGAAAAGGAAGGCGGCTTATAATATCCCACATAGGCAGTGAAGAAGGTTTTGTAGATGGAGGTTTATTCATGTTCGAATCAAAAAAGAACAGTGAAGATTATCACCAAGAAATGAATTTCCAGGAGTGGTTAAAGGGGATTTTGCCAAAATTAAAAAACAATTCTGTATTAGTTTTAGATAATGCCCCTTACCACTCCCGAAGGCTAGAACTAACCCCCACTACTACCTGGCGGAAATCCCAAATTATAGAATGGCTGACATCCAAAAATATAAATTATGAAGAAGATATGATTAAATCTGAATAGTTAGAAATTGTGAGAAGAGAAAAATCTAATTATCAATCTTTAGCTGTGGACAAGTTGGCTGCGGATAATGCCGTCAAAATCCTGCGAGTGCCCCCCTATCATTGCGAACTTAACCCCATTGAATTGGTTTGGGCACAGGTGAAAGGGTATGTTGCCAGGAACAATAAAACCTTTAAGATGCATGATGTTACAAAATTGTTTAAACAGGGACTAAAAGATGTGACGGCGCAGAAGTGTAATGAATGTGTCAATCATGTAATTAAAGAGGAAAATAAAATATGTGAGCTCGACCACCTTATTGATACGGTGATGGATCAGTTTATAATAAATGTGACTGATTCTTACTCTTCATCGTCAAGCTCGTCAGAGTTAGAATCAGAGATTGAATACATTTTATGTTTCGTAAAAGGACCATGGGCACTTTAGTATGGAGTCTGGTCCATATCCTCAATACTTATGAAACCTATGCCAAATGATAGCTTCAATGCTATCATTTATTTCATACTATGGCCGCCAAGTCGAAATCGCGGGCCAACATGTTTTTTTTTCGATCTACCCTCATCTACCGTTTCGTTAATGTTCAAGCCAGCCACTCCAGCCAGTCGTTGCTCGCACGTTGATTATGCTACTTGTTTGGTGTTACTCCTAGCTTGATTTGTACGACTTACTGACCCCGGCTTGTTTATTGACTTTGATATCTGCTTACACGTGACTTTGGCATTCTTAACGGACTTGATTACGTCCGTGTCTCCAGCAACTGTTTGCATCTTCACTTGGTTTACAATGGCAGCAAACGCCTGTATTATGTGTCTGCGCCTACGCGCGGTAGCTCGTGGACAACAACGCCATGTTTTGGGTCCAGAAATTCTTGAAAATCAACCCGATTGCAGAATTGCCTAGAAGCGATATTGCAATACTATTGCACATGCCTTACGGGTAGACGCACTATAGGAAGCTGTGCTCATGCTATTTCTATATTGTGGTTCTTAGGTCGAGGTAGACTAGTGGGTTTTAATCCACGTGAACACATTATGAAATCTAAAAAATATATATTTGCGTGTCCAACTGTCCAAGCAACAAACTCGTTTTCTGAACTGAGAGACAGAGAAGATGTATCACATGATGATAATTTTAAGGATTTCTTATGAACCTGTAAAAATTTTTATATTGAGCTCAAGTAACGAGATTCAATTTAGACGACCCACTTTTTAAAAAGTAAAATGGCTACAGCACCGAAAGGAGGAGCCCCTGCACATATTATACAAGACATATCTTCAAGAGCTATGTCACAAGGGCACAGTACCACCAGCATACCACCTTAAGAATTTGGTTACTTCTGATAATTCTCACGAGTCAAGCGATTCTGAAATGGACAATGTGTGATTTTGTATTTAAAGCTTCTAACCTAAAATGTTATAATAACATTTTAGGTTAGAAGAATCTCGCTAAAGAAGGAAAATTCACAGTTGTAACGGTACAAGGACGACCTGATGTACAAGATCAGATCACTTGACGTTGAAGAAAATGGTCCACCCAGTCTCAATGACATCTTGCAATTCATCGAAATACTGCAACAGCACTAACGTAATGAAACTCCAGCGGACGATCTTTACTAAAGTTCGTAAGCACAGAGGACGATTCTTCGCAATATAAATTAGAGAGTAAATGGGGGTTTAATGGTGCTTGAAACCAGAGTAGCTACAAACAAACCTTGGATGAAAGATAAGATTCCTCCGTGGGCTGGGGTTTACAATACCTGATCCTTTATTTCAACTAATTGGTACGATAGACTTGTAGTTTAGGCTTTTACGATTCTAACGATATAATTTTTTTTTTGCGGAAATTAGTATTTCACGAGAAAAAATTTTTTTTTAAATATTCACAAAGTACGATATTTTGGCTGCCACAGACTTGCCACAGGCTAAATAAAGATGCGCACACAAACACATATGCACACAAAGGCAATTTAAGTGATTAGGTGTGGCCATATAGACATTTTTTTAAAGGAAAATGGGGTAAATTTACTACCTATCTAGGTTTATCTATTTTGTGGAAAAAACTAAACCAAAACCCCGACTTCACCTGGTCTTATGGCTATTCCCTAGAGTGTTTTTTATAAGCCGGAGAAGAGGCAATCCTAGTATGCTAAAAAATAAAAAAAATAATTGTGGTATTTTTGTTTTGTGTTATAGCAACTTCGTCATTCTGGGTTCGTTCCTTCGTATCGAGGGGGTGGGGTGGGGTTTGTTTTGTTCAGTTCAGTTCGTTCAGCTTCAGTCGTTCAGTCAGTCCGCTCGCCTACGCCCCGCCGGTCGCTGCTCGTGCGTGTGCGCTGTGCGTTTGTGTGTTTTTCTGCTATTTTTTACTGTACAAGGATTGAGTTGATTAAGTTCCTCTCCTTGTGCATCGCGTTGTGTGTTACGTTACTGTTTTTTTTAAACAAACGCTTTGTTTATTATTCGTCATGTCTGTGTCATCTCCTTCGCCTCCGCCACCGCCTATATCTCCGCAGCCGGGCCCTAGTGAAGCTGGACAACCTTTCGCTGACGCGTATGAACACGTTCCGCGTCGTTTGTATTCCGAGGAAGTGCGTAGTATGTGGAACTTGGTGAAAGTTTCGAGAGAGTTAGGTACTCGAGAACAATGTGTCGCATTCGCTGAGCAACACGGACTTGTGGCGGTGTACAGAGAATGCCGTGTGCATAGAGTACCGATGCGAGTCGCTCTCAGCGGTAACAATACAGTCGGTACTTTCGTTTGTAATAAAGGTACTTGCAGAAACCGAGCTCGCAGTCGCTTCAGTCGAGCGAACGGTACGTGGTTTGCTGAAGTAAAGCTGTCGATGATGCGCATATTTTATTTGATGTATGCCTTTGCGCACTCATTCAGTTACGATCGTGCTATTTTCGAGGACTTCTGCCCGCAAACCGAAGAAGGTGCTCTCTCTCGGCGAACAGTAGCTGACTGGTACAGTTACTGCCGCGAAACAGTCACGCTACATTTTTTGAATTTGCGTGAAGAGCACCATGGTCAGATTGGCGGGCCTGGCATCATCGTCCAAATTGATGAAAGCAAGTTTGGAAAACGTAAATACAATCGTGGACGGGTCGTCGATGGACACTGGATTTTCGGACTAATACAAGATGGTTCCGAAGATTTGAGATTAGAAGTGTGTCCTGCCAATGAGCGTACGGCGGAAGTGTTGATTCCGCTGATACAAAAGCATGTTCGTGTGGGTTCAATAATTCATACGGACGCGTGGAGAGCGTATGCAAGACTGCCGGACTATGGATACGTTCATAGGGTAGTTAATCACAGTGACCCGGAGGCGCCATTCGTTGCAGCGGATGGTACTCATACTCAGCGCATAGTCACAGTGGCGCGTCGTAAAAAGATTTTTTAAAAGTGTTTCTTTACACGACGATCAGGACAGGTTCGCGTATTGGGTGGTTGAGTACCAGTGGCGTCGGTATGTGACAAAGACAAAAAAGGACTTCTTTCTGGCTGTAGTCCAGGCTGTGCGTGATTTGTACCGTGTGTGATAGTGATGTGATAGTGATGTACGGCGCACTGCGCTGCGTCGCCATTTTGCGATTGCACAATTTGCGCGTCTTGAAGCTATACCTGACTTGTAAGTTTTTTGAAATGTTTTATAACTTTTTATTATATTGTGTGTATTGATTGCTTTAATCCTATCTATTTATGCATTTTATAATGCTTGATTGAGATAGACAACATTTTGTATGAAATTTTTTCGTGAAATTTAAATTTTTTAATTTTTGACCTCAGTTTTTATTTCCGCAGTCTAAGTCTTTTTTAATAGCAATGTTTTGGGGTCCTTTATAGGTTTTTTTTTTTTTTTTTAAGAGGATCAGGTGTTGGAAACCCGCCCCCCTCCGTGTACATGGCAAGTTTGGTACGACTCAAGCTACTATGCGGCAAAAAAGTCGTATGGAAAAATGAAAAACCTAATTCCAGTATGTCTTGCAGGCCATTTTTTTTTTTCAAACTTATGAAAGAAACAAAGATGAACGTGACACAAGAGGTATCTAGTATCGAAACTAAAATAAACAATCTAGTTCACACTGAAATTGGTTAAAAACAGATAAGTCACACCTTATTCCTAACTATGGTGGATGGTAAAACATCTTTAATTCTAACAGATACGTCAACACAGCGATGTGACATATGCTACACCAAAAGAAATGTGTAATTTAAAATGGTTAGAAAAGAAACAAATAAACACTGAAATGTATAAGTATGGTTTATCTACTCTGCACGCCTGGATTTGAATGATGGAGTGTATTTTACATATAGCTTATAAATTAAACTTAAAAAAGTACTATGCCACTAAGGCCTAAGAAAAAAACAACGTAGAACAAAGAAAACGACAAATAATCAAGGACTACAGACGTAACACAGGCCTACTGATAGATGTTGTTAAACAAGGGCAAGGAAACACTAATGATGGAAACAGTGCCAGGAGATTTTTTGGAGACCCGCATACTACAGCCACAATAACGCGAATCGACAAAGACCTTAGACGTCGATTCGCAGTGATACTATTTTAGAAGTAATTTATTCAGGACAAACTATCGATTTTGAGGAATTAAAAAAATACTCCAACGACACTTATGAAACAGTAAACGTAAATCTGTATGGTTGGTACTACATGCCATCCAGTGTTCATAAAATACTTGCACATGGAGGGGATATAATTCAGTCATTCGGATTAATACCAATTGGACATCTATAAGAAGAGGCATCAGAAGCCCAAAACAAAGACTTTAGGAAGTATCGTCGAAGTCATACGCGAAAATTCTCAAGAACAGCTACGAAGGAAGATCTTTCAATAGACTTTTATTAACTTCCGATCCTTGGTTATCCACAATCAGACCTAAATTAGAATCAAGCTAAATAAAACCGTTAAAAAAAAAAAACAAGCAGCCCAATTCAGACGAAGTGCATTCAAAAATTCTCCAGGGGCCGTATTTCGAGCATCCCCGCCGGCCGCCAAGGCGAGAAGCGGGATCTTTTTATGTATGGAGTTCCTAAGCCCCCCACCGTGCGACACAGCGGTCTCTCGCCCGAGGCCGAGAGATGGAGAGAGCACGATAAATGATAGTGTTGTGTGTGGCGGCCGGCGGAGAGACTCAGAATACGACCCCACGTCCACGTACCACACACGAAAATTAAAAGTACGAGGCCCAAAAGTGTAAAAAAGTAATCAACAAAAGTAATCTGCATGTTGTATTTGGTTTTCAGATGGCGTTAACTGCAGCAGAAAAGCAGAAAAGGAACAGAGAGAGAATGAAATCTGAAAATCCGGAAAAATTCGAAATAATCAAGCAAAAACATAATCAAAGCAACAAACAAAGAAGGAAGATTAGTGAATATAACAAAGAAGATAACGAAAAAGGCGCCCTGAAGGCCAGCAAGTGGTGGAGGAGGGTGATGCCTACGAGGTTAACGGTGAAGTATGTATACTTTTTCCTAATTTTAAATTTTTCCTTGTCATAGTTTAATAATTTTGAACTTTTATTACAGCCTTGGGGCCCTGAAGGCCAGCAAGTGGTGGAGGAGGGTGATACCTACGAGGTTAACGGTGAAGTATGTATACTTTTTCCTAATTTCATATTTTTCCTTGTTATAGTTTAATAATTTTGAACTTTTATTAGGGGACAGTGGGGTAATAAGAGCGGTCGGGTAATTGGAGCCGCCCCAGAAAACTACTTGTAGTGGTCGCAACACGCACACATACACTCTCGAGCATCGGTCTCCCACTATAAGTGTATGCACGCTTCCCCCGGCCGCTCAGATTCGCCAGAGCGCTCGCGAAGGAGTAAACAATAATGAACCCTTATTTAACGCAATAATTCCCAAACTTCCTGTGAACTTAACGCCGGACAATCAATCGGTTCTTCGTGTTTACTGCAGAAAGTTCTGTTATAATATACATAGAAGATGGGTGAAATGAGGATCAAGAACGGACCAATTCTTCAAGCTAGAATCACCAATTCAGTGGCCCAAATGTGTGAAAGAAGTTCTGGAAGGAGTCGAGGCGAATGTGACCTCGAGCATCGAGGTTCCATCCACCAGCAGCATGTCAACACAACATACTTCTGATGGAGTCGAGGTTAGTGCGGATACGTACACTACTTTGTCATCTACCACCAAACCCTCAGCCAGCACATCAACACCATATACTTCTGATGGAGTCGAGGTTAGTGTACACTACTTTGCCATCTACCAGCACAACATTAGCCAGCACATCAACACAACATCCTTCTGATGGAGTCGAGGTTAGTGTGGATACCTACACTGATTTGCCATCTACCACCACAACATTAGTCAGAACCTCAACACGTGTGAGTCCCAGAAAGCCTTTTAGTGAATTAGGGCCTAAACAAAAGAAAAAAGGGACAGAACAAATAAGAGAAGAATACGCATCGCCAGAGTTAGCTTTTGCGACTTCTATGAGGCTAAAAGGTATCGGACATCAAGGAATCGCTGAAATACTGGATTATCTTTTGAAAAATCCCGACGAAGTGCCACGTGTACAGGCATTCATCGCAAAGAAAGAAGAACCGCGTACACTCAGTCCTGACAAAGCCTTAGGAGGTATGCTCTCAACCGACTATCTAAATGGCAGTATAACGCATGGAGAGCGATAATAAATGGTGCTGGCGTTAACGTACTTCCTTCGTATTATAAACTACAGAAAACCAAATGTGAGTGCTATCCAGCCAAAGAGGATATTTTGATCACCGAATCAGAAGCTCGAATCAAATTACAGCCTTTACTGGATTTAACGGCACAAAGGATATTAATATAGGAGAACACGAATCGGTAAACTACAAACTAGAAAGCAAATGGGGATTAGATGGAGCTTCTAATCAAAGCAACTACAAACAAGTATGGGCTGAGGATGATTATGATAATTCCTGTGTGTACATGGCAAG
This sequence comes from Nematopogon swammerdamellus, assembly GCA_946902875.1. NCBI lineage: Eukaryota > Metazoa > Arthropoda > Insecta > Lepidoptera > Adelidae > Nematopogon > Nematopogon swammerdamellus. Next base: position 18,820,877 of record OX336354.1, on the reverse strand, counting down.
TTTTGTGCCAATCAAACTTACATGTGGTGACCAAACTCTTTGGTTAAATGATAAACCCAATTCTTAAAAATTTAGTAGACCTATTTTTTTTTTAATTCATCAAAGAGACATCAGCTAACGTGAAGCAAGAAGTTTCTGTTATTGAAGGTGAAATACGGAATCTCGTATCAACACAAACTAATGGAAAACAAAAAAGCCATGTATTATATGTGACAATGATAGACGGCAAAACATCCTCGATTTTGACAGAAACATCAACTCAACGATGTGACATATGCAATGCAACGCCTAAAGAAATGTCTAACCTTACATTATTGGAAAACAAGGAAATAAATCATGAAAATTACAAGTACGGCATGTCTACACTGCACGCGTGGATACGCATGATGGAGTTTATTCTTCATATAGCGTATAAGTTAAATATTAAAAAATACCATGCTTCTACTTCCGAAGAAAAATCTACGGTAGGGCGAAGAAAAGAAGAAATTATCAACGACTTTCGAACCCAGACTGGACTATTTTTAGATGTCTTAAAACAAGGTCATGGCAGCACAAATGATGGAAATTCTGCGCGAAGATTCTTTGAAGATTCTCATACCACATCGAGAATAACCGGAATCAATCAAAATTTGATACATAGGCTCTCTGTGGTGTTGGAAACAATATCTTCAGGGCAATCGATCAACATCGAAAAATTCAAGCAGTACACCAAAGAACATATCAATTATACTTAAATCTATATAATTGGTATTACATGCCACCAAGCGTGCACAAAATACTTGCACATGGATCTTGTGATGGGGTCTGAGCTGGGCGTGGGTCTAATGAAACGGCTGAGTGCTATGACACGATTTATTAAAGATATATACACAAATGGCAACACGAGTTCGTAATTTCAACCTTATCCTATACACACACAATATTACCAAAATCAATATCAACAATCTTAACCTAAGCACCTTAATACTAAACACGGAAAATATAATCAAATAATCTTAACCTAAACTTATCCTAATAGGGCGCCAGACGCTCTTGGCAATTGGGCGAGCGTCAGCCCGTATATTCCAGGCTAGCTCTTTGTGGAATAGTCCTTGGATCACTTTAGTACACCTTTTTTTTATTATAGTTTCCGGTCCGTGAAACCGGCCTATTGTTAGTTGAGTGGGGTGAGCCTTTACTACTAGGCGGCTCTGTAGCTACGGCCGTTATTCACCGGAAGAACTAACCTTATTTGACTTTGGATCACTTTAGTACAATACCACATTTTTCTTTCACAGCCAGATGAAGGATGATACATTAATGTAGGCAATGTAGATCTTGTAAATCGCTCGAAATATAGCACTTCAAAATTTGCAAAACATGTAAACATAATAATTTGGTAAATTACGATAACGAACGGTCAAATATATGTAAAAAATAGGTAAATTACCATAAATAGAAAGAAAGGAAGAAATATTTATTTTTTCCGCTACAGCATTACATAATTTTTACATATTATGTATGACACATTTAAACAATCAAGACAAGTAATACTAATTAACACACACATTTAAACAATACAGAAGGAAAAAGGGGGGAAAAAGGACTGAACACAGCCTATGCTGAGTCTAGTGAAGATTTCACTAGACTCAGCGCTGTATTTAAGTCCAGCCCTTGAACAATTTAAAGATTAACAATTGAAAGACACACAACTTCCGCTAAATACAGTATTTTACATTTGGTCATCTATTGTATTTACCACCTTCGCATCTCTAGTTGTAACGATGGTTATTAAAGTTTTTAACCAATCGGTAGTTGACGGGTTTATCGGTATAATGGTTATTAACTACTTTGGTTTATTTTTTCGGATATATAAACTTTAGTGAAAGTTAAATACGTGTAAGAATAAAAGTGTCGTATATTTTGTCTACAAATGAGATTTCGACGAAAAAACATCAAAATATCAGAAAATTTCGAAAAAAAATCAATGTTGTTTTATTTTTTTCACCGCAAATATCAACTTAAGTGAAAAACGTGTAAGAATAAAAGTGTCTTATAAAAAAACAATAATATAAAATGGGAACCCCAAATGTCACGACAGGACGCCATTTTGTGACGCTAAAACAGCCATCTGTTGTCGTGTTCGTCGTTTATCTTGTGACGTGGCTTTTGTTTCATAGACTGTTTCTGCTTGTTATACTGACCTCGGCGCTAAATTGGACTTCGATTACATTTCGCATTGTTGTTTTTTGTTGTACTTTTTGTGCACAATAATGCCGAAACGTGGACAAACACTGGAAGGTGAAAGCCGTGAGCTTAGGATTGCCATCTGTCCGGGTTTCCCCGGACAGGGTAAGGAGTTTTAGGGTGTCCGGGGAAGTCCGGGCGAATTTGAAAGTGTATGCAATCGCTTTAACCCCTGAAGAAAAGAAGAGAAATTCTCACGAACTCTGGTGTACATCAGTGTCCCAGTGAGGAGTTGTATATGGAACTGCTGAAAATTGCAGAATTCGTTTTCTGTATTCCCGGCCACAATGATAACGTCGAACGGATATTTTAATAGCCGCTCAATGAACCGACTAAAGAAACAAATTAATCTTAGGAACAGTAACAGTATAGTCATGAAAAAACATAACTTCAGAAAGTACAGTTGCACGGAATTCTACCAATACATCTCCAAACAAAAAAATCTCCTTGGTTTTTTAATTACCTGCATAATATAATTGAAAAAATATTACATTTTTAATTTGTGTCCGAGTTTTTGTCCAAAATGTCCGGGGTTTTAGATTTTCTTGTCCTAATTTTACCAACATGGAGATGGCAACCCTACGTGAGCTCATCATCAAGCGGCAAGATTACTTTGAGCGTGAAAGGCAAAATGGCGGACCTTTGATACGTCCGATCGGGTACAAGAGCGCGTCTCTCAGGCGCTTGGAGTTAGCAAACGAACGATAACAAATATCAATAAGAAAAGTTCGGCCCATCGGGCATGGAAGAAAATATTCTACGAACACCGAAAAAGAAATCCAGAGCCTGTGACAGATATTGATAACTTTGATGCCGATGCATTAAGGAATCATATATAAGGTTACTATTCGAAGAATTAATACCTTAACAGGACAACGCTTTTGGCATCTTTGACAGCAGCTGATTTGTTTAAGTGGGGTAAAATTGCTTTATCCAAAATTTCAAACCGTATTGGTTTTCTATATAAAAAAAGAGACAAAAGAAAAGTCCTTTTAAAACGATATAACATAATTTTAAAAAGGATATATTTTTTAAGGGAAGCGAAAAAAATTGATAAATGGGAAAATGTCGTCTTCATTGATGAGACATGGCTGAACGCTAATCACATACTTTCTCGTTCTTGGACAGATGAAACTCAAGCGTCGACGTCGAAAGTACCAATGGGTAAAGGAGCCAGACTGATAATATGTCATGCCGGATGTGCAAAATACGGTTTTGTGGAGAACGGCTTACTAGCATTTGAATAAAAAACCACTACTGACTACCACAAAGAAATGAATGCCGCTACGTTCTAATTCTAAGAGTGGTTCCAGCGAGGAAATCTTTAGCACGGACGAGGACCCAGCCGCGGAGTTGGCTCTTATACAGCGAGTACTGAATGAAGTCGCCACTGAGGCGACAGACCGCATCCTGACCCCCAGCCTCCAGTGTCAAGCCCACCTTCACAACCGCCTTCCGTGGGTTGACGCGACCACGCCGGAGTTGGTTGCGGTGAAACGGACCACGTCCAACCTATTGCGCACTACGGAGCAAATGTTTTTGGTAGGTACTGACGACCCGGCGTCCCCGGTAAATTCCGACGCCCCCCTCTGACGCTTCCTTATACTTATTATCAGTAGGTACGAATGTGTGTTCCCACGCCACTACTTGTGCCCCCGTTAAACACAACGATGCTGTGGCGAAATTGAAACTTTACTTATACGGGACATACGAGCGCGCGTGACATCCCGCACGCGCGGTAGCTTACCTCCTCCGCACCAGTGTTTATGTTAGGTTGCCTGAGTCCGCGCAGGAGACGCAGAGAGAGGAGAGGACGCGCGCAGAGGAGACGGAAAGTTAGTATACGAGGGGTGTCTGATTGAAAATAAGCCTACCCATTTTTTTTTTAATGGCAACCCTTTGTTGTATATATGGCAACTCTTACTATGTGAGAGTGACAGATTTTGACAAGATCGCGCATGCACTTTAGATACCAGTTCACTGTGAAGGAAACATGGCGCGTCGTCCAGTTGAAATGCCTAAATTTGAGTACCGCTCTGTGATAAAGTATCTTGTAAAAAAGATATGTGTGCAAAGGACATTAACGACGAACTGAACAGTGTTTACGGAGAGGCTTCTCCGTCTTATGCAACTGTTAAAAGATGGGCTCGATTGTTCAAACAAGGAAGGGAGTCCATTCAAGATGAAGACCACCCTGGACCCTCAAATTCGGCAGTGACTAACGAAAATATTGAAAAAGTGAAGGAAATTGTGCTCGCTGACCGAAGAGTTCGCATTCGCCAGATAGCGAATGAAGTTAAGATTAGCACAGAAAGAATTGGAGAGATCCTCCATAACCATTTAAACATGAGCAAGGTGCGCGCACGATGGGTCCCTAGAATGTTGACACCATTTGATCGGCAGCGGGGAGTGGAAACGTCTCGTGCTTTTCTTGAACTGTGTGAAGAGAATGAGGACCAAATTTGGGGGCGAATTGTGACCTGTGATGAAATGTGGATTCATCAGTATGACCCAGAATCCAAACAAGAAACAATGCAGTGGGTAGAGAAGGGAAAAACAGCACCCAGGAAGTTCAAAGTGCAGCGTGCCTCCATGAAGCTCATGAGGGAGTTTTAATGATTGACTACTTGCCAAAAGGGAATACGAGAAATCGCTTTCAGCAAGCATCAGAGGATTTGACGAAAACCTAATAAAACGTCTGGACACAATACTTAGGACAATCTCTTGTGGGTTCGATGTGGACGCCGAGAAATTCGAAAAATACTGCCACGAAACTGCGGTTTTGTAAGTAGAAAAATATAACTGGTACTATATGCCCCAAAGCGTCCACAAAATTTTATTCCATGGTGGACAGATAATAAAGTCGGCAATACTACCCATAGGGCTTCTCTCAGAGGAGGCTCAAGAATCAAGGAACAAGGACAGCAAGAGCTATAAGGAGCACCACACGCGAAAATTTTCCAGACTGCAAACGATGGAGGATTTAATTCATATGTTCCTCATGTCATCAGATCCATTGATAAGCAGTCTTAGGGTCCAAAGGCAAAAGGTAAAGAAAAGCTTGCCCAGAGAGGTTTTAGCTTTACTAAAAACCCCAAGCGAACCGGAAAAATTTACCTCTTCGGATGATGAAGAGGAGAACTTGTAAATATTATACCTACCTATATTTTAAGATGTAAATAGAAAACATTGCGTCAAAACAAAAAAATTAAATAGTTGTATGTAAACTTTGTCATTATAAATACGTTAAGTACCAATTTAAGTTATATATTATGTTTTTACTTTTATTAAAAATTGTGTTTTGAAAATGTTGTACCTACCTATATTTTAAGTATATGTAAATAGAAAACATTGCGTCAAAACAAAAACATAAATAAAACAGTTGTAAGTAAACTTTGTCATTATAAATACTTTATGTACTCATTTAAGTTATATATTGCGTTATTAATTATTTTTATTAAAAATTGTGTTTTGTAAATATTTCGTTTTATTTATTTTAATTTATAAATTAATGCAAGGATGACTGTACAGGAAACTTTAGCCGTTAAGTTCACATTCTATAAATCACTGCATAATGAATACAACAAAATAATAAACTAAATCTATTATAATACTTCAATATAAATACATCAAATAATTAAGTACCGCCGGATTAGCTATTGGTACCTCTGTGCGGCGTGCTGACAGCACCGGCATGCGAAGCCAGCATCATGCGCGGCCCGAGCCGCCCGCCTCGGCGTCCGATTCCACGTGACTTCGGTCCGGCCATTGAGCCACCCCGCTGAGCCAGCGCAATGAGAAGATAAGTGATACAGCAAAAGCCCCCCCCCCCCCCCCCCCCGCGCCTTCAGCGCTATGAAAGTGAAGTGTCGTTACGTTTAAATTTGATCTGCGGCTGCATCTAGGCTACGCCGCCGCCCTTATTATGAGACGTTAATATTTAGTGTCCTTAGGCCCACTTGCACCAACACGAATTTAACGATATAAACCAGTTTAACTCGTTAAGCTAGCACCCGTTGACTGTGGGAGCCGCGTTTAAATCCATAACTCGCTACTTAACTCTAAACTCGTGTTGGTGCAAGTGGGCCTTACACTTAGAAAATGCACTTGGTTGTTTAATTAATCTAAGTAAGTAAAATTATCTTAACTAAAATAGTTTCATGTTGGCAGAATAAGTCTTCATTTATTTCTCACCAATCCGTCAACCACTCCGTTACACCAAAAGAAATGTGTAATTTAAAATTGTTAGAAAGTCAAAGTTAGAAAATTGACACTGAAAACCAGGGGTTCATGGTTGATGTTATGCATGCATGCATCGGCGGCTGGAAGTGGCCACAGCCACGTGATCAGATATGGTATGCCAAGGAGAAAGTCATCGAGAAGGTGGAATCTTAAATGTCATCTTAGTAATGTACCTGATTTTTTTTTTTAATAAATAACTGGTATTTTGGAAGAATTGTGGCTTTTACTTTCCTATAAAAATCTTGTGTCCTTTTTTCGTTGCGTCAGTGACAATAACATTTTAATTGTTTTTACTATTAAAAACTAAATATTTGTTTAAACATATTTTACCATAAAATAGAGTTCATTATAAATTATACTAAATGGTTTACAAAAAGTTGAAATTTTGAAATATATTGTGAAAAACAGACAAATTAACAGTAATTTTTCTTGCAAATGTTACGTCAGTGACTATGGAATTGACCTTAATATACTAAGAGCGGGCCGTATGCAACCCTACCTCATCGAGTAGCAACATGTGACTAATCTAGGCTGTTGCATATTAAAAAGTTATGTTTTATAGTACAGGGTTGCCTGGGCGTAACCTGGAGCATTTTGTACAGTGACCAAAAAAATGATCCTATTTTTTGGTGGAATTTACCTCATCGAGTAGCAAGTAGGTACATAGCACATTCGATAGTGCTAATCAAGAAGTGCCAAACTGCACAGGGTTGCCTCGCCCAAACCTGGCGCTTTCGTGATTCAGCCTAATTTTAGGGTGGCCAAAAAAAGGAAAATTTACCTCATCGGGTAGCAAAATGAAACTCGTGCCATTCGAAAGGTCCCATCATCCTATTATTAATTAATTTGGGTTGCCGGCCCTATACCTGGAGCTTTTCTTATTCAGCCGAGTTTTATGTTCGAACGTAAAAAACTGACTGATGCAAGAAAAACGTAGAAATGAGTCCAGTGGATAGTTTAAATGAGATTGTTTAGATGTAATGATAGATTATATGTATAAAGTTGGAGCTACACGACCTTGAACATTTTGTACGGTGAGCAAAAAAATAAGATAATGCAAAAAACTACGAATATTTTTAAAAATACTGTACGTCTATTAGATCTAATCAATTTCGATGTTTTTCCATTGAGCACATTATTTTTTTAAATATGTTCACTTAACCTAACACTACACCCGCGTATCCCTTCTCCGACACTGTCTCACTCAGTGCGAAACACAAAAAATTAGCTTCTCGCAGCGGTGCTTGCGTCGTTTTGGAGAATGCAACCTATACATTCCTAGTTTTTTTATTGCTTCCGAACTGGGTGGCTCTGCCCGAGGTCGAAGCCTCAGGCGCAGCCAATTTCACCGCCGAGGAGGTGCCAGACCGGTTTGGAGGTGGACTAATGTTGCTGGGGAAAGACTATTAACCCGCGATTTGAAGATCCGTGGGTTGTAGGAGTGGGGAATGATATTCTCTGGGAGCCCGTTCCACAGGAAAATGCGGGGTAAATCAATGCAAAGGCAGTGCGGCACAAGAACGATTTAGAGAATCGTGCAGTTCGAAGAACTCTTCTGTCGACTACAAATGGGTGTTTCGCGAGAGTATGGCGGGTTTGGCGAAGGCGAACAGGAGGAGGAGGGATAAGGGAAGCAAGTTCGTCAGAGCAGCGGCCATAGTAGTACCGATAAAACAGACTCAATGAACCAACGATACGTCTGTGCTTTAGAGATTGAAGGTCCTTTGTGAGTACAGAGTCACCAATGAGACGAATGGCTCGTCGCTAAATAGAATCCAAGGCTTAAAGAAGGTACTCAGGGGAACCCTCCCAAAGATGACTGCAATATTCCATCACCGGTATTACTTGTGCTTTGTAGAGTGTAAGCAGTTGAACCGGCGTGAAAAATCGCCGACATCGGTAGAGGATGTCTAATTTTCGAAACGCTAGTTTCGCCTTGGACTCTATGAACGATCGAAACCCAACGTTCTTGGAAACATCCATAACCAGGACGCCCAGACTACCATCGTTGGGGACTTGGCTGCCCTGGAAAGTGGCTTGGAGACGAAACGGATCAGCCTTAGTAGAGAAGGCACAAGCTTGCGTCTTGGCTACGTTGAAGTTGACCAAGTTCTTCTTCCTCCAAGAGGATACTTTTTCGAAAACCTGGTCAACCCGAGCAACAGTTTCGCGTCTCGCGTTTGCTGCTGAGGCTACTCTACCCTTCCAATCCTTGATGAACCCTTCGTGCACCGTGTTGTCGTCCGCATAACAATGTATTTCGCCGAGCGAGAGCATGTCGTTAATAAACAATAAAAACAGCGTAGGTGCCAGCACGGATCCTTGTGTAACACCAGCATTGATTGAGTAGTCGGCCGAGCAGGCACCATCTAGGGTGACAAAGATCGACCGATTACTCAAAAAGCTGGAGATCCAAGTGCACAGTTTTGTAGGGACACCGTAGGCCGGAAGCTTGCTTAAGAGTCCCCGGTGCCAGACGCGATCGAATGCTTTGGATATGTCCAGAGCGGCCGCCAGCGATTCCCCAAAACCATCGAGCCTTTCAGCCCACAAATGCGTGACGTACGCTAGAAGATCTCGACCTTTGCTTGCGGAAGCCGTATTGCTTGTCGTCGAGGAGTTTAGAGTCTTCTAGATACGTCAGGAGTTCTGAGTTGACAATGCGCTCCATAACTTTACTCAAAAGTGAGGTTATCGCAATAGATAATGGTATAATAGTTCGATGGGTTCGCTGGGTCCCCCTTCTTGGGGACCGGCTGGACCGAAGCTCTCTTCCAGCAAGAAGGTATTGAACCGGAGAAATAGGAGCGTTTGAATATTGGGGCCAATTCCAGAGCACAATTTTTCAAGACAATCGCCGGGATGCCACCGCCAGGTCCGCTAATCTTCGAAATATCCAACTCACGTAGCGTTTTATAGACGACTCTGGGGTGGAACCTAATATTTGCCATCGTACGCCCGTAATGGGGTAATGAAGGCGGGTTGGCGCCCAGGTCGTCCTGAGTTGGATGCGAAAAGGCGTGCAAAGATATTCGCCCTTTCTTTCGCGAGTATAGCGAGCGAGCCATTCGGACATTCCAGCGGAGGTGTAGCAGGACGGTAGAAATTCCGACCGATGGATTTGGCGAGAGACCAGAAGGCGCGGCTTCCCGAAGGGTTACGTGCAAGTTTCGCGCCAATTCCACGGTCGTGCCTGAACTTGGCCAAGTTTTGCGTTCGTTTGCAGGGCCTAGCAGCGACGTTGAGCTCTCGTCTGTTCTCGACAGACCTATTCTGCAGCCATTTTCTATAAGCCTTGTTTTTAGTGTCAATAGCCAGCCTGCATTGACAATCAAACCAAGGCTTATGGCGGCCGCCGATGGGAACGGTGGAGGTAGGTATGAAGAAATTCTTACCCTGTGCGATCACATCGACGACCGATTGGGCACACAGCGTTGGGTCTGGAGAAGAGAAGCAAACTTCGTGCCAATGGTATGCTCCCAGGAAGGAACGGAAGTCATTCCATTGTGCTGACCGGTAGTGCCATAATGTTCGCGTACTACATTCACGTGCTTCCGCGAAGTGTACAGTTGGTACAGTTGAGCGTACAAGGCAATGGTCAGAGTTTCCGAGGAGAGCTTCGACCCTCACCTTGCAACCATTTGGCTCGGTAGCCAGCACAAGGTCCAACAAACTAGGTCGATGGGCCGGGTTATCAGGTATCCGAGTAATTCCAGACACCAACTGCGTCAAACCGTATGCAATGGCCAAGTTGTAAGCCTCCCTGACGGCATGGTCAGTGATGGGGGATTTTTAACATTGAAATCACCCAGAATCACTAACTCCGCCGTAGGGAACTCGCAAAGGACTTTGTCTGCCGTACTGCTAAGATGCTCATAAAATGCTTCTGTTCTTGACGCACTGGGGTTAGGGGATCTGTATGCACCCGCGTAAATCCTCACCACGTGGAGAAGATATAAGTCTTTGAGAGTGAGATAACGCAGGTGTCGGTTAGTGCGGTGAATTCTATGCGAAATATAGACAATTTTGCTGGTATTTTTACCAATTTGTGTTGTGTGAATTAAATATGAAGTGATTGAACAGCAAAATGAAAACACCGCACTAACCGACACCTGCGTTATTTCACTCTCAAACAAAGGACTGAACGGAAGTGAAGACGAATAAATCGTGTTGAAGCCTGTTGTGATGGTCAGCTGAAAACAAAAGAGATGCGTCGGCTTCACTATCTGTATCTGTATTTCTATTGCTATCTCTTTGGCGCAGAACCAGAAACCCATATCGGAATTCCCGCATGCAGGGACGACTATCGTCATTGGAATGCATGCGAAAACCCATCTGCTATCGACATAGATACATACATTTTTGGTATTTTTCTATTACTGTATAAAAGAACTCAAGTATGTGTGTAAATTCATTGGCGATTTCTGTAAACACTTTTATATACTCATTTTAATATACGTATGCTATCGCTGTGAATTTACCGAATAAAATAAAATAGCCGTAGTACTAGGAATGTATAGGATGCATTCTCCAAAAAGTATAAACGACGCAAGCACCGCTGCGAGAAGCTAATTTTTTGTGTTTCGCACTGAGTGAGACAGTGTCGGAGAATGGATACGCGGGTGTAATGTAAGGTTAAGTGAACATATTTAAAAAAATAATGTGCTTAATGGAAAAACATCGAAATTGATTAGACATAATAGATGTACACTCTTTTTAAAAATATTCGTAGTTTTTTTGCATTATGTTATTTTTTGCTCACCGTACAAAATGTTCAAGGTCGTGTAGCTCCAACTTTATAAATATAATCTATCATTACATCTAAACTATCCACTGGACTCATTTCTACGTTTTTCTTGCATCAGTCAGTTTTTACGTTCGAACATAAAACTCGGCTGAATAAGAAAAGCTCCAGGTATAGGGCCGGCAACCCAAATTAATTAATAATAGGATGATGGGACCTTTCGAATGGCACGAGTTTCATTTTGCTACCCGATGAGGTAAATTTTCCTTTTTTTGGCCACCCTAAAATTAGGCTGAATCGCGAAAGTGCCAGGTTTGGGCGAGGCAACCCTGTGCAGTTTGGCTTTTCTTGGTTAGCACTATCGAATGTGCTATGTACCTAGTTACCTACTTGCTACTCGATGAGGTAAATTCCACCAAAAAAAAGGATCATTTTTTTGGTCACTGTACAAAATGCTCCAGGTTACGCCCAGGCAACCCTGTACTATAAAACATAACTTTTTAATATGCAACAGCCTAGATTAGTCACATCTTGCTACTCGATGAGGTAGGGTTGCATACGGCCCGCTCTTAGTCTATAATGGAAAAGGAGCTGGAAATGGACCTGGAATTGGCCAACCAAGAGATTGAGTGTGAGCTCGCAGATTTAGATGAGGAAGAAGCGACAGGGTCACACCACAGTGCAGTAGGTGATAGGTGCTAGAGCAGAGAACGGGAGAATGGGTGCACTCGTCATACGAGACAGCGGCACCACAGATAGAAACAGAAGCAGCGGTACATAGGAAAGGCCCAGCGGCAACGTTAGCTGTTATGAACAATAGGGCACCGGGCGAGATGAATGCGGTCCCGAAGCCAACGAAACAATGGGCGCGAGCGGGGCCGAGCCACCTGCCCAGAGTGAGCGAGCCTGGCAAAGTGATAAGAGTGTCAGATGTCGCTACGCTGCCAGAGCCTACTAAAACACGACCAGGTGCGTAGCGAACGATTAATAGCGCGGCAACATGTGAGGCCGTTGCCAAAATTTCAAGGGGACCCCGCATTATCGGGAGGCTGTGAGAGAGGCGCAGCGTCTGCACTCGCACACGGACGGAGAGCTTGTACGCGAAATGCGCGCTACATTGAAAGGACCGGCGAAGGAGGTGGTACACGCGCTGCTCACATCGGCGCAGACGAGGGCGGACGACCTACTTGAAGCACTAGAGGTGCAATTTGCAGTGCCCGAGGTAATGATGAATAAGATAAATGAAGATTTGAGTAAATTAAAGCCGCTTCCAGTAATGTATTATCATGATCTCCCCCAGTTCGCCATGAAGGTAGCGAACGCCGTCGCCGCCGCGAGCAATTTGGGCATGACGGCGTATTTGAACACGACGGACATGCTGCGATTAATGACAACGAAGCTGCCACAACCTCTTTAGGTGGGGGTTCAATGACCGCCAGAAGACGCCGATACCAAATGGAGAAGCACCGTCACCTGGCCACCGATGGCACCTGGCGAAGTATCTTCAGCAGCTGGCAAAGGAGTGCATAGCGGCCGGCGAAGATAGTTCAATATTTTTGATTCCAAAGAGATGAACGCATCAAAATCTGCTTAAATGGTCAATGACTGGCGCATACATATACCTATGTTTTTTGTAATCTCTATACTAACACTTTTCTTGTTATTTTGTCTGTGTTTCCTAAAATAAAAATACATAAATAAATAAACGTGCACAATTTAATTAAGTCACTCCCTCAAAATGTTTTTCATTCCCTCACACTCGTGATATATTTAAAATAATCACAACTTTCTGAATTCCCGAAAATTTGCGAGACAACCATATTGCATACTAGCTGTTGCCCGCGGCTTCGCTCGCGTGAAATTCGTATTTCAAAGAAGAATCTAAGTAACTAAGGGCGAGGCCGAAGGCCGAGCTGCGTTTCAGGTAAACGATAAATCTTCTCAAATAAAGTAAGCAACTAACGGCGAGGCCGAAGGCCCAGCTGCATCCTGGAAGACAATAAACCTTCACGAAGAAAGTTAGTAACTAAGGGCGAGGCCGAAGGCCGAGCTGCGTTCAGGAAGACGATAAACCTTCTCGAAGAAAGTAAGTAACTAAGGGCGAGGCCGAAGGCCGAGCTGCGTTCAGGTAAACCAATAACCCTCTTCTGCCTTCGGGCCTCGCCCTAAGTGACTTCCTTTCTTCGATAGCATATAATATCGTTTACTCCATCTATTTATTTAATAAAATATAAAAAATTAATATTAATAACTAAATAATTAAAACCTACCTAACAAACATTAAAATAACTATCATAAAAGAGGCGTTTTCAAATGTTCCTAGAACACTTGCGGCATTAGCCCGCTGGATGGCAAAGCTTACCGTTTGAATGAAGTAGGCCCTTGATTGCGGGACACCAGTTGCGTCCACCAGCAGAGGCCCAAGCCTCTTCAAGAAGCTTTTGGCTTCAATGACTGCTCCACGGACCGAGGGTTTCAACCGCAAACGGAACAAATTCGAAATCTTGAATTATATCTCTATAATATTTATTGCGTTTGAGGCTATCCGCCCAGGCCTCGGCCGCGCCGGCCGCTCTTGAAGATGCCCGAACGTGACTTGGAGCCAATGTGAGAACACAAATGGCGTCCCACATCAAAGACCTACCCTTAGCCCATGGAACTAAGGTGATACCATCGGGCCTCTTGCCATCCAGCCGGGAATAACCGCAAGGTTTTAGGATGCACGGTATGTATGCCGTCAGAAGCGTGAACTTTATAATAAAATTTAAATTAATTTAACTCAATCTTAATATCGCTTAGTTACCTGCTTTATTCGAGATGGTTTAGCTTCATCCTGAACGCAGCTCGGCCTTCGGCCTCGCCCTTAGTTACTTGCTTTCTTCGAGATGGTTTATCATTTATCAGAACGTAGCTCGGCCTTCGGCCTCGCCTTAGTTACTTACTTTCTTCAATATGGTTTAGCTTCTTCCTGAACGCAGCTCGGCCTTCGGCCTCACCCTTAGTTACTTGCCTTCTTCGATATGGTTTATTATTTATCAGAACGTAGCTTGGCCTTCGGCCTCGCCTTAGTTACTTACTTTCTTCAAGATGGTTCAGCTTCTTCCTGAACGCAGCTCGGCCTTCGGCCTCGCCCTAGTTACTCGCTTTCTTCGAGATGGTTTATTATTTATCAGAACGTAGCTCGGCCTTCGGCCTCGCCTTAGTTACTTACTTTCTTCAAGATGGTTTAGCTTCTTCCTGAACGCAGCTCGGCCTGCGGTCTGCCCATAGTTACTTACTTCATTCAAGAAATAATGTTTTTCTTCTTCCTGAACTCAGCTCCGACTTCCGCCTCGCCCTTAGTTACTTTCATGGAGAAAGAATATCGTTTACGTGAGCGCAGATCCGCCTTCGGCTCCGCCTTTAGTTACTTACTTTATTTTTTGTTAAATACGAATTTCACGCGAGCGAAGCCGCGGGCAACAGAAATATAAATTGCACCAATGACAGCGACATAAGTTCGGTTTAAATTTTTTTTATTTTTTATTTATCAAACATTTTGTCACCGGCCAGCTCACGTCGAGATGACAGTTCTCCGTTGTCACCTTGACATTTAAATTTTATAATAATTTTAATTTTTATTATATTTTTTTGTTTATTATGTTAATCCGGGATATACACTGTCACTATACAAAGTTTCGTCAAATTCCGTTCAGTGGTTTTTGCGTGATGCGCGTACAGACAAAGAGAGATTATTAATTTAACGATTTTATTATTTTGCATATTGATATCAGCAAGACAAATGACACAAACGCTCATTCAAATATGTTAAATAATAAATATAAAAAAAAAGATAAATTACCTACCCATAAATAAAAAAAAAAAAAGATAATTACCCATATACTAATGAGCCACAATGCTCTACTTTGTTTTTTTTTTCAACCATTATTTGCAACTATGTTCAAATTTGATTTTCAAATCAAATTTTAAACTAATGCGGCCACCACGCCATATTTTTCTTTTCTCCGACCAAATTATTTGCAAGTATATTCAAATTTGTTTTTCAAATCAAATTATAAACTAATGAGCAACAACACTCTACTTTGTTTTTTTTTTCAACCAAATTATTTGCAACTCTGTTCAAATAATTTGTTTTTCAAATCAATGAGCAACCACGCTCTACTTTGTAATTTTTTTCTTCAACCAAATTATTTGCAACTATGTTCAAATTTGTTTTTCAAACAAATTATAAACTAATGAGCAACAACGCTGTACTTTGTTTTTTTTCTTCAACCAAATTATTAGCAAGTATGCTCAATTTTGTTTTTCAAATGAAATTATGAACTAATAAGCCACAACGCCATAATTGGTTGTTTTTTCTTCAACCAAATTATTTGCGACTATGTTCAAATTTGTTTTTCAAATCAAATTATAAACTAATGAGCAACAACGCTCTACTTTGTTTTTGTTTTCTTCAACCAAATTATTTGCAACTATGTTCAAAGTTTTTCAAATCAAATTATAAACTAATGAGTAATGAGCAACAACGCTCTACTTTGTTATTTTTTTCTTCAACCAAATTTTTTGCAACTATGTTTAAAGTTTTTCAAATCAAATGATAAACTAATGAGCAACCACGCTCTACTTTGTTTTTTTTTTCTTCAACCAAATTATTAGCAAATATGCGAATATGTTCAAATTTGTTTTTCAAAACATAATGAGCAACAACGTTCTACTTTGTTTTATTTTTTCTTCAACCAATAAATTATTAGCAAGTAGGTATGCTCAATTATGTTTTTAAATTAAATTATGAACTAATGAGCCATAACGCCATAATTTGTTTTTTTTTCTTCGACCAAATTATTTGCGACTATGTTCAAATTTGTTTTTCAAATCAAATTATAAACTAATGAGCAACAACGCTCTACTTTGGTTTTTTTTTCTTCAACCAATAAATTATTAGCAAGTAGGTATGCTCAATTATGTTTTTAAATTAAATTATGAACTAATGAGCCATAACGCCATAATTTGTTTTTTTTTTCTTCGACCAAATTATTTGCGACTATGTTCAAATTTGTTTTTCAAATCAAATTATAAACTAATGAGCAACAACGCTCTACTTTGTTTTTTTTTTCTTCAACCAAATTATTTGCAACTTTCTATGTTCAAAGTTTTTCAAATCAAATTATATACCTACTAATGAGCAACCACACTCTACTTTGTTTTTTTTTCTTCAACCAAATTATTAGCAAGTATGCTCAATTTTGTTTTTCAAATGAAATTATAAACTAATGAGCCACAACGCCATAATTTGTTTTTTTTTTCTTCGACCAAATTATTTGCGACTATGTTCAAATTTGTTTTTCAAATCATAATGAGCAACAACGCTCTGCTTTGTTTTTTTTCTTCGACCAAATTATTAGCAAGTATGCTCAATTTTGTTTTTCAATGAAATTATGAACTAATGAGCCACAACGCCATAATTTGTTTTTTTTTTCTTCGACCAAATTATTTGCAACTATGTTCAAAGTTTTTCAAATCAAATTATAACCTAATGAGCAACAACGCTATACTTTGTTTTTTTTTCTTCAACCAAATTATTAGCAAGTATTCTCAATTTTGTTTTTCAAATGAAACTATAAACTAATGAGCAACCAACACTCTTTGTTTTATTTTTTCCTTCAACCTTATACACCAAATTATTTACAACTAATGAGCTCACCATTATTAAATTATTGGGCCACAGCGCCAATACTCTGGTAATTTTTTTTTAGTTCTCAATTTTTCATCGTCCATACCTGTTTTGAAGTTCAATTCGCCAGATATCAGAAGAAAGCTCGACATGTGGCGCCCAGTCATCTATAATGTGTCTAACGACGCCCATAGACATTCAGTCGTATGTGGAGGTTGCGAAGCCATGCCGGCCTGACACGTACACATTCACGCCCCTCTTGAAGTACCCGAGACTGTACTTAGGTGAAAATATATGGACAGGCAGGGCGTTTCAGAGTTACTGGTTCTGTAGACAACAAAATCTCAGAATATAAACCTGTTGGCTCTCATAGGTTATAATAAAGCTTGTAATAATACCATGCGCGCTCGGATAACAAACTAAAATATTTCGTAAAACAAGTCAGATTAAACTCTATTTGCACTTATGGTCACTGAAATTATTAACAAAACAATGTGTAAAACAAATTAGGCCTCACTTCTTTAGAAGCAGACGGATTTTTTAAACTCAAGGAAAAACAAAACACGGCCGACATTTTCAAATATTTTTTTAACCTATAATTGACAATACCCCTTCACAAATCTTATACAAAATTGTAGGTGAAGAACGCTGTCACTGAAATGCTGAACAACATACGTACATTCAAAATTTTTTTTCTCCGAAAGTACAAGTCTCCGCACAACATTTTTTTTTTGCTAATAGCTCCTTAGACCCTCGCCTACCAGTCCCAGCTACCAGAAATCTTCTAAGAATGCCGCGCTATACTAACTCCCAACCGTTTTCAGTTCTGAAAGGGGCGACACACAAGCGTGGAAGGATCCCAAATGGTTGCTACGGTTTGTGAAAGAACTCGGCTGGCTACAGTGAGCTCATAGCCGGGTTACTGAGGACAATGGCCTCGTGTCAAGTGCGTTCTTAGCGTCGGCAATAACAGGTCCTATCTCCGCATGACTGACTCGTTGCAGAGCACTCTTTTGTTGTTGACATTGGGCTTTTGAGAACCAATCGGTTCTCTAAATCGTTTCTTTGTCGCACCGCTAGAGTGTGGAACTGTCTTCCGGCGAGTGTATTTCCTGAATCCTTTAACCTGGGTATCTTCAAGCGTCGTATTAACGGGCTAGACAGCCAAGCAACAGTCCGCAAATCTGCTGGCATGGCACCTAACTGAGCGTGGTTTCGCGAGGAGAGGTGATTTTGGCTCTGTCGACTGCACCATTGGTCTCTCGTAACAGCCACACATGCTGGTTTACATAAAAAAAAAGGTGTTTGATGTCGAGGGTGCTTTGTTTTTCCTGGAGTTATAACTGCTGAATCTCAAGGGTATAAGCACAAAATGATTATTGTGCTTACCCAAATTGTCCGCACTCAACGTGATGGCATGAATCTTCAAAGAATGTAGGTATGTTTGATAGAGAACAGCGAGAACTTACGGCTAAATAGCAGATCCGGCCCATACTGTGTTCTACATACCAAGCAAAAGGTTTGATGGCTTTCTTTGGCGAAGGCAAGGTCACACGCAAACGACACAGCACCACGAACGACCACGCTTGCTTCAAAGAGGATATAACCACGCTTGCTTGACGCTTGCTTGCTTGCTTGCAGTGTTGCCAGATGGCCATATGAATTTCCCCCAACCTTATCAAAAATCCCCCCGAAAACTCGCTTTTTGAAAAAAAAAAACCCGCAAAACAGTTTTGGCTCATTTTAGAGAAATAAAATAACAAAAATATTCTTTTAGATTTTATTCAAACTCTCCCATGGCATCAACTATTTCTAAACAATGATTTTCACCTTCACTAGCATTTTTATCCGTTTCATCCGTAATGCCCACAACCAGGTATCGTTTCGTTCGTTCGTAGGTACCAAGTAGTAGGAAAACTAAATAACATGAAAGACTAGTTACCACATCGATACGACACCTGAAAGCCTTTTTTAATCCTGCTAATCCTTCAATCCTGCAGGATTGCAGCAATCCTACTCCGGGAACAAACTGAAGCCGATATTCGTTTGGTCGTTCATGTAATTTGTTAGCTCAGTGGTAAGCGTATAGGGTTTGTATTTTTTGACCATTGGTTCGAGTCCCACAACAATTTTTGACGTGATGACGTCACGTCTTATAAATTGATGAGCACCGGCTGCACGCACGAAAGCGTGTCACATTCCATCTGAACCTGTGTGTGCAAGCGAGAGCGCGTAACAAGCGATAGAGAGGCACAATCAGTATAGTCAAAGTTACCGTGGAAACGTCTTAAGAAGTAAAACTGTCAAGATCAGACAACAGAAGTTTATTGATGGCCAGTCACAAGATGATTATTCTTTCTACAGGAAATAGAAATTACTGATATTTGATCTATGTACTACGATTATTCCACGTCATCACGTAAAACTATCGTCCGTAAACCGACTTTACAGACAACCAAAATATTTTTTTTTTTAAGCAATGTTAGGGTGTTTAAATTTTTTTAGGGTGTTTAGTTTTTTTTATAACCACCTAAAAGCTTTTTTTTTCGGAAATACAAACGTAACAAAAACGACATGCACCGCCTCAACTTTCTTCGCATCTTCTATATATTAACCCTGGTTATTTTTTTTTAACGACCAAAACATCACTTATTTATCACTTGCCGAAGTCGAAACTAATATGCACCGCCTACTACATGCAAGGAGTATAGGATTGCAGGGGGTCTACTCGGAGTTTCGATTGCGATATATTCGGATAGATCCGAATACATCGCATGTATCTCGGGATGTGTCTAACTCATACAAATATCCCACTCTAACCAAATGTTCGGTCGGTCGGAAGAAGTGACATATCGAAAGCATAGACAAAAAGTTTTGTTTTTCTCGCAATCATAGACAAGCGATTTGTGTCCAAGACCAAAATAAAAGTTGTTGTGGTCAAATTTGTGTATAGATAGTATTGGATGGATGCATATATATTGGGAGTGGAAAAAGATGGCGGACGGCGCAAGTTTGTCGCGTCGTCGTTGTAATTAAAAATATATATTTTTGTGGTTCTCGCCGTGTCGCACCTTATACAAAAGCATATATATTGGTTTGTTATAGTAGTATTATATTCTTTGTATTGGTAATCTGTGGATGGATGGATGAAGGCGGGGCGGACGGAGCGGCCGGCTGTAGCCGGCCGCTCCGTCCGCGACGGGGCGAGGCGGAGCGAGCGACCGGAGCCGGAGCCGCGCGCGCGCGCGCCCGCCGCGCCTCGCGCTCGCGGGCCCGCCGCGCCGCGCGCTCGCGGGCCGGCTCGACCGCCAGTCATTCGCCGCCGTAGCCGCCGCCGCCCCCGTCATTCAGCCCAGTCAGTCATGTCATGACTTCATGACCGCCGCGACGATCGCGCTGAGTCCTCTAATTTTTTTGATATTTTCCAAGCGTAGGTAGCAACTTATGGATGAAATTATACAATAAACAAAAAACGAAAACAAATCACCAATGCACACATAGGTAGGTACTCGTAAATCGTGTGTAAGCCAATGAACGCAATACATACACCAAAACGGCAATCTCTTCTTTTTATCTAATAGTGGCAACAAAACGACAATCTCAACGAGACCTCATGAGGTGTCGTTGGAATTATCGAAAATTGTCGTTTGCTCATTGGTCAAATTCAAATGATCGTTCTTTGACATTTGAACATAGGAGTAGGGTTACGACACGACAATGACAATGCCATTTTTTTATTATGTACTTCTAAAAACGATATATCGAAAAGATGTCAATTAGAGTAGGTTACGACACGACAAATGGCACGATGCATCGTTTTTACAACTCCGAGTAGACCTCCTGGAGTGAGGCATTCGCAGGATTGAAAAAGGCTTTCAGGTGGCGGACCGGTTACCATACCACATCCTAGGTATCGGCGTGTAGGTAGTGCTATTTGGGGTCAATCAACCTGAATGATGATGTTAATATGGACATGCCCCGGGATTCCGGGATTGGGGTATGAGTTTGTATAGCGCGGCATTATAAGAAGATTTCTGGTAGCTGGGACTGGTAGGAAGGTCCAAGGAGCTATTAGCAAAAAAAAAAAAAATCCGCGGAGACTTGTACTTTCGGAGAATTTTTTTTTTATAAAGAAACATTCTTTTTCTTTCTGCAACTTTGTCACACTCACTCGCTCGCTATACACATACGCTCACCTACTACTACTTCATGTGACCAGGTACCACCCGGGACAATAGTTTGACGTGTGCTCTGAACAGGTAATTGGTGCAGGCTGTGTTGCCATGCCATATAGACAACATTTGAAAGGATAATGGTCCGGCCGGCGGCGGGACAAGCAGAAATGCTGGGCGCGATCAGTGGATGGGCGAGGTATCTCCAAAACGGCAGAAATGAAGCAACCTAAACAACGAAGAGAGAATAAAGAAGTGAAACTCTATAACTTTACTTATCTCAAAAATAAAGTAAAGGAAAGTTTCGCGATTTTAAAAAAATCGCCGCCTTTTTGAACTTTTTAGTTACTGGACCGATTGCTTTCAAAATCGATATCTGGGTGTCTGTGTGGGCTGTGAATACGAATCTATAGTGAACATGTAAAAAAAGTGGCCGCCATTTTGAACTTTTTAGTTACTGGACCGATTGCTTTCAAAATTGATATCTGGGTGTCTGTGTGGGCTCTAAATATGAATCTGTAGTCAACATTTAAAAAAAGTGGCCGCCATTTTGAACTTTTTGTTACTGGACCGATTGATTTCAAAATCGATATCTGGGTATCTGTGTGGGCTCTGAATACGATTCCGTTATCAAAATTTTAAAATGGGGCCGCCATTTTGAACTTTTTAGTTACTGGACCGATTGCTTTCAAAATAGATATCTAGGTGTCTGTGTAGGCTCTGAATACGAATCTGTATTCAAAATTAAAAAAAAGTGGCCGCTATTGTGAACTTTTTAGTTACTGGACTGATTGCTTTCAAAATCTATATCTGGGTGTCTGTGTAGGCTCTGAATACGAATCCGTTGTCAAAATAAAAAAAACGGCCGCCATTTTGAACTTTTTACTTACTGTACCGATTGCTTTCAAAATTGATACCTGGGTGTCTGTGTGGGCTCTGAATACGAATCCGTTGTCAAAATAAAAAAGCGGCCGCCATTTTAAACTTTTAAGTTACTGGACCGATTGCTTTCAAAATCGATATCTGGGTGTCTGTGTAGGCTCTGAATACGAATCTGTAGTGAACATTTAAAAAAAGTGGCCGCCATTTTGAACTTTTTAGTTACTGTACCGATTGCTTTCAAAATTGATGTCTGGGTGTCTGTGTGGGTAGTAGGTAGGGTTCTTTTTTAGGTTTCCGTATCCCGTACGGAACCTTACATCACACATGCATGATCAAAGAGTTGTAGTTCGCATTTTCTTTTTTGGGTTTATCCCTTCTTTTATTTTAGTTAGTTATTATTTTTAAAGCCATTTAACCTTTCGGATAGGCTAAGATCTTTTGACCATACTGCCTTGTCTTTTGTTAGTTATATATATTACGTACAAAAACATTTTACTTCTCTCCTCTTCCTGTATCAGGATGAATGATAATAAGTAAGTAGTAGTAACTAGTGATGTGAATTGTGTTTGTAGTTCAATGATTGAGGTACTCAAAAAACCTCCAAAATATCCCCCAAGTTCATTTCTCCCCCCGAAAATTCCCCCAAGGAACCTTTCCCCCCGAATCTCCCACCAAATACGAAAAAAACCCGAATTTGCAGGGAATCCCCCCCATCTGGCAACACTGCTTGCTTGGCTGGCTGGCTTGGATAAATTCTCCTTGCTTTTTTTTTAGTTAATAATAATTCATCTCTTTTCAAAAAATTGGAAAAAGATGGCGGACGGCGGAAGTTTGTCGCGTCGTCGTTGTACCTAATTAAAAATAAATATTTTTGTGGTTCTCGCGGTGCGAGAATTTATAAAACATACGTTAAAAGCTGGAACAGAAATGGCTGTACTCTAATGAGTTTTGCCTGTTTCCGGAGTAGACGAATTAACCCTTCTCCTACGGAGAATATAAAAAATCATCTCTTTTCAAGATAGGCAAAGGTGTAACACCATACAGCCTTGTCTGTTGTTATTGTTTATGTTATTTATACACGGTGAACAAAAAACCTGTCGAACACCCGAAGGCAGGAAGTACCTACAGTTTCAGATACGGAATGGGATAGGCTAGTTTTTTTTTTCGAAATGTATATGAAAATATGCCCTTTTTCAATTATTCCTCAATATCAAGATGTCTTTAAATAACTAAATTATGTCTGCATGCCATCATAACAGTGATGTTGTAGAGCTGTGAGGTAAAAGGTGAAGCGGTGTCGTGTCCTCTGGCTCCACGTGTAGCTGCAGCTCCAAATTCCAATTCCAAATTCCAAATTTTTTTATTGTTGAGAAGGTTAGTAACAATTTCATTTTCTTAAGTCTAGGTTAGTATCACAACATGTTTAAAAAAAGAAAGAGGAGAAGAGTAGACATAGAAAACAAAACCACATTTGATTGATGTCCCGAGTGCACCACTGGGCTTTCGCCTGTGTCGATGCACTCAGGTTTTACATTAACAATTTAGTTATAAAATTAGACTTAAAATAATATCAATGGAAATCAAAAATTAAAAAAATAAAAAACATAAAATAATCATAAACAATCTAAAAAATATCTAATATATAATAATATACAATGCTATATAAATAAGATGTAAATAGGTTAAATATTAATATGGAACAACATGTTTTCACATACTGTTCTGTTAGTTGAAAGAAGCCAATTTCTTATACCTATTATGCGAGGCGTATTTGATATTTCAGCAATGTGTTATGTGGCGTATGGAATTCTTAATTAGCCGTTATTTGCCACCTGTTGGTGTGCTAGTGAATCTTTCTGTTTCTTCGTCGCGAAGCGATGTAGGTTATTTATTATCGATCTTTATTATTCAGTTGTGGGATAGGTGTCGCTATCACCACAATGTGAAGTTAAACCCTACTACCATATGTCTTAAGCACGTGATATCAGTCTTCTAGGTAACTACCTAGGAAATATTCTAAAACTTCTTAGGTATACAAAATAATAGTTGTTGCATACTAACTGACCTCAAAGCACTTACCGACTTCATTTTCAGTATAGAAGACAAAACAAATATTAAAATCGGCAAATTATTTTACAAACAATTTCACTAAAGACATAAGAACACGCTGTCTGCCTTCACTTCATTCGACTCGCCTCAAGATAATTTATGACACTGGCGGCGAGGCGGAGCGGCGCGTCGCCTCGCCGCCGCCGCGCCTCCTAGAGAATTTTGCATTAGAAGTAAAAGGTCGTGATACTAATTCTATTTTTTAATTGAAAATTTTTGTCCGAATTTAAAAAAAAAAACTAGCCTACCCGATTCAGTATCTGAAACTGTACTTCCTGCCTTCGGGTGTTCGACAGGTTTTTTGTTCACCGTGTATATCGCCAAATTGTTGAAGTAGTGAAATCGTAAAGTTCTTTCTATAGTGTCGCGGCAAACATTTGCATACCAGCGTCCAATTACTGCCTTTCTCCAAAAATCACTCCATTCTTGAAAATTTTTTGTTTTTTAAGGACATTAAATATTTCCGAGTGGGACATGGCAATTTTCGTTCAAGTTGCTTAAAAAAATTTCCTATGCCTGATGTCAAAGCTTGTAAGAATCTGGCTGATTAGCATTTGTTGGGTTTTAATATTGGAACTAAGCAATAAATTTTCCATTCCTCAGTAATAGTGCAATTGGTCCAAAGAAGGTTAATTTAAGTCCTGCATCATTTAGATAATGTAACATTTTATATGAAATTAAATCTAATCCACAAGCAGTATTCCTTCTTGAATTTAGTGCAATTTAAGTTCTTGAAAAGTAAAAGAATCAATAAGATATATTTTGTTTTCATTTAACGGAGTTGTGCTAACAAGTAGCTTTATACTATTTTCAACCGTACCTGGAGAGTATTTCTTTAAAAAATCGGGTATACAACTGACATCTATTTGAGAACATTGGCCCGTATGAGTTTTATTAATTTTTTTTATTGTTTTCCAGATTTTTTTAATTGGAGTACATCTGTGGAAAGATTCACATACCAACTGGCATATCTCTCATTTTTCAAGATTAGTTTTTTTAAAGCTTGTAATCTTTTAAATTCTATAAAATGTTCCTGAGAAAAAGTTTCTTTAAAATTTAAATATGCTTTTTTACAGTTTTGTACCGCTTTATTACAATTTCCATTCCACCAAGGAAGAATTCTTTTTTGTTTTATAATTTTTTCCGCAATTGGATCTAGTAACACTCTTGGTTGAACTGCCTTTTGACACACAAGCATGCATAATTTCGCAGAATGAGTTATATGATTCATTTATATTAGTGTGACTAATATTAAAATCAGTTAATTTTTCATTTACCATTTCTGAAAATAATTTCCAATTAACATTTCTAAAGTTGATATGCGTCGTAATATTAGACATTGTGTTGGGCATACTATAATTATTGTTATTATGTATCAACTAGTGTTGTAACGAATGCCTATTATTTCATATTAGTGAATGCGAATACGAATATTCCAAAATGATATTCGCGAATACGAATACGACTATTGAAAAATGTTATAGTATGAAATTTTATATCCAAATTAAAAAACGCTTAAATTTTCTATCATAAATGTAGATCTACCTACATTGAGTCCTAAAATTATATGAATACGGACTTGTTTTAATGTTTTTCTCTGTTTTTGATTAGTTGACACTGCATTTTGAAAAAAAAATTAAACGAAATTAGTGCGTTACAAAAGATTTGCTCGATGCTCGATCTGTCCACTCTGAAAGTCTCACACACAGTTCAATTTGACTCGAAAAAAAAAACGAAAAATCTTCACAAACACTCCAGTCACCTTCCGTCACTCGCGCGCGTGCGTTCTTTTGTTTGGAAATGAAAACAAGCAAGAACAGATACGTTTCGCGCTATAGGCATATTCTCTCCTTCGCCCACACCCCACCGCGCCGCACTCACTACGCGCCCATTGGTTTGCGCGTATACACCACACCTACCAGTATTGTTGCACCTCACTCTTTCATTCATTAGTAAAACACGCGAAGTAAAATATTCGATAAATATTCGGTATCTTACAACCGAATACGAATACGGATACGAATATTAAAAATGAACCGAATATTCGGAATTTCGAATGCGAATACGGATATTCGTTACAACCCTGGTATCAATATTCTTGTTATGGTTGGCAGGTGATAGCTGCTCTACCGAGAGGAGTATCGTCGACTGCCCGCCCAGTATTGGTAATCTGTGGTCGCAACGTAGAGCTAGAGAAGATACCATGGTTAAGTCGAGCGCATTTGGTCTCCACGTTGTCGTTCCTATAGTCGTTACTTGAACATTATTCAATCAAACAAGATGGCTATCATCCATGACTTCCAAAATGTCTCTTCCACGTATTGTTGCATCCCCACCCCACATAGTTGGTGTGCATTAAAATCACCTGCTATTAATATAGGCTCCGGAATGCTTTTTATTAAATTATTAAATTTAATTTTACTAAAATTAGGATTACAACGGGGTGGACAGTAAAAGGATACAATAGAACAAGTTTCGTTATAATATCGACCCAACCATGCTAAAACGACGAATGTGCAATTTTGGCGAAAATGACCTTTTGATGTACCTAGTTTCATAAATTTTTATCAAATCTTTGCAATGCCAAAGTAGAGATTCGTGATCTCTAAATTATCGGTACACACTCAGAGATATTATTTTGTTGTGAAAATAATAACGAATTTGTGACTTTTTTCGATTTTACTGTGCCAAACACACTAATGTTTATTATTCGTGAAATAATTGTATGATAGATAATTTGGAATAATTTAGAAGTTCTTGAATTTTAGCCATGCCATAGTCACGAATTTGTAACATTGGTTATTTTAGCACAAAACTTTGACAACTATTATCTCAGAATTAGAACTTTGCAATGAACCTTCACCACGATGTAGGAAAGGACATCCTACCCTACATCGTGCCTTCACAAACAGTATTAATTTTTTTGACGTGATGACGTCACTTCTTATAAATTGATGAGCACCGGCTGCACGCACGAAAGTGTGTAGCGTTGATATTCAAAGTTACCATGGAAACGTCTTAAGAAGTAAAACTGTCAAGATCAGACAACAGAAGTTTTTATGGCCAGTCACAAGATGATTAATCTTTCTACTGGAAATAGAAATTACTGATCTTTGATCTATGTACTACGATTATTCCACGTCATCACGTAAAACTATCGTCCGTAAACCGACTTTACAGACAACCAATTTTTTTTATTATTTGTTTTTATCAAAATAGCAAAACCATTGTGATCATTGCCACAATCTATTTGTTCAATATTATAATTTGAAGAGCTACATTTGTGAACTTGCTTTCGCCATGTTTCAGATAAAAGAGCGAGATGTATGTCATTTTCATGTAAATATTGCATTAAATTTATGTTGATTATGTAAAAAGCTCTGATCATTCCACTGCATTATGTTTAATGTACACATAAATTATATTAGGCAAATGGTGATATTTTTATTCTGTCTATTATTAAATATTTCTAACATTGTATCTTTTATATTCTTAAAAGAGATCGACGATTGGCCTGTTTTGTTCATTGTTACTGCCATAACGACAGTTTCTACAAGAAGATTCAACGCAAAGTCGGATTTCAAAATTATATCTAAAAGTTCCTTAGAAGATTCGTCTGTTGTAGGAAGAGTTTTATTAGACTTTGAAAGTTCTTTTTTAGTTGAAATTGATTTAGTTTGAAATTGATTGAGTAGGCAGGGAAGGAAAGGACTTCTCATTGAAGAGGTCACTATACTGGGCTTTCCTGATTTTTTGACGATTTTCTTCTATTTTATTCTTTTTTATGGAGCAAAAACCAGAAATTGCAATGTGATTACCTTTGCAGTGGAAACATGTGGCATTATTGACGTCAACGGAACATGCTTTGAAATTTATGAGAATGACCGCAGATTGAACAGCGATCTGTATTTTTGCATAATTTTGCGAGATATCGTCCGTATCGCAGGCATTTAAAACATTGTTTAACAGGTGGAATGTAAGTTGAGAGAGGAAATATCCTTAAATTTAGATCTATACTTTCCGGTAAGTGTGTGGAGGCAAACGTGATGTACACTGTTTGCGTCGGCTCCAGATGATATGAATCTTAATTTTTTACTTTTCTGAGTATTCTTCTTATTGCAATGATCTTCTTAGAGCTTGTTAAGTTCGTAAATATTTTTTGGTTAGAAATTCCTGTCGGTACTGAAGTTATCAGCCCGGTGAGCCCGGTCGTCTCTGTGGCTGACGCCGGAATGAAAGCTTTTAAGTTTAATTCGTCCAATACAGCCCTATTCAATTCAACACTGCGTTTTAAGAGGCGGAACTCCCATTTAAGAAAAAGAACGAAATCATTTCTAATTAATGCCAACATACAGAAACCACACGCACACACTGATGCGCCCAAAGAGAATATAACCATGCGCCTTGACGTTGATAGAGATGTGCACTATGATTTTAATCATATCGATTAGTGATGTTCAAATGTATATAATCGATTGTGATCGTGATCGAATCGATTATTTACAATCGATTCGATTATAATTGTGATTCCATTATTTATTATTTCTCATAACCAGAAGGTATAAACAATAAAACAACGAAACACTACATGTGAAACAATTTTATTTTCAAGTTTATTAGCCTAGTACATCTAGGACTTTATCATGACGGTAGAAATACTGGCCTCGCTCAAGTAGTATTTTGCATCCATGACGATTGGATTTATTCCTGGTTCCATCGGGATCTTTCGCAACACATTGTGCAGAGTTTTAATGCTTGGTAAATGCATTATATTCTCCAGATACCTGTACGTTTTCGGTGAACGTTTGTATATAGTAAGAGCCGCTATTTTTAGTTGTGTGGTCCAACGTCTTCCCCGTGGTGCTTTGTGTTGATTTGCAAGAGTAGACAATAATAATTGTTTTAAAAAAGGAGAATCAATCTTTTCAACTAATTTAGCACTCTTCTTTAGTGATTTAACTGTACATTTTGATTTTTTGAGCTGTTCCAGTAGTTTCTTCTTTCTAGGGGTTACATCTAGATATTCACGTGAAATTTTCATTTGTTTTGGTGTAGTTGGTGTAGTATCGACTTCTGCTCGTCTTTTCAAACACGGTGTGGCAGCACGCTGGTGTAGGGGCAGCATTACGGGGGTTTCGTCGGTTGAAGTTGAAGGACACGGCTCTCTCACGGACCGTGTTGCAGCCGCTGCCGTCGTTATTTGATTGCCCCTGAAATATGTGTAAGATTAGAAAATATAATCATAAAATATACTGGGCCAGAAAAGAAAATTTAAAATCTCTAATTATAGAGCTCTAAGGAATGAATTTTATGAGAGTTTGTAATTTGAATTAATTTGATAATAAGTCGGCCTATTCATCAAAGTAAATTGCAATACAATATCAGATTTTAAACTGATTCCACATATTATCCGTCAGATTGACTTGAAACTTGAACACCCACACTGTAGATTCTGGCTGTGATGATACATCTGCAGGTTCTGGCTGTGATGGTACATCTGCAGGTTCTGGCTGTGATGGTACATCTGCAGGTTCTGGCCGTGATGATACATCTGCAGGTTCTGGCTGTGATGGTACATCTGCAGGTTCTGGCCGTGATGATACATCTGCAGGTTCTGGCTGTGATGGTACATCATCGCCTTCTTTATTTTCAGTAACCGTCTCGACCGGTAATGAAGTTGTTGGAGCTGAAAGTACAGGTATTATTATTTTTAGGTTCTCTACATCATAAGTCCTCTCGATTACGAGGATGCGCTGACATGGCACCTAGGTACCTAATTTACCAAGGTGACATCATCATATGGGCTGATACTAGGGCTTATATTGCCAATTGGGCAGATGTTAGTTTCCATAAAAAAAAATCTTTGGGTGGCAGTATTAAACGTAGGTATAATATTAGTATTGTTAGTTTATTACATGTAGATTATGAAAACAAATTACCCTGTTGCTGTTTTACGCTTGTAGAAATGTAAAAAGGAAACTCTTTCAATTGATCATCCGTAAGTGGAAGTGCTTTAAGGTCTAAAGTAGGTACTGCATACTTCTTCAGACGAGTTTGTCTGTAGTTGAAGTTATTTTTGTCGAAGTGTTTTCCACAAACAAATCTCAATTGGTTTAGTTTTTCTATGGGAATGTATACCAATTCTTCATTCCCCACTGCTTTCAACCAATCTCTGCACCTGTAATAAAAAAAAATCTAAATGCTGACTCCATTGACTTATTTTTATAGTTTTTTCGGCATTTTTCGACCAGGATCATCATCATCATCATCATCATCATCATCATCATCGGCGTGTTGTTGTCCACTGCTGGACATACAACTCTTCAGTTTTTCTCCAATTCTCCCGGCACTCGACAGCACGGATCCATTGCCCGTCCTCAATGCATCGGCTGTCGTGTCGTGTCGACCACACGCCACGCCAGGTGGGACCTGGCGTGCGGTCTTCCTACGCCTCGCTTTCCTGTCTAAAGTCGACAAGGATAAGCATAAAATTAAATGAAGCGAAAGTGCTTAAACTGACTTTGTTGACCGTCGAATTTAGGGGGGTTACCCCCGATTTGTTATGTACAGCAATTTACCAAAAAATTCAGAATACAATAGTCCGAAAAAATAATGAAATAAATAATTTACCGCTTTGGATCCAAAGGAAACTGGGCGAACAACACACGCTTCCCTGTTTCTTGTTCTTGCTCCTTGAGTCCGCAAATGCAACATTTTCTGCGACTCATATTATGAATTATAGAATAAACAGAAAGAAAGATCTGCCTGACAGACTAAGTGACAGATAACAACCAAAGAGGATATAACCGCACCTTCTACCTACCAACGTCACACAACTATCTATCTACACACACATACAGACACACTTCTTAGGTTGGTGTATTTGTGAAATGTTTTCATACATAATTATTTTCATTGCGAGTTACTAGAGGCCAAAGACTCACCCTCTTTAAATCTCTTTGCTAGAGGCTGATTCAAACAAGGGCTGTATTTGCCAGGTCTGGTTTGTCAAATATAACGCCTATTTTAAATTTATTTAGGCGCTTGAATTGATTGATTCCTTTTATGTAGCGTTTTGAAGTATTTGACATGACCATCATGTCTCGGTCGCCAATTGGTTTTGTTTCGTCCATGCTTGCGAGCAATACTATGAATTCGGTCGCCTCCGAGTCTGCTGGGTAAGACCGAGTGTAATCTCACACAAAAAAAGGGCTTATACCACAGATTACTTAACTTATACTTCTTTTTGGCGGTCTGCCCCGAGCCGTTTTCATCCTTTTTCGACTCTGAATCTGAAGAGAAGTCTCAAGCATCGTGGTTGGTGTGGGTGGTGAAATCAGCTTTCCTTTTGTTCTTAGGCATCTTCCCGCTCTTTTTTATAGTATTCAAGTATTTAAAGGCTCTTAAAATTCTATTTTTAACGCAAAGCAAAAAAAAAAAGTATGCTCGGCGCGCTTTTGTTTTCCCGCCTTTTTTCGTGATGTAATCACGAGTTTCATACTACTAATTATCGTGAAAAAAAAAAACAGTTCAAAACACTTTACGAATATAGGCAAAGTTAAATTCCAATGTTTCCATACAAACATATTTTTGTGGTTAGGGTTGTCACTCAAGGGTAGATAAAATAAAACATAAAATGCTTTCACTCTTATTTAGGTACATGCAATAAACAAACAGGTTCTAGAGCCTACACACGCGAAAACATTACCTACTATTGTATTTTTCGAATGACATTTTGAAAACAATCTCTCCTCTTCAACGATACCAGTAATAGGATCGGGAAGTACGCTCTGTATGTCTTCAGTGTGTCGAAGTTCTGATACGTCTTCAACAATGGGATATGTAAAGATGCTTTCTCCTTCTCTTTCTTCCTTCGTGTTTCTTTTCCGAACGTAGTTTATTGTTGGATTTTTTTCTTCAGATGTTGAAGTCACTTTGCCCACGAAAAAATTTACCGATTTTTTAGTAACGAACTTTACAAGCCACCACGACCCGACTGCGTAGGCTGAAGGAATGCAATCTGGGTGATTGATTTCTACATGTTGGTATGCTAAGGTACGGTCCATGTTTTTGTTCTCGTCATCAGATGTAATAATGTTTGAGAAAAAATCGTCCATATTATCTTCTTCTTCGATATCCGTGTTATAATGCTCTAAAATGCTACTTTCATCATCAGATGCCGTCAACATCCACGAAAACCATCCATGGTTTTCTTTTTCTTTGTCTGCATTATTTTTTTGCGTTCTGTATTCCTGAAGAACTTGGTGTCTCTAAATAGTCTTTTAACGGCAAATCATCTGTTTCGAAATTTTTAAACAATCCAGTCTGATCATCTAGCGTCTGCTTTGGTTCCTGTGGGTGAATTGAAAGTGCTTTACCGCAGCCAAGTTTTTGTTCCGAGGCCGTTTTAAGCATACATCGGAAATTATTTTTATTTTCTTATTAAGTGGAATGCCAGCTGCGAAAGTCGTCAACATAACATCGGCATCGGAGGAAGATACAGACACACCTGGTTTTTTTTTTATTGCTTTTGTTTTTAATTATTGGATTAGGCGACCTATTTTCCTTGAGATATTCTAACAAAACAGAGTCAATGTTATGTACTATTTCGGGCTTATATTCAGGACTTTTTTTCATAACGGCTTCACGATTTAATAGGGTGAATTCCTGTTGCACGAAATCCACTAAGTATGTTGTCTTTCTTCTTCAAATCAGTGGCGTCGATAAGATTTTTCAGCAGAAGGGGGAAGTGAATCTTAATAAGAGTACACTGTTGAGTGTTTTGAAACTTGTAGGTCTGTAGAATTTCTCTCCATCTTCTTTTTAGCGGAGCAAAAAATGTGACATCTAACGGCTGTGTTATGTGTGTTGAATTTGGTTGAATAAACACAAACTTAATTTGGTATTGCTCACATAGTTCGATGACTGCGATATTGATATGCGATAACAAATTGTCACCTATGACAACTTTTGATCCTTCCAAGGAACTTGCACAAGGCAAAACTACAGTACGAAACCAATCTTCAATAGTGTTAGAATCAAACTATCCGGATTTACTTCTGTTAAAGCGTGCATTTTCGGGACCATTCTCACACCACGGTTGCCATAAATTGTCGGCTTTATAAACTTTGTCGGTTGGTATTAGTGAACCATCTGCAGCTATTGCAAACATAAATAATTCTTTCTGGATACTTTGTCCCGCTGCGAAAAATATACTTCCTAGACCTAGACCCAGGATCATCCTCAAGGTTGGTTTCGTCGTAATTGAAATATCCTATATTTTGCGGCGGGACTCCTTCCAGGGAATTTGCTAGATCATCGATTATCGAAGTAATCTTTCATCTCTTCTAGGGATTTTTCAGTTCTAGTACGCGTGATGTTTTGAGATTTTCCTAAAGCAAGCTGACCGTGGCGTTTCATAAAATGTCTTGCCCAATATTCTCCCGGCGGCGGCTTATTATCAAACACGTTTTATCGGCAATTTTTTTAAAAGTATTTATGTACCATCAACCTTAGGTCCAGCAGTGTTAAAGGATTTCCAAACTCACCCACAGCAATTACAGCTTTAATAATTCGTTTTCCCTCTTCATCTGTAAGTCTGGTTGGAGCTCCTGGTCCTGGAGTATGCTTCCCTTTTACTTTATATTCTATCGTCTTTCGTTACACCCCAAATCGTTCTTCCGCCTCGTAGGTATTCAATTCTTTATTCAAGACGAGCTGAACGACATTGTTCAGGTCTTCTTGCCTGTAGTCCCTGTATCTTCGCGCTCCAAGAGTTCGTCTATTTCTTTTGTTATTTTTAAGATCCATTTCTTTCTGAAAATGTAAAACACTCGATGAAAGTTCAATACAAATTGAAAATTAAGAAAAAAATTGTTTCAACTTTACACCTGACAAGATGGCAGCTATGAGTACTTTGAAAGTAAGGGTATTGGACCTAAGGGAAAGTAGGTACTACTTTCCCTTAGGTCCAATATGTTTTCTTGAACTTTACATCTATGAGTAATGGGGAGGAAATGCGCGGATTGCTCCCGCTAGGTGGCGCATCGTATTTGGTACTCAGCCATATAATATCACAGACAACAGAATAATAATGTTGTCTGTTGCTCAGTTCAGTTCAATTAGAAGTTGATATCTGTGCAAACGAAAAGGGTACCAACTACTGTGGCGCCATCTGCGATTAGCTTTGCCTCCGCCTCCCCATTATGTAGGTACCCAGGCTCATAGCGACAGCGTCGTCTGGTGTTATAAATACGAAGCGGCCTATAATAAATAATAGATCTATATTCAGTATGCTGGGTGTTAACTTTCAAGTTGACGGTGACATAAGTTACTCTATGGTGACAGCATTTTGACAGTACCTTGCCACGACTGTGCTGCCTAGTGCTGCCATCTATAGTTTCAGCTAGGTACCTCCCTATATAATATGTAGGTAGGTAACATGTAACAATTTGGGACAACACTGGCTATAAAATTTACTGTGGTACCTAAGATAAGATTGCCTAAAAGTTAAAATTGATGTGGCAACTTTGTGTTTTAAAACTTAGACCACAAAGAAGAGAGATAAAATTTCCAGATAAATGCTAAGAAAACTATGTCAAGTCTGCGATAAAATGCAATAAATTACAGTCGATTTACAATAAAAAAAAACGGCCAAGTGCGAGTCGGACACGCGCACCGACGTTTCCGCACCACAAAAAAACATGGAAAAAAAGTTTCTTGTATGGGAACCCCCCTTACTTTTTTACTTTTTCTATTTTTTATTATTTCTTGTTATATCCGCCATAATAACACATATTCTGTGAAAATTTCAACAGACTACCTATTACGGTTCAAGAGATACAGCCCTCGGACAGGCGGACGGACAGACAGACGGCGCACACTGGTCCCAAATTGAAAAAAAGCGGACTTACGAATTTAGTCGGGATTTTCGGGGTTTTTTGTTATCTGTCTGTCATATTATGTTAAAGAGATTCGTATAAAGTACAAATTGACCTAACTGAATAGAATACTTCGAAGAAAAAAAATATTTTTCTTTTTTTACTATGGAGAAAAACACATTTTCTCTATTTGTCTTCGTGGAACCTAGTGGAACCTCACAGTTCAATATGATAATAATGTACTAGCATGAGGTCTTCCAGATGGCTATCAAAGTTGCTGCATCGGCTTGCATCGGAGCGACTTTAACAAACTTTTATGTTTTTGAAAAAAATACATACTATTATTATTATTGTAGTCGGTGTAGTTTCATATGTATATCAAAAAGTTTCAAGAACGTATATTTGTTAATTGCACACAAACGTAAATAAAAAAATAAAACAATTTTTTTCTGTCTTTTTCTTTGCGGAACCTAGTGGAACCTCACAGATTGATATGTTAATAATGTACTATAGCATGAGGTCTTCAAGATGGCTACTAAATTTGTCACAGTAGCTTTCATCCGAGCGTATTTGATAAACTTTCCATTAAAAAAAAATCACAATAATGTTATTATTATGCTGATAACTAGTAATAACTGTAAAGACTTTGTCAATTCGTGAAACCACTTAAAATATTAACACGATAAGTGGACATTTAATAGTTCAATACACTTAAACGCGAATATCTCAAGCGGTTTCACGAGAAACCTTGTCATCCGCACTGCAATTTCCAACCTGAAAAACAAAAATAATGACGATTTAACACTGTTCCTGAAAGAAAAATTACATAAAGCAAGAGTACTATTACGAAATCATATTTTTAACTTGCCTTTATAACTTGAATCCATTATGATGACAAATAAGCCATGGTTCAACCGTCTATGCCGCATAGCTGTCGAGGCCAAGAACCAAGCCTACAGGCGGTGGCTCTCCGCACGTACCGCTGAGGCAAGGCGCGCACTTAACGCCTCCTCCAGGTCTTGCAAGCGAACACTCATCGTGGCCAAGTCCAAGCACGATCATAGAATTGGCGAGAGACTAGTGCGTTGCCCGACCGGCAGCCGCGCATTCTGGTCTCTCGCCAACTCTATCGGACGAAACTTATGTCGCTCTGCTACACCACCCCTGGAACGGTCTGACGGATCACTCGCTATCCTCGCGAAGGAAAAGGCGAACATTTTTGCTCGTCTTTTCGCGTCTAACTCAACGTTGGATGACCAGGGTGCAACTCCTCCCTCGATACCACGCTGTGGGATTTCGATGATGGAGCCGAAGATGCACCCTAGACAGGTATTCAAATGTTTGAGAACGTTAGACACTTCGAAGAGTAGTGGTCCTGATGGTATTCCAGCCATAGTGCTCAAGATTTGTGCCCCTGAGTTGACACCAATAATCTCCCGTCTTTTCCTTCTCTCCTTCGCCCGTGGGATTGTACCCTCTTGCTGGAAAAGAGCCTCGGTCCAACCGTTTCCAAAGAAGGGAGACTCCGCGAACCCCTCCAACTATCGGCCCATTGCGATAACTTCACTATTATGTAAAGTTATGGAGCGCCTTATTAACACCCAGCTCCTAACGTACTTAGAAGTAAATAAACTCCTGGATGACAAGCAGTACGGATTCCGGAAAGCGCGGTCAACAGGAGATCTTCTAACGTACGTTACGCATATATGGGCCGAAAGATTGGACAATTTTGGGGAGTCGCTGGCAGTCGGCCTGGATATCTCCAAGGCTTTCGACCGCGTTTGGCACCGAGGCCTCCTAGGCAAGCTTCCGTCCTTCGGCATTCCACCCAAACTCTGCACCTGGATCGCCAGCTTTTTGGCAGGTCGTTCCATCTTCATTACCATCGATGGCTCGAAATCGGACGACTTTCCAATCAACGCTGGTGCTCCGCAGGGCTCTGTGCTGTCGCCTACGCTTTTCTGAATATTTATAAACGATCTACTGTCCTTGGGCATGATACACAGCTATGCAGACGACAGCACGGAGCACGAGGGCTATGTTAAGGACTGGAAGAGTAGAGATTCGCGGCACAGGGAGGCTCAACGTTCAGTTGTTGATAAGGTCGATAACGTTCTCGGAAAAGTAGCTTTATGGGGCCAGGAGAACCTTGTCGCCTTCAACGTTAGTAAGACTCAGTGCTGCGCATTATCTGCTAAGGTCGATCCTTTTCCTTTCCAAGCTAGTTTCCAAGGTAGCGTTCTACCTGTCTCGGAGCACCTGGACCTCCTGGGCACCACTATATCCAAAGAAGTGGGTTTCCGGCAACTAATCGAGTCTACGGCATCCAGAAAATTGGGAATACTTTTCCGCAATCGGCGGTTCTTCTCACCGGCACAACGATTCCTTTTGTACAAAACACAGATTAGGCCGGTGATGGAGTACTGCAGTCACATCTGGGAGGGTAGTCCGCATTATCTGCCTGCGTCCTTGGACTCGATACAGCGCCGAGCCATCCGTCTTGTTGGTGACCCGAAACTTACAGATGGTCTGGAGTCTCTGAGTCACAGACGATTTGTCGGTTCGCTTAGTCTGTTTTACAGATACTATCACGGACGCTGCTCTGTGGAACTAGCATCCCTTATTCCCTGCCACCCGTCCTATCTCCGCATGACTCGTCGCAGAGAGACTCAGCACCCTTTTGTTGTTGACATTGTGCTTTTGAGAACCAATCGATTCTCTAAATCGTTTCTTTGTCGCACCGCTAGAGTGTGGAACTGTCTTCCGGCGAGTGTATTTCCTGAATCCTTTAACCTGGGTGTCTTCAAGCGTCGTATTAACGGGCTAGACAGCCTAGCAACAGTCCGAAAATCTGCTGGCATGGCCCCTAACTGAGCGTGGTTTCGCGAGGAGAGGTCATTTTGGCTCTGTCGACTGCACCATTGGTCTCTCGGCACAGCCACCCATGCTGGTTTACATAAAAAAATACTAAGCTGCTATATACAAGAAATAATAATAATAACCTATATTTTAAATCTAGATTTGCTTCCAGAAGCAAAATAGTTGGTAGATATACAGGAGTCATATTCATTCCTCGATGATGACGAAGAGGAGACATACGTAGTCACTGAAGTAGAAAAAAAGAACGACTTATTAGACATTTATTTGTCATCATAATGGATTTAAGTTAAAGGCAAGTTAAGGCAAGTTAAAAATATGTTTTCGTAATAGTACTCTTGCTTTATGTAATTTTTCTTTCATGAACAGTGTTAAATCTACATTATTTTTGTTTTACAGTTTGGAAATTGCAGTGTGGATGACAAGGTTTCTCGTGAAACCGCTTGAGATATTCGCGTTTAAGTGTATTGAACTACTATATGTCCACTTATCGTGTTAATATTTTAAGTGGTTTCACGAATTGACAAAGTCTTTACAGTTATTACTAGTTATCAGCATAATAATAACATTATTGTGATTTTTTTAATGGAAAGTTTATCAAATACGCTCGGATGAAAGCTACTGTGACAAATTTAGTAGCCATCTTGAAGACCTCATGCTATAGTACATTATTAACATATCAATCTGTGAGGTTCCACTAGGTTCCGCAAAGAAAAAGACAGAAAAAAATTGTTTTATTTTTTTATTTACGTTTGTGTGCAATTAACAAATATACGTTCTTGAAACTTTTTGATATACATATGAAACTACACCGATTACAATAATAATAATAGTATGTATTTTTTTCAAAAACATAAAAGTTTGTTAAAGTCGCTCCGATGCAAGCCGATGCAGCAACTTTGATAGCCATCTGGAAGACCTCATGCTAGTACATTATTATCATATTGAACTGTGAGGTTCCACTAGGTTCCACGAAGACAAATAGAGAAAATGTGTTTTTCTCCATAGTAAAAAAAGAAAAATATTTTTTTTCTTCGAAGTATTCTATTCAGTTAGGTCAATTTGTACTTTATACGAATCCCTTTAACATAATATGACAGACAGATAACAAAAAACCCCGAAAATCCCGACTAAATTCGTAAGTCCGCTTTTTTTCAATTTGGGACCAGTGTGCGGCGGCGTAGGCTTAGTAATAGGCTTCCGTACGGGATACGGAAACCTAAAAGTATTAGTTATTAGAACTGAGCCCTTCTTACTTAGGAAACTTAGAAATAAAACACCTTTCAAACTATAACAAAATCATATTTTATTAACTCACTTAATGCACGGGTTTAACATTTCATATCATTAAAATAATTACCTACTAAAAATGCCATAAATTAATACTTAAATGTCTAATGAACTGAATACATAGGTACATATCACACTGTCTCTCTCGACAATCGGCGAGTTCTTGCAGCGTATGACAGTTAACGAGTCATTATGACAAGGTTCTTGTGCCTTCTCTCCGGCGGCGTGAGTAATAAACAGTGATCGGCGTAAGTAGTGCCATTTGGGGTCAATGAACATGAAACATGATGTTTATATGGACATCCCCCGGGATTCCGGGATCGATGATCCTAGTTCACCGGTGTTATGGGCTGACATCACGGATGTTTTAGTGTAGCCAACCGCGTCAGTTTCCATAAAAAAACCTTGTTTGATTATAATAATTTGTGAAATATGAAGATGATTAAATAATGAAGATAAGAACAATTAACAAATATTCAAAACACAGCAATATTTTATTCACAGAAAATCAACAACAATTGTTCACAGAAACAAAGCCTGAGGTGGACTAGGTAACTTACTTTAAGGAACATCCATATTAAGATAACGGTCACCAAATCCCGGCAATAGCACTAACTACTAACTACCTACGCCGATCACTGGTAATAAATACCCCCTTGGCATTGTGTGTTGTATGTTATGAACAGGACCTGCATCCGCATTCCGCACCGCTCAACTGTTGAATGCCTTTAAACAGTGGCGGCGCTAGGCGTCGGCAACGTCGGCGACCGCCGACGGCCTCGCGCTTGAGGGGGCCTCGCAAAAATTCGTTTACCCTAGCTGACTCCCTTTGGGATCGCGCGATTTCAAAAATTCTCATCAAAGTATGGTCGCACACTTTGGGCTATTGCTTGTTGGGTTATTTGTTTTAATTTGTGATTGTTCATGTAATTTTTGTCAACATTTGATTAGTAATAAAACTCATATACTCATATACATCACTCTCATTCTTTTTATCGTTTTCCTTCTGACTGGGAAATGAAAGAGGCCTCGCATAGTTGATGTCGCTGACGTCTACATTTGGTCTAACACCGCCACTGCCTTTACATGGCCATCTAAGCTTTGACGGACATTTGTGTATTGCCTTTATAAGGCTGGTTGACATTGGCGTACGCGCCGCCATTATGATTGATTAATTGAGCATGCAAGCACCGAACTAAATACCAGAAGCGGCAAAGCACGTTGAAACTTGTTACCTGTCGATAAACAAATGTGCTTTATTGGGTTGGTACCGCCGGGTTGGTACCACCGCACTGAATGAAACGTTGGTCGATGTAAATAGTTCGTGTTTTCCGTCCAGTTCAGTGTAGCCGGCACGACCGAAGGGAAGCACTGACACGGCACCTAGTTCACCCGGTGTTATGGGCTGACATCACGGATGTTGTAGGTGATGTAGACAACCGTGTCAGTTTCCATAAAAAAAAAATGTGCGGTGCCTTCACATATGTACAATTGTCATCATGAATAATTTAAAATGACTTGTATTGCGATCGGCATTACAAACCATCTCGTCTTATAAATGCGCTAATGCTCCTCACTCGCATATTTGCGGACATAAGACGATAAGGTGAGTCATATAACACAAGGTATCAGTCATTGTGAAAGTAGCTTATAAGCTCCTTTGGTCGATGACATATATTTTCGGGAGTGATGCACGAGAAAGGCTTATCTAGTACTGTAGATAAGTGCTCGCAAGCATGATTCAAACAACATAGAATTTTCATCTAGCTGTTCATGAAAGAACGGGTTTTAGGATAATTAGAATAATTATAGCTGTCAAAGTGCCTCTAATGGCAATTAATTATCAATCTCAATTTCTTCTGTTTAATTTCTACGCTATTATGAGAAAGCGTATCGCATCATTCCGGGAGAGGCTATCACGCAGTGTAAATGAAATTATTATATGCATTGCCAAGTCGATGTAGGTACAGCAGTAGTTACAGGCACTGGGCAATGTTTAGTAGATATGGCAAGGAATAAATAGATGCTACTTACTAAATTTAAATTAAACATTATCTCTAGGTATTTTATATTATATAATGGTTTTGTTTATTTTTTATCGAACTTGTGTCTGAAGAAATAAATATATTTGATTTGATTGATAGCCTACAGTCACATTCGTAGATTAGCTACGTTTGGGTGAATCAATGTTTTCTTGTATTTGGTATCTGTCTGAAAACAGGATATTATCTTCATAAATTCACCTTATTTTAATAGTTACAGCAACTCTCAGATAATAATTGATGAATAAGAAAGAAGGTGCACAAAGAATTTTGAGTAATTAAAAAATATATATTAGTTACCCTGTGGACAACCCGTTTTTTCCATACAAATCTGGTGACAAAATTGTCCCCTGGGTCACCCCTAAAAATTCGGTTAATATTTTATTTTAAATAGTCCTCTACTTTTATTTCAATTGCCTATCAACCTAAGTATTTTATACTTATTGATTTTCAACTAAGTAATAAATTGTAATAAACTTTTTTTATTTGACTTTGCAGCTGGTTTTTACGTTACAAGAAAAAGTTGATCCACCCATTTGCAAAAGCCACTGTAGACACAATACACTATTACATTACATATGCCTATGTATTTATGTATGGACCACACGATTAGTTCCTTCTAATCTTCTTTAGATCTGCGATGACTGTAGCGAAGCAACATGACAGATAATGCGTGTCGAGCTTTAGAAAGAGACAATGCGGTTGTGAGCGTCGTCCCTGTCGCACAGACGTGCGAGTTCGTGCGACAGAGATGACGCTCTACAACCGCATTGTCTCTTTCTAAAGCTTGACACACACATTAATTGCTGCGGGGAACTGTACTTACTCTTTTATTACACACACACACGCGCGCACATATCTTGTCTGTGTTAAATATTTTTATTTCAATCATAAATGCATTTATATCAATTAGATAGTAGGAACCGTAATAATAAGTATAGTAATTATTGCTAGAGAATATTTTTATTTTAGAGTATGAATAATTTTTACCTGTCAAATTGTATAATAAAGAAATAAAGACTGAGATTTTAATTTCAATAATGTTTTTATTTGGTCAATATCCGCGACCATTGATTTCGGATTGTCCCGACAGGGTTATAAAATTAATGCCCGTAACTAAATGAACACTATTCAAGGCCCTCTGACAGCTGTCATTTAAACTTACATTCAACAGACTATAGACCGTTCACATTTTTTTTTTTTAGATTAATTTTTTTTAGATTAATTCGTTTCCTCCCGAAACAGGCAAAACTCATTAGAGTATACAGCCAATTCTGTTGTAGCTTTTAACGTCTGTTGTTTAAGTTCTCGCACCGCGAGAACCACAAAAATATATATTTTTAATTACAACGACGACGCGACAAACTTCCACCGTCCGCCATCTTTTTTTTTGTTAGACCGTTCACAGTTTTTACCTCTAGCCATCAAGTTGGCTAACCTGAGCTCTGTGTTGCCATAATTGGTTCGTACTAATTCCCTCTACAAAATATTTGAATATATTTTTAGAATAGAATAGAATAGAAACTCTTTTATTGCACACAAATTGAAAGAAGAACAGTACACGACAAGAAACAAGAAATGCAGGAGTGTGCAAAGGTGGACTTATCACTACAAGTACAACAGGTACTTATACATATACATATAACTACTTATACATATAATTTTTTACAAACAATATTAACTCTTGACTAGGTACCATTAGTACCTCAACTTTATTAACCCATTGACAACTTGATACTTCAAGTATCTTAAATATTCATATATTTTTTTATTTTTTTATTTTTGACAATACAATTATACTACATTGTAGTTTAATATACTAACATAGTTATGTTGATACAAATTACGTATCAAAGTTTGACAAAGGCTCTTAACACCTGATTCACTTAATTAATAAGTCTTTGTAGTCAGAACTCTCAGCAAAATTGTTAATCTTGCTCTCAAGCTGTGTTTTAGATAGACTATGGGCGGTGTTATTATGTGGCTAGTCACTAAATTCTTGTAAAATATGTTTAAAAAGTACCCTGCGAAGTTTCTTGTCGGTTCTTCTTCGTGGGTGTAATCGAACCGGATAAAACAAATTGTGACAAGTTCGAGAGCAGTCTAACTGCCATATGAATGATCAATAAACAATACAACAATACAATACAATACATAATTTTCACTACCACGGGTAAAATATTAATAGCAAGTAACCCTTTTCAGGACCGTAGTACTAGTGACAGCAAGTGGTGCCAACCTAGCGGAAGATACAATGACATGTGTCAGAGATAAAATAACTGTGAACGATCTGTATAGCATATTCTTAATTGTCTAGCAGAGTGGTAAAGCTTCTAAATATCGGCCTAGCAACAAATGCATACATTTACAGTCGTCGACATATAACTTAAGTGAGACCGCACTAGACGGTAGGTACTGTTCAGCAGCGGAGCGCCGCATGACAGCGCGTCAAAATATTATTTATACGAGGTTTGGTTTTGTCAGCTTTGGTAGCTCAGTGGTACCGTCGGTCGGATCATAAGCATACCTGGACGCGGTCAGTGCATGAATGGGTGACCGTGGAAAGGTTGACCACGGTGCGGATTCCAAGTAAAACTGTAGGTCCCTTCCCTTCTCACCTCACTAGGTGGTAGGATTTAATTAAACCCGCCCTGGTTGGTACCACCGCACTGAATGAAAGGTTGGTTGAAACGGCTATTTAAATAGTTTGTGTTTTCAGTCCAGTTCAGTGTAGCCGGCACGACCGAAGGGAAGCACTGACATGGCAC
This sequence comes from Nematopogon swammerdamellus, assembly GCA_946902875.1. Taxonomy (NCBI): domain Eukaryota; kingdom Metazoa; phylum Arthropoda; class Insecta; order Lepidoptera; family Adelidae; genus Nematopogon; species Nematopogon swammerdamellus. The sequence continues at coordinate 18,776,974 of OX336354.1, read as the reverse complement.
CTAGTTCACCAAGGTGTTATGGGCTAACTTCCATTAAAAAAAAAGGTGAACGGCGCAGCGCCCGCGTAGTGCGTTCACACTCAAAGTGCTGTATTTTACGTACCTACATTTATATGATAAACTATCTTGCCTCTAAATTAAAGTCTAGTGTCATTTTTATAACAATATAAATTATTTACAAAGCTATGTTAAATGCTAGTACAGTTTCGGGTCGGGCCGGGAACGCAATCTTCACGAATTCACTTACACAGCCTGCATGTATTGAGCCGACAAGAGAATAATTCTTCCCGCAATTGGGCCTCAAGAGAATACTTCTTCCCTCAATTGGACCTCAAGAGGATAATTCTTCCCGCAATTGGGCCTCAAGAGAATACTTCTTCCCTCAATTGGACCTCAAGAGGATAATTCTTCCCACAATTGGACCTCAAGAGGATAATTCTTCCCGCAATTGGACCTCAAGAGGATAATTCTTCTCGCATTTGGACCTCAAGAGGATAATTCTTCCCGCAATTGGGCCTCAAGAGCATAATTATTCCAGCAATTGGACCTCAAGAGGATAATTCTTCCCGCAATTGGACCTCAAGATCAAGAGGATAATTATTCCCGCAATTGGACCTCAAGAGCATAATAATTCTTGAGTATTATTTCCGCAATTGGGCCTCAGAGGATAATCCTCAATCTTCCCTCAATTGTGTCTTACAACTTCTATAATTTCTTTTATGTTCTGTTTTTTTTAACACAGTAGTATTCACTAATGCAACATCTCTCCATGTTTGCAGGCTACTCATCGAGCGGTCGGCGGGATGTTCTAAGCGGTGACCGTGTCGCCGGTGATCCAGCAGACTCGTCTACTCCTTATGCAGCTGGAACAGCTTGGCCACCTCGTTCAGGTCGTCGTACTCCTCGCCCTGCAGCAGCAGCTGCAAAAACAGATATTCATGAAAATATCACCGGCCTGGGCAGGCTTTACGGCCTCGGTAGGTTTTTTGTGCTGTGCATGTGGTGTTCGATCATCGAAGTTGAGCATACGTACATACATACTGTACAGTACTGTGTGGGGTCGGTACTTAATAAGAATAGTCCCACTGCATCTCTCCCCGTGCATGTCGTAAAAGGCGACTAAGGGATAAGCGGCCTGCAGACACCCCGGTCGACTTGTGGCTTCCATGGAAGATATAGGCTGGCTGGGGTAGCTGGAGACTGCGGGGTTTTGCACGAAGGTCCCCAACCAAGCGGGATTAGTTTGCAGGCCTAGAGCCAACCCCAAACCAAAACAACAACAACAACAACGTACATACATACAACACGCTGCATCCCGAAAATCGGGGTAAGCAGGGTAATCGGTGTTGTGCTGCAAGTACTCTGGTAAATTACAGCACTACATTGACCACCATGTTTCGCAAAGTATTCGAAAAATATTCAATTGATCAAGCAGCAAGTAAGGCACGAAGACCCACCTGCTTCATGACTCGGTGGAAGTACCATGCCAAGGTGAGAAGTGGTTAGACTGTCGCACTTTAGCGCGGAACCTTGTCCTTATCCTATAGTCGCCTTTTACGTCATGCACGGGGAGAGATGAAGTGGGGTTATTATTTTCAAGTACCGGCCTCATACGGTACAAGTGTAATATATTTCTGAAATCGCCTTTTCAAGCTCGTGACAACGCTTTCCCACTCGATGGTATTCGAAAAAGAAAAGATTGACAATACGTGCCTGAGGTCGCCATTTTGAAAAATCTAGCCTATGATGCGTGGACCATCGACACAAATCCAATAATAACTGAATGAAAGGTCGGTCGAAACGGCTATGTAAATAGTTTGTGTTTTCCGTCCAGTTCAGTGTAGCCGGCACGGCCGAAGGGAAGCACTGACGTGGCACCAAGTTCACCTGGTGTTATGGGCTGACATCAAGGATGTTGTAGGTGATGTAGCCAACCGTGTCAGTTTCCATAAAAAAAAAATAAAAAAAAATAAATAAATAAAAAAAAAGTAATACTTTGAAATCGCTCAAGTAGTTTAGGCCCGGTGAGGGACCAAACAACAACACACATACACAATACATTGCCAAAATTATAACGCCTGTTTTGAATTTGTATTTGTATTAATTTTTTATTGTACACCATTTTACGATAAAATAAGGTACAAAAAGGTCGGCTGAATGCAGATCTGCATTATATTAGAGCAAACCTTTGGGATGTCGTAAAGGGTGTATAAGTAGGCGCACGGATAATGTGAGAGAATAGTAACTAATTATAAATAGGTATGAATAAACATACAGTGGAAACCAAACTTAAATGCGTATTGGCCTGAAGTTCGGCCGCTTGACTGTATGTACGCCGCTTTATGCCGCTTGACTTGTACCGATGTATAGTCAAATAAAATATACAATCGAATATTTTGCCAGAAAATGTATAAAATTATTTTACATTATCATTTGTAGTTAAAAAAAAAGAGTCTTGCTTTATATTATTTTTATATATTACTGTATTATTATATATTACTGTATTATATTATGTTTTTGCACACCGATGTATCGATCATGGTTAAAACCGGTTTGAACTGACGACGTGTTGGTGTCGTTTTGGCGACCCCGGTAAACGCACTTCGTCAACAAACATTTATCATGCTAGCACCACACATATCTGTATCAGGGATGTTGCGGATATTCGCATCCGCATCCGTAAATTCGGAGCATCCGCATTGATTTTGACATCCGCATCTGCATTCGCATCCGCATTAAATCGATGCGGAACTCATGCGGATGCGGATGTAGTGCAGGTTGAGACTTGAATGAAATTGGGCGGAGTCCGCGAGTGGCGCGCGCTGCAATTGATGTGCGACGGTGCAGTGCAGTGCTGACGACTTTGTTTTCCATTATTATTGCGTCATTTCATTCCGTCACATTTCGTGTATGCATGCGTTTCTAAACACGTTGAATTTCCGACTGGAGTATTCCACTTACACTGTATATAGTGCCGCGAAGTACAGTGTCCCAGAAGTGAATGTCTGAAAAGACAGCCAAGTTACTTTTCATTAAATACAATAGCCCAATCTTGAAATTTTCTTACTAAAAATTGATTGATCAATAAAAGATATTAAAAGCATAATCTCTTTTATTCAAGGACTTAAACTAACCGGCTCTTCAAGCAATCTTGTTAACATCCGCATCCGCATCCGCATCCGCGGATGTGAGCGTCCAAAAATCCGCATCTGCATCCGTATCCGCGGATGTCAAATAAATCGCATCCGCAACATCCCTGATCTGTACGTACACATATATTTGATAAACATTTCCGTTTCGTCTCCTTTTAATGGCTTGGTTATAGTGAGATAAAACTAAAATGTTTGCAACAATCACGAATACGAATAACCATGTGTGAAACCACCATTAGTAGAAAATTTACCGCGACACTACGGAAGAAACAAATAAATAGTGAGTGACTGTACAATGGCGCACGCACAGATAAGAGGGGGGCGTGCGCGGGCGACAGGACGCGGGCAGCGACGGCGCGCGGTCGTATCCTAGCAACGCGGGGGAGCGCGGTAGGGTGCGCCGATACCCCCTTTGCACACCTACCGCCCTCCCCCCCTCTGCCCTAATAATCGTCTTTTGCGCAGACACACGGGCGCATCTCACAGCCGCATTAAGTTTGGTTTCTACTGTACATACATGATTATATATATGTATACATAGTACCTAATTATGCTTATATATAAAGTACCTAAATATATATTTATACAATACAATAAATAGTAAATATGACTTACATACATACATACATAATTGGCTATTAGCAGAACAGTGCTAATGTGCAGAAAATGTTACACTGAGGAGGTCAAGTAATAATTTGTAAATATTTTGTCTCCGCCATAGCAGGCCTCATGCACTCTATGTTGCGCGCGCTAACTACCTACCGCCCGGTGGACCGCCGGTGGTCTAATTCAGTGAAAATTCGTCAGCCGCGCGAAGCATACCTACACGCTCGCCTACGCAACTGCGCGCAGCTGCAAAGCAATAATCACTTTACACTTGATCGTTTATGTACATTTTCGCACGCAGCGATTGGCGACGTAAAACAGTAGGCTATTAAAGCCGAAGGTATGGAACTTTTTCTATGGAGTGATTTATCTGTTACGAAACTCCTAGAATGGATCCAAGCTTATCTAAACAACAGGCAACTACAAGTTAGAATAAGTGAAACACTGTCTGAGCCAAGGCCCGTGTGGACTGGAGTGCCACAAGGATCAGTAATTGCAACAACCCTGTACAACATATATATAACAGATCTACACACAACCACAGAGTGTCAATTCAAGTTCTTCGCAGATGACTCCAAGTATTTCGACAACCCACTCATCAATCACGATAAACTACAAGAAGATCTAAATAGTATTCACCATTGGTCCTCGGAATGGCTCATAAAGCTTAATGCACAAAAATGCACAGTTCTACATTTGGGCAAGAAAAACCCGAAACTTCCCTACTACCTGGACAAGACACAACTGACACCTGTTAATTTACAAAAGGACCTTGGTATCACCATCTCCTCCGATCTCAAATGGGAACCCCACATCACAGATATAGTGAAAAGAGCCAACTCTTTGACATATCTCATAAAAAAGAGCTTCCTCGTGTTGTCGCCACTTATAATGCTTAAAATTTACAAGACTTACGTTCGACCGCTTTTGGAATACGGATTCCAGATATGGCAACCATACATTGTTAAAGACATCCACCAATTGGAACAAGTTCAAAGAAGATTCACCAAAATTCCCTACGAGCTAAAAAGCTTGAGCTACGAAGAAAGATTAAAAATACTTGAACTGACCACATTGGAAGAACGCCGCGACAGAGGAGACCTCATTGAAGTCTACAAAATACTCACCTCAAAGTATGATTGCCCAGGCTTAATTTAAATGTTTGACCTGAACCAGAACCAGACCTTCGTGGTCACAGCAAAAAACTTAACCAGACAGCTTCTAACACAAACATCCGAAAGCACTTCATAACAAATCGAGTGGTGAACGCCTGGAATAAACTCCCACAGGATGTGATTGACTCCCCAAACACAAACACCTTCAAAAACCGATTAGATAAATACATAAAAAGTACATCAACAAACAAATAGCTACAGTGCCCAAGTACGAAAACTAAAAAAAAAAAAAAAAAAAAAATTAAAACAATCATTCATTATAAAAAAAAAAAAGACTGATATGAACACATCAGCTAGAGCTGCTTGTTCATTAAAAAATAAATAAATAAATAAACTATTAAGGTAATTGTGGCCATAGTAGGGTAAAAAGTACCTGTCGCGCGACAGTCATGCGATTGAAGAGGTTCCACATGAGGACGCCCACGATGCGCCTACCCTCCATGTAGAACACGACCCCCTTGTCGTACTTGCTCGCGGGATCCTTCGGCGAGGGCTCCGACTCCCCGCTCTCACCGCCCGCCGCCGACGACCTTAAACATATTTACATCAGTCAGTCAGTCAGCATGTTACACACTGGATTTTTTTTTTTAAGGAAACTGACACGGTTGGCTACATCACCTACTACATCTGTGATGTCAGCCCATAACACCGGGTGAACTTGGTGCTACGTCGGTGCTTCCCTTCGGTCGTGCCGGCTACACTGAACTGGACGGAAAATACGAACTATTTACATAGCTGTTTCGACCGACGTTTCATTCAGTGCGGTGGTACCAACCCGGGCGGGTGGTTCTGTACCGTTGAAGACCGGGAGGACTGGAGGAAAAATGGAGAGGTGTATGTATCTCGCTCATTAAACGCTCGAAGCTGAATAAAACGTCGATCGAATCGGCTATGTAAATAGTTCGTGTTTTCCGTCCAGTTCAGTGTAGCCGACATGAAATGAAGGGAAACACTGACATGGCACTTAGTTCACTAAGGTGTTATAGGCTGACATCACGGATGTTGTAGGTGATGTAGCTAACCGTGTCAGTTTCCATAAAAAAAAACAACTTACAATGATTTTGCAGTTTCCGCGGAGGCTTCAGCGAACACTCCCACCGTCGGTAGGCTCGAGTCTATGATGCCGATCGCCTGAAAAATACATACATACAGGTAAGCAGAGTGATCGGTGTTGTGCTGCAAGGACTTTTGCAATTTACAGCGCAACACAGACCACTACATTTACCAATTAAGTATTAGGACAAGATAACTTTATCAAGCAGCAAGTAAGGCACGAAGAACCACCTGCTGCATGACTCGGTGGAAGAAACGTGCCAAGGTGAGGAGGTGGCTAGCCTGTCGCCCTTATGCATAGCATCTTGTCCTTATCCCTTAGTTGCCTTTTACAACCTTTAAATAACTGTTGGTGCATTCCAATTTCCGCGCCGTCGTTCTGCTATGAACTTTAATAAACTTTCACAATTATTATCTCAGTAATTATTAGAAATAGAAAAAAGTTTCTTAGCAAAAGGTGTTTAATATGTAAAAGCGAGTTTTTTTTTTTAATATTTAATAAAATGTAAAAATGTTACCCCCTTTTTTTATAATTTTAATATGATCTATTTCCGATACAGAACCTACCCTTTACGGCTCTTCAGTTAAGAGGAGCGAATGCATACCTACGCACGCTGTCCGACTTCCGAACAGTTGATGCGCGTTAAATGTGTTTCGAGGCCGTAGTTCAATGACCGCCGCGCCGCGTGCGTAGCACAGATAAAGACCGAAGTTACGTAGGTAGGTAGCCACCTAACCAATGCGTGTTCGTTATGATATGATTTCAAACTTTAATAAACTTTTACAATTATTATCTTCGTAATTATTAGAAATAGAAACATAGTTTCTTAGCAAAAGGTGTTTAATATGTAAAAGCGAGTTTTTTTTTATATTTAATAAAATATAAAAATATTACCCCCCTTTTTTTATAATTTTAATATGATCTATTTCCCATACAGAACATCCCCTTTAAGGCTCGTCAGTAAAAAAAAAAAAGCCTTATATAGCCTAGTGTAGCAATACGGCGGTAGGTACCTCGAGGCCGATCTCCGGTCCGAGATCGCTCCAGAACATGCTCTGGTGGCGGTAGTGCCGCGGCGGCGCCGCGCCCGCCATGTTCTCCCCGGCGAGCCGGCCCGACACCACCGCGTGGTCGTGGTGCTCCACGCGCCGCCTCCCCAGCGCCGGGTCGTAGAAGCACGCCACGTCGCCAGCCTACGCACCCACCCGCACAACACAACATTAAAAATCTGTCAAGTGCGAGTTTTACTCGCGCACGGAGGTTTCCATATCTATCCATATCTAGATTGTTGGTACAAAAATCGTAATCAAGGAAATAACAACGGTAACCAAGGAAGTAACAACGGTAACAAAGGAAATAACCGTAACCCTGGAAACAATCAGAACCGTGGTAACAATTATGTCCACAAATGTAATGCGAGGTTTACACTCAGCCCTTGATACTGCTCCTCCCGCTGCCGCGATTATTGGCCAAAATACTTCTGCGGCAGCATCGACGCGAGTATCGTGTTTACACTCAGCCCATGATACTGCTCCTGATGCTGCCGCGATTATTGCCCATGTTCACTCGTCATGGCGGACGAAGTTCTTGCGGCGAACTTCTTGCTTATGTAAAAATGTTTTGTAGCAATAAATAATTTCTATCAATCTAATAAAATAAATATAATGAAATACAATAATGAGTGTTTTTCGAACGCAGACAATACAAGCTCGACGAACGGCGGCGCGGGGGCAAGTGAGCGAGAGGGCTGAATGTGAACACGATACTCGCGGCGATGCTGCCAGTCCTTTGACTCCCGCACGAAAAACCGACATCGGTTTCGGGAGCATCGGCAGCGCGAGCGGCATGACGAGTATCAGCGCGAGTATCGTGTTTACATTCCCGCGCTGCATACTGCCCTGCTCACTTCCCTGCCCTGTAGGGCTGAGTGTAAACCTCGTATAACATAAACAAAGATGTCATATTTGAAAATCAAATACGTCAATGTGAAAACGGTAATGAAAAAAAAGAAAAACCAAAATGAAATTGTCTTTTCAAATTTCGAAAAAGTAAATATTCAAGAATATCTATCCGCTATTATCCGCCTATCTTTTGTCTTTCAACAATGCAATGTATAAAAGCCTGTGGCGCCATCTATTATTGTGTGTATTGTGTTATAGTGACTAATTGATTTTTCGTACGTTGGTTGTATGGTAAAATTAAGGGGGGCTCCCTTAATTTTTAACATTTTCTTTTTTTTATTATTTGTTGTTATATCCGCCATAGTAAGACATATTCTGTGAATTCTTTTTTATTGTTTTTTTTTATTGTATTGAAACTGACACGGTTGGCTACATCACCTACAACGTCCGTGATGTCAGCCCATAACACCGGGTGAACTAGGTGCCATGTCAGTGCTTCCCCCTTTGATCGTGACGGCTACACTGAACTGGTCGGAAAACACAAACTATTTACATAGCCGTTTCGACCGACGTTTCATTCAGTGCGGTGGTACCAACCCGGGCGGGTTAAACCCTACCACCAAGTAAGATTAGGAGGGAAGGGACCTACAGTTTTACGAGGAATCCGAACCTCGGTCAGCCTCCAACGGTCAGCGGTCACCCATCCAAGTACTGACCGCACCCAGCGTCGCTTAACATTCAATAGCGACAGTTGACTGTCGGAAAATTTCAACGGGCTACCTATTACGGTTCAAGAGATTACAACCCTCGGACAGACGGACAGACAGACAACGGAGGCTTATTAATAGGCTTCCGTACGGGATACGGAAACCTAAAAACGAGTATGTAGAGTTATAAAAACAATCAAATTCTAGTCTGCAATGCACTTCAAAAAAGGTAGCCGGGAGTGGATGGATGAGAAGAGCGGAAGACCGCGTGTGGTGGCGTGCCTTGGGAGAGGCCTATGTCCAGCAGTGGACCGATACAGGCTTATGATGTTGATGATGATGAATGCACTTCAACCAACAAACACATAATATGGTTTTTCCCTGGAACACATACGCCAGTTATACTGTGGAATTAAAAAAAATTAACAAACTCGGTGTGCTAATTACTCACAGCGTAGAGGTCGGTCCTGGCCTGCAGCTCCGCATTGACGAGGAGCCCTCCGAGGTCCGCATGTGTCTCCAGACCGGAAGCGGCCGCCAGCTCAGTGTTGGGTGTGCTCCCGGCCCCCACCACCACCTGCAGACGAACGTTCGTTACATTCTCGCCACATTCTGTGAAAATTTCACACACATAACTCACGCTTTTGTATCCCGACAAGCAGGGTAAGCAGAGTAATCGGTGTTGTGCTATAAGTTCATACATACATACACATACATAACGTCACGCCTGCCTGCCTCCCAGTGGGGCAAGCAAAGACAACGGACCCAACCCACGCAAACAACCCAACCCCCACGCGCCACGATCCTGACACACTTTCAATGTCTTTCACTTCACTTCCACAAAATTTCAATGGACTACCTATTACGGTTCAAGAGACACAGTCCTCGGACAGACAGATGGATGGACGGACAGACAGACAGACAGACAGACAGACGTCGTAGGTTTAGTAATAGGGTCCCGTACGACGGATACAGAACCCTAAAAACAATTTACATAGCCGTATTTAGATCGGCCCTTCATTCCGTTTCTATTCTACTGCGACCCACACAAGTGTGGTGGCCTCACCACGTCGGCCTCCAGTGTCTCGCCGCTGGAGAGGTCGAGGGCCACGCGGTCTCCCTTCATGTACGCCCGAGTGATCTCCGCTGCAAACAGTCCACATTATTAATGTTGCTACCCCTGGCCACAACATGAAAGCCAATCTTAAAGATATTACAACCCTTCACGTTGGAGAGATGACAACATATTATAGTTCTTGGTGTGAGGACTGACGGGGTCAGTCCGGCGATCAATCCCACTAGGTTGGGACTATATCGCTTATGAGATGACAACATACTGCAAAATTAGTTAATTCTTGACTACGATTATTAGGTACCTAAATTTTATTAAACCATTGACAACTTGATACTTCAAGTATCTTAATATTCATATATTGTAATCTTTAAGTTTCGGTATCCCGTACGGAAGCCGTAGAAAATACGAGAAAAAATACATCCCGACCAGCATCCTGGTCGGGACGAATATTTTCTCTTAATTTTCGGTTTTGCATTTATGTAAAAAGAAAAATAAAGAAGTATAACTTGATAGCGGCAAGAAGTAAGACAACTTACAATCTGCGAGTACATTGACGCCGAGCTTCCGCAGCTGTGCGGTGGTCCAGCGCGCGAGGTAGTCGGGCAGGATGTGCGCCAGCACGCCGCCCTCGCGGAACACCTGCGTCACCCGCGCGCCCCGACCCCGCACTGCGCAACATACATAATATAATCAATAGTATACTTTATACTGTGTGGGGTCGGTACTTAAAAAAAGAATGTACTGTGTGGGGTCGGTACTTAAAAAAGAATGTACTGTGTGGGGTCGGTACTTAAAAAGAATGTACTGTGTGGGGTCGGTACTTAAAAAGAATGTACTGTGTGGGGTCGGTACTTAAAAAGAATGTACTGTGTGGGGTCGGTACTTAAAAATAATGTACTGTGTGGGGTCGGTACTTAAAAAGAATGTACTGTGTGGGGTCGGTACTTAAAAAGAACGTACTGTGTGGGGTTGGTACTTAAAAAGAATAGCCCCACTGCGTCTCTCCCCGTGCATGTCGTAAAAGGCGAAGGGATAAGGACAAGATGCCATGCTAAAGGGCGACAGGCCAGCCACCTCCCACCTCGGCACGGTCCTTCCACTGAGTCGTGCAGCAGGTGGGTCTCTGTGCCTTACTTGCTGCTTGATAGTTATGTTGTCCTAATACTTTGCTAAATGTGGTGGTCAATGTTGTGCTGCAATTTTTCAGAATTCTCGCAGCACAACACCGATTACTCTGCTTACCCTGATTGTCGAGATACAGCACGTGTGGTATTTATGTACAAGGGCGGGCAAATTGCCTTAGGCAATTTCCTCCAGTCAACCCGGTGGACCTACATTTTTACATGGAATCCGAAACATGGAGCAGTAGGGAAGGAGCATGGGGTGAAGGTATGCATGTAATTTTTTTGACGTGATAACGTCACGTCTTATAAATTGATGAACACCGGCTGCACGCACGAAAAAGTGTCACGTTCCATCTGAGCCTGTGTGTGCAAGCGAGAGCGCGTAACAAGCGATAGATAGGGCACAATCGACCCAAGCGTCGGCTTGTACACATTTATCTATCTGGTTCTAAAGTACCAGGGCAGCAGAAATTGAAGTATGCAATTTTTCATCAATGTTTCTTTATGACATTATCACGTAAAACTATCGTCCGTAAACCGACTTTACAGACAACCAATTTTTTCAAATCAGAAATAACTCCTTGTTACTATATGGTATATAAGGTTGACAGGGGGTGACAGGTTCAGTTTCGTGTCCATTTCCGACACGAGTGCCACGTCTGGTACTGGTAGAACAGACCGAGTGACCCTACAAAATATAGTACATTCTACAACAGCTACAGTGGGGCGGGATGCGCGCGCACTGACCGTCCGCGGCGAGCGCGCACGCCACCTCGCTGCCGAGGAAGCTGCCGCCGACGAGCACCACTTCGCGCGCGGTCTCCAGCTGCGCCCACAGCCGCGCCGCGTCGCGCACCGTGCGCAGCAGCACGCAGCGCTCGCGCACGCGCGCCGGCCCCTCCTCCAGCACCTGCACGTTGTTCTACAACAACTACTGACCGTCCGCGGCGAGCGCGCACGCCACCTCGCTGCCGAGGAAGCCGCCGCCGACGAGCACCACGTCGCGCGCGGTCTCCAGCTGCGCCCACAGCCGCGCCGCGTCGCGCACCGTGCGCAGCAGCACGCAGCGCTCGCGCACGCGCGCCGGCCCCTCCTCCAGCACCTGCACGTTGTTCGGCCGTACACCTGCGGCGACGCCAAACAACCCGTCGACGCGAGAGATGTCTATTGTTAGATTAAGTAGTTGGAAGTAAAATAAACCTTTGTACCATGTGGGGCCAGTAGTTTGAAAGAATAGCCCCACTGCATCTCTCCCCGTGTATGTCGTAAAAGGCGACTAAGGGATATGACTCCCTTCTTATATTACTAGGTGGTAGGGTTTCACCCGCCCGGGTTGGTACCACCGCACTAACTGAAACGTCGGTCGAAACGGCTATGTAAATAGTTCGCGTTTTCCATCCCGTTCAGTGTAGCCGACATGAAATGAAGGGAAGCACTGACACGGCACCTAATTCACCCGGTGTTACGGGCTGACATCACGGATGTTGTAGGTGATGTAACCAACCGTGTCAGTTTCCATAAAAAAAATCAATACACTTGATAAGCTGACTGCTGACGCCTGGCAGCCAACCCAATTTGGCCAACATTGCAACTGAAAGTGTGGGGCCCGTACTTAAAAAGAATAGCCTCACTGCATCTCTCCCCATGCATGTCGTAAAAGGCGACTAAGGGATAAGGACAAGATGCCGTGCTAAAGGGCGACAGGCTCGCCACCTCTCAATTATATTATACTGTGTGGGGTCGGTACTTAAAAAGAATGTACTGTGTGGGGTCGGTACTTAAAAAGAATAGCTCCACTGCGTCTCTCCCCGTGCATGTCGTAAAAGGCGACTAAGGGATAAGGACAAGATGCCGTGCTAAAGGGCGACAGGCCGGCCACCTCTCACCTCGGCACGGTACTTCCACCGAGTCATGCAGAAGGTGGGTCTTCGTTCCTTACTTGCCGCTTGATCGATTGAATCTTGTTTGAATACTTTGCGAAACTTGGTGGTCGGTGTTGTGCCAGAGTTTACCCAGAGTTCTTGCAGCACAACACCGATTACTCTGCTTACCCAGATTGTGAAGTGTGATATGTATGTATGTATGCAAGTGAACGTGTAAACTGACCTGTCGCGACGAGGCACTTGCCGTACTTGATGGTGCGGTCGGGCTGACCGGGCGCAGAGACGACGGCCTCGTGCGCGCTCGGGTCGAGGCGCGTCACGCGGTACCCGCGCGCCACGCCCACGCCGCCGTTCTCCAGCGTCGGCAGCGCCGAGACGTCCGCATAGAACGCGCCGCTCTCGTAGTACAGGCTGCCGACAATTTGATAACCAGTCGTACTTACTATAATGCGCGGGACGGATCTCGGCGTGTCGTCGCCGCAGCAGGCGACCCGCCACGCGAATACACTATACAAGTACGGTGCGGGTGCGAGGGAGAACACTGACGAACTGCTGCGGCGGCGACACGCCGAGATCCGCCCCGCGCATTATACGTGTGCGTTTTGGTGCCTAACACTTTAACAGCGGCGCATTATAAGGCGCGCATTCCCTAGGACGCGGCCGATTTTCAGCATTATTGTTTAGCTTATAGAAAAATAACTAATGAAGATATTGGTATATATATTTTTTTAAGTAACAGTTCAATCTTTGTGTTTTAGAATAATAAATAAAGCATCATATTCTTATTTATTTATTTACAAAAATGTGTTTTACAAAAAAAAAAAAAATCATTCGTAACACACCTACCCATTACAAAATTTATAACTCCAAAACTGCAGGACCGACTTTTTAAATTCTTTTTTTATTGGATTTACTGGATTACCAACTACATAAAACAAAAAAAAAAAAAATTTAAATTATAAAAAAAAATTCAATAGGTTCTTTATACCGAGTGTAATCTTTTTGTGTGTGGTATTTTGTGGTACTAGACAAAACATCACATCATATTATCGTAACTATAGCCATATTTCAATAGATATTATCCTTTATTAATATAAATTTCACAGTAATAAATTAAAATTATTAAATAAACTTAAACTACCTATCAAATAAAATAAAAAACTATAATATAAACCTATAACCAATACAAAACTTAAATAACCCTCCTCCAGGTGTGACGATGTGGGCACTGTACCGAAGACGCTAGCGGCGTTGCCTCGCTGGATGGCCACACTGATACGCTGCCTAAGGAACTCGAGCGAACGTTGTTGTGTCTTTCGCGAGCCGCTTTGCCTCCTCAGACCATGCCCCCATCGTTTCCACCGAAAATGCGGCGAAGATGTGCTGGTGTGCCACCGAACTGTATTTGGTGTGCTTGTAGATATAACTATAATTTATATGTTTATAGTTAGGTAAAGATTCAAGGTATAATGTGTGATAGGTGGTAAAAACGTTCGAAAATGCATTTACTATTAAAATCTACCCTCGTTACAAATTCGTCCATACAAAAAACGCTCGCGCACGGCAACGGCCCAAAATTTGAATCTTCAAAGATAGTTCAGTAAAAAACCGTTTATTCTGTAAGCGTTTGAATTTATTTAGATGATTCTTAGTCTTATTGACTCTAAGCTCAATGGAGCATTTTTCGTATTAGATGCATTTGTAAAAAATGGCGAGGGAAATAGCAAAGGCATTTTTGAACGATTTTACCACTTTTCAACCACATATTTTTAAGGGAATTTATAACATTAAATTAAAAATAATGTATTCACATTATACCTTGAATCTTTACCTAACTATAGGCACATAAATTATAGTTAAATCACTTGAAATATGGGTATGGTTAGGGAAATACGAAGTGCTTTTGCCTAGTGCCCAAAAGGGTTACACGTGAGGGCTCGCGCCGGCTGACCTGCGCCGGTTGCCGTTCCACTGGCGGAAGCTGAGGTTGTCCAGCTCGGGCAGCTCCGTGTTGTGCCAGATCTCCTTGGAGAGCGGCGGACGCATGTACGGCAGGGCGTCCTCCTCCGACACCACCAGGATCTGCCACAACGCACTAATTTATTTATTTTATTTATTTATTAATTTTTTAATGAACAAGCAGCTCTAGCTGATGTGTTCATATCAGTTTTTTTTCTTCACATAATGAATGATTATAATGTCTTTTTTGTTTTCGTACTTGGGTACTGTAGCTATTTGTTTGTTGATGCACTTTTCATGTATTTATCTAATCGGTTTTTGGAGGTGCAGGTGAGGTGGGGAGTCAATCACATCCTGTGGGAGTTTATTCCAGGCGTTCACCACTCGATTTGTTATGAAGTGCTTTCGGATGTTTGTGTTAGAAGCTGTCTGGTTAAGTTTTTTGCTGTGACCACGAAGTTCTGGTTTAGGTCAAACATTTCAATTAAGTCTGGGCAATCATACTTTGAGGTTAGTATTTTGTAGACTTCAATGAGGTCTCCCCTGTCGCGGCGTTCTTCCAATGTGGTCAGTTCAAGTAGTTTTAATCTTTCTTCGTAGCTCAAGCTTCATCAATCAATATCAGCATTCAAAGTATATGAGACGGCATATAACTTGGACAAGTGCAGTAGCCGATTTTAGGCAATCTTTGGTGGAGGGCGCGGGATGCGACGGCGGGGAGAGCGCCTGCAGACCGCGCGATTGGTTGGCCAGTCGCCCGCCGCTCTCCGCACCGCGCGCGCGCGCCGTTCGCGCCGTTCGTTCCGTACCTGCGCAAACTGGTCCAAGTTATATGCCTTCTGGTTTAATGCCAGGGCGCATTTTGACATGGAATCCAAAACATGTCTTACCAGCACCTATTTAGACTTTGTTTTTACACACGCATCTACGAAAATGTGTTCCTTCCTTCCCAGTGTTCCTTCCCGAGCAACAGAGACATACGACATACATTCAGAACAGATAGAACATAACTACACAGAATAGATAGAACAAATTGTGACAAGTTCGACTGCAGTCTAACTGCCATATGAATGATCAATACAACAATACAATACAATTCTTTCATTTACAGTCAGTACTCATACCTGTAATATAATATTTAATATAACCAATAATATTATAGCGCTGACTTCTATAGATAAAAAAAAAGTAAAGGTGAAGTATTACCTGAGCCTTGGGCTGGTTGCTCTTGATGGCGCGGAAGGCGGCGAAGGAGGCGGTGCCGCCGCCCACCAGCAGGTACTGCACCGACTCGGGCAGCTCCTCGATCCTCGCCGGCACGCGCGTCACCCCGACAACCTCTGCGCAATACAATAGATGACATTGAAGGAAGGTGTGGAACTAAGCTTGCGATGGCTTCACCAAACATATCCGGGCCCATCGGCAGTAGAGGAGGGTGTTAATCGAGGTCGGGACTAACGAGTGGCCACTCTAAATTTCCCGCGCATGCTTCACATTTCGGCTCGCATCAAGCCCTCGTCAGCTAGTCTGCGTTGACTAGGACGCGGGGAAACCCAGTCGCGCTCTCTCCCTCTCTCTATCTATCCATATTCTGTAGGATGCTTCCAGTGACGTTTTCGAAGCTCTCTCCATGTATGAGCTTAGCGTCGATCTTGGCAGCCCTAGATTCTTGAAGAGACACAACAATACACAACAAGAATATATGTAAATTATTCAGTCCATTCAGGGTAGGTCTTTGATGTGGGACGCCACTTGCAGTGCCGGACTTGTACTGTTCTAAAGTATAGGCCACTTGACTTTCGTCACCCGCGCAAAACATAAATAACATAGGATAGGAGTATTACTAAGTCGCAATGGGGACTTAAAACCTTTACCCAAATGATATTTAGCATTTAATAGATCGAAAACTCTATCCACAAGTGACATGCTTGAGTATTGCGTCCATAATCGCGCACGAACTTGACGGGTTACACTATACCAAAGCGTTACTTGAAGTGTTACTTGTAATGTTCTTTAGCGCCTTTGGAAATCTGCCGCCCCCTGACGTCTGCCGCCCCTAGGCCGCGGCCTATACGGCCTAATGGGAAATCCAGGACTGGCCACTTGTTTCGACACATTGGCACCAAGTCACGTTCGGGCCTCTTCAAGAGCGGCTGGCGCGGCCGCGGCCGGGGCGGAGAGCCTCAAACGCAACAAATATACAAATATAATTCAAGATTTCGAATTTGTTGCGTTTGCGGTTGAAACCCTCGGTTCGTGAAGCAGTGAAGCCAAAAGCTTCTTGAAGAGGCTTGGCTCTCTGCTGGTGGACGCAACTGACGTCCCGCAATCAAGGGCCTACTTCATTCAAAGGGTAAGCCTTGCATCCAGCGGGGTAATGTCGCAAGTGTTCTAGGAACATTTGAAAACGCCCCTTTTGATAGTTATTTGAATGTTTGTTAGGTAGGTTTTAATTCTTTCGTTATTTGTATTACTTTTTTATATTTGATTAATTAAAGGATATTCAAATAAAATAAATTCAGTCCATTGTTTCTGCAAGAACTCTAAATTTAAACAATCCTAAATTTTGAACTATTTCACACCTTCCAGGATATTCCTTTTCTCGCGAACAGACCTGATATTCTGATAGTGGACCGGGAGGCGAGGCGGGCAGCGCTCGTCGATATCGCCGTGCCGCACGATGGTTGTTGATTTTGTATATATTTTTAATATTAGGTATTTTAATGTGTACAAAGTTAATTTTAAGTTAATCTGGCAATAAAACAATAATACTTTACATTTAAGGTTTACTAAAATATATGCAACTTTCAGGTCTACCAAAATACTAACTTTTCGGTTGATGTTCTTCTTCCTTCCCCTTCTCACCTTGACGGTTGCTGTAGTAGTACATCTGGAACAGAAGTGCTAACGTTGATACTCTTCAATGACGCAATGACATTTATTTCAAAGCTGTGTTTTTCCGCTTTAGCTCTCTGCCAGATGGGTTATTCAGAAAGAGAAAAACTAGACAGTATTTAGAATTTTGAAAAACCCGACATGCATCATCGTTTCACTTATGAGTAGGTGTCTAACGATGCCCATGGACATTATGTGATGCACGGCGATTGCGAATGCCATGCCGGCCCGACAGGAGCCGTTTCAAAGCCCTTTTGAAAAACCCCAGGCTGTACTTGGGAGGAAATAGATGGGCAGGGAGTGCGTTCCACATTTTCCCGGTTCTGTGAATAAAAGACCTACAGATCCTCGGTAGGTCGATTTATTTTATATTAAGACTGTGTGTAAAGAAAAAACAAACATAGATATAGGTTTCTGTGTTTCTTCGTTCTTTCTATAAAGCGATTTCACAGTAGGTGTAACATTTTAAACAGACAGACAGATAATAATAACTCCCACCTAAACTGGCAACATTGATGGCTGTACTATAGGTGGTTGATCAATATAATATGTACTTCTACCTAGTAACAAGTACCTACAACTCACCACACTCTACCCGCAAACTCACTCACCTACTCCAATCAGTATTGACTATGTAGGTAGTTAGGCCGATTATGATTATGGCATCTGAATATAACCCGACAGTGCCTCAGTACTGCAAGCAGAGGTGGTAACCGTGTCGATATTGAGCACGAAATACGACACGCACAAAGCGTGTTGGACTCGAGCCCGGTGGACCGCGTTCTAGGCGACCGTGCTACCGGACTTTGTCGGGCTAGCACGAGCACGGGCCGACACGGAAAGGTCCGGTTTGTGTCCGGCGACAGAGGGACGTATTTATGCAAGCAGGTAGAACAAATAAAATTCACTTGACGAAATAAATGAAAACAGGATTATTTTATGCATTCTCACCACCAAAGTTTTTTTTTTTTATGGAAACTGACACGGTTGGCTACATCACCTACAACGTCCGTGATGTCAGCCCATAACACCGGGTGAACTAGGTGCCATGTCAGTGCTTCCCCCTTTGATCGTGCCGGCTACACTGAACTGGTCGGAAAACACAAACTATTTACATAGCCGTTTAGACCGACGTTTCATTCAGTGCGGTAGTACCAACCCGGGCGGGTTAAACCCTACCACCAAGTAAGATTAGGAGGGAAGGGACCTACAGTTTTACGAGGAATCCGAACCTCGGTCAGCCTCCAACGGTCAGCGGTCACCCATCCAAGTACTGACCGCACCCAGCGTTGCTTAACATTCAATAGCGACAGTTGACTGTCTGCACCACTGAGCTATCGAGGCTGACAAGGTATCTTATTCCACACAGTGCACAAATAGAAAATTTTGCTCACGTGTTATTCATTATTTATTTATGGTCGTCGGTAAGCCGGACAAAAAGCCATAGCATAATTTATTTCCTAGCGGACCCCGCCGTGCTGAGCCGTGCTAGCAACAAACACGAAACACGGTGCAAGTCCGGAAACACGGCCAGCACGGACTGGGTCCGATTTGGTGGGGGGAGCACGCACCGCGACCGGTACCTTGACTTTGCGTGTTCGTGCTGAAGGCCGTGTTCTGGGCTAGGTCCCGTACCACCTCTGACTGCAAGCCATATCCAGCAACATCATAAAATCAAACAAAGAGGGGTTTCACAAGCAAATCCCCGACAAAGAGAGACTAGTTTGCAGGCCCTACAACAAAAATGTTCCAACCCCGGTCGCAGAGCCGGCGACAGCGACCGCCCCCACCACGTAGGACCAGGGGAAGGCCGATGGGGGCGGCGGCGGCGGCGGCGGCGGGGGAGGTGCGGCAGGTGGCGCGGGCGGCGGCGCTTGCGTCGAACTCAGCCGCGGCCCCGGAGCTGACTTGCGACCGTTCACTCGCACTATCTGCAATTTTCAGTTTATTTATTTAAAATAAAAAATAAAATAAAGTCAACAGCAGATTTAATTTGGGTTGTAACGAATGAAGGAAGGTGTGGATCTAAGCTTGCGATGGCTTCACCGAACATATCCGGGCCCATCGGCAGTAGAGGAGGGTATTAATCGAGGTCGGGACTAGCGAGTGGCCACTCTAAATTTCCCGCGCATGCTTCACGTTTCGGCTCGCTTCAAGCCCTCGTCAGCTAGTCTGCGTTGACTAGGACGCAGGGAAACCACCAGTCCCGCTCTCGACCTCCCTCTCTCTACCTATCCATATTCTGTAGGATGCTTCCAGTGACGTTTTCGAAGCTCTCTTCATATATGAGCTTAGCGTCGATCTTGGGAGCCCTAGATTCTTGAAGAGACTGTAGAGCGACTTCGCTGGTAGTCCTCTTGCTCCGACTTCCACAGCGAAGAGATCAGTCTTGAATCCGTTTCTCACAATCCGGTCTACTAAGTTGCAGTACTTGTTAAGTTTGATGTTGTGGTCCTTCGGTATGTTACTTTCCCATGGAACTGTAAGTTCAACAAGTACTACATGCTTTGTCGCTTTTGAGAATATGAGTATATCCGGTCTTAATGCTGTGGTACAGATTTCCGAAGGCATTTGGTAATGCTTCTCATGTGTGTCCATCAACATGACACGACGTATTCGCATGACGTATTCCCATTCGAAATTCCGTATATTCGGTTCATTTTTAATATTCGTATCCGTATTCGTATTCGGTTGTAAGATACCAAATATTTATCGAATATTTTACTTCGCGTGTTCTACTAATGAAAGAGTGAGGCGCAACAATATTGGTAGGTGGTAAGTATAATTTGCCACTCCTAAAGTTTGATTATTAAATAAAATTATAAATCTTCTGTAACACACTAATTTCGTTTCATTTTTTTTTTTTTCAAAATGCAGTCTCAATACATACATACATACATAGCGTCACGCCTGTTTCCCGGTGGGGTAGGCAGAGACAACGGATCTCCACGTGCCACGATCCTGACACACCTCTGCCGCCTCTTCCACTCCCATAATGTTCTTCATGCATGCTCGTCGGTTACGGGTACTACGCACTTGCCCCTTTTTGAGCACATTCCCGATCTGGTCCAGGTAAGTGCGTCTAGGGCGACCCTTCCCGACTCTTCCACTCACATTTGCTTCATAAATTTCTTTCGTTGGTCTCCTATCATCCATTCTTCCAACATGACCGAACCACCGAAGCATCCCTTTCTCAATCCTTCAAGTAATCAAAAAACAGAGGAAAACATTAAAACAATTCTGTATTCATATAATTTTAGGACTCAATGTAGGTGGATCTACATTTATAACAGAAAATTTAAGTTTTTTTTCATTTGGATATAAAATTTCATATGAAATTTTCCAATATTCGTATTCCTATTCGTATCCGCGAATATAATTTTGGAATATTCGTATTCGCATTCGTATTCGCGAATGTGGAAAAATATGCATTTGTTACAACGCTAGATTTAACAAACATAAATTAATTATACCAATAAAAACTAAGGCAATTAGATTTTTTTAATAATGCAAAAAAAGGATCTGGGCGCTACGGCAGTGCCCCCGCCAAGTCGAGCAAAAACGGCCGTACGATCCTCTTCTCGCAAGCAACTCAGGGTCAAATCTATTATAAAAAAAACAGCGAATTAACTTTTCTTTTATTAAAGCAAAAAAGGATTTACCTAAGAGATATTAACAAAATAAAGTCTGTTAAGTGCGAACATAATAACCCTCATTTAGTCTCATAAGTTATATTTATTTAGAAATAAAAATTAATAAAGACAACTTATAAATAAAAGATTTCCTTTATAGGGGCCAAGCACATTGTTCCTAGGATGGATGCAGCATTCCCCCTCTGAATGGTGATAGAAACACGCTGATGGAAAAATGCTGCAGCTCCCGGTCACCTGAACATTCTATTAACTGTTTGCCAATTTTGCGGGCGAACTTACACGCGTCATTGAAGTTATATTTATTACAATTGTAATGTTGTATTACTTTTAAAAATATGTAAATATTTCACAAGTTTTCTTACATATTTGAAAATTTTCAATTCAACTTTATTCAATTTAAAATTTTCACATGTTATCTTATTGCAAAATATTTGTGGAGCCATAAATAATTTTTTATCTAACAGTGTTTGTAAGCAGAGGGTTCAGTAGCCATTTATATCTAGACGCATAGCGAACTTGTGCACCAGGTGTTGCAGTGGCACCCCACAAGAATTGTATTGTATTGTATTGTATTGTTTATTGATCATTCATATGGCAGTTAGACTGCACTCGAACTTGTCACAATTTGTTCTATCCGGTTCGATTACACGCACGAAGAAGAACCGGCAAGAAAGTTTGCAGGATATTTTTGGTGTGGGACCGGTACTTAAAAAGAATATCCCCACTGATCCTTCCCCGTGCATGTCTTCAAGGCGAGTAAGGGATAAGGACAACATGCTGTCCTAAAAGGCGAAAGGGTAGCCACTTCTCACCTTGGCACGGTCTGCACATATTCTGTGAAAATTTCCACCACCTATTACGGTTCAAAAGATACAGCCCTTTGAAAGTAGGACAGACAGATAGACAGACGGAAAAACGGAATAGGCTTAAGTAGTCCCATACAGATATGGAACCCTAAAAAAAATTTAAGTGACAAGTTACAATGTAGAACTAGACTCATCAGTTTAAAAGCAAGGGAAAAGCAACATGAAATGAAGGGAAGCACTGACATGGCACCTATGTAGTTCACCCGGTGTTATGGGCTGACATCACGGATGTTGTAGGTGATGTAGCCAACCGTGTCGGTTTCCATAAAAAAAAGCTGCTAGTATATTTCGAATACAGTGAAAATAAATTAATACTAATAAACACATCTAAATAACAAAACATGCAACAGCCATGCATGCCATCAGTGGCGGCTGGCCCTTAAGTGCGTTCGTGCGCCGCACTACCACCAAACAGCGCCTTCACCCGAAAGAAATAAATAAATTAAAATATTAAACATTCTCCATGAATCTCGCCGATCGAAGTATAAATATCAAACTGAATTCGTTCCTATTTCCTAGACAACAAGGCACGATTTTGCTGTACGTAATACGTACTACTTACTACGTATCGCCGCCGAGCTCGCCGCCGTGTGCATCACAAAACACCGCGAACGTGTTACTATGAAAAAATTTTAAACGCCGCTGCCCCGCCGTGTGAAACAAAACACTCTTCATACGATTATGTGTGGAACAAGGATGCATTCTGCGTGTGACACACGACGGAAAAAGAAGGACAGTACATTGTGGATAGACGCGCGTGCGACACGTCGCGACCGAGCCAGCCGACGATGAGCCGATGTAAGCCGAGATCGTAAACCCGACCGCAGGCACGCGCGGGCGGGGGGCGCGGGCGCGGAGGGAGCGATCTAAACTCTGCGTCTCGTCGCGCCGCGCCATCTCTCTCAGTTCGGGGCGAGGCCCGTCGTCGTCGCGTCGACCGATAATGGCCGCTCCGCGCCGCGGCGCCGCTTAGATGAAATATTGTACGTAATATAGATGAAATATTGAACGTAATATATCTTTGCCGCGCCGGGATGTTTTGCAAATAAGTTTTTTAGCAGTTTGAACGACTTTTCGTCAGTTAACAGTACATTGTGAAGTTTTCTTCATTGCCCGGCGCGGCAAGGCTGGCCGGCGGGCGCGGGCGCCGGCCACGCCTCGCGCGCGGCGGCGCCCCGGCGGCCGCGGCTTAGTGGCCGGCCACTGCGCAGTGAAGTGTCGCTTTGGTTCTTCGAGCAATTAGGACTCTGGTGGTGTTTCTAGTGCGTGACAAAAAAGTGATAGAAATATTTGCGCAAGATAAAACCCGACGAATAGACTAATATTAGACCTACCCAATCAAACTGTAGTGTGTGTGGTGTGTGTGTGTGTGTGTATGTGACTGATTTCTTCATAATTTTCATAAATTCGCTGGCGTGTTCTTCAAAACACCATACCTACATATTTCAATCTAAAAGTGAGTACATTTTTATTACATATATTTTAATAATTTTATCACTTTTATCCTTACCTTATTTTGTCTTTCAACTATATGTATCTGTTGAGTGAGAATACTTTGACATTTTTTTATTTTTTTTTTATGGATACTGGCACGGTTGGCTACATCACCTACAACATCCGTGATGTCAGCCCATAACACCGGATGAACTTGGTGCCACGTCAGTGCTTCCCTTCGGTCGTACATAATTTGGGCAATTAACTCAGACATGAAAATAAAATTAAAAATCACGTCTCGGTATCCATTAGATTCACGTTTGGGTTTAGTACTACGAGTAAGTTAGCGCACATCGTGCGCTAGGTACCTATGGGACTGGGTGTGCGTGCTGTGCGCCGCACACCCAGTCCCATAGGTCACCAGCCGCCACTGCATGCCATGCAATACTTTAAACCTATGCTTTCATGACAAAACAAATGAACAGACTGCAGCTACCGTCTTCTGTGTTTTTATCGTCCTCGGAGGCTTGAAACAAAATCATTTCATTACTTCTCTGTCTTCAAAGAAGTGTAGTACCTACATACTTCAGTTTCTCCGAATGTAGCCAGACCTATTATTGCAGTGAAAAAATATTGTGCAGAAAAGTGGCAGAACACACGGCTACACCGAACTGCACAATAAACATGGATAATATTTTATAGCCGTTTCGAGAAATCTTAATTAATAATCAATAAATAATTAATTTATATAACCCGTTTATTCATTGATGTATACTTTTATTTAACTAGTATGTACTTATATGTAATATATTATGGTTTATTATTTATAGAGATAAGAAAGCGGTGCATGTTAATGGGAATCGAACCCACGACCTCCTAGGTAGGTAGTCTAGGCTAGTCTTACTAGGTAAGAACTCTCACACTTGGTCACGAGCCGCCTAAGCTATCTGCCAGTCCGGTGCTTCCTTTGTCTGTCGTGTCGGTTACACTGAATTGGATGTAAGGTACCTTCTGTTGTGCGGTTGAGTAGTTATGACGTGCGCACGGAGTCACCGCTAACTCAGTGCATGCCACGAGCAACCGCCGCCAGCTCCCCTCACCTGCGGAGTAAATGCGCTTCGATGTATTGCGATATTTTAAATTTTTTTTTTTTTATGTAATCCGGTATTGGTGATTGAGTCGGAGGGGCCAAAGCACATGCTCCGACCAGCCAATATCACCTCCGAGAAGGTAGGTGCCATACCGGAGACTTCCCTGGATTGCTGGCTATACTGGACTAGAGGAGAACACAACCGACGTTGCTGTGCGGCCATCTTACATCCAGTACGGTGTTACCGAACCAGTCGGCTACAATTTAAGCCTACCACCTAGTAAGGGGCAATGGTGTTGCTTATTTAGCCTTTGCATCTTGTCGCGTGTTCAGCCGAATACTGTCGAGCGCGCCGACCGAAGTGACGCCCCGGTTTACACCAATGCCATATAGGTATCATAAAATAAGAATGAATTCATTGGGGTACTCACGCGGGGCCGCCGGTGTCAGGCGTATAAAACAGCGCGCGCTCGCCGACAACATGTTCGCACTGTAATGATCTTCGCCGGGGTGCTCTCACTCGCTTAACATAGTCTGCTTCCACCCTTCCTATCAACACTTCGATCGATGGAATGGAATAGAACGAAAAGTGCAATAATTCTCTAATGGAATTTTGAGGTTATTTCGACAGTTCATCCAAAGAGAATCAATTTCCTCTGTGTCAAATTTACTTTATAAAATAAGATGACAGCTGTCAATGTAGTAATCCAATAAATCGAAGAACATCTTTGTCTGGGATTTTATCTCTTTCTTGTTTGAAATAACTTCATCATTTTGCGCATGATTCCAATTAGATTGTCTAATTGGTTAATGCCATTTATTCCAAAAACTTATGTAAAAATCGTAAAAAAAATGCTGGCAGCTCGACTCCAATTTATCAACTTTTTAGACTTGAGTTTTATCAGCTGTTCTGCAGATTTTAGCTACCTACCTACAGGCACATGGCAACACTGCTCGGTGTCAAAAAATTATTCCGCTACATTTCTTGTGGTTGGATTTCTTTTTCTTTCTGCTGATTGCTTGATTGGAGTCGTTTCGGCTCCGGCTCGATTCATTAAACGTCCTTATTCCCGTAGTTTATCATAATAATTCTATCTCCAACGTTTGAACCAGAAGCGCAACATTAGGAGAACTATACAAGAACGGCTGGCTACCCGCCGGCGGCGTTGAGACTTGCGCACTTGGGCGGCTGAATTTTCAGAAGACAATGGTGTCTGAAATCGGCGCGCCTCTGCCTTAGCAAGTACGCGGCGCCTATTCAAGGTAAGTAAGGTTTCGTGGAACAGCGTTTGCTGCTGGTAAGTATGCCGAAAGCTGCTTTCTTGTCAGCGCGTAAGCAATTTATGCTGCCTCACCGCCGTTCGGGCCCATCGTATTTACAGATTTTTATTCGGAAATATTCCGTCTATAACCTAACTCTGGGCCTACCTTCTGGCGTAGGTAACGTTGATAGATGTGACACCTTCACGACAATCTGTCCACCTGCGTATCATCGATACAATGACATAGATGCTACACAACATCCTGCACATATAAGAAATTGTATCCATCCGATTGTAGAATATGTAAAACTCATAATTTACAATTAATACAATGCAAAAAAGGCAGACTTAATGCTTAACTTGTAGGGTTTCCTGGTATCCACGTTGACCATAACCTTGCTCCGTGCGTTCCCAAGAAGGAAAAAAAGAAACTAAAAATGACAATATAATACAAACAATACTGCCCTACAAATCAAGAAAGGCGTATGTGACACTTTTAGGTATTTTCACTTTTATACATATTTGGCATACTGGGAACACTGCCTACTTTAAAAAAAATCAAGAAAGCCGTATCTCGTCATTTGCGCCCAGAAAACGCTAAATTTGTTAGGCGTATCTGCTGCAAATACCCCTCAGACAAAACATAAAGGGCTTTTCTAACCAAAATCACAGAATGAGAGGAAAGAAAGTCGTATCTCCCGATACGTCGGTTCTGTTTTGTAATCACTAGAAAATTGATTTTGTCAAAAAGTCATATCTGCTTAATAAGCATTACATTTTTTGTTTGAGTTGAGAAATGTAAAAAGCTAAAAAGTCATACCTGCTTATACGCCTTTTATATTTTGTACCAACTAATAAATGTACTTTATTGAAAAGTCCTATCTACGCGGTTACGCCTTTCATGTTTTGTACAAGTTAAGAAAACGACATGGATAAAAAGTCATATTTATAGCGTGTTTTGTTTTGCCTGGAGTTCAAAAAATCCGTTCTAAATAAGTGAATCCTCAAGTGTTTGGTATGATTGAATGCGTAATTTCATTGGTATGATTGAATGTTTGGTATAATTGAATGCGTTAATGCGTAAGAGTGAACAGACTTTATTGATGTAAATTCATTACCTTACGAAATATTTTCGCACGGCGAAAATGGCATGGGACGCAAGGTAGGTAAGCATATTTAATAGGTGGCTCAGTATTTTAATTTTAAGTAATACTTTACTTGTTTTTCTAAGGTAGTACAACACAATATGTTTCCAAACACATTTTTTTAAATAAAATCTTATTTAAAATGAAGGTTGTTTTATTTTCCATAGTAAAAGCTTAATAGTCTAACTATAGTCAATGCAAATATAATACAAATATGTGAAATAATTAAATATATATCAAGCAAGGAAAACCCTAGGTATTATTGAAATTAAACCATAATAATGGAATAACAAAGGATAAGAATAGTGTGCTTACGCCTTTTTTGTTTGCATCACCAAAGATTTGGGTTTCAAGTAACACAACAGAAAAAAGGCCAATCTCTATTATTTCTTTATTTTCCTATTGTGAGGGAAATTCCAAATACACACAGTAATAGAACATCGTTTTTAATGATACACTGCATACTTACATATACTAAATTTAAAAAGTAAATATTTGGAAAATATTGAAAGACGTTTTGGCTTCTCCTGTAAAATTGTAATTTTTCAGATACGCCTTTCTTGATTTTTAGGGCAGTATAGCTCTACAAAAAAAAAACAAAAAAAAAACACTTGATATGAAGACATCTGTTCTTGCTTGTTAATTTAAAAAAAAATTATAATGCATCTGAAAATGTAAAAAAAAAAGATGAAATGGAAGGTGAGGTATTAGGCTATGGTATACACAGCCTTAAGCCTATGCGTGTACTCAGAGGCAGTCTTAGAGGCGGGCGAACCGGGCGACCGCCAGGGGCCGCGCGCCCCTGCCATGAACGTCACACGCACGCATAATGCGGACAGGCAGATGAGAGCCAAATGTACCTAGTCACGCTCGCTGCCGCTGGGGGCATGGTGCATTTTAGGCAAGCACCCCATATGAAAATTTTGTTCACTCGACCCTAGCTGATTTTTTTATGAATTTATATTAAAAAACCGAAAATTTTATAAAAGACAGTTATATACGTTCCGTTATACCGTTATATATGTATATTTATTGGCAGTATGTAGGTACTCATATAAAAACAAAAAAAAATACCTTTACGGAAACTGCAGTCAGCAGTTCACTATCCCATTATTACAGTTTTATAATTATGAAGATAGCACAATCACCCAATTGCAGCACATGTGGGATAGAAGAGGATCTACTCCATATACTGTTGGAATGTGCCCGGAACCGAGAACTGAGGCAGAAGCTATTGAGAGACTTAAGAACTGACAGACTCAACCTGCTTTTTAAAGTACATGAAGCCTTGGGGCGAGCTCAGGGGGAGGAGTTCGAATTTATACTAAGTTTTTTTGTAAAGTCACAGGCATTGAATCGTGCTGAAGTTATTAAAATATCAATATAGTTACTATGGGTCTGGCATAGCCAGGAATGGCTAAAGCCTTAAAAAAAAATTTAGATAAAAAAAAAAGGTTTTTTTATTTACCTATATATAAATAAGTATATATATTGTAACATATACAATTTCTTATTTTTTATATCTTAGTATCTGGACCCCCTAGAAATGGTCTGTGAACCCCCAGGGGTCCCAGGAACCCACTTTGAGTAACACTGCACTAGACGGTTCTACATACTTACTTGCGTTTGAATTAAAACGAGTTGAGTTTTAGAAAACACTGTTAATCATCTCCTCCAAAACCATTGAATGCATTCAAATGGCATTTCCATGGCCTGGGGTCTTCGGCAAGGCTGTTGTACCGAACCGTGCGGATCTGGGACGAGGGTCGCTAGTTAATCTGTATAGTTTGCGAATTTTTTATACATTATTCTCTGTAGTAATTCTTTGCCTTTAATTTTTAGCTATGGCCCGTGCCATAAGGGCACATACCCAATATGCACAGCCTCGTTGCAAAGCCGAATTAATGAAGAAATGTTGCATGGCCCAATCCCATCTAGTCGCTTATTGACGTCAGCCTTGGTGCAGGGCTGTTCCGGTCAGCATAGCGAGGATGCACGTTGAGACTTGAAGATGGGTGTGAAGGAACACATTGTGTGTGGTGCAGGAATGGTGAGCGGCCGGCGGCGCTCGTGCGGGCTCGGCGCTCGGCCGGTGGGGACATGACACACGAGGTGATGGAGCTGTTCAACGCGCTTGAATCGAACCGGCCGCGCGATGTGGAGGCCATCAAGGCTGAGTTCTCCGCCATGCTCGGCTCCGTACGCGACGCCTGGCTCGTGTACGGCCTCGTCAACTACCACGTTCGCACCGGCTCCGTGCGCGCCGTCGAAGTCCTCGTGCGAGCACCCGAGTTTCACGCGCGGCACCTGTTCGACAAGCTCGCCGAGGGCGTACGCGCGGACTGGCGCGCCTCCGCGCTCGCTCTCCTCGGCCACGTGGTGCGCCGCCAGCCGCTGTGGCTGCACCAGATCGCCCAGCACCCCCTCCTCAGCCAGCTGCTGAAGCTGCTGCGCACCGAACGCGACATCCCCACCCTCATGAGCGGTCTCCTCGCCCTCATTACCCTCCTGCCCATGATCCCCGTGCTCGTCGGCAAGTACTTCCAGGAGATATTTGAGGTGTTCAAGCGTCTCGCGGCGTGGGACAATGCGCACGCGGACGACCGCACGGACGCTGGCCGACGCGAGCATCTGCAGCTCGGCCTCTACGCGCTCTTCTACAACCTCTACGGCATGTACCCGTGCAACTTCATCGACTTCCTGCGCCGCGAGTACGGCCGCGAGAGCGGCGAACGCGAGCGCCGCGAGATCTTCAACCACACCATCAAGCCGATGCTGGACACGGTGCGTCTGCACCCACTCCTCATCACCGCCTCCAAGGTGCACGAGACGCAAGGCGCGCGCTGGCAGAAGATGGAACACCACGACATCCTCGAGGAGTGCCGCCGCTTCTCACTAGAGGGCTCCGAGCGTCTACGTGCTATAGAGACCGACGACAGTCGTTTCCGCTCACGCTGCGGCACCGACGTGGCGAGTCTCGCCACCACCACCGCCGCGCACCACATGGACTCGGGTAAGGCCTCCACCTCCGCCCCGAACCTCACTGAGGCGCAGACGCACACCAAAACCACACTCACCACCTCACGCGTAGACCCTAATTCCATCGTTTACGTGTCTGCGACGTGCGACACGGTGGAGCCGGGCTCCGACCGCTGGTTCTCGCTGACGGATGCATGCGCGTCGGGCGCGGCACCCTCTGCGCCGCACACGCCGCTGCCGCTCCAGAGCGGCGTTTACGGTGAGCTGCCAGCGCCGCGCACGCCCCTCGCCCACCTTCACATGGCCGCACTCGACGGCGGCTCCCCGCCAGAGGCCGCCATCGAGGCGACACCTGAAAACACGCCCATCAAGGACCTCGGCGGTCGCCGCTTTAACTTCCCCAACAACTCGAGCACGGTGCGCGCCATCGGTGGAGGCCTGCAGCGGCTGCCAGCGCACGTCGTGCCCTCTCAGTCGCAGCCTCCCTCGCCACTCAAGAAGGAGCCTTCGCCCTTCGGCCGCACGTCGGAGCCGGACGGGCAGGATGGACGCAAGGACCGCCTCACGCGTGTTGTGCTTGAGCGCGCGCAGGCCGAGACCTCCGTAGCGAAGCAGTCCGGCGGAAGTCCGCACAAAAAGCCCTACCCGTACCAGTCGCACGTAGGCTCCAGCGTGCCCAACTCGCCCATCCCGATTGGGACAGGCGCGCCCGCCTCTGGCTCTACGGACTGGCCGCTCGCGAAGCCAAAGCCGAAGAAGGATGGCGTGATGCTGGAGGCCTCGCTTCGGGACTACAAGGAGGATAGCAACAAGGAGGACCGCGAGGTGACGGAGCTGACGATGCGCAGCCCGGGCGCGGGCGCGGTGCGCGATGACTCGCGCACGCCGGCCGACACGCCCGGCCGCGGATACTCGGAGCCCTACGGAGAGGAGTGGGGTGAGGACGAGTTGGCCTGCGACAGCGAGGAGCACTGCCGTGAGCGCAACCACGGCCTGCACATGCCGCCGTCGTCCTCCATGATCGACTTCGCCAAGAAAGTGGCCAACCGCATACGTTTTTACAGCCAGTGCGTGCCGGACCCCTCCTGCGGCTCCTTCCCCAAGTCGGCGAGCGACGCACGCGACTCGCTCGGCCGCGAGGGCAAGCTCGTCAAGGTGGCCTCGTGCCCCGACTTCCGCAAGAGCAAGTGCAAGACGAGCGAGGCGCACACTCAGACCGTCGACACGTGGCCCGCCGCCTACGAATTCCTCCTCTCCAACATGTTCCAGGGCCTGTGCGAGCGACCGGCCGCGCGCCGCCGCCCCGACCTGGCGCTCGCGGCCGACAGCGAGCGCGGCGGCGGCGGCACGCTCGCGCTCTACGAGCAGATCGACCGCTACATCGAGACGCTGGTGCGCGGCGGCGCTGGCTCCGGCAGCGGTGGCGCCAATGACAAGTGCAAGATCGAACGGCTCACTGAGCAGCTGCAGCTGACACATGCGCTGCTATTGTTTGAGCGCCATCGCAAGGACGTGCACGCCATGCGCAACCGCCGCCTGCTCGGGAAATGTCGCAAGAACCGTGCCACCGAGGAGCAGAATCTCGAGCTAACCGACCGCCTCAAGTTCCTGCAGGCCGAGAATGAGGAGTTGCGCGCTCAGATCAACAAGCAGAACGTCTACGCGCAGTCATTGGAGATGACTACGAGGCAGAGCTCTCTCGCCGCGCACGACAAACAGCTCGCGCTCGAGGCCGAGCTGGCGGACGAGCGGCGCGCGCGCGAGAAGCTTTCGGCTGAATTTGAGGATGTGCGGCGCCGCGCGGCCGACGAGAGCGCGGACGTGCAGCACCTGCTCGCCGTCAAGTTCGACCTGACGCAGCGGCTGGAGCGCGCACTGCGCTCCTCGGAGACGAGCGAGCGGCTCGTCGAGTACGTGCGTGCGATGCAGCGCGAGCTGCTCATCTGCGGGGAGCGCGAGGCGCGCATCGCGGACGCAGTGGCGTCGTCGCCGCTCGTCAACCACTCGTACCTCGCCAAGCTGCTGCGCCAATACAAGGAGGAGCTGAGTGCGGCGCAGGACGCACTGCATGCGACCAGCTCTCGGCTCGAGGGCTCGCAGGCGCGCGAGGCGGAGCTCGAAGCGGCCGTCACCAGCAAGGAGGCCGTCATCCACGAGATTAAGAAGCACAAGCGGCTCGTCAAGGACGAGTACGAAGCTCGCAGGGCCGCACTCGAGGACAAGTACGCGTGCCTTCTCAACATAAACCAGAAGCTCGAGTGCCGCGTCCTCGAGCTGCTGCGGTTCGCGCCGGGCGGCGGTGGCGCGGGCGCGGCCGGCGGCGGTAGCGGCACCGGCTCTGCCGCGTCGCCCCACTCGTCGCCTCTGTCGGCGTCGCTGGCGTCGTCGGAGGGTCCGCTCGCTGCGCACGTGGCGCTCAGCGACGTCACGCATCTACACCACCTGCTCGAGCTACCCGGCGACGCCGGGCCCGCGCACTCTCCCCACAACAACACCGACCGCGACCCTCTCTAGTTCCTCCCACTGCACTGCCACGCGCTACCAGAGGGAGCTGTTTACTTGTGAATTCATCAAGTCAAACAACGCACGAGGTAGACCCAATAAATTGGTCTTGAGATTGTTATTTCGAAATGTCTACAGATATAGTGCTACCAGGAAGTTATGAGGCGTGGGAAATATGCAAAACTGTCTGCATTCCTAAGAAGGGACGTGAACTTTCAATCGAAAGTTTGTCGATAATTTAGGTTATTAAGTCATATAATTATCGACAAACTTTCGACCGAAAGTTCACGTCCCTTCTTAGGAATGCAGACAGTTTTGCATATTTCCCACGCCTCATAACTTCTTGGTGGCACTACATACTGCAATATCTGCTAGTTGAAATAACACTGGTACGTTCAACCTCGTGTGATTCTTCCATCTGGTATTCTGGCTGTCACCGGCAGCCGACATTATTCTTGTGTAGAGAATAGTGCGCTAAAACGTCTTATGACCTATCTATGTACAATCTTTATTTTGTGTATTATTATTATTGCTCGATGTGGTGAGTGTTGATGAGAATGGGGCGGGCGTCGTCGCTCACCGGAGGAGGCTTGGAACATCGTGAGTTCATACTGCTGTAAGACTGAAGTTTGATATAACTAGATATAGTTAAGGTGACTATCATATAGCGCTATGCAGATGTCATAATGTGCTGCAATTAGTTGTGCTTGATTCCTATCGATGTATGTGAGTCTTGAAGAGGCAAAATATAACCTTTGTTTTGTTACAAATAGTTTGAGGTAATGTTTCATTGTTGATTTTATTATTTAGTAAGGGACCGTTCACATACTACGTGGACACATTTTGGGCACCCCCCTCCCCCCCCCCCTCCCCTCTGTGGAAAATCGTGGCTATTTCCGTTACCTCCCCCCCCCCCCCCCCCCTCCCTTTGTCCATGTGGAAAATGGTGTTTGTTTCCTGTAACTATGTGACACACTTTAGAGTTTAAAATTTAAAAATGCGACATTTTTGAAGAAAGATGGACGCGTTGGCGTTTTTTCCTTCCTCAAACGCTGCTCGCGCAGCCTACTCTTCCCCCTCCCCACCCCTACACCGCCGGCCAGGGCCGTGCGGCTGTGTGTACCTACTCAGGCGAGCGAGCTAGCAAGAGCCCAGTTCGCGGCATTGTGAGTTTCCCTTATGTTCCCTCCCTCCCTACCCTCCTTCCCCCCTGTGGGACAATCGTGGACATTTTCCTCCCCACTCCCCCCCTTTTCTGTCCACGTGGTATGTGAACGGTCCCTAATGTGTGTGTGAGCACCCACATGTGTGACTCTCGTCGCCTGAGAGTGCTAAACATTATAATGTATTGGAGCTTATAAAATTAACTTCATCGGCGTATTACTTTCATCTGCACAACATTGTTTTCTTTGACCGCTGCGGAAGCGGCTAATCTACTGAAAATTTGTTGCTTAGGTAACGTTATCTAATGGGGCAAAGTTGGTACGGCATGGGGTCAAGTTTCAAGGTTTTCACGCCTTCGAATAGGGTGGCCTTGGACAGTGTAAGGTTAAATGCGAATTCTATGATAGTCCGTTGTAGTGTGCATGGAATATCTAGAAGGGGCAAACTGTTCGAAACTATTTCACAGTTGTCTGTGTCCAAAAAGTGGCCGCGAAACTTCACCCGCCACTTAGTTAATTTTCAGCCGAGTTTCGAGTTTGACAAGTAGCGACAG
Source organism: Nematopogon swammerdamellus (assembly GCA_946902875.1). Lineage (NCBI taxonomy): Eukaryota > Metazoa > Arthropoda > Insecta > Lepidoptera > Adelidae > Nematopogon > Nematopogon swammerdamellus. The sequence goes on along the minus strand of OX336354.1, from coordinate 18,742,795 downwards.
CATAGAACAGCTCTGTTGGATGTTACGATATTACAAGTCATAATTGCATATCCGAACGAGGGTAAATCTAAGCAGACTGAAAGTTTTTCTCTATACGGATCTCTCTTTAGACGAACACAACTTTGAGCGTGTGCGCTCTTTCAGGATATTGCCACTTCTATGATTGATTACCAGGGATCGGAATAGGTAGAGTATAAATACCCAATGTTGGCAAGAAGACATAGCATGGAGTGGTTAAAACCACCTCTTTCGGGAATTTTGATAAATTCCCAGGAATTCCGGGATTTGAAAAATATATCCTGGTAGTGATATAGTTAGTAACTTTGTCACTTGTAACATGCTGTAATGTAATTTATACCTTGTTTATTTACGTTTATTTAAAAACCCAAAAAAAAATTTGAAAAAATTATACCTAGTTTATTTTGATTTGAAAATCATTTTTGGCATTTTTAATAAGGTATTCATTCATTACAGCATGTTACCAAGTTTCAAAACTTACTAACTATATCACTAGGTACCAGGAAATATTTTTCAAATCTTGGAATTCCGGGGAATTTTTTTGAATTCCCGAAGAGGTGGTTTTACCACTCCATGTTATGTCTTCTCGCTAACATTTTGTGTTTATGCTGTACCTATTCCGATCCCTGGTAATTACAGATCAATGATAGAAGAAATGTGCTAATGTAGATTAAAGCTACCTTTACTCAAAGTGCTGATATTATGAATGTAAATCCAAGGAGAGATCCGATGAACAGAACTTGAACCGTTTTATTGTAAAGTTGACCCGTATTGCGTTGCGTTATCAATTTGCCGGCTGTAGTTTAAGGACATCATTATGAAATTGGTAAAGAGGCTCTATCGGTAAAAGTGGTTATGTGAAATCTTCACTGCGATCAAAATTAGAAATAGTGTCCTAAATCTACTTTGTGTCTGTGGTTTGTTTTCTCTTGCGACTCGATGAAAACTGCTGAACAAATGAGGTTAGGGCAAACGGATCGAAATTTGGGTTCTACTTTTTTAATGGGAATTGTAAAAGATTTGCTTGATGTCGGATGCACTCCTACACTCATTTGAATTATTGCTTGCAAAATCTTTTTGGCGGACTGCTTGCCGCCACTCCGACAAAACTTGTAGAAGTTGTGTGTGCATTTGTCAGGTAGGTAACTACTTTCATATATGCATTACTTAGAATATTAAGAGGTCTAGAATTGGCCGCAGAGTTGAAGCCGTCAATAGTCCTCTACAATAGAGACTACGCGGCGCGAGCGTCTCGGTGCGTTACCCCGGTGCAGACGTGCGGGATAAACAGTAGAAAAATCCCGTCTTGTGCCTTTTCAACATGCAAAATGCTGCTGGTCACTAAGAGAAAGGTCACATTTCATCAGTAAGTGTACAAAATAACTATAAATACGGTACTCAAACATTGTTTTTTTTTTGGCCAACTTTCGGCTTCATTCGCTTGCGAACAGTCGCTGCGCTTCGCTACTTCCAGACCTCTTTTAATTCTATGATGCATTAACATTGGATGGAAAAATTATTTACTGAAAATCTGTTATACAACGAATTGTCACAATTAAATTCTGAAAGTGCTACACAATTTTAAATATTCAGAAGAGCCACCAACACAATTGTTTTGCCCATCAGTAACTAATAATTAATAAAGGCCATTCATCAATTTATAGAGTGTGAGAGATTGAGTACAGAATTGCAAAAGCTCATCCCATTTTAGAGTATAGGGAATCGGTGAGAGAAGGATGGACATATTCGATAATTTCATCGTTTCGAAATTTTATTGTGTTTTCAGTGTTTTGAATGAAAAAATGGTGTCCAATTGTAACAATAATCATAGAATACAATTTATAAGCACGATGTTAATGTAATATGTATTTCTTGGCTTTGTAATGCAGACCAATTAGTAGAAATAACGAAAAAATCGGAAGAAATAGACCAATTTTTGCGATTTTTTTCTGTGGAGCATTCTGCTGTCTTTGCTGTTACCAACAAAAATCATAAATATGGTGGGGATATATGTGAAATTTCATATCCATTAATTGTACCTTGTTCCGGTTAAGACTTTTGAATGAATATAACCCAGAGTCATCTAGCGCAGAGAGTATTGCGATGGTGCAATATGAAAGTTTTCTAGCACTCATAATGTTTCGTATAATTATGTACCTACCTACATTTTGCTGGCTTTGATTAGGTACCAACAAACAGTTTGTCGCTGCAGTTCGTGTTATCAGCAGCAGGAATGACCGCGTAACTTGAGTTTATAACACATAATTGCTGCTATTAACTGTAACACTAAACCCGTTTCAACTATGTCACGCTATTCAACTAGTCGCAGTGCTAGTGTAACAATCTGTATAATTATTGTAGTTTGGCGTTTTCATAGAAATCTAAATGTTGTTAATATGAGGTGACACAAAGTTTTATGGAGCTATACATTTTTACCAATTTCATGAAAATATAAATAATTGACATAACAGTTGAAAGTGTGTTTTATTTGTCTATTTTTTATCTTGTATGTTATACATGGGTCTTCATTATCAACTCATCTGAATAGGTCTCCCAAATAATTCAGAAATTACTATTTTTTTTTTCAAATGGACACTGGTTTGTCCTTAGTGGATTACTCCACAAACACATGAAAACCTCAATCAAGTAGGTATAATGCGCGGGACAGATCTCGGCGTGTCGTCGCCGCAGCGGGCGACCCGCCACGCGCATACACTATACAAGTACGGCGCGGGTGCGAGGGAGAACACTGACGAACCGCTGCGGGGCGACACGCCGAGATCCGCCCCGCGCATTATACAAGAAGTCACAATTTTTTTTGCATGCCTGTGCTCATATATGTTTTTCAAACAATGTGCAATGGCAAGTGCTTTTGAGGAAGGTACTCAACCCCCCATTCTCTAAGTAAGTACTAATATAGCAACATCTGTAATAATAGGTATACTTACTCCCTAATGATTGAACCAATTTACATTGATTGCTCATGATGGAATTGGACATATCTCGGGAGTTAAAAATACTGTTATTAGTACTACTACTGTATTTTTGAAATTCTTACTGAGCGAAGTCGCAGCATAGATTAAAGAACAAGCCGCGAGCAACAGATTACATTTAAAAAAAAATTTCCGAACTCCCATCTGTCTCCGTGCCAATGTGACCGAGCATGAAGAGTCTGCGGCTGTGTATTAGAGATTGCTCACATTAGTAAACCCATCTTTATTATATACAACCTTCTATGTTGTTGATTATGATTTATAGTGAGAGTAGGATCCCTGAGCCCTCTTGTCACTCCAACCAGGGAAGATCTATTGTGATCTCTCAAAAGTTTAACGCTCACCCCCAAGTCCGATTTCCGCTATGAACCGAGTTATATTCTTGTGGTTGAGTGCCTGTATTTGGCATGGCTTAAAAATGTAAACAAGAACAAGGCTTCTACTGTGAATTATTCCACCTCCGCACCACGCGCACTGGGCAGGGATTGCATCCATATACGCTGGGACTTAAACCGCGCATGCGTACCAATCGATTCTGCAGATCTTTCCTGTACAGAACCGGTAAACTCTGGAACGCTCTCCCTGCTCATATATTTCCCCCCAAGTACAGTCTCGGGTCCTTCAAGAGGGGCGTGAATGGGCACCTGTCAGGCCGGCATGGCATTCGCAACCCCCGAATACGGCCGAATGTCCATGGGCGCCGTTAGACACCTTATGGGTGCCTCGGCGCCATATGTCGAGCTAACAATAAAAAAAAAATAATAATATTAGCACTTCACATTCACAAAATGATGTGTATGGGCGTTTCATCCTCTTTTATGATGAACCTGCATAAAAGATCTATGTTGTTACACTTGTATGGTCTAACGGCGCTCTCCTCTTTGCTTTAAAATGAAAAGACAACATGAATGAATATGATTTTATTATTGCATCCTTTTTACTGAAGTTTTACAAAGCCCGGCTGATATAAACATTACATCCCCAATAACGACTGTACCTGGATAATTAAATAATAAAATAAAATATATTCACATCCATAAATAGTTCAATGTTTACAAGGTTATTTACAAAATGGCAAAAAGTATCTACACACACATTTAACAAGAAAATACATTTTACACTAGAATTTAACATATTTTTGGTGTTTTCATTACAAATGCTTCACACATTCGTTATAAATACAGTAGGTACCTACCTACAAAGATTTTAACACAACTATGATACATAACAAGGAATGGCCGACAGGTACTTAAGGTTGAAACATATTCATAAGCGAGAAATTAAAAATAATTTCAGTATGCGTTAGAAACTTGTACTGTAACCGCAGTGCTGAAACATACAAAATGTATGATGAACCAAACAAGATTTTTTTTTTATTAGTAGATATTTCTAATTTGTGACAGAACTCGCAAGAAAGTTAAGAAATGCGTTTGTCAGGTCACCGCTACCTACTCTTACTACAAACAATTTCCGCTATGTTTCAACAATACAAGAGTTTTGGATAAATGCAATGAACAGGGCGGAATGCTACAGAGCCACAGTGTCCTGTCAACTGCAGCTGTAATACTAATGGTAACTTAAACCCTTTCACCACCACTGACGAGATTATTCGGTCAAACATAGAGACAACACAAAATGCACTATGACAATCGTGTTTCAGGGTGCATTTTCGTTTACAAATCTGTTTATTTGTGGAGGCGAAAGTATAAAATAACAATAAAATATATTAATGTTCGCTATAAAACGGCTTTACTATAGTTCATAAAATATAGCTTGATACGCGTGACAGATGTCATCGAGAACACCTCGCATGAAGTTCCGTATTTTTTTACAGTAAAATGCACTCAATACAACGCCATACTTTGTTGAAATGTCACTCTGACATCTGTCACGCATACAAATAAATGTCACTCTGACATCAGTCACGCGTATCAAGCTTTAGTTTACGAACTATAGTTTCTACAATCATGATCACAAATAAACAAGGGTGCATGGTAACCCTATTCTTAACTTGGCTATTATTCCGTGCCCGTTACTTAGTAACCCGGAATTTTAACACTCGTCACATGCAAAGTAAACAGCACTCCAGCATACAACATTTAAGTATACGTACAACAGAAACTAATAAATGTTGACATAAGCCTTCATTTCGCGAACATAAAATATGCAAAGAAATATGACACACGCTGACTTCATATCTACACTAGCGAACTAATCCTCTAAACTAATCAATTCTGTTAAGATTGATTAGTTCACAAGATTTCTCTTATATAATTAACTAAGAATGATGAATCATACACCCTAATGTAGCTTTACTTTAGAATAGTGCTGAGTTTATTTTGATATACAAAGGTGTGTCGAGTAAGAAAGTTGGACGTGATAACTGTATTGTTAGTTTCAGTGTTGCCAGGATCGATGCCTCACAACATGACATGACAACAGTACAGTAGTATGTATATCACAGTGACATTTCTTGCTCGGAACACGTGTATATGCGCTACTGTATGTTTTATTTATTAGTACTGTATACTTTTAATAAAATCACAAAATATCTCTGAAATGTACTATAAAAGTCTGTATGTGTTCGATGTATTTGCTGATCAACCTAGCCTACCGATATGTCTGCTACAAAATGCATTAAATTTCGTAGAAAATTCGTTTGAACACATTTCAGTAGGTGATGCTACAATAAGAACTCCAAAATTACCAAATATACAATGGAATATGTAATAATGTTATGTGAGTGATATGTTATACGATATTATTATATTACTGGACATTATGTGTGTGTGTGTGTGTGTGGTGACTCAGCTTAAGGTTATAGCGTATCTGTCGATGCAATCTGACATTTCATCTGTCAAAAAATGTGGGAAATATTGCTGCTTTTAAGTAGGTAATATACAGCACAAAATACTTCGCAAACATGGTAGATAAATATCTATATATATTATAATATAACTATATTATAGTCTACAAATAATGCGTCACAACTTCCATTTCGATAGTAAATGTAACCGTAAACCGAAAGTTGAAGAAACTGTCAAACCGGCAATATTTCTCAATAATTTTTGACATCTATTAGTAATTGGCATAGACAATTTCAAAATTGTCTCCGCTCGTAAAACCACAATATTTTATTACAAGTGGTTTACAATATCTTCGAGCGTTTTGCCATCCGCTATACAGTCCCACGCAATCACTGAACCCTTATCGTACTCTCGACATGTTGGAAAGTCTATTATACCTTACAAAATGACAGCTGTCATTTGTGCAGATTTGATTCTCGCCATATGTTTACGCTCTTGCACTTTTCCTGCTCAAAGTGATTGTTTGCACGTTCAGATGTCTCAACAAAGTTTTTTTTTTTTTATTGATACGCGAGACGCTTGGCTCCGTCAGCATGGATTGTTGAGCCGACGACGCCCAAAAGTATGAATACAATGCAATACAATGCAGTTCAGTGCGCACAATACTCAGATAAGTCTCAACACGAGCGCGGGCGCGAGCGTACACTACCGTACAGTACAAACCAACACACCGTACATTGTAAAATATTACACTCTATAAAATAGGCGTTTTATCTAAAAGCTTATAGCAAATAAATTGACCACAAAATATCATCCTCGTCGCGTCCTGTACATATTTACACAAGCAGAGCGGAGCGCCGCCGCCGCCCGGTGGAATATACAAACACTTCCAAAATATTAGGAATTTTATAACTTTTAAAAATCTATCAAGATAATACAACGCGCACTTTCACCCAAAATTATTCATAAAACTTACACAATAATTTCATTTCTGGAAATGATGCGTGTGTGTGTTGTTACGTTGCAAAACCGCAAGGGTTTGCAGTAACAGGACCCTGCGGTTCCTTTTTAATTATTTGAATACATATTTCATTAATTGCAGCCAAGTATGGGCGTCCCTAATACGGTGACTGGAATACGGTCGCGCGTGGTATGGTCGCAGCGGCCTGACAGATCAACTGAACAATTTCAATCAGAGTCGCGTCGCCTCGTGGGCCCGTATTACTGGTCCAAATCATTAATAAAATAAAATTCATAATTCTAAATTCAAAAATAGACAGGCGACAGTGTGTGAATTAGTTTTTATGTGAATCAGGATAAAAATGTAGGATCTGGTCTTATTCTAGCTCTCAAACTGTATCTTAAGCGGTGCCTATTGTGTAGCTAGTCACAACGTATTGTAATCGAAGACGTTAAAAAAGCACCCTGCGAAGTTTCTTGCCGGCTCTTCTTTGCGGGTGTAATCGAACCGGATTGTAAAAACAAAACAGGACCAATTCAAGCGTAGTGTACTACGCCTGATTTGATACGAATGATGAATAAAGAATAAAAAATGTTAAAACAGAAAGGCAATACAACTTTCGTAAGTTTTCTGATCAACATAACCTCAACAAACATAAATTGATAGTAGTTAAAATTCACTCAACAACTGTACTCGATACTGTTTTAGCTATGGAACGACCTGAAGTATAAGTTTCTTGGTCAACATAAACTCTAAACACAAAGAATTTGTATGGAATCTGCTGTACACATCTCGCTCGCACGGAACAACAACAATAGTTCAACATACACGGCAGAACTTCACACGGGCCGCTACGGAAGTCTATGCCAGTCCCGTGGGACGTGGAGCCATGGGACTACGGCCGCGAGGGGGCGTCAGTGGCCGCGCGGTGCGTTAGTGGACGCTCAATGGGCGCCAGAAGCGTCAACGGCGTTCTAGGGCCCCAATATGGGCGCCAGTGGCGTCGGCGGCTTCAGCGGGCGCTCGAAGCGTCAATGGTCACTCGAGGTGACGGCGGGCGCCGAGGGGGCGTCAGTGGGCGCGCGGCGCGCGGGAGGCGCGGCATCACGGCAGCGCCTCCACGTAGTTCTCCGGCACGAGACCGGTCTTGCCGTTGAGTGTTCCCTCCAGCCAACCGGGCTCGGCGCTCGATTTTACTGTAAACATAAAAGTTTTGTTAGTGCGATTGTAATAAAGAATACTAACACATGTATGGCTTATATTTTACTAGCATGTACTTATATGTATTGTTAATAAGTATTCTTATTATTATTTTATCTTCAATTCTCACGCTCAACTCTTTTGCTACGACCTACTTACATTCCACTATATTATCGAATCTCAAACATCCAAAGGTTGACTGTAAGAAATCTCTGTAAGGGATAAGTGCGCCTTTGCACCTTATGTAAATTTTCTAATGTATTTGTTACTGTTTAATGTTTACTGGAGCAATAAAAAAATTTCTATCTATCTATCTATCTACTTACAAATTATAAAATGCTGTCTGTTGATTGTTTGTATGTTCGTTCATAGCGGTCATACTTGGCGCGGTCTTTCCACCGAGTCATGCAGCAGGTTTTTGAGAACCCATTATTGGTTCTCAAAATGGGTTCTTTGTCGCACCGCTAGGGTGTAGGACTGTCTCCCGGGTTTTACCTGGGTGTCTTCAAACGTCGTATCAATGGGCTAGACATCCTAGCAACAGTCCGCAAATCCGCTGGCATGGCGCCTCACTGAGCGTTGTTTCGCGAGGAGGGGTTTTTGGCTCTGTCGACTGTACCATTGGTCCCTCGACACAGCCACCCATGTTGGTTTACATAAAAAAAAGGTGGGTCTTTGTGCTTTGCTGCTTGATAGCTGTTATCTTGTCCGAATACTTTGCTAAACTTGGTGGTCGGTGTTGTGCTGTAATTTACAAGAGTACTTGCAGCACAGCACCGATTACTCTGCTTACCCCGATTGTCGGGATACAGCCTGCGTATGTATGTATGTAATAAATGTGACATACTTCCAGAACACTATCAGACAGTAGTATTTTTTTTTTTATGGAAACCGACACGTTTGGCTACATCACCTACAACGTCCGTGATGTCAGCCCCCAAACACCGGGTGAACTAGGTGCCATGTCAGTGCTTCCCCCTTTCATCGTGCCGGCTACACTGAACTGGACGGAAAACACAAACTATTTACATAGCCGTTTCGACCGACGTTTCATTCAGTACCACCAAGTAAGATTAGGAGGGAAGGGACCTACAGTTTTACGAGGAATCCGAACCTCGGTCAGCCTCCAACGGTCGAGCGGTCACCCATCCAACAACTGACCGCACCCAGCGTTGCTTAACATTCAATAGCGACAGTTGACTGTCTGCACCACTGAGCTATCGAGGCTGACAGTATAGTGCCGGCGGGCATTACAACTGAGTGAAGCTAGCTTGCGTGCGTACTCACCGTTTGTGATGATCTGGTTCGGCTCGAATGACAGCTCTCCCTCGCTCTCGCCCAGGCACGCGTACAGAGTTCGCACCCGTCTGCGCGCCAACACACCGACAAACACATTATTAAATGAAATTAAATGAGACTTTATTTGCCACCAGTTCAACAAGGCACACATTAAACATCACCGTACCGTGTGGGGCCTAAGGGATATGACTGCCTTCTTATATTACTAGGTGGTAGGGTTTAACCCGCCCGGTTTGGCACCACCGCACTGAATGAAAGGTCGGTCGAAACGGCTATATAAATATTTGGTGTTTTCCGTCCAGTTCAGTGTAGCCGGCACGACCGAAGGGAAGCACTGACGTGGCACCAAGTTCATTCGGTGTTATAGGCTGACATCACGGATGTTGTAGGTGATGTAGCCAACCGTGTCAGTTTCCATAAAAAAAAAAAATTGGCGACAAATTGGGCCCAACTCAGCTGACGCAATAGGAGACAACGTCGACGTTGTCTATTGCGCCGATTTGCAGTTGGACCCACTTACACACGCAGTAGTCCGGGCTAGCAGGATAAGCCGGAGGCGCGGAGGGTGTGCAGCCCCCGTCCGCCGTAACAAAGCGCATGGGTGCCTGCGCTGTGTTACGCAAGGACGGCGGGGCTGCACTTCCCGCCGCGCCGGAGAAGAGGGCTTTTCACCGTTGTGACATAGCGTAGATGAAATAGTTACATCATCATTTACTTTTCATAGTCGGGATGTATTTTTTCTCTTCATTTTCGGCTTTGCATTTATCTAAAGAAATATAAAAAGCGAGTACACGCTTAGTACTAACATATAAAAAAATATAATATCTTTCGAGAAGGCTAAAACGGTGTTTTAATTAAAAGGATATTAAAAAAAATAAACCTTTTACAAATTATAGCCTAGAATTAACTGTCGGATTGTGCCATTCCAGAGTATATTTTCAAAATTCATATTAAAAAAAACACATGAATAAAGAGGTAGATACTTAAAAGTAAAATAAGTTAAGAGCGTTCCGTGCAAAATTATAGGCGACGGTGCCGCCACTCAAGTAAATAATATATATCTCTTAAACAAAGCCATAACTGAAAAAAAAACAAGCCATGAAGCTGTAGTTGATTTTGATTATGATATTCTAAGATACTGAAAACAGTTTTGTATTGCTCTGATTATGCATCATCATAATAACGGATTACGGCGGCCATCGAAATCCGTTATAATGATTGTGCATAAACTGAGCAATACAAAGCTGTTTTCAGTATCTTAGAATATCATAATCAAAATCAACTACAGCTTCATGGCTTGTTTTTTCCAGTTATGGCTTCGTTTAAGAGATATATATTATTAACTTGAGTGGCAGCATCGTCGCCTGTCATTACATTACATATATACACTAGCTGAGCCCGCGGCTCCGCTCGCGTGAAATTCGTATTTCAAAGAAGACATTAAGTAACTGAGGGCGAGGCCGAAGGCCGAGCTGCGTTCAGGAAGACTATAAACCTTCTCGAAGAAAGTAAGTAATTAAGGGCGAGGCCGAAGGCCGAGCTGCGTTCAGGAAGACTATAAACCTTCTCGAAGAAAGTAAGTAACTAAGGGCGAGGCCGAAGGCCGAGCTGCGTTCAGGAAGACTATAAACCTTCTCGAAGAAAGTAAGTAATTAAGGGCGAGGCCGAAGGCCGAGCTGCGTTCAGGAAGACTATAAACCTTCTCGAAGAAAGTAAGTAACTAAGGGCGAGGCCGAAGGCCGAGCTGCGTTCAGGAAGACGATAAACCTTATCTAAGAAAGTATGTAATTAAGGGCGAGGCCGAAGGCCGAGCTGTGTTCAGGAAGACGATAAACCATCTCTAAGAAAGAAAGTAATTAAGGGCGAGGCCGAAGGCCGAGCTGCGTTCAGGAAGACTATAAACCTTCTCGAAGAAAGTAAGTAATTAAGGGCGAGGCCGAAGGCCGAGCTGCGTTCAGGAAGACTATAAACCTTCTCGAAGAAAGTAAGTAACTAAGGGCGAGGCCGAAGGCCGAGCTGCGTTCAGGAAGACGATAAACCTTATCTAAGAAAGTAATTAATTAAGGGCGAGGCCGAAGGCCGAGCTGCGTTCAGGAAGACTATAAACCTTCTCGAAGAAAGTAAGTAACTAAGGGCGAGGCCGAAGGCCGAGCTGCGTTTAGGAAGACTATAAACCTTCTCGAAGAAAGTAAGTAAGGGCGAGGCCGAAGGCCGAGCTGCGTTCACGAAGACTATAAACCTTCTCGAAGAAAGTAAGTAACTAAGGGCGAGGCCGAAGGCCGAGCTGCGTTCAGGAAGACTATAAACCTTCTCGAAGAAAGTAAGTAATTAAGGGCGAGGCCGAAGGCCGAGCTGCGTTCAGGAAGACTATAAACCTTCTCGAAGAAAGCAAGTAACAAACGGCGAAGCCGAAAACCGAGCTGCGTTCAGGAAGACGATAAACATTCTCGAAGACAGTAAGTAACTATGGGCGAAGCCGAAGGCCGAGCTGCGTTCAGGAAGAGGATAAACCTTCTCGAAGAAAGTAAGTAACTGAGGGCGAGGCCCAAGGCCGAGCTGCGTTCAGGAAGACCATAAACCTTCTCGAAGAAAGTAAGTAACTGAGGGCGAGACCGAAGGCCAAGCTGTGTTCAGGAAGACGATAAACCATCTCTAAGAAAGAAAGTAATTAAGGGCGAGGCCGAAGGCCGAGCTGCGTTCAGGAAGAGGATAAACCATGGGTCAGGCCGAAGGCCGAGCTGCGTTAAGGAAGAGGATTAACCTTCTTGATGTAAGTAAGTAACTATGGGCGAGGCCGAAGGCCGAGCTGTATTCTGGAAGACGATAAACCTTCTCGATTTCTCGATGAAAGTAATGGCGTGTAAATAAACGATAAAACTTCGTATAAAGTAAGTAACTAACGGCGAGGCTTCAGGCTAAGCTGCATTCTGGAATACAATAAACCTCCACGAAGACAGTAAGTAACTAAGGGCGAGGCCACCGTCACACCCATCCCCCCTCCCCCCCCCCCCCATTTATTTGTTTTGAGTAGCTATAATTATGATTTTCCTTAAAAAAAAACGATATTCCCATACAATCTTTAACACTCCGTTTCCTCCCCTTATATATGAAAATCCAACAATCCTGGACCTACCTTTAAGAAACCGATACTCCCATACAAACTTTCGCATCTCCTATTTCACCCCCTTAAGCCTTAAGGGTTGTTTTTTGAGACTATGTCCTTCTTCAGCATGCAATTCATCTCTGTACAAAATTTTATAAACTCCTAAAATCTAATTTTGAAATCATTCCCTATTTTAATCTCCCTCTCCCTCTCCCTCTCCCTCTCCCTCTCCGTCTCCCTCTCCGTCTCCCTCTCCGTCTCCCTCTCCGTCTCCCTCTCCCTCTCCCTCTCCCTCTCCCTCTCCCTCTCCCTCTCCCTCTCCCTCTCCCTCCATCTCCCTGCCTCTCCCTCCCTTCCGTTGAGTCTCGCCATCATCGATACTTCGAGTAAATATGGCAACCCCAAAGATGGTAAACAGACAGACATACATACAGACAGACAGAAAGTAGACGTTGGATTTTATTAGAGGTAAGGAAGAAAGGAAAGGATAAGGATAAGGGGGATAAAGAAGCTAAAGGGAAGCTGCGTTCAGGAAGACTATAAACCTTCTCGAAGAAAGCAAGTAACAAACGGCGAAGCCGAAGGCCGAGCTGCGTTCAGGAAGACGATAAACATTCTCGAAGACAGTAAGTAACTATGGGCGAAGCCGAAGGCCGAGCTGCGTTCAGGAAGAGGATAAACCTTCTCGAAGAAAGTAAGTAACTGAGGGCGAGGCCCAAGGCCGAGCTGCGTTCAGTAAGACCATAAACCTTCTCGAAGAAAGTAACTGAGGGCGAGGCCGAAGGCCGAGCTGTGTTCAGGAAGACGATAAACCATCTCTAAGAAAGAAAGTAATTAAGGGCGAGGCCGAAGGCCGAGCTGCGTTCAGGAAGAGGATAAACTTTTTCGATGAAAGTAAGTAACAAAGAGCGAGGCTGAAGGCCGAGCTGCGTTTAGGAAGACTATAAACCTTCTCGAAGAAAGTAAGTAACTGAGGGCGAGGCCGAAGGCCGAGCTACGTTTAGGAAGAGGATAAACCATGGGTCAGGCCGAAGGCCGAGCTGCGTTAAGGAAGAGGATTAACCTTCTTGATGAAAGTAAGTAACTATGGGCGCTAAGCTGCATTCTGGAATACAATAAACCTCCACGAAGAAATTAAGTAACTAAGGGCGAGGCCACCGTCACACCCATCCCCCCTCCCCCCCCCCCCCCCCCCCCCCCATTTATTTGTTTTGAGTAGCTATAATTATGATTTTCCTTTAAAAAAACCGATATTCCTATACAATCTTTAACACTCCGTTTCCGTTTCTCCCTCTCCCTCTCCCTCTCCCTCTCCCTCTCCCTCCATCTAATACTTGGAGTAAATATGGCAACCCCAAAGGTGGTAAACAGACAGACATACAGACATACATACAGACAGACAGAAAGCAGACGTTGGATTTTATTAAAGGTAAGGAGGAAAGGATAAGGATAAGGGGGATTCCATCGCTCTACCTCCACCTCCCCTCCCGCCCCTCCCTCACCCCCCTCCCTATATGCCTCTACTTACCCCCCCCCCCCCCCCCTCCCCTATCCTTCAGGATATTGTAATGTCATCGGTTCTTACTCGGGTGAATGATTCCGTGTCCGTTACATACAAATATTGCCAAGTGCTCTCATATTTCACTTCACTGCTACCCTCATAAGCCATTTAGCGTGATAGTAAGTAGCCTATAGTTGATGGGAAGAATCAAGCTATCCGTAGATTTTTTTTTTATTAAAATCGGTTCAGTGGTTCTCGAGTTATAAGCGGACAGACTCCCCTCCCGCCCCTCCCTCACCCCCCTCCCTATATGATGCCTCTACTGACCCCCCCCCCCCCCTCCCCTCCCCCTTCAGGATAATCGGTTCTTACTCGGGTGAATGATTCCGTATCCGTTACATACAAATATTGCCAAGTGCTCTCATATTTCACTTCAATGCTACCCTCATAAGCCATTTAGCGTGATAGTAAGTAGCCTATAGTTGATGGGAAGAATCAAGCTATCCGTAGAATTTTGTTTTATTAAAATCGGCTCAGTGGTTCTCGAGTTATAAGCGGACAGACAGACACTCAGACATACAGAAAGCAGACGTTGGATTTTATTATAGGTAAGGATAAACCTATATTATGTTATTTTATTTGTATGAGTTCCGTGAGTTAGATTTCGTGCTAACAAAAAGGAAAATACATGCATTGGATTGGGTCGCGAACAATTCATAACAGAGCGGTGGACGACACGAACCCAACTTCCAGAGGAGTTAGTAAACGCATAAAGTTTTAGTACCAATAAATAAAAAAGAAAAAATTTACTAAATTAAAATAAAATATGTATATTTTTTATTTTGTTTTTATTTTTCGAATTTGGAAAAACAAACAGGAATTTACATCTAGAACAACACGGTAATACAAAATAAAATTGAATATATAAAGACCCAGCAACGTTTTTCACATATTAAATACGTAACGAATACAGCTAGCTATAGTAGAGACATGAACATGAAACAAATAATCAAACACAAACCTACAAATAACACAAAGACAAACAGACGGAAATATTATAGGAGAAAGAGAGAGAATCAGCTGAAAAAGACATACACGCTATAACACTAATTCACTGCATCTATGTGAAACAACTCTTTGGTTTATTTACCTAATGTCAACATGGAAAATGTATAATATATTTATATTTATAAGATGCTGGCAAGTTTAAATATATATAAGTAATAAAAAGTATATGAAGTACTAAAACATCTAATAACTAATAGAAAAAATTACTAGATAATAAAAAGGCTGCCTGTCTAAAATAAATAAATTAAACCTAACAAAAAAAAAAGTTGTATCAATAAAAAAAAGGTAAATTCAAAATTCTAGTTTAAGTTAGTTAGGTACTAAATCATTTACTAGGTACAAAATATTTAAATGAACAGTAGACAACAGCAAAGGTGTATATGTAGGTATACATGTAGGTTAGGTTAGGTTAAGCCGGGTCCAGACATGTGTCATTTGCCCGATCCGATCACCATATCCGTATCGCCGACGCGTATCATGATGGCATATGTGGACGGGTGGTGATACGCGGTCTCGTGGTGATACGCGGTCTCGATACGCCGCTATGATACGGCCTGAACCATCGCGAGTTGGTTTTTGTCCGATCATCAAAGGATATGGCACGACGTCAGTCTGGACTGGACGCGTCCACCACTCGCGTTGCACGTTTGGTTTTGACCTTTTATTAAGAATATTGTTAATGACAATAAAAGAGCTGACACAGAACTGTTGGCAATTTGATACGCGATCATGACAATTCTGAAGATACGGATACTGAGCAAATCGAGGCGTCCACAACTAGATACGGGGCTTGATACGTGATACGCCTCTACTGCCGATGGGCCCGGATATGTTCAGTGGAGCCATCGCAAGCTTAGTTCCACACCTTCCTACGGATACGATGATCGGATCGGGCAACATATCTGGACCCGGCTTTAGGTTAGGTACAGTTGCGTGTGTGAGTGCGTGCGTACCTGGGCCCCGCGCTGGGACTGAGCGAGCGTGTGCATCCCGCCGCCGAGCTGCGTGCAACCACCCACGTTAGTTCAATCAACATCACTACTCGCCACCTCAACCGTACGTCTCTCAACCGTACGACCACCACACAACCCTCTCGACGACCAGGGTGAGTAAATTTTATTCATAAAATTAAATGGAGGCATTGAACTGTCAAGTACAACAGGTCGTTTTTAATAAAATAAGAACAATTCATGCATTTTTTTTAAATTAATTCTCTTATAAAGTTAGTGGTTACTGTAAACATGCAGTTAAAATTGTAAATTACAAATTATCTTTATAATAAATATAAATAACCCTCTATTAAAATTTAAGTATCTATAGGCACTACATCTCTCTTCATGGTCAGAGGTAAGAAAATGATATTTGTTCAGGCGTAAGAAGGTAGGAACATTGTTGGTCAGAGGTAGGAAGGTAGGAACATTGTTAGTCAGAGGTAGGAAGGCAGGAACATTGTTAGTCAGAGGTAGGAAGTTAGGAACATTGTTAGTCAGAGGTAGGAAGGTAGGAACATTGTTAGTCAGAGGTAGGAAGGTAGGAACATTGTTAGTCAGAGGTAGGAAGTTAGGAACATTGTTAGTCAGAGGTAGGAAGGTAGGATCATTGTTGGTCAGAGATACAAAGGTAGGTACATAGTTGGAGGTAGGAAGGTAGCATTGATTGACAGAGGTAGGAACAAAGTCAGTTAGAACTAGGAAGGTAGGAACGTTGTTAGTCAGATGTAGGAAGGTAGAAACATTGTTGGTCAGAGATAGAAAGGTAGGTACATAGTTGGCGGTAAGAAGGTAGCATTGACGGTCAGTTAGAACTAGGAAGGTAGGACCATTGTTAGTCAGATGTAGGAAGGTAGAAACGTTGTTGGTCAGAGGTAGGAAGGTAGGAACATTGTTAGTCAGAGGTAGAAAGGTAGCAACATTGTTAGTCAGAGGTAGGAAGTTAGGAAAATTGTTAGTTAGAACTAGGAGGGTAGGAACGTTGTTATTCAGATGTAGGAAGCTAGGAACATTGTTGATCAGAGGCAACAAGCACGAGGTACGTACAGATTGTGGTTGTGGTTGTGCGGGGGCGGCCGGTAGCCGGGCGCGTAGTACACGGAGGCGACGTGGTGGTGCGCGGGCGCGCGGCGCGACTTGAGCGGCGAGCCGTGCGCGTGCGCATGGTGCGCCGCCGGCGGCTCCGGCTGCTGCAGGTCGCGCGACGACACCGACGACACCGACTCCGCCGAGCTCGACGTCGAGTTGAGCAGAGTGTCGCGGTGCACCTCCGTACCTGTACAGACACGCGCAGTGTTACACGCATACAGTGACGCTTTCCGATCAGTTGCAGTGTGGCCGACGCATTCTAATTGATAGAGGCGCGCGGCGCAGATAGTCAGATAGTAGTATATGCCTAAAGTACATTCAAAATGACGGTCGATTTTTGCAAATGGCACGGGTAAGATGGATTCCATGTCAAAAAAATTGAACCCTTGAGTTCTTTATAACCATAAAATGCATAAAATTTTTATTCTCCTAAATATTTATAAATCTAATGAATACGAGATCAAACAAAACTAGATATTTAATTATTGGGGGGCGGCAAATCTAAACTTTGCTCCAGGTAATTTTTTGGGTAGATCCGGGCCTGGGAACAAGGCGTGCGGGTTATGCAGCCAAACCATGAAAGGTTCCATAAATAAAATCTACCAACCATTAACTTAAATACATACTAATAACGTAAGAACAGGCTAATAAATGTCTTCACTAAAATGATGGTCACTCAAATGACCAAAAAACTATTTTGTAACTGAATATGGCATATTATAATTACTAGAAATGTAAATTCATTTATTTTTTAAACAAATATAATATAACTAAATAACCCCGTTTCTGTAACTGTGCACTTCGAGCTGTCAAAGTCATTAGGTTGGCAGGACAGAATTAACCCCCGCATACTTCATCACCTCCCGCCGACGCCTATCAGTACACGCCCTTGCTGTGTGTGTGTGTGAGTACTTATACGTGTCGGCGGAGAGGTGAGGAAGTGAGCGGGGGGTTAATTCAGTCCTGCCAACCTAACGACTTTGACAGCTCGAAGTGCACAGTTACAAAAACGGGGTTATATGTCAAAAATGTTTTTCTTAAATTTGATTTCTTGTTTTTTTTTTGTTATTATCTGTATATTTATAGTATTTAATATTAGAGTAGTAGCTTTGGTTTTATTTTATACTTTTTCATATATATTTTATATTATAGTTTTTTGTTAGCAATAAACATGTTATAGTTCGTAAAATATAGCTTGATACGCGTGACAGATGTCATCGAGAACACCTCACATGAAGTTCCGTATTTTTTACAGTAAAATGCACGCAATAATAATAATAATAATGAAAATGACCATGCAACTTTTTGACATGGAATCCATCTTACCCGTGCCATTTGCAAAAATCGACCGTCATTTTGGACATGAAACAATCAGTTAAGGAAAAGTTTTTTCACCGTCTTACAAAAGTGCTAAATAGCCTTTTGTCAGGCGGCAATAAAATTCGTGCCTATGACGGTTGGGTCATGCCTGTGCTCGTATATACCTTCGGTATTCTCAGATGGACTCAGACCGAATTGGACTCGTTGGACAGAAAGGTCAGGACGCTGATGACGAAATCCCGTATGCACCACCCACGATCATCGGTCATGAGGTTGTATATCCCGCGGAAGTGTGGGGGTCGAGGTATGTTAAGTGCCAAGAACCTGCACAACCGCGAGGTATGCAATCTCCGTCAGTACTTTTTGGAAAAGACTGATGTTTGTGAGATGCATCGGGATGTCGTCACCAGCGATAAAGGTCTTACCCCGCTGAGCGTGGGAAAAGAGAACTGGCGGAAGCCGGTTGTACTGAGCACTGAGGACCGCATGGAAGTATGGAAAGGCAAGGAGCTGCACGGTAGGTACTTCCGGTCTCTCACGGGACCGGATGTAGACCAACTTGCTTCCGTGCACTGGCTACGCTTCGGGGACCTCTTCGGGGAAACCGAGGGTTTTGTCTTTGCAATACAAGATGAGGTTGTCAAGACGAACAACTATAGGAAACACATAATGAAGGACGGCACCATTGACATCTGCCGCGCCTGCCACCAACCTGGCGAGTCCCTCAGACATGTGATTTCCGGTTGTTCGCAGCTTGCCAACACCGAGTATCTGCATAGACACAACCTAGTAGCCAGGATTATCCACCAGCAACTTGCCTTAAAGTACAACCTTGTGGGTACCGAGGTGCCTTACTATAAGTACAATCCACCGCCAGTTCTCGAGAACGGTCATGTCACACTCTACTGGGACCGGTCCATTATCACAGACAGGACTATTCTCGCGAACAGGCCTGATATTGTGATAGTAGACCGGGAGGCAAGGCGCGCAACGCTCGTCGATATCGCCGTGCCGCACGATGGTAACCTCGTTAGTAAGGAAGCAGAGAAGATGTTAAAATATCTGGATCTGCAGCACGAGGTTACCAAAATGTGGCCCGTCGACTCGACGATCGTTGTGCCCATAGTCGTTTCGGCGCATGGGCTGATAGCGAAGAGCCTCGACGATCACCTTGAGAGGCTCTCGCTGAGTGGTTGGGTCAAGGGCCAGATCCAGAAGGCAGCCCTGCTCGACACTGCACGCATCGTCCGGAGGTTCCTCTCTTTGGGGCCCGACCATCGGTAGCCTCGGTTCGCCCCGCCGCCGGTGGTGGAAATTCCATTTTTTTTAAGGTTAATTTTGTATATGTTTTTAATGTTAGGTTTTTAATATGTACAAAATTAGTTTTAAGATAATGTGTTAATAAAGAAATAATAATAATAATAAAAAGAAGAAAGCTGTCAAACCGACAGGTTGTGAAATTTTTCTCTCTCGCTATGAAATAAAGTTAAAAGGCTACGAAGGCGTCCTGCCGGGTCTCCGCTTGACGCGGACTCATCAGCAACGGCGGCGCGAGGTCCTGCAGCATGCGGACGTTACTAGGCCGGAGCCCGGCATCGCAACCACAACGTAGCCAGCGAGTGAACAACACAGCCTCTCAGCAAGCAGCAACGCAGGAAGACGACGGCGGACAAGAGCGGCAACTAGTCGCAGTACTGGAAGAGGACGTCCCAGGCCAGCGCGCAGCCACCAAGTGCAGCCGGCGCGGCGCGCCGCCAGAGCACCTCGTCGTGCAGTACCGCGCCCTCTTCCCCTACACCGGCGACGGTGCCGCCGTGCCCGCCGCTTCTTAAACTGAGACCTGCATCTTCTTCCACTCCTGCACGCCCACCATCCACGTCCAGCTCGCCTTCAAAAGAGGACGGCGGACCGTCGACACTGCCCTCGCCACAACATCCACGACGGGGACGGTGTCCGGCACCGGCCGGCTTGGGGCCGTCGGGGTCCCGTACCCCACTTACAGCCCCCGCTGCCGGTGCCATAGTGCAACACCCTCGCGGCGCGCGCACGATGAACAAGTTCACTTAAAGTGTTGCGTGTCGTCGCTCCGCAGTAAGCGGATACGGAGCTCTCCGAGATGGGGGTGGTGGTGGCCTACGTGTCTAGTACCACCACCTATCGCTCGTAGCTTGCCTCGCGTCGTCTCGGAGAGCTCCGTAGCCACGGCCTGCACCCGCCGGCGTGCTTGGAGGCTTGTCTCCCGCCGCCGGCGTACATTACCGTTTTTATTTAGATTTTATATTAATTTTGTGTATTTTTATTACTTTTTGTAAAATGTATGTAAAATTAATATAATATATTTTAAAAACGTGAAATAAAGAATATAATACTAGTTGTTTTTTACTGTTTATATTAATTTTGTATATTTTTAATATTTTTAATTATGTATAAAAAATTAATATAAATATTGTAAGATAAAAATGTGAAAATAAAGGTATAAAATAATAATAAGAAGAAAAAGAGCTGTCAAACCGACATGTCGAAAATTTTTTCTCTTGGAAATTGTTTTTAAAAACTTCTTGCCTGGGACGACCCTACCGAGCTTCCGCCACGCGCGGACCTTTCTCCAGCGGCGCAGCGACCCGCACGGTTGGAGGCACCGTGCCGGCATTACCACCGCCGCCGCTCGGCGCCCCTGGTACTACTCCACCCAACTCGACATGCCTGGTAACAGTAGCGGCTGCAGACCACCCGGGACGCGACCTGCGTGATGGAGAGCAGGCTCTGCAGCGACGGCCGGCCGCCGCCGCGCTCGACTTCGACGCCGCCGCCGCCACCGCTCGCCCGCAGCAGCGCTGCCTCCGCTCACCGCGTCGCCCGGCCTCCCCGCGCCCGGGTCGTCCAATACGAGAGCCGCCTTTCTTCTCCAACACCACACGCACGCCACACCACCCAGCTCCACGCCGCCGGTGCATTTCATCGACGGCGAAGATGGAGCGTTGACGTCGGCCGAGCCACAACATCTACGGTGAGGGCGACGTCCACCATCGGCCAGCTTGGGGTCATCGGGACCTCACGTCCCGTCTAGTGCCCCCGCTACCGGTGGTGCTGTGCGAACATCAGGCGACGCGCGCGCGAAGAGGAAGAAGTTTAAAAGAGCTGCGCGACGACGTCGCCGTGCAGTCCGGCGGATACGGAGCTCTCCGAGATGGGGGTGGTGGTGGCCTACGTGTCTAGTACCACCACCTATCGCTCGTAGCTTGCCTCGCGTCGTCTCGGAGAGCTCCGTAGCCACGGCCTGCACCCGCCGGTGTGCTTGGAGGCTTGCCTCCCGCCGCCGGCGGTATTCCGTTTATTATTTTTATATTAATTTTGAGTATATGTGGTGTATTTTTATAATCTGTATATTTAAAATTAATGTAAATATGTGAATGTGATAATAAATGAATAAAATAATAATAATAATAATAAAACTTTATTTCAGGTAATACATTTTACCTATAGTTAATTAAATTATAATTAAATATGATTAAAATTGTAATTAAATTAAAATTAAACATAGTTGAAACTAAATTAAATAAACTAAAATCAACTAAAATATTATAAAATCGGTATAATATATTCGCCTATATACATTTTCAATTATGGCATTGTTGCATTTTGCCAGTCGCTCCATGAAGGCTGCTCTTGTTTTCCGTATTACGGCAAAGAAATCATCAACCCTGTTCTCAGCAAACATACCAGACGCACTACATCGCCATTTCAAACCCAGCATACACCGGAAGCCATTATTGTATTGTACACGCAACGAATTTATTGCTCGCTGCGTGTAATTACTCCATAGTTGACTGGTGTAGAACGCCTGGCAGTATGCCTTGAACAGAGTTATTTGAACCAGACGAGAGCACCGCCTGAATCTCTTTCCCAGCATGTTGCTCCGCATTGCAATAGACCGTCGTTGTCTCTCGATATCTTCATCATCACGCAGATTTTCAGTGAGTACGTGCCCTAAGTACTTAAACTTTGTGGCAATGTTCACTGGAAAACCACGTAAAGTTACAGGTGGAACATTATCTGGTCCTGCACCAGATTTGAACACAACGAGTTCCGTTTTTTTAACATTATAGGTTAGACCATGCAGGGCCGCATACTGCTCGCAGTTTGCCAGCAACCGTCGGAGTCCCTTCACAGAGGGACTCAGCAGGACCATGTCATCCGCGTAACTTATGTTGTTAACGCATGTGTCACCGAGGTGACATCCTATACCCGTGCTGCTCAACTCCTCTATGAGCCCATTTACATAGATTTACGTCATACTTTGTTATAATGTCACTCTGACATCTGTCACGCATACAAAGAAATGTCACTCTGACATCTGTCACGCATACAAAGAAATGTCACTCTGACATCTGTCTCGCTCGCGTATCAAGCTATATTTTACGAACTATATTGTACTTTTTATTATTGGAGCGTTGGCTGATATTTTAATGTGGTAGAACGCGTCAACTTCTCTGTCTAAGTACTTATATCTATATATACTTAAAAATCGACGTACTGTGGTGGGTGAGCGCGTGCGCGCTGCCGCCGAACTGGTGCAGGATCTGCTGGTGGTGCGGCGAGTAGCGGGGCGGCGCGCGCGCAGCCACCGCCCCCGCGCCCGCCGTCACACTCGGCGGCGGAGAGTACCTGCACCGCACAGCCATAACATTACAATATCAACCTCGGTAGCTCAGCGATGCGGTCGGTCGACTGTTGCTAAGCACACCTGGGCGCGGTCAGTACTTGAATGGGCGACCGCTCGACCGTGTTCGGATTCCACGTAAAACTTTAGGTCCCTTCCCTTCTTAGCTTACTAGGTGGTAGGGTTTAACCCGCCCGGGTTGGTACCACCGCACTGAATGAAAGGTCGGTCGAAACGGCTATGCAAATAGTTTGTGTTTTCCGTCCAGTTTAGTGTAGCCGGCACGACCGAAGGGAAGCACCGACATTGCACCTAGTTCACCAAATTTGTTATGGGCTGACATCACGGATGTTGTAGGTGATGTCGCCAACCGTGTCAGTTCCAAAAAAAAAACTCCAGTTTTCCTCCAGTCCTCTCCCTACTTGATGTCATCGTCCCACCTGGCTGGTGGTCTTCTCACACTCCGGTTTTCTTGTCTACTTCTACAAGTAGTTAGATAGCTCACCCCCTGTTGGCCTGGTGGTGCAGGGAGGGGTGCGCCAGGCTGGCAGGGGTGGGCTTGCGCGCACCGCCCCCGCCGCCGCCGCCCGCCGCCGCCAGAGGACCGTCGTAGTAGGTCTTCACCTGCACCGCCTGAAACCGCACAGAGAGGCTTCGTTTTTGGTGTGTTCACTCACATCTATAACGTAATCCGGTATGGGTGGACGAATAAAATAAAAAAAGAAAAATTAAGGAGGGGGTCCATACAAAAAACGTGTTTTTTTTTCAACGTGTTTTTTTCTGCTATCGTAAAAACGGTAACACGTACAAGCGTTAAACTTTTTGTGATTATATTCTTTATTCATCATCATCATCCATCATCCATACACTGAAGAAGAACTTAATACGAGACGGAAGTTACCTTTCTCCATACAAAATCGTCATTCGGCATTTATGTTTTCTAACCCCCTAAACCTAATCAGATTTTTTAAATTTCTTTTTCTTGTCTTAAGGACAGTCCAGTAGATGAAATATACCTACAACACTGGAGTTAAAAATTGGTATTTCGACCAAAAACATAGTAATTTTTTATTTTTTGATGTCATGAAGTTCATTAAGATTTATTGAGTCATCACATCACATCACATTAGATATAAAAAAAATAATAATAAAAAGACGGGAACGTAGATTCGACTATCCTTATTACAACAAAAAAAAAATAATGGTAAAAATCGGATAAGGTTTAGGCGGGTAAAAAACATAAATGCCGAAAGACCATTTTGTATGTAGAAAGTTAACTTCCTCGGTCTTAATCTTAATTATTTTTTTTACGTCCACTTAGTGCACATTTACAAAATATATAATGCAATAGTGCAATCGAAATCTCTAATGTAAAACAACATATTAATCGTCTGTTTCCAGAATGCACCCGATGACGGTTATGACGTCACAGCTAGCGGTACCGTAGACAAAAAAGTCGGATAGACGAATGCTCCCGCCACTAGGTGTTAAACTGAACTGTCGTTACTTCGTATTTCAAGCATAGAAGTAATATGTACTACCATGTAATAATAATTCTACGTAATTAAGTGACATGACTAGTGAGGCTAGCGCACACGTAATAATCATATTACTTGTCCTTTTTTTATTCATATTGGCATTTAAACACAACAAAATGTTAGTAATTAAAACAAATAACACAAAAAACACAATTCGTAAACGCGCGAGGGGTAGGTAGCTCAATTACACATATAATACGGACGTGGCTACGCGGTATTATATTCTTTGGCTACGCGACAGCGATACTAACGCTACTGAGCTGGGCGTCAGCGGGTGTAGGGTGAGGCGCGATGTGCGGAAGCGCGGGCCGAGGTAGAGGCAAATCAGAAGAAGACAAGTAATATAATAAAAACCGATCCAATTACGCGATGGTACGGAACCCTCGAGTTCGACTCGCACTTGGCCGGTTTCGCACTGTGCAGAGAAGAGACATCTCGCGCGGGACGGACCGGTAGGGGAACGGAAACGTCGATCTGGCTCGCAGAGGTGAACAAGATCCGCTCAATGGATTTGTTTGATTTGTAAAAACAATAATAATAAGGTAAGTGCCCACACTACACCACCGGGGCCGCGTGGCATTGTGCAGAGGAGTGAATGGGCAGGATGTTGGCTGGGAGTGCTCGGAGTGCCCGGCGACAGGTTTTTATGTGTTGTCCTCGGTGTTGTCGGGAAACAGGACAAAGGGCACATCGGGTAGAATGTTGTCGCAAGAACCTGTATATGTGTGTGCTTATTACAATTATCTGCTGCGCAGAAGGCGCACTTGTTGCGAAATTTATATTCTTCCAACCGACCTTTTCCTTACCTATAATAAAATCCAACGTCTGCTTTCTGTCTGAGTGTCTGAGTGTCTGAGTGTATGTCTGTCTGTCCGCCTATAACTCGAGAACCACTGAACCGATTTTAATAAAAAAAAATCTACTTGATTCTTCCCATCAACTATGTATAGGCTACTTACTATCACGCTAAATGGCTTATGAGGTTAGCAGTGAAGTGAAATATGAGAGCGGGCGGAGCCGCGGGCACAGCTTGTCTTTTATATAATCCGGTATGTGTGGCCGAGTCAGAGGGACCAAAGCGCATGCTCCGATCAGCCAATATCACCTCCGAGAAGGTAGGTGGCACACCGAAGACTTCCCTTTTTGTTGGGATTGCTGGCTATACTGGGTTAGATTAGAGGAGACCACAGCCGAGGCTGCTATGCGGCCATCTTACATTCAGTACGGTGGTAGCAACTCAGTCAGCTGCAATTTGAGCCTACCACCTGTAGAAGGGACCTACAGTGAGGTGTCTAACGACGCCCATGGACATTCGGTCGTACGCGGGGGTTGCGATTTTTTTTTATGTAAACCAGCATGGGTGGCTTTGCCGAGATACCAAAGGTGCAGTCGACAGAGCCAAAATCACCTCTCCTCGCGAAACCACGCTCAGTTAGGTGCCATGCCAGCAGATTTGCGGACTGTTGGTAGGCTGTCTAGCCCGTTAATACGACGCTTAAAGACACCCAAGTTAAAAGATTCAGGAAATACAGTCGCCGGAAGACAGTTCCACACTCTAGCGGTGCGACAAACAAACGATTTAGAGAACCGATGGGTTCTCAAAAGCCCAATGTCAACAACAAAAGGATGCTGAGTCTCTCTGCGACGAGTCATGCGGAGATAGGACGGGTGGCAGGGAATATGGGATGCTAGTTCCACAGAGCAGCGTCCGTGATAGTATCTGTAAAACAGACTAAGCGAACCCACAAATCGTCTGTGACTCAGGGACTCCAGAACATCTGTAAGTTTCGGGTCACCGACAAGACGGATGGCTCGGCGCTGTATCGAGTCCAAGAATGCAAGCAGATAATGGGGACTACCCTCCCAGATGTGAGTACAGTATTCCATCACCGGCCTAATCTGTGTTTTGTACAACAGGAATAGTGCCGGTGAGAAGAACCGCCGATTGCGGAAAAGTATTCCCAATTTTCTGGATGCAGTTTTGGCCTTAGACTCGATTAGTTGCCGGAAACCCACGTCTTTGGAAATGGTAGTGCCCAGGAGGTCCAGGTGTTCCGAGACAGGTACGACGCTGCCTTGGAAACTAGCTTGGAAAGGAAAGGGATCGACCTTAGCAGATAATGCGCAGCACTGAGTCTTACTAACGTTGAAGGCGACAAGGTTCTCCTGGCCCCTTTTCCAGAGCTACTTTTCCGAGAACGTTATCGACCTTATCAACAACTGAACGTTGAGCCTCCCTGTGCCGCGAATCTCTACTCTTCCAGTCCTTAACATAGCCCTCGTGCTCCGTGCTGTCGTCTGCATAGCTGTGTATCATGCCCAAGGACAGGTAGCAGAGCCCTGCGGAACACGAGCGTTGATTGGAAAGTCGTCCGATTTCGAGCCATCGATGGTAACGAAGATGGAACGACCCGCCAGAAAGCTGGCGATCCAGGTGCAGAGTTTGGGTGGAATGCCGAAGGACGGAAGCCGAAGGTGCCCATTCACGCCCCTCTTGAAGGACCCGACCGACTGCACTTGGGGGGAAATATGCTTAGGACTAACATTAAAAATAACATACATACATACATATCACACACGCTGAATCCCGACAATCGGGGTAAGCAGAGTAATCGGTGTTGTGCTGCAAGAACTCTGGTAAATTACAGCACAACACCGACCACCACGTAAAAATAATTATACAAAAAAAGAGATGAATTGCCTATGAGATGCGTAAGAGTAGGCAGGATGTATACTCACGTTGTGTGTGAGCGCGGAGGCTGGCCTGGAGGCCGCGGCGACCACGCGGGGCTCCGCCTGCGACAGCGAGGGCGCGCCGGCCGGCGGAGTCCTGCCGCAACAACAACACAACACAACAATTAATTAACTTCATTGCAATTTTACGGACCCTCACATGGTTTCTCACACCGTGTGAGGGTTCATACTATGAACACTGGACCCCCAGTTGGTACCCGATGACGTAAATTGCACCAAAAAAAGGACATGTTTAATTAATTTACCTTCTACACAAAACGTGCCAAAATTTGCTCAGGCAACCCTGTTTATTTAAGATGTCTATCAAATTCTAGACCACCACAAACCTGGTCCCATCTTGGTACAGTTCCCTCAAAACTTTAATGCCGCTCGGCCTACCTGCTGCGTAGTCAACGAATTTTAGGTCATCATAATTCGTAGACCAAAGAAACCATTCTGGAAAAATTTCGGGCGTTTTTTGTTTTTCCTGGACCGTTTTTAGGTTTCCGTATCCCGTACGGAAGCCTATTACTAAGCCTCCGCGGCCTGTCTGTCCGTCCGTCCGTCTTTCCGTCCGTCTGTCCGAGGGCTGTAGCTCTTGAACCGTACGTAATAGGTAGGTAGCCCGTTGAAATTTTCACAGAATATGTGTTACTATGGCGGATATACAACAAATAAAATAAAAAAAAGAAAATGTAAAAAATTTAGGGAGACTCCCATACAACAAACGTATAATAAAATCGATTAGTCACACTATTGAATAATAGATGGCGCCACAGGTTTTTATACATTGCATTGTTATAGCTGCTCAATTGCCAACGACCTCATTGAGGTGTTGTCATTTTTCCACCGTAAATTGCCATCGACCTCATTGAAGCTTCTCTCCGGTCGTCCTACATATCTTCGAAATTAAAATTCGAAGACCATGCCACCTGAGCGGATAGGCGGATATTATTGATAGCGGATAGATACGGAAACATCTGTGCGCGAGTAAAACTCGCACTTAACAGATTTTTTTTGTTTTCCTCCCCTACTGATACGGAACCCTAAAAAGCACCGAGCTACCGAGGCCGACAATTAATTTTATTATTGCTTTCTTTAAGACTAGAATGGCAATAAAAAGAACATTCATCCATCACCTATGCAGTACCAGTACAGACCAGCGAACGTGAGCTCCTGGCGTGTTCACAAACTCCTTAGGAGTCGCCAAGAACATTAGAAGAGGTAGGGACGTCGGCGCGCGCCAGGTGTAACACGATATTAGTAAAAACGTACCAATAACATTCGTCGGTCGCCCGCTGGCCACATAGCGCCAACCTTCCCCCACCCGACACCACCCAATCAGAGCGCGCGACGTCCCCTCCGCTACCCGCGGAGCTCGGCGACGCTGGTTCTCATATAAGCATTGGACAGTCCTACGTCCCTACCTCTTCTAACGTTCTTGGGATTTGCACTGCGCGCACCAACGAATTGGCAAGCTGCCAAAATACTGGAAAACGGAAACCCATGCAGCAATTTGAAAACGCAGTTTGTTAGGTTTACTGGACGAGCGAAGGTTGGAGCTGGTGTATTTTGGTGTTTATCACCTTTTATTAAGCAACGCTGCCGAACTGGAAACGGTAGCCTTGACACGATTCCGATGTAGAAAATCTCAGAATTCGGGTTATAAAATCGCTATAGGGTGGCATAGTCGATATTCGAAAAACAGAATGAAGTATGAAATTATAGTTAAAAAAAATAATGAATGGCGCTGAGGCGGCGGCGAAATGACATTTCCGGCTGTTTTGAAACCTGACTGGAGCGCTTTTTGGCTCGACGCATTCTCACTGTTAGTTAAGTAAAGTAAGTAAGTAAACCACTTGCACCAACACGAGTTTAGAGTTAAGTAGCGAGTTATGGATTTAAACGCGGTTCCCACATACAACGGGTGCTAGCTTAACGAGTTAAACTGATTTATAGTTAAATTCGTGTTGGTGCAAGTGGGCCTAAGACATCGTAACAAAGATTTAAATCGATAGATAGGGCGAAGCGTTCAAGAGTTCTTCACCGATTAGACATACATAACGGTGTACAGTAAGAATCGCATCAAAAGCTGCCTCGTGTTAACAAAACGCTAACACTCGCGCATCGGCGCGTTCCGTTCCGTTCCGTGGAACGACCTCTCAACACGCGCGTGACGCTGCTTCTGATGCGAAGTAGCCGCATGCGGCCCTTTCATTGGCGACATTGTCTGTAGTGCGCCATGTTAGACTATGCCCTATCTATCGATTTAAATCTTTGCCTCGTAATTATGTATCTCAAGGCGTAGGTATTCTAGCTTTCAGCTGAAAAGAATAGCACTATTGTTTATTTTATATTTTCATCCATAGGTAGGTAACCTAACACTTGGATACATCGAACAAAAATGTTTTTATGGAAACTGCCACGGTTGGCTACATCACCTACAACATCCGTGATGTCGGGCCATAATACCTTGGTGAAACTAGGTGCCATGTCAGTGCTTTCCTTCATTCGTGCCGAACTGGACGGAGAACACGAATCATTTACATAACCATTTCAATTTTCAAGTTTTCAGCAGACCTTTCATTCAGTGCGGTGATACCAAACCAACCCGAGCGGGTTAAACCCTACCACCACCTAGTAAGTTAAGCAGGAAAGGGGCCTACAGTTTTACGTGGAATCCGAACCACGGTCAGCATCCAACGATAGAGCGGTCACCCGTCCAAATACTGACCGCGCCCCGGTGTGGTTATGATCACGACCGACAGTCGACCGACCGCACAACTGACTACCGAGCTACGGAGTCTAAAAAATTGCGCCAGTTCTATTTAAATGCGAAGAAGAACTGGCGAACAAACTTCGTTCCGAAAGTTTCTTTATAATGCTTCCTCAGTTTTGTATTTGGCTAAATGGGCCTCTGCACGTTGGCCAAAGCTTTCGCCAAAGCGCTTGCAAATGCTCAAATGCCCCACTACCTACACGTTGGCGAATACGTTGGCCAACTCTAAAATGCCTACCAAATCGGCAATACACCCGGATGTCTACACGTTGTCCAATGCCTTGAGGGTTTTGGCTAAAGCTTGAGCCAGCAGCGTGTAGAGGATCCCTAACACAATAGACAAAAGCGTTTGGTCGACGCGACGGGGACTGCTAGCTAACGCCGCCGTTTTTGTGTCAAGGATCAGGCAAACTCGTTGTCGACAACTTTTACTCTTGCGATTCCTGGTGAACCTCAATCGTTAGAAGAGTAGGTATTTTGTGCGTATAGCTACACAATGCAAATTGTTTTTATATCATCAATCAATACTAATAATAAATCTGTAAGGGATGGTCATGGAGTAAGATACTTTGTTTTATGAGATACTGCGCTTGTAGACTCTATGTATGATATTAAAACTAAATTGACGATTTTTTTAAATATTTTCTGTATGTATGTATGTTCCTCCATAACTCTTAAAGATCATCCGAATTCGATGAAACTTAGTAAAAGCACATTTGATTATACGGGACACAGGGCAGGCTATTTTACATAAAATTCAGTTCCGGTTACGTGTGTGGCTCTCATACAAACTGAATTGTTCCGCGGGCCGAAATAAAGGTACGGTAGCGGGCTTACTTACTTTCTTCTTTTTAAATATGAATTTCACGCGAGCGAAGCCGCGGGCAAAAGCTAGTATTGTAATTTAATGCGGAAAATGAAATTAAAGGATACTAAAAGTCTTGGGGTAAAGTAAGTAGAGGGGCCGGAACTTAAAAAGAATAGCCCCACTGCATCTCTCCCCGTGACTGCCGTAAAAGACGACTAAGGGATAAAGGACAAGATACCGCGCGAATTGGCGACAGGCTAGCCACCTCTCACCTTGGCACGGTCATTCCAACGAGTCACGCAGCAGGCGGGTCTTCCATACTTTCTGCTTGATAGTTATCTTGTCTGAATACTTTGCTAAACGTGCTGGTCGGTGTTGTGCTGTAATTTACCAGAGCACTTGCAGCACAACACCGATTACTCTGCTCACCCCGATTGTCGGGACACCGCGTTTAATTTATCATATCCTTTCCCAAACCGTGCCCTCGCATGGTATCTATTAAGATCAGCGGAGCAGCGCGGAAGGGCTAGACACGAGTGGGGAAAGTAATTCGTTTCCGTTCGTACGACCTCCCCCTCTATTATATTCAAATGTATTTTGTTCTAGCTCGCAGATGCTTTAGTGGATAATTTTAAAATTTCGACACGTGACTGCAGCTGGTGTTAAATCCTATTTGTAGGCAGAAAACACGTACTGGGTGTTATGTTGGTATTACTAGAGAGAGAGAGAGAGAGAGAGAGAGAGAGAGAGAGATTTACGTTACAACTAAATTGCCAAGAATGTTTTATTATTAATTTAATTTAAATAGGCAGACAGTCTTGACTGATTCTTCTGAATCCACACTGAAGCGTATATATTAGTAAGAATTACATTTCAGTTTTGGACATAATAATGAAAAAAATGCCATAATATGTCGTAGATGCAAAATAAATAATATAAAACAAATATTTAATAAACTTTATAAAATTGCATAAATTACTTAAAAGCCGTACCGAACAAAATACCTAGAAAAACCTGCTTAAATGTTGAGCGGTCGACGAGCCCATAAATGTTGAAAAAAAATATAAGTAAGTATTGACTGATGCAGGCGAAAGACTTTCGTCACATACTTTTGGATTAATAAACTGGAACTAAAAGAAAATTCTCCCAAAAACCATCAGACACTGAACCTGATCCTACAAGAAAATCCTCCCAAAAACCATTAGACACTGAACCTGATCCTACAGGAAAATCTTCCCAAAAACCATCAGATGCTGAACCTGATTTTACATGAAAATCTTCCCAAAAACCACCAGACACTGAACTTGATCCTACAAGAAAATTTTCACAAAAACAACGAGATACTGAACCTGATCCGACAAGAAAATTCTCCCAAAAAGCATTAGTCACTGAACCTGATTCTACAAGAAAATCCTTCCAAAAACAATCAGACACTGAACCTGATCTTACAGGAAAATCCTCCCAAAAACCACCAGACACTGAACTTGATCCGACAAGAAAATCCTCCCAAAAACCATTAGACACCGAGCCTGATCTTACAAGAAAATCCTCCCAAAAACCATCAGACACTGAACCTGATCCTACAAGAAAATCCTCCCAAAAACCATCAGACACTGAACCTGATCCTACAAGAAAATCCTCCCAAAAACCATCAGACACTGAACCTGATCCTACAAGAAAATCCTCCCAAAAACCATTAGACACTGAACCTGATCCTACAGGAAAATCCTCCCAAAAACAATCAGACACTGAACCTAATTTTACAAGAAAATCGTCCCAAAAACCACCAGACACTGAACTTGATCCTACAAGAAAATTCTCCTAAAAACCAGACACTGAACCTGATGCTACAAGAAAATTCTTCCAAAAACCATGAGACACTAAACTTGATCCTACAAGAAAATTCTCCCAAAAACCATCAGACACTGAACACTTACCCGCCAATAACAAATCCAGATAGGCAGATAATCATCTTAATATCCACAGACCACTAGCACTTACAAACTTGCACTAACAAATACTGCGACACAGAACAACGACTCAGTTCACAAACGCGACGGAAGAGAACCACCGCTCATTAGATACCCTCGCGGACTGAAGAGAGCGAAACGAAATCACCAACAGATATACCGTCAGCTGTCCCGCAAAACAAAACACAATAAAACCAATATACGCTTGGTTGCTGAATGAAAATGAGCCTTACGCAATTGCCGGAAGCAGCTATGCCGTCGTTTTAGGATGCACCCGAGACATCTGAAGGCAAAAATGAACCTTAAGCCGTCAACGTAGAAGTTAGTTTTGAAGGATCGGGAAGATTTGAGCTTTTTGAGAGCAGGTAAACGCGAACAGGGTTGCCTAAAGGTTTATAGACGAAATTACGAAGTAACTATTATTGAATCTGTGTCATTTCATTACATTGATTTCTTGCTAAAATAATTTACAGTAGGTAGTAAATTTTTTTCTCGCTTTATGCACAATTAGATCTTCAGTCATTCATTAGGAATGCGGCGTGAAGCAATCACAGCCGGCATTGCGGAGGAGGGGGAGCGAGGCGGGCGGAGCTTACGAATTCGGGAAGAGCCAATGACGCTTTTGGACATCCGACAGTGGCGGGCAAGACCAAAATTTGGTGTGGGCAAGACCAAAATTTGGTGTGGGCAAGATATATTTTGCGGGGCCTTCCCTGGTGGCATGGATTTTATGGATTTTCACTGTTGAAATGGATTTCCGGTATACTGATCAAATCAAACATTGGTACAAGACGCCGAACAAGAATAACGACGCCAAGATCACTAGGCCATGCGCCGTCTTGCGATTAGTATAATAGCTGACGTCCCAACTTAACGAATAACGCGAGCGAAGCCGCAAGGGTATATAAATAAACAAATATTATCAAACTCCTCTATCACAAGGCAGCGGGGCAGCCAACGATTTCGGAAGGAAGAGAAGATATGTCATGAACTCCGCCGACTCGTATCGGAACCGCTGTCGCGTTTCCGCTCGTACCATTGATATCTATTTTATAGATTCGCCCATCAAAACACTTCAACATCACTCCCGAAAAAATATGTTCTCGACGAGACCTGCATATAATGCAGATTTCACGGACAGCCGCTTCATACGGCGTGTGCGGCGCGTGTTGAACGCACGCAAGTCTGTATCGAGTCGGTGACGCGTGTGTGCAGCATGCCCGGTTGCTGTTATAAAGAGTGACAGTGACAAACGTTGTTGTTTGTTTCGCCTGAGCATGTTATGGCGTGTTAAGAAGCCATGCTGTCACGGATAGGATCGTGTGACGGTCCGGTGGTATCGCGTTCTCGTTCTCGCTTGCCTGCTGGTGATGGGAGTGGGCGGAAAGACGGCAAACGCGCCGCATGACGTCTTTCTTGCTCGTTCTTGTCATCTGTGGGCGGGTGGGGGCGAGCGCGCGATAGAATCGTCGTAGGGATCGTGTCACGTATCACAATACTGCGTGTGCGTGCACGCACACTTGTACCGACGTCTGGCACAAGTTGCACCGTACGATGTTCGATTTAAATAGATGTCGATGGCTCGTACACAATCACAATTCACACACACGAACGCACGAACACATTCGCACCAGCTATTTTTGGCCAATCCAAAGCGTTGCATCCACGTGCCCTCACGCACACATCGATCGTTAATATGGGGGAATCTGCTCATATTGCCGCGTCGCGGAGACGCCTCCTTCGCATATCTACCACATACATACATACATATCACACACGCTGAATCCCAACAATCGGGGTAAGCAGAGTAATAGGTGTTGTGCTGCAAGAACTCTGGTAAATTACAGCACAACACCGACCGCCACGTTTCGCAAAAGTATTCGAACAAGATTCAGTCGATCAAGCAGCAAGTAAGTAAGGCACGAAGACCCACCTGCTGCATGACTCGGTGGAAGTACAGTGCCAAGGTGAGAGGTGGCGATCCTGTCGCCCTTTAACGCGGCATCTTGTCCTTATCCCTTAGTCGCATTTTACGACATGCACGGGGAGAGATGCAGTGGGGCTATTCTTTTTAAGTACCGGCCCCACACGGCATATCTACTGATCTTCTTCCAAAATGTTTGGGGGCAGCCCTGCGCGAGCAGATGTTCGCCCACACTAGGACACGACACGATACGAAGCTCCGCGGCGGCGCGGCGGGCGCGGCGCGGGCGCACGCAACACGTGTGTGGACTGAAGGCGCGCGCCAGGTGCAAACTCCTCAGGTAATGATCGCGGGTTTCTACTGCTACGGCCGACGAGACGTACCTACGTAGCCTCGTACCGGCGCTACTATGTATCTATACCAGCTGTTCTCAATCTACGCGGAATGCTTTGAGGTGGAATGCGAAATGCTCTACAAAATTTAATAGGCGGCAAGAAGAACCCTGCGAAGTTTCTTGCCGGCTCTTCTTTGTGGGTGTAATCGAACCGGATTGTAAAAACTAAACAGGACAAATTCAAGCGTAGTGTACTACCATACGAATGATGAATAAAGAATAAAAGAATAAAGAATAAAAAATGCCATAATTCTAACTTAGAATCTAAGAGAATTTAAGAATGTAGTTATAGAAGATAAGTATTAATTATTAGCTTTGCCGGTACGCTTACGTGGTACGCATTAGATTGTACGCCGCCAAACATTATTTTCAGTGGTACCTGAAAAAAAAAGTTGGAGAACCCCTGACTATACTGTACTATAAACCTGCTCCTTGTTTGATTACTTACTTTAGTATTGGCGGCTCAACACCTGGCAGGGGAACATCTGCATGTATTGATATTGCTACGGCGCAGTAGATCCGTTTATCATAAATACATATATAAGGTGCTTAGTTATTTATGTAAAAAAAATTCGGGAGGGTTACATAGAAACTCAAATAAACACGTTACGCAAAAAAAATTCTATGATTTTTAGCATTACTTTTCGAGAAATTTAACAAAACATGTTTACTACCTAAACATTAACCTGTGTGTAACAGTAGGTAACTTGCATTGTATACGGGGTCAATGACCGTACTATGTTCAAACGCAGAACAGCTGTTTGTTGTAAGTAAGTTACAAGGTCACTATGATTGGTTTTTACAGCTACTTATTTGATTATATTTTTTTGTTAGGAGAAGAAATGTTCCTATAAACATATGTTTTTTTCTTACGTAAAATGTTTATTTGAGTGCGTATGTAACCCTTCCGAAATTTTTGACATAAATAACGAAGCACCTTATATACTCGTACATACCATACGCGTTTCCTGACAATCGGGGTAAGCAGAGTAATCGGTATTGTACTGCAAGTACTCTTGTATGTAAATTACAGAAAAACACCGACTACCGCACGTTTCGTAAAGTGTTCGGACGAGATAACTATACAAACAAGCAGCAAGTATGGCACGAAGGCACCTGCTGCATGCATGCATGACTCGATGGAAGGACTGTGCAAAGGTGAGAGGTGACTAGCCTGTCGCCCTTTAGCAGTGGGCCTATTCTTTTTAAGTACCGGCCCCACACAGTATTTATCCGTTTATCATCTTTAATCACTCTGTCTGCCGACGCCTCTTCCACCTCCATAATGTAATGTTCTTCATGCATGCTCGTCGGTTAAGGGTATTACGCACTTGATCCTTTTTGAACACATGCCCGATCTGGTCCAGGTACGTGCGTCTAAGGCCCACTTGCACCAACACAAATTTAATATATAAACCAGTTTAACTCGTTAAACTAGCACCCGTTGTATGTGTGAACCGCGTTTAAATCCATAACTCGCTACTTAACTTTAAACTCGTGTTGGTGCAAGACGCGCTAAGACAACTATTCCCGACTCATCCGCTCACATTTGCTCCATAAATTTTATGTACTCCACAATTTAATACCCAATGAATGATATTACATATTTAATGTAAGCCGTATACAACGCAACAGTACACGAATCGAATGGACTAATAATATTGACTTCCCCGCGCTGCTGCTGGCGAGAATCCAGAAATCAGTCCATTTGAGTTGCGGCCATCGATGTCCATTTTATAGATTAGCCCATCCCATACATCACTCCCGAAAAAATATGTTCTCGACGAGACCTGTATATAATGCAGATTTCACGGACAGCCGCTTCATACGGCGTGTGCGGCGCGTGTTGAACGCACGAAAGTCTGTATCGAGTCGGTGACACACAAAGTGCGTGTGTGCAGCATGCCCGGTTGCTGTTATGAAGAGTGACAGTGACAAACGTTGTTGTTTGTTTCGCCTAGGCATGTTATGGCGTGTTAAGAAGCCATGCTGTCACGAAATAGGATCGTGTGATGTTGGTATCGCGTTCTAGTCCTCACTTGCCTACTGATGATAAAAGTGAGCGGAAAGACGGCAATCGCGCCGGTGGGCGAGCGATGACATCTTTCTCGCTCACTCTTATCATCTGTAGGCAAGTGAGAACGAGAACGCGATAGCACCGTCGTCGTAGGGATCGTGCCACGTATCACAATACTGCGTGTGAATGCACGCACACTTGTACCGACGCACGTCTAGCACAAATTGCATCGCACGACGTGCGATCTATAAAATGGACATCTATGGTTGCGGCTGCGCATGTTTTGCCTGCAGATTTATTTATTCGCCGCATCCCGAGAGAGTTTGCGTAATGGACGACCCAGATTTCAGCTGTCAGTTCTCCGCTGTTCGGATTGATTTGTTGATTTCAGACTGTGTTGACTGCAGCAGAGATGTTCGTCTCTGCTGATTTCAGAGTATATCTGCGCTTTGGTATCCCGACTGGGGTTATAATATCAATCAAGTCTGTGGTATTGTGGCTGTAGGTATAACCTTGTATAAGTATGTATATATTTTTTTAATAAATAAATTTTATATCTCACCCTATCCCATAATTTGTACTGTAAATTTCTATTGCTCTTCTGCATGTTATCTTCTGACTTCTGTATCTTTGTTAGTGTCTTTGTGTGCAATAAAGTTTGAAAATTTTAAGCAATTTTTTTTGCTATTGTATATATACTTTTAATTACCTAGTACGTGCTTATGCGTAGTATATTATTTATAGTTTATCATAGTTATATTCCTTAATATTATATTTTACATTACCACACTCAAGTATATTTGACAACATACGACTCTCAAACATCCAAAGATTGAATGGGAGAACTCTCTGTAGGAGATAATTCCCTCCTTGCCCCTCATGTATTACCCCCATACTTATTGTTTGTTAATGTAAAATGTTTTGGAGCAATAAAGTATTTCTATCTATCTATCTATCTATCATTATTTAGGTTCAAAGCATTACATACGCTTTAATTTTAGACGTAAACTGAAACATTTTAAGCCATATACTGTATACCTGAAAAAGTATTATGAAAAAGCTACTCGTATAGTTAGTTCCTTTCAATGTAAATAAATCTCATTAGACAACAGACTAACGCAGGTGCGAGATCACGGCGACGACGACGATGCGCCGCGTGCGTCCTGCGAGGATCCTGCATGCGCCCGCGCACATGCATGACGCGTGCGAGGAAGAGCGGCTTGCATGGAACTTTAGTGCAATTTCCAAAGTCCACAACTACGGCGGCGCGCGGCGCGGCATGGCAGTTCGTGAGAGCATTATAATTTTTTTTATTTAGTGATTGCCTTTTGAAGACATTGTGGCATCATGTACAGTAAAGAATCTATGGTCAGGTGCGGTCATTTAAAAAATTATGACTGAGCGCAGGGTCTGGAAAATACAAATAAAACAAGAACAACGAGTGTTTTCCCGAAAATAATAAAGGTAAAAATAAAAAAATCCTTTATTCAGATTCAAATAAAAAAAACTAATCATCGCAACAGAAGGTGCCAAGTGCATGCCTTACTTAAGGGTCTACCTCCCTAAATTGTGCCTCTCACTCTAACAATGCGCGTTTTTGATCAATTTTATTTTATTATGAAGAAATTCGACAACTTATAAAAAAATCCTATGGGAGAAACATGCATGATAAAATTATGAATGTTTTTCAATAAAAAAATTTGGTACTCCACATATATTAATAATTGAAAAAAAAAACAAAAGTTTATTGCGTTTTATTTTTTTTTTATTATTATATGTGGAGTGCCAAATATTTTTGTTGAAAAACATTAATAATTTTATCATGCATGTTTCTCGCTGAGGATTTTTTTATAAGTTGTATAATTTCTTCATAATAAAATAAAACGCGCATTGTTAGAGTGAGAGGCACAAATTAGGGAGGTAGACCCTTAAGTTCTCCATTAAAATATTCCTTTTAAACTATTTTATACATATTTGCTGTAGAGTCAATCGATATTTCCGGGCCGTGTCCATTTTACCCCGCGTACTCGCCACGAGTCGACAGCTGCCAAACGACTCAAGATGTCTAACAAAAAAAACAAAACAAAACAAAAAAAATACATTCGGAGGATTCGCCGCCACCTTTCGGATGATGCATCTCTTCCAAAGAACTCGGAAGGCTAGAAAGACCATCAACTGGTCGAGCACTCTGACCTCGGAGTGAAATATAAAGGTAGACCTTTTTACTTAGTCTGAGGTCGAGCATGTGAAATATGTTAATCTTGCTCTCAAGCTGTGTTTTTGATAAATAATTTGTAATATTGATACAAAAAAAAAAAAAATACCCTGCGAAGTTTCTTGCCGGTTCTTCTTCGTTGGTGTAATCGAATCGAATAGAAAAACAATGAATTTTTTTTAGGGAAACTGACACGGTTGGCTACACACCTACAACATCGGTGATGTCAGCCCGTAACACCGGGTGACCTAGGTGCCATGTCAGTGCTTCATGCCGGCTACACTGAACTGGATGGAAAACACGAACTATTTACATAGCCGTTTCGACCGACGACGTTTCATTCAGAGCGGCGGTACCAACCCAACCGGGATAAACCCTACCACCTAGTAAGGTAAGAAGGGAAGAGACCTACAGTTTTACGTGAAATCCAAACCACGGTCAGCCTCCAGCGGTCACCCAAATTGTGACAAATTCGAGTGCAGTTCTACTGTCATATGGAAGATCATAGTACCGTGTGGGGCAGGTACGTAAAAAGAATAGCTCCACTGCATCTCTCCCCGTGCATGTCGTAAAAGGCGACTAAGGGATAAAGGCAAGATACCGTGCTAAAGGGTGACAGGTTCGCCACCTCTCACCTTGGCACTGTACGTCCACCGAGTCATTCGTGCCTTACATGCTGCTTGATATAGATCTCTTGCGCGAATACTTTACGAAATGTGGGTGGTCGGTGTTGTGCTGTAATTTACCAGAATTCTTGCAGCACAACACCGATTACTCTGCTTACCCCGATTGTCGGGATTCAGTGTGTGTGATATGTATGTATGTATGAAAGATCAATAAACAATCAATAAAAAAAACATGTGAAAACTCTGCGTCATCATGACTCTCATGCATGACATTGTATTTTCTGCCCCGAGTAAAAATCGGCTCCAATCCAACGCCCCTTTTTTTTTAATAACACGCCCGTTTTGCCGGCGCGTAAAACTTTAACGAGCTTTTTATAGCGGCCATCAAAGAAGTATCAGCCGGGAATTGGCCGACAACGGTACAACTGCATTTTTGAAGAGATAAGAACGCGAATTTGTAACCGCCATTTTTGCAAATTTTGCACATTGCCAATATTGCTCATTCATTACGATATAATTGCGATTGATTGGGCGGCAGGTGCGAGACATGGACGAATACGGAGCGATTGGGGATTAAGAATACTGCAGTATGATAAAAACCGGCCAAGTGCGAGTCGAACTCGCGCACCGAGGATTCCGTATCGCCATGTCATGGTCAGCGGCTCAGCGCCACTCACGCCAACTATGTATTAGTTAAAATGCTTCATATTCTTTTCGGTAGATGGCGCGCATACACTTTTTAGTTTCTTGTTGCTAATATAATAAGATAATATAAAAATAATAAGGTTGCTAATCAACTAAAAATTTTAATTATCTATGGGATTAACAATTCTATTACAAACTTTATTAATTTGCCTAATTTCAGGATTATTCATCAATACTTACTGATTTGCTTATATTTTATTTTTAACTTTTTTAGGGGGGGTACTAATTTTATTTATTTATGTATCAAGAATTGCTTCTAATGAATTATTTAAATTTTCAATTGACCCCCGTGAATTTTTTACTTTTTCTTATTTTTATTATTTGTTGTTATATCGGACATAATAATTAATAACACATATTCTGTGAAAATTTTAAAGGGCTACCTATTACGGTTCAAGAGATACAGCCCTCGGACAGACGGACAGACAGACAGACAGACAGACAGACAGACAGACAGACAGACAGACAGACAGACAGACAGACAGACAGACAGACAGACAGACAGACAGACAGACAGACAGACAGACAGACAGACAGACAGACAGACAGACAGACAGACAGACAGACAGACAGACAGACAGACAGACAGACAGACAGACAGACAGACAGACAGACAGACAGACAGACAGACAGACAGACAGGCAGGCAGGCAGGCAGACAGACAGACAGACAGACAGACAGACAGACAGACAGACGGTGTCCCGTACGACAGATACGGAACCCTAAACAAGTCTGCGAGGAAGGAGGTAGATAGATAGGTAGGTAAGTAGGTAAGGCCGGTTTACATTATCTTGACCGATGATGTGCCTAATCTTTCTTATTTCAGCGAATAGATCTAGCCATTCAAAGGGCAACGCTGGGCTGAGTCGGCTGAGTTAGACGAAATATTTTACTTGCAAGTAAAATATTTAAATTATTATTGTAGACTTTATAATATAATCAAAGTTTAATTATTTTAATTTAGCTTAATTTATTTTAATGGTTGAAG
The DNA here is from genome assembly GCA_946902875.1 of Nematopogon swammerdamellus. Classification (NCBI taxonomy): domain Eukaryota; kingdom Metazoa; phylum Arthropoda; class Insecta; order Lepidoptera; family Adelidae; genus Nematopogon; species Nematopogon swammerdamellus. The sequence goes on along the minus strand of OX336354.1, from coordinate 18,701,090 downwards.
CATATTTTCATTTATGTTACATAGGTTAGTTATTCGTCTCAAGCAACCAATGTTTCCATCGCACGACACCCACACAAAATGTCTATAGAAACTCTTCGACAGCTCGACAGCATTGATCAGCATTCTAAAGCGGGCCGACACACGTTGCACCTGCCTTTTATTAGAAATAAAAAAAAAACTGCTCAAGCATGAACGACTATGCGAAAAGGATTCCGTAAATTCCTGACTTTCTCTAAAATTTTCTTTAAATTTCTATACCCATAAGTTGGGTAGAAGGATGGGAGAAGGACATACTGTTTTTTGCACTTTGTTATCCTCAAAGTAAGCTCTTTTCGGCGAATTTCAACAAATAAAAATGTTTTTTTATGTTTTAATATATCTGCATCATCATCATCATCAGCCTGTATCTGCTGGACATAGGCCTCTCCCAGACGCACCCGGTGGCGTACCTTGGGAGAGGTCTATATCTGCATACTAAATTTTCAAGGATTAAAGTCAAAGGGCTGTGAACATACAGACAGATGGACAACGGAGTCTCACTATAAGCCTTATAGTGAGACTTATAGTATAAATAAAGGATCCTTTTGTACCCATCGTACGGAACCATAAAATGTGAATGATGAAGCGTGAAGGCTGTTTGAGGGGCTGCTTTGAAACTTGAGTAGAATTGTTTTATCATTAGAAAGATTATAAAGCCGAAAATAAAAGTTCAACAATTTCGTCCCCAGCCAGGATTCGAATTTCGAACGCGTCTCTGGCACGAGCCGCCAACGTGCTAAGCTACCTCGCTACCGGGCCGATGACGAATTCTCTCTAAATTACGAACTGGTTGGAATTCCGACAAATTATGTACTTGGAATCGTGCAAGTTTTGGAACGCAGAAGCTTGCGTAATGCTAACACCAGCTGGAAGAAGCAACAACTGTTGGAAGTTTAGAAAGAATGCGGCTCGTGCCAGAGACCCAAGTTTGAATCCTGGCCTGGCCGAGGACGAAAAATCGTTTCTCATTGTCTTCGGTTTTGCATTTATCGAAACAAAAATTATAAATATGGTCGTGGTGGCGTAAATTGGGAGAAGCCTATGTCCAGCAGTGGACTTATACAGGCTGATGATGGACCGGCATGGAGTTGGCTTCAAAGACGAGCTGATTCAACAGCAAAAAAATGCGTACAGAAAGAACTGGAATCAATCGGGATAAGGCCACCATCGATGGACCTCAAAGAGGCACCATGACTAGCGAGAAATTTGAATTTCGAATGGAGAACATATTCTGGAGCATTGGGATCGAACAGAACGGAATATAATAAGGGAAAGTACATATTTGAGTATTCCTACGCGCTCGTACTGCATGTATGTAGGCCGCTTTAAGCTGGTACTCAATTATTTGATCATATTTTCTCAGGTTGAAGATATACCTGATGCACGTATTTTTTGGAGCTCTAGTTTATTGAGTATTGAATGACTCATTCAGATCCAGGGAGCAGACGTCATCATAGTCAATAATGGAGAGTAGAAGAGATTGTGCCAGGGCCGTTTTAGTGTGCAATAATGGAGAGAGTATTTTGAAGATGCTTAATTTTTTTTTATTTATTTGGGAAATCATACATACATTATCTATGCTGCCAGCGGTTTTTCATATACATAAATTTCTAAATCAGTAAAAGATTTTCTCAGTAAAATACATTTACAGAAACTGATGTACAAAAATTGTACCACAGTGCCGTGAATTTAGCGAGTGTTAGAACAAAAGTTGAGTTTGGCATAATAAAAAAAATATATATCATGCACACTTCAAATCAACAATATCAGAAAACAAACAATACAGGTGATAATTTTATGACTTTCGCTGAGTTTAGATGGCGAACCCGATGGCAAACATGATCATGGACTAGCAAATCAAACAGTAGAAAAGTTACCAGCACGAAGGAATCCTTAGTAACGCAGCTTCTGTTCACGTTACTCCGGTCAATTCATCTGTTCACTGAACACTGAATACTGGATGATCAGATAAAGTGCCCAAACGACAGGTGGCAGCAGATCCGACACATGAGTGTCGAGACGGGGCGCGGCAAAGGTGTGGAACGGACTCTCTCTCGAACATCATCTTTTTTTGCACCTCTGACATTCAACCAGAGCAACGCATGTTACGCATGTTCAAATGTAAAGTCTAGCACAGCGCAGGGGTTCCCAAATTTCTTTGCGTCTCTCCTGAGCTAAATCACCTTCTTTCTAGAAACACCTCCATAAATACGCTGTATCCCAAAAATCTGAGTAAGCAGAGTAATCGGGGTTGTGCTGCAAGAATTCTGTTAAATTACAGCACAACACCGACCAGCACGTCTCGCAAGGTATTTGGATAATATAAATAAACTATCATAAGGAGCAAGTAAGGCAAGGTCTGCATCCGCATGCTGCATGACTCAGTAGAAGGGCCGTGCCGAGGTGAGATGTGGATATTCTGTCGCCCTTTAGCACGGCATCTTTTCCTTATCCGTTCGACATGCACGGGGAGAGATGCAGTGGCGCTATTCTTTTTAAGTACCGACGACCCCACACGGTTCAGGAACACCTCCTTCAATAGGATATGTGGAAAGTATTAAACGAGACGAACGAGATGAAAAGAGACCTGTACTTGGCGCGTCGCTCGTCGCGACGCACATGTTGGGCGCCACTGCCCACTGGTCTAGTGAAATATTAGTATACCTAAAAGGAGGTCCGCAGCAACCCTAGCCGTATGGCCGCTGGGTCAGTGTTCCTACAAGCCGCATTGGCACGTTCTCCACAGGGTGAAATTGGCTGCGCATGAAGAGGTAAGATATCCTTGAAAGCTCAGCCATCCTATCCAGTTCAAACATACACGCATATTCATCACGACTGTTTCCAATGGCATAGGCAGAGATGGGTTGTCCAGTTTCAATAAAAGACAATACGTTTATGACAAGACAGGCAGCAGATCGAATGAAGAAATTGTGCTAGAAGAAAGAAATAAAGAAAGAAAAACATTACTGTTAATACATAATAAGAGTACTTTCAAATGATCCCTCTTTCCCAAAATAGGATTCTCTGAGCAATGGGATTCTGATCTAACATCAGGGCTAGATGTTCGAAAGACAACGGTAAAAGGTAATTAATAAAAATGCCGACATGAAAATCCAAACGAAATATCTTACTACAAATTTAAAACTAAAAATAAAATATTTAATCACAACACCGACCACACAAAATAACAAAAAATACAAAAACATACGCAAGGCTTCCCTGAAGGTGTACAAGCCAGTTAAAGATCCCATAAAACCGGAAAATAAAATGAAACGTTTCGAACATTCGCGTGCATTTAAAATCGCTTAAAGTATCTTTATTATTATACGTCACTTTATTATTTATACGTACAAGCAAACCGCGCGTAAAGTTAACACAAAGAGATAATAAACAAAAGTAAACCACAACTCTCGCCATAACCACACTGGACTGAATGGTTTTAAACGAACGGTTATTCCACAGATTAAGGAATAGTTATTCTTCAAATAGAAGAGATAATAACAAATAAAAGTAAACCACAACTCTCGCCATAACCACACTGGACGGAATGGTTTTAAACGAACGGTTATTCCACAGATTAAGTAATAGTTATTCTTCAAATAGAAGAGATAATAACAAATAAAAGTAAACCACAACTCTCGCCATAACCACACTGGACGGAATGGTTTTAAACGAACGGTTATTCCACAGATTAAGTAATAGTTATTCTTCAAATAGAAGAGATAATAATAAATAAAAGTAAACCACAACTCTCGCCATAACCACACTGGACGGAATGGTTTTAAACGAACGGTTATTCCACAGATTAAGTAATAGTTATTCTTCAAATAGTTCACAAGCCATGGATGAACCGTGGAAAGTTTAATAATCCCATTCCCTAGTCTGCTTCACCTCATGAGAGCTGCGGAAGAGACAATCAAACACACATAAATATAAAATTTGGAGCCACTTTTCTTTCAATTTCATGGTCGGGCTTATTGGATAAGTTTTGGATCCACCCTCGTATAACCAGCAATTCCGAGGATATTCTCTGGTATGACGCTTTATCGAAGGTGATGCTGGCAGGTCGTGGCATGTCCTCTAGCCCTCTAGGCCACCCATACCGGATTACATTAAAAAATTATTCTATTTCGAGACTTTTTTTTCGATAATGCAAATAATGTACCTACGTTTCAGCCTTCAACTTGATTGAAGGAAGTATGCGCATATTGGGCAGTGTGTACGCCTGCATAATAATATGTACCCGCAATCACCACTCAATGGGGATGGGCGAAGTAAAGAGATCCGCAGGAATCTTCTACCGCTCCCTCCGATACAAAGGCGATGGCATCTTGTGCTAGGGCTGTCCCTTGCTTATGCAAAGCGATTTGGGTACCTACGTTCGAAAAAAAAAATTTGTTTATGTCAACCAACGTAGATGGCTGTGTCGAGAGACCAATGGCACAGTCAACAGAGCCAAAAACCCCTCTCCTCGCAAAACCACGCTAAGTGAGACGCCATGCCAGCAGATTTGCGGACTGTTGCTAGGCTGTCCAGCCCGTTGATACGACACGTTTAAAACATATTTGGTACTTGCACGCGGATTCGCTTGCGTGAAGTGTTGAGCTAACGCGCTGAATAAGAATATCGCATAACAATAACCTATTCCGAACTAAACCCGCATTCTGTGTTAGCAGTAATCGCAAAAATAGCTGTAACCGCAGCTCGGTCTCACTTAGACACATTGAGAAGCCCTTTGCAGCGAGCGAGATGGATCATGCATGAGAAATTGCAAGTAGCGATGAATAATTGCGAATAGATAATAGTCCCGAGCAGACATCTCAAAATCGGTACCGTATCTATCGAGCTCGTCGTCTCCGATTCCGGTACCGGAAAAATGACTAAATGTTCATCTTCAGCACGAGAACCGCAACTTCAGAAGCACGGTTCCCGTTTTTCCGCAGAGAGACAGCCCTATTGCGACGCAGCAGAATGCAGGCAAACTGGCGCGGAGCGACTCACGTCGAACATCTGCCACCCTGTCCTGGGTGTAGTCTGCCCATCTGTCTGTCAGTAGACCTCACTGAGTTCGATATCTACGGAGCAAGCGTTATTATCCTTATAAAAATCTAAATTTTAGCTTTTGAAACCTAGGAGAACAGTGGAGGGTTGGGGCTATTGTTGGGGTCATTTTTTGTACATTTTTAGCTACATCATTAAGACTGACTGACTAAAAATTCAATATATATTTTTAGAATTCTTACAATTTACCTAGCTCTTTCAAATGATTTTCTTTTATGTAATTCGGTATGGCTGGCTGAGTCAGAGGGGCCAAAGCACATGCTCCGACCAGCCAATACAACCTCCTAGAAGGTAGGTGCCATATCTGAGACATCCCTGGATTGCTGTCTATACTGGACTAGAAGAGAACACAACCGAGGCTGCTAATGCGGCCATCTTACATCCAGTAAGGTAGTACCAACCCATTCGGCTACAATTTGAGCCTACCAGCTACTAAGGGGCAAGGGAAGGGACCTACAGTTTTACACCGGTTCCGAACGGTGAAGCAGCAGGTGTGGGTATGCATGTAAATGTTTTCGTCAGAAAAACCTCATTGGTACACGCCGACCGGATTCGAACCTCGGACATCTCGCATGAGAAGCCGATGCCCAAACCACTCGGCCACCCGCCGCTTTTGTGCGAGTATTATGCTCGGAGTATAGTTTGCGCACTCGTTCGACACACCGGGTGGTCCCTCCCGACATTCTCAGGGAGTCAGGGGCCAACTCATTACATTGCACAAGCTTTTTTACCCGTCCACCGCGTCGCGCCGCCGCCGTATTTACTTGTCTTTATTTACTGAAATCTTTTGAGAGAAATTATTTATTTTCGTCGTATAAATTGGGGCAATGTCATCCTTTGTCAGCCTCGATAGCTCAGTGGTGCAGACAGTCAACTGTCGCTATTGAATGTTAAGCAACGCTGAGTGCTGGATGGGTGACCGCTGACCGTTGGAGGCTGACCGAGGTTCGGATTCCACGTAAAACTGTAGGTCCCTTCCCTCCTAATCTTACTTGGTGGTAGGGTTTAACCCGCCCGGATTGGTACCACCGCACTGAATGAAACGTCGGTCGAAACGGCTATGTAAATAGTTTGTGTTTTCCGACCAGTTCAGTGTAGCCGGCACGATCAAAGGGGGAAGCACTGACATGGCACCTAGTTCACCCGGTGTTATGGGCTGACATCACGGACGCTGTAGCTGTAGGTGATGTAGCCAACCGTGTCAGTTTGCATAAAAAATAAAAATAAAAAAAATCTCGACAATCTGCCGGACAGTTTGTTCCCAATTCAATTGGCCCCAATTTTGTGGGTTTAATAAATACAACAACGGCCGATTTCCCACACTAAAATCTAGCTGCCAGTTATATTTTATCAAATGTATGTTTTTTTTTTTTTTTATGGATACTGACACGGTTGGCTACATCACCTACAACATCCGTGATGTCAGCCCATAACACCGGATGAACTTGGTGCCACGTCAGTGATTCCCTTCGGTCGTGCCGGCTACACTGAACTGGACGGAAAACACAAACTATTTACATAGCCGTTTCGACCGACCTTTCATTCAGTGCGGTGTTACCAACCCGGGCGGGTTAAACCCTACCACCTAGTAATATAAGAAGGGGTCATATCCCTTAGTCGCCTTTTACGACATACACGGGGAGAGATGCAGTGGGGCTATTCTTTTAAAGTACCTATGTTAAAACGTCACTTTCACTTTTGCCTCCAGAAGTGATAAGTGCTATCTCAGTGAACGGTATTAAAAACCAGTTGGACAAACACTATCAATAATGATGACAAAAATAAAATAAAATAAATAAATAAATAAAAAAAACATTTAAGGGGTAAATTAACATGTTTTTACATATTGACTGGCCGGAACATTTCTGTTCTCTCTGAAACATCCACGCATGGTGATTGCATAAAAAAAAATTGTTTGACCGTCTTCCATCAGCTGTTTCCCGAATCCTTTAACCTGGGTGTCTTCAAACGTCGTATCAACGGGCTAGACAGCCTTGCGATGCAACAGTCCGCAAATCCGCTGGCATGTCGCCTCACTGAGCGTGGTTTCGCGAGGAGTGAAGTTTTTGGCTCTGTCGACTGTACCATTGGTCTCTCGACACAGCCACCCATGTTGGTTTACATAAAAAAAAATGGTGAGGTTGGTTTCTACCTTGCCTCAGGTGGTAAGGATAGGTAATGTTTTTTTGTTCAGGAGGCGTGCTCACACAAAACCTTTTGAGGAGACGGAAATCCTGCCTGCTGCGCGCGCAATGTCATAAGCGTGTGCGACATTTGTCGAGGGCGCCGCACGGTTTTTTCAAAAGATAACTGAATCCGTCGCGTGTATGTTATTTTGAACACCATTGTAAATTGAAAACGACTTTACTGATGGCTATAACAAAAAAAATTATTACATTAAATATGTTAGTACCGTGTGGGGCAGGTACTTTAAAAGAATGGCCCCACTGCATCTCTCCCCGTGTATGTCGTAAAAGGCGAGTAAGGGATAAAACTCCCTTCTTATATTACTAGGTGGTAGCGTTTAACCCGCCCGGGTTGGTACCACCGCACTGAATGAAAGGTCGGTCGAAACGGCTATGTAAATAGTTTGTGTTTTCCGTCCAGTTCAGTGTAGCCGGCACGACCGAAGGGAAGCGCTGACGTGGCACCAAGTTCACCCGATGTTATGGGCCGAAATCACGGATGTTGTAGGTGATGTAGCCAACCGTGTTAGTTTCCATAAAAAAAAAACACATACCTAGAAAATAATAAGGCACAGTTAATGACATCGTATTCTGTGGTAGGTAATACAGGAATATCCTTTTTTGACGTGAATTTGATGAAACGTCTTTGGGCTCGGGTAAGGGTGTGCGACTAAAAAAAAATTAAGACTTTTTTTGTACTTTGCGATGCTTAGTACTCAGCAACCAGACTACGTACAACCATTCGTCGGATGAATGATCCATCTGACGACTTCAAATGTGTTATACATTTTTATTTTGTCATTCCATCCCTTCTGGCGCAAATCAGCCCTTCAAGTTGGCATGTTTTGAAAAATGCGAAAACATGCAAACTTCAAACACCTCTCGCGCTATAGTAGACAAACTCTAACGAAAAGACAAAGGTTTTAACTTCCTTCGATACTTCAAACAAAACCTTATATGAAGCCTAGGTGGGGCAATATGGGCTACCACATTTTTTCTTACGAAAAAATTGTTTCAAACTGCGCAAAAATCATATTCACGACTAAATTTTACGGTTGCATGTGTACATGCAGACTCCATCGATTTTTTTCAATTGTATTTATAAATTAATAAAATCATCCATACGGCCAGGAACTAGTGGATTGGAGAAACGCTGGAACAGCGCGAGTAAAGTAAAGACGACAAGAAAGCGAATAAAAGAGGTCAAAATAAAAAACATTATAACAGAACAGCACCGCGCGAAAGTAAATTAAGAAAAAGACGCGTCTCTACAAGCTGACTATACATAAGTTGCGTTGCATCGATGAAAACAAAATAAAACATTGTAGGAACTCGTATAAAAGGTGTTCGACTCAAAAAAGGAGCATAATCGATATAATTATCTTGCACGTGTGCACTACTCGCTTAGCACCTGTCGGGCTTAACGCAAGTCTTTAAACACTTTTTAGCATAACGACGCGGTTTGCGTTTCTCTACCCTGAATTTTGCCATGAAGATTTCGAATAACGTAAAAGACGACACAGAGTGAGTTAATAAAGACTTAAGCGTGTTAATCCAATGCAATGTTAGGAATGAAAGAGAAACATCTGCTTTCGATTTGTAAAGGATTAGAGTTGAAGTTTGAATCAATATTGAAGACTATTGAATAATAAACAGACAGTTGAATGATCATGATCATATGATGATGATTGGTGATGATATTGAAATTATTACGTAACAATACCTGGTGGTGGAGGTGAGTCAACAATGACTACCGAACTGTAGATTCTGGAGTTCAAATAAACAACTTCCAACGTTGAAATTTTTTCGAAATCTTTCATTTGGGCTCCAGAGTCTCCCCTTGAATTTTTGACGTGATGACGTCACGTCTTATAAATTGATGAGCACCGGCTGCACGCACGAAAGCGTGTCACGTTGATATTCAAAGTTACCATGGAAACGTCTTAAGAAGTAAAACTGTCAAGATCAGACAACAGAAGTTTTGATGGCCAGTCACAAGATGATTAATCTTTCTACTGGAAATAGAAATTACTGATCTTTGATCTATGTACTACGATTATTCCACGTCATCACGTAAAACTATCGTCCGTAAACCGACTTTATAGACAACCAATTTTTTGGTTAGTCATTTATGAATAGCTCTGTACATTATAGCTATAAGAAAATTATTATACCCATAATTAAATATAGCTACTTAATACAATCACAATGAATTGTTTCCTCTACTGGTCTACCTAACTCGTCTATCACTAGAATACCTAAACGCCTTCCCAGCATAACACTTACAGCGACGACCCACTGAAATCTCAAAATCAACATATTGGCATTTAATTATTTCACAAACGATGGAAATTTCACAAACGTAGTGAGCAGGGACAGTGGTGGCGGCGGCAGCGGCAGGTGTTGTGACGTGATTGGCCCGAGGGTGCATTAGTGCTTTTTTCTTCGCCCACGACGAGTCCCTACCTAGCGACGCATTCCTCGGCCCGATGGAAATAGCGACCGATTTATTATACCGGCTCGAGATTACTCGCACATCTGCCGTTTTATAAAAGCGTAAAGGACAATGGACCCGCTAGTGACCCTTGAGGTATGCCGAGGTTTTTTATCGCGCGCCGGCAACAGGTGATCGATCAGCATAGTTACCTACTTTGAGATGTTTCTTTTGGATTTACTAATTTCAGAAAGTCTTTGATAAGAATATAGCATACTTCCATTAAGCTGATTAGAAAAGGTCACCTCATCAAAGGCTTGCAAAGGTTCTTATTTATTCGTATTTTGTAGCTTCGCAGGGTTCAAGATATTTATTTTATTGTTTACTAGTTTTGTCGGCTCGACTCGAAGTGGTCAATTATCTCCGACCTTGATCCTACTACTCTGCCCCTACTTACTACAGACAGCGTAATGTTGTATAGCCTACAACAGTCTGGAGATAATATGTAATATACCATTTTTTAAACAGTAGGCAACATGTTTCTCAAGTCTTGAGACAATTATATGGGGAGCTAATGTACGGACATGCATACGTTGCTCTGTAGAATATAAAATTATTGTTCGAAAAATCCGGTCTACAAACATTTTAGTAATTATTATTGCTAAACTTGCACTGATATAATATTTGAAAGACGATTAGGTACCTACATAATTACATAGTTAAGGTTCTGCATGCCTAAATTGTGCCTCTCACTCTAACAATGCGCGATTTTCATATATTTTATTTTATTATGAAGAAATTATACAACTTATAAAAAAATCCTCTGGGAGAAACATGCATGATAAAATTATTAATGTTTTTCAATAAAAAAATTTGGTACTCCACATATAATAATTGAAAAACTAAGTTTTTGTTTTTTTTTTAATTATTATATGTGGAGGACCAAATATTTTTATAGAAAAGCATAAATAATTTTATCATGCATCTTTCTCCCAGAGATTTTTTTTATATGTTGTATAATTTCTTCTTAATAAAATAAAACGCGCATTGTTAGAGTTAGAGGCACCAATGTAACTTTAACTGATTTGAAGAAAAACATTATTTAGGTACCCAACAACGCATACAGCAATCGAGCAATTGAATGCGTTGCCTCGGGCGCAGCTCCCGACCAGGGTTGCCAGATGGTTCATTGGAAAAACCGGACATTTTTCATCAAAGGGCCTTTCATTTTGAAGTACAAAATGTTTCATGATCTTTAATACTTTAATATCGACAATGAAAGAGAAATAAATAAAAGGCAGCCAAAAATTATTGAGAGTATTATGGTTGAATTGATCGAACTGTTTGCAATGTTGAAGAAAGATTAATATTTAAATGTTCTGAACAAAATAAATATACGAAGAAAAAAAAGATTTAGGGTACTACTCGTCACCCCGAAAAATTGTCCTATTTGGTCATGCGCTAAAAAATATACAAAAATTAGTAATAATTTGTCACGTCTCAAAGAAGTTGCAACTTGTCACATATAAATATAGTTTCAATTCGTAATCTATTAATTTAGTTTTAAAACCGAATGGTTGGTTGGATGTCCGGTTTTTTTCATTATTTTGGAGACCGGACACAAGCCTCAAAAACTGGACTTTCCGGTCCAAAACCGGAAACCTTGCAACCCTGCTCCCGCCCGACAATATGCGGTTATGGCCTCGATTGTGTCGGAACACTTGTCTGTAGTTTTCCAACTAATGAGTAGGTTGGTTGGAGAATATTACTGCACTTAGTACTTAAACATATTTAGAATTTTATTTTTCTTATGATGTGTTGTTTTACTAAAATAGCCCGACGGAACCACGCTGATGATTAAGCAATAATAACTACAGACATTTTGAGGGATATATTGTCATTTGATCAATTAAAATGTTGGTAGTCATTTCTGGATCACCAGTACGACCATACATCGCACAGTAAATTCGAAAGTAAAAAAAACTTCGTAATACCTATATCGTTGAAAATAACATTAAAATAATTGCTTGTTAGTTAGATATAGACAAATAGAAAATGTTCTATTGCTCCAATAAACATTCAACAGTAAGATAAGTGCATTATAGCAAATTTACATAAGGAGCAAAGGCGGACTTATCCCTTACAGAGATTTCTTACAGTCAACCTTTGACGATTGGTAAACATTACCACCTTGCTGTATTTGTGATGTTAGTTCATAACTGAACTATACCGCCTGATTGCGTTTCCCATTCACAAAAACTCTTATTCACATAGCCGTTTAGGGTCGATCATTAATCAGTGCGGTGGTATCAATCCGGCAGAGTACTTACTCCTAGTACCTATTATAATACTGTACTATACAATAAGAAGGATGCTATAGAATAGAACAGAAACTCTTTATTGCACACAATGGAAAGAAGAACGGTACCTACACGAGTAGAAACAAGAAATACAGGAGTGCGCAAAGGCGGACTTATCACTGCAAGTGATTTCTTGCAGTCAACCTTTGGGTGATGGATGAGGAATAACATACAGAGAAAGAAGTATGGGTAGTGCAAGCGAAAGGAGGAGGAATATGTGTTTTATTTTTATGAATAAAATAAAATAAAAAAAAAAATAAACATAAAATAAAACTACAGTTTGATACGTTGTCTCTGCCTACCCCGCTGGGAAACAGGCGTGACGCTATGTACGTATGTACTTTAACATACATAAGTAAACGTAGTATGCAGAGCAGATGGGAATGGGACATAAGTGATCATTTTGCAAATACACTGTCTATTGCGGAAACACGACAGGGGGTGTCTGCCAACAGAAGGCGGCGAGCCTTGTCGAATCGGTTCGCTTTGTTTTACATCTGCCTGCACTGAGAATATTTTTAAATCTTTCTATTTGTCTCCCAGGTGGTCTTTGTTGGCGCCTTCGACAACAGTTGCTGGTGGTCTATTTTTTTAGGGCCCTCTCGCGAAATTTCAGTAGACGAGAGTCAGGGCCGTCTTAGACCAGAGGCCCATGGGCAGAGGCACATTCGGGGCCATTTTAGAAAAAAAATGTTGAATGCTAAATAACGAACCGGCCAAGTGCGAGTCGAACTCGCGCACCGAGGGTTCCGTATCGCCATGTCATGGCTAGCGCCACTCACGCCATCTATGGCGTGTTTATGCAATGCTTCATATTAGTTAAATTTCACGATTAGTGAAAATGATACACGCTCTATTCGGTAGATGGCGCGCGCGCATACACTTTTTTGGTTTCTTCTATGGGAACCCCGTGATTTTTTTTTTTACTTTTTCTTATTTTTATTATTTGTTGTTATATCGGCCATAATAGCACATATTCTGTGAAAATTTCAACGGGCTAACTATTACGGTTCAAGAGATACAGCCCTCGGACAGACAGACAGACAGACGGACGGACGGATAGACAGACAGACGGCGTAGGCTTAGTAATACGGCGTAGGATGTAAGATGGCCGCATAGCAGCCTCGGCTGTGTTCTCCTCTAGTCCAGTATAGCCAGCAATCCAGGGAAGTCTCCGGTATGGCACCTACCTTCTCGGAGGTGATATTGGCTGGTCGGAGCATGCGCTTTGGCCCCTCCGACTTAGCCACCCATACCGGATTACATAAAAAAAAAAATAGGGGACCCTATTTTTTTTTTTATGTACCGGATACGGAACCCTAAAAAAGTTTAATATCGCCGTGTGTGGTCCCACACGAGGGGATCGAGAAAGGCACTGAGGGCTTTATCAATGGGGTCCAGTGAGGGCTACAGACCCTATAATTATCTTGATGGAAAGAACTGAGGAAATGATTTTATTTTGAAATCATAGAGAAGATTATGCTTGAGGGCGCGATCATTTCGCTAGCTGTGGTCAATTGTGTCGAAACTCGAAAGATTCAAAACATGCGTACCGCACGCTGTATCACGACAATCGGGATAAGCAGAGTAATCGGTGTTGTGCTGGTGTTGAATGGTAAGGAGGTAATGTAAAATATAAAGAAACCGTTCTGCAAATAAATAGGTCCACTTGAACATTTTTAATTTTAGACAGCCAATGATATTATTATGTTTAAAAATTCATAGGACTCATCTAGGTATATTTTTATTTAATATTTTATTGAAGTCAGTGTGATAGGACAAAGCCGTAAAGGAAATAAGCCAATCTAGAAGTAATTTTCTTTTTTGGCACCCACGCCACGCATAAGGTGTCTAACGACGCCCATAAACATTCGGTCACACGCGGGGGTAGCGAATGCCATGCCGGCCTGACAGGTGCCTAATCACGCCCCTCTTGAAGGACCCGAGACTGTACTTGGGCAGTACTGTATATGGGCAGGGAGAACGTTCCATAATTTAAAGGTTCCATAGAATAGAGGAAAGACCTGCAGGACATGGGTTGAGATCATTATTACAAAAACAATATTTAATAAAAAAGGAATGCTCAAAATAATATAAGGTGTTTCGTTAGTCATGTCATTAACTTCGGGAAGGTTACATACACACACACATAATAAACACTTTACGTAAGAAAAAAACATATGTTTATAGGAGCATTTTTTCTCCTACAAAAAAATAAAATCAAATAAGTAGCTGTAAAAACCAATCATAGTGACCTTGTGACTTAAACAAACAGCTGTTCTGCTTTTGAACATAGTACGGTCATTGACCCCGTACAATGCAAGTTACCTACTGTTACACACAGGTTAATGTTTAGGAAGTAACTATTTAGTAATCTGTGGTTTAGGTAGCAAACATGTTTTGTTAAATTTCTCGAAAAGTAATACTATAAACAAAAATTATGTTTTTTTGCCTAACGTGTTTATTTGATTGTGTATGTAACCCTCCCGAAGTTAATGACATCACTAACGAAACACCTTACATATCAGAAAGTCAACGTTATCTCATTGAAAAAATAATAATAAAAAATTTAAAACTAACATAATATTAAAACTAAAACGTTTTTCGTGATTTCAGCCCAATGCAAGTCTCCACCAGTGCACACAAAATAATTTGCTTCAATAAATTGCGTTACAGCGCCAGCGCCATCTAGGATAAATTACTTAAAAGTAGTTCAAAAACACTTGTTGTTCAGTTTGTATCGATTGCAACAGGTCCCAATAGATGGCGTTTTCGATTAATTCTTTTCTATATTTCAGCTTTCTATATTGAATGAACATGGCTCTCTTCGCTCTCCTGGTACAGTCAGTCAGTCAGTCAGTCAGTCAGCGTGTAAGCGTCCACTGCTGGACATACGCCTCTCCAATTTTCCTCCAGTCCTCCCGGCCTTCAGCGATACGGAACCACTGATTTCCGCCGGCGTACTTGATGTCGTCGTCCCACCTGGCGGGTGGTCTTCCCACACTCCGTTTTCCTGTCCACGGCCGCCAGTGTAGGACACGGTTACTCCAACGGTCATCGTCTCTTCGGCTAACGTGCCCAGCCCACTGCCACTTGAGCTTAGCCACCCGGTGTCCAATATCGACTATCGACGCGTCGGCGGATGGCCTCGTTACGCACCATAATCACGTAGCGATATTCCCAGCATGGCTCGCTCCATTGCTCGCTGGGCAACTTTCAACCTTTGGACAACAGCGACCGTCAGAGTCCACGTTTCACACCCGTACGTCATAACCGGGAGGACACACTGGTACATTCATTCATTATTACGCCACGCAAATTATTTTAAACAGACACTGTAGGCATAATATTATTTATATTATATATACCTACATACATACATAGCGTCACGCACGCCTGTTCCCCGGTGAGGTAGGCGGAGACAACGGATCTCCACGTGCCACGATCCTGACACACCTCTGCCGCCTATTCCACTCCCATAATGTTCTTCATGCATGCTCGTCGGTTACGGGTACTAAGCAATTGCCTCTTTTTGAGCACATGCCCGATCTGGTCCAGGTACGTGCGTCTAGGGCGACCCTTCCCGACTCTTCGAACGAAATTTCGAACGAAAGAAATTTATGAAGCAAATGTGAGTGACATTTGCTTCATAAATTTCTTTCGTTAGTCTCCTATCATCAGGAATAAGGGAAGCAAGCCACTGCCACTTGATGTGTTTATGAATTCTAAGTGAAAACACAAACACTCACCTCAGCCTGACGGCGCCGTTGAGCTTGAGCTGGTCCGGCGGCGGCGGCGAGTGGAATATCCGCTCGTAGTTGTCCACCAGCAGCTCGACCACCACGTTGTAGAACTTGAGGTCCATGATGGAGGCGACAGTCTCCTCCTCCGGGCGCAGCAGCGTCGGACCGAAGCACACCGCCACGTTCGACACAGACATCAGGTTCTTGTCCGCTTTTGCCACCACGCTGCGCAAGCCAAATATTTCATTGTATTGTTTTGTTTATTGATCATTCATATGGCAGTTAGACTTTTTTTTTTTTTATGGAAACTGACACGGTTGGCTACATCACCTACAACATCCGTGATGTCAGCCCATGACACCGGGTGAACTTGGTGCCACGTGAGCGCTTCCCTTCGGTCGTGCCGGCTATACTGAACTGGACGGAAAACACAAACTATTTACATAGCCGTTTCGACCGACCTTTCATTCATGTCATGGCTAGCGCCACTCACGCCATCTATGGCGTGTTATGAAATGCTTCATATTAGTTAAATGTCATGATTAGTTAAAATGCTTCACGCTCTATTAAGTAGATGGCGCGTAGATACACTGTTTAGTTTCTTGTATGGGGACCCCGTGATTTTTTTACATTTTCTTATTTTTATTAATTGTTGTTATATCGGCCATAATAACGAATATTCTGTGAATATTTCAACAGGCTACCTATTACGGTTCAAGAGATACAGCCCTCGGACAGACAGACAGCCAGACAGAGAGACAGACAGACAGACATACGGCGTACGCTTAGTAATAGGGTTCCGTACCGGATACGGAAACCTAAAAAGTGTAAAACCAGAGACAAAGCGAGAGAAGAGAGAGAGAGGGAGACGTACTTGCGCAGGTGTCGCACGACGATGTCCAGCATGTCGAAGTTCTGCTTCGGCAGCCGATGCACCAGCGTGTGCACGTCGCTCACGCGGTCCGCGCGGCTCTCTTGCTCTGCGCACACAACCACAGATTACTTAATAGTTACTACGTAACAGATAAATCACTCCATAGAAAATGTTCCTACCTTCGGGCTTTAATAGCCTACTGTTTCACGTCGCCAATCGCTGCGTGTG
Organism: Nematopogon swammerdamellus; assembly: GCA_946902875.1. NCBI lineage: Eukaryota > Metazoa > Arthropoda > Insecta > Lepidoptera > Adelidae > Nematopogon > Nematopogon swammerdamellus. Next base: position 18,684,165 of record OX336354.1, on the reverse strand, counting down.
AAAATGTACCTTAACGATCGAGTGTAAAGTTGTTATTGCTTTGCAGCTGCGCGCAATTGCGTGGGCGAGCGTGTAGGCATTCTTCGCGCGGGTGACGAATTTCCGCTGAAATAGACCGCCGGCGGCCCGTCGGGCGGTAGGTAGATAGCGCGCGCAAGTATATAGAGTGTGTGAGGCCTGACACAACCGCACCGGCGCGGCCGCGCGTCACTCTACTGAGCTAATGCTTATAACTAGAGATCGAATAATCGGATACATATTTGCTTAAACTCAAAAAAATATGGAAGCGGCTTCTTTGAAAAATTGATTTAATTAAATAATTCCCGGGATTCCCGGGAACGTTACTATACTACAAAACTTAGTAGATCTATTCAAAATAAATGTTCTTAATACTCTTTTATCATACTAGCGTTCACCCCCGACTTCGTTCGCGAGAATATTTATGCGACTGCGTACTTAGTAAGTATTTAGTTACTTTTCGAGATTGAAATTCCAAAAAGGAACCTATATATAATTAGCAGTTTTTATTATTATGTAGGTATATAAGTTTTAGTGAAGCACCAACATAATTTTTATATGTATGCGTGAAGCAAATACTAAGAAAATAAAAAATAATATAATAATAATGTTAAAACGTTACCAAAACTTTAACACAAAAATATACGGTTACAATTAAAATACGTCAGTCCCGCGAAAAAATTAAAAAGTGTCTTTCCATACTTATCCAACCTCTCAAGTTTAGGTAAATATGTATCCGATTAACCTATCTCTACTTATGACATTACATTCTTTGTTAAACTTTTGGCTTCAACAGTTATAGGCACACCACACGCTGTATCCCGACAAACGGGGTGAGCAGAGTAATGGGTGTTGTGCCCCAAGTGCTCTTGTAAATTACAGCACAACTCCGACCAGAACGTTTAGCAAAGTATCGGGACAAGATAACTATCAAGCAGCAAGTGAGGCGTGAAGACCCATCCTACTGCATGGCTCGGTGGAAAGACCGTGTCAAGGTGAGAGGTGGCTAGCCTGTCGATCTTAAGCACGGCATCTTGTCCTTATCCCTTAGTCGCCTTTTACGACATGCACGGCGAGAGATGCAGTGGGATTATTCTTTATAAGCACCGGCCCCACACAATACTTGCACAGTTATATGCTTAATTAAATGTGTCTTTTTGTCTTAAATTAAACTAGTTTACTTCCAAGGTAAGTTCCCCCTGACTTCTAGAGGTTTTCCGACCTCGAGTGCTGACCTTGACATAACTCAAATATTTCGTAATCGAATACTGAAGCTAGATCAATGAACTCTTTTGCACCTTATAGATAGACAATAAAATTACCCATGAAAAAAATTTTTTTTTTTTTATTGAAACTGACATGGTTGGCTACATAACCTACAACATCCGTGATGTCAGCCCATAACACCGGGTGAACTTGGTGCCACGTCAGTGCTTCCCTTCGGTCGTGCCGGCTACACTGAACTGGACGGAAAACACAAACTATTTACATAGCCGTTTCGACCGACCTTTCATTCAGTGCAGTGGTACCAACCCGGGTGGGTTAAACCCTACCACCTAGTAATATAAGAAGGGAGTCATATCCCTTAGTCGCCTTTTACGACATGCACGGGGAGAGATGCAGTGGGGCTATTCTTTTAAAGTACCGGCCCCACACGGTACAAAACATGTGATAATTTACTTGTTTAGAATTATAGATATTAAAAAAATTCCTTCGACATATTTTTTTATTTGGGCCCGCGCAGACCTTTTGGAATCGTGGGTGTGTAAAAAGAATCGGCGTCCACGCGGGTCCCTCTGAACGTTACCTGTTAACTAGCAAAAATACTTAGAAAGAACGTAAAATGTAAGTTAATTGAGTACTCACTGGCGGCAGCGATGAAGCCATTGTGAAAGCGGTGCGTCATAAGCGGTTCCGGTAGTGTGCGGAGGTAGTTCTTGAGCGCGCTGGTGATTGTCTTGCTTTCCCACTCGCACGGCTCTTCCAGATTGCTGGGCATGCCCTTCCTCCTGTCCAATCCCATCGCGAGCAGTTTGCTCACTTTAGACGCCACACCGGTTACTCTGTGAACAATGACAAACTATTTACTATAGGTGATGTCAGCCTCCTTGGTAGCTCAGTGGTGCGGTCGGTTGACTGTTGTTAAGCTATGATGAGCGCGGTCAGTACTTGAATGGGTGACCGCTCGACCGTTGGAGGCTGACCGTGGTTCCGATTCCACGTTAAGACTGTAGGTCCCTTCCCTTCTTACCTTACTAGTTGGTAGGGTTTATCCCGCCCGGGTTGATACCACCGCACTGAAAGAAATGTCGATCGAAACGGCTATGTAAATAGTTCGCGTTTTCCGTCCAATTCAGTGTAGCCGACATGAAATGAAGGGAACTGACATGGCACATAGTTCACCCGGTGTTATGGGCTGACATCACGGATGTTTGTAGGTGATTTAGTTAGACAACCGTGTCAGTTTCCATAAAAAAAAGGTGAGGTTTCCTGACTAGCTAACCCCTGGGATTTTATTGCCATCCGGAAACCAACAGACATTCAAATTTTCAAGCTGCTTAGGAGTAACGGGCTGCGACAGACAGGCTTACGGATGGATAAAAACAAGATCGGTTCTGTAGAGGGAATATCTGCAGAATCGATTGGTTAGTCAGCGGTAAATCCAGCCTGTAGGGATGCAATCCTTGCCCAGTGCGCGTGGTGCGGAGGTGGAAAGGGGACGGCGGGATCGCATTAAACAGCTCCTCCGAGCACTCCCCATCGAATACGCGATAGAACATACTTAGGGTGCCGACATCCCTAGTAGTAGTTGTTGTTGATTTGGTTTGGGGCTGGCTCTAGGCCTGCAAACTAATCCTGCTTGGTTGGGGACCTTCGTGTAAAACTCCGCAGCCTCCAGCTACCCCAGCCAGCCTATGTCTTCCATGAAAGCCACAAGTCGACCGGGGTGTCTGCAAGCCGCTGCAACGGAAGATGGAGAACGGAGTATGTCCCTTCCTTGGTTGTCAAGCACACTGCACTCCAACAAAACATGCTCGGCCGTTTCATCCGTTGCCAAGCATCCTCTGCATAGTGGACTATGCGTAATACCTAGTAGTACTTGAAGTTATGGTCCTCCGACCTTCAGGCAGGCCTCACGTACTCTATGTACTTGCGCGCGCTAACTACCTACCGCCCGACGGGCCGCCCCGGCGATCTAATTCCGTCGAATTCGTCAGTCGCGCGAAGTATACATAGACGCTCGCCCACGCAACTGCGCGCAGCTGGAAAGCAATAATGCACTTTACACTCGATCGTTAAGGTACATTTTCGCACGCAGCAATTGGCGACGTGAAACAGTAGGCTATTAAAGCCCGAAGGTAGGGACATTTTCTATGGAGTGATTTATCTGTTACGAAGCAACTATTAAGTAATCTGTGCTTCGGGTATGTAACTTTGCGAGTATGAGCGGTTGAACGTCTCACCGATAGAGGCCCTGCTCCTCGAGGCCGCGGCTCTCGAGCACCTGCACGCAGCGCTGCACGAACGCGAAGCCGAGCTCGTCCAGCGGCCGCTCCTCCGCGCGCACACCCGCCGCCGCCGCCGTGTTCTGGTGCTCGTACGTCTGCAACAAGGCACATACGGGCTTCTCTCATCAGATAGTCGGCCGTGTCGCCTCGCAGATAGACATGAAACAGTAACCTATGTCAGTAGAATGATGCAGTATGAGTATTGATGTAGTAGTAATGAGTAGAATGACTTCCGAACAGCTGATGTTCTACAGCTCGGCACATCCGAAGGCCCTTTGGTTCCGTGACCGCACCTAGTGTTGCGATAATGTCTGTTGAAAGGTGCGATGTTTTTTTTTATTTTTATTTATTGTAAACTTGACATATGGGATATGACTCCCTTCTTATATTACTAGGTGGTAGGGTTTGCCAACCCGCCCGGGTTGCTACCACCGCACTGAATGAAAGGTCGGTCGAAACGGCTATGTAAATAGTTTGTGTTTTCCGTCCAGTTCAGTGTAGCCGGCACGGCCGAAGGGAAGCACTGACGTGGCACCTAGTTCACCCGGTGTTTTGGGCTGACATCGCGAATGTTGTAGGTGATGAACCCAAACATGTAAGTTTCCATAAAAAAAAAATTCAAAGATCCGAAAAATTCAGAGTTCCGGTCACATTTCGGTGGGGCGTTTAAATTTTGGAACGACGACGCGTGAACGGTTAAAGGGGGAATGCGAAGAGCGTAGGTACCGGCTCCTTGCCGTCCATGGCGTCGAGCCAGGTCTTGCGGTCTGCCTCGGAGAGCGCCTGCAGCGTGTAGACGGCGCCCGGCCGCCCCTCCGCCGTCACGTCGAAGCAGAACCGCTTGTCGATGCTCTCCGACATGCGCCGCACGCACGACGACAGCACCATCGTGTCCGGCACTGAACTCTGCAATCAACATTTCAATACTATAACTCGGTCGACTTAACTAGACACTTGGCTCGGGTGACATTTCGTCATGTGTTGCTAGATAGTTACAATTTCTTACATTTATAGCAGCTTTTGACCCTCTCGCGCAACTTTGGTTTTTAGCCAAAGGAGTACGTGTTCGGACGGAATCTTTTCACAATAGATTCTCGCTGGTAGATTAGTACTGTGTGGGGTCGGTACTTAATAAGAATACTCCCACTGCATCTCTCCCCGTGAATGTCGTAAAAGGCGACTAAGGGATAAGCGGTCTGCAGACACCCCGGTCGACTTGTGGCTTTCATGGAAGACATAGGCTGGCTGGGGTAGCTGGAGACTGCAGGGTTTTGCACGAAGGTCCCCAACCAAGCGGGATTCGTTTGCAGGCCTAGAGCCAACCCCAAACCAAAACAACAACAACAATAGATTCTCTCATAGTTTAAGGATCTATATGCCTCAGTTCTATCAAGTGCTATCGCTTTGAGAATTTTACGAAAACATATTGAGTCCCATAAAAAAAAAATCTTTTTTATTCTCCGGAAATATCAACTTTAGTGAAAAACGTGTAAGAATAAAAGTGTCTTATATTTAGTCTTAATATGCTTCCATCGAAAAAACATTCGGAAAAAAATTCTAAGTTCGCTTTATTGTTCCCCGGCCGCACCTAGTCTTTTTTTTTTATAATCACAATACTTTAAAGCTTTTATGTGGTAAAAAAACCATAACCTGTTTTTCTTCCGAAATAAAGTGTTTATGTGGTAAAAAAACCATAACATGTTTTTCTTCCGAAATAAAGTGTTTGTGGTAAAAAAACCATAACCTGTTTTTCTTCCGAAATAAAGTATTTATGTGGTAAAAAAAACATAACCTGTGTTTCTTCCGAAATAAAGTGTTTATGTGGTAAAAAAAACATAACCTGTGTTTCTTCCGAAATAAAGCGTTTATGTGGTGAAAAAACCATAACCTGTTTTTCTTCCGAAATAAAGTGTTTATGTGGTAAAAAAACCATAACCTGTTTTTCTTCCGAAATAAAGTGTTTATGTGGTAAAAAAACCATAACCTGTTTTTCTTCCGAAATAAAGTATTTATGTGGTAAAAAAAAACATAACCTGTGTTTCTTCCGAAATAAAGCGTTTGTGGTAAAAAAACCATAACCTGTTTTTCTTCCGAAATAAAGTATTTATGTGGTAAAAAAAAACATAACCTGTGTTTCTTCCGAAATAAAGCGTTTGTGGTAAAAAAACCATAACCTGTTTTTCTTCCGAAATAAAGTGTTCTGTACTTGCAATTAAAATCTGTACTTGTATGACTCGGTGGAAGTACCGTGCCAAGGTGAGAGGTGGCGAGCCTGTCGCCCTTTAGCACGGCACCTTGTCCTTTATTGCCCCTTAGTCGCCTTTTACGACATGCATGGGGAGAGATGCAGTGGGGCTATTATTTTTAAGTTCCGGCCCCATATATTTCATATTTCATTGCATTTCATATGAGGTTACATGGAGTGGAGTTATTGACCCACCATTTTGACAGTGATCTGGTTGAAGGGTGTCATAGTGAACTCCTTGGTAGTTTTCCTGTATGTGCAGTACTGCTTGGTCCATGTCGTGCCGAATGCCTCTGCAAACAAATCGAAAATACACATTATTTCAATTATATATGTTTTAATGGAAATGAAAGCTAAGATCTCTTCAAATATTTAAACCCTTCAGCAACCACAAATGTGCAGTGTGGGCCCGGTACTTTAAAAGAATAGCCCCACTGCATCTCTCCCCGTGTATGTCGTAAAAGGCGACTAAGGGTTATGTATGATATGACTCCCTTCTTATATTACTAGGTGGTAGGGTTTAACCCGCCCGGGTTGGTACCACCGCACTGAATGAAAGGTCTGTCGAAACGGCTATGTAAATAGTTCATGTTTTCCGTTCAGTTCAGTATAGCCGGCACGACCGAAGGGAAGCACTGACGTGGCACCAAGTTCACCCAGTGTTATGGAGCTGACCTCACGGATGTTGTAGGTGATGTAGCCAACCGTGTCAGTTTCCATAAAAAAAAAAATTAATTCGATTTGTTTTAGTGACAGGTGATCCATTTAGTGGTGGAGTATATGAAAAGAAAGTTAGTCAGTTTCCTAATATCTGTTATGTATGCTAATAGCAAGAATAAAACCGGAAAATGAAGAGTTAACGTTGTAGCATTAGGGGAGTAAGTGAGAGATATATGGGGAGAGGCAGTGAGAGTGATTGAAAGAGAGGATGAGAAAGTGAGGGAGTAAGCGGTAGATATATGGGGAGAGGCAGTGAGAGTGGGTGAAAGAGAGGATGAGGAAGTGAGGGAGTAAGCGGTAGATATATGGGGAGAGGCAGTGAGAGTGGGTGAAAATTAGAATGAGAAAGTGGGGGAGTAAGTGGGAGATATATGGGGAGAGGCAGTGAGAGTGGGTGAAAAAGAGGATTAGAAAGTGGTGGAGTAAATGGGAGATATATGGGGAGAGGCAGTGAGAGTGGGTGAAAATTAGAATGAGAAAGTGGGGGAGTAAGTGACAAATATATGGGGAGAGGCAATGAGAGTGGGTGAAAGATAGAATGAGAAAGTGGGGGAGTAAGTGGGAGATATATGGGGATAATCAGTGAGAGTGGGTGAAAATTAGAATGAGAAAGTGGGGGAGTAAGTGGGAGATATATGGGGAGAGGCAGTGAGAGTGGGTGAAAATTAGAATGAGAAAGTGGGGGAGTAAGTGACAGATATATGGGGAGAGGCAGTCAGAGTGGGTGAAAATTAGAATGAGAAAGTGGGGGAGTAAGTGACAGATATATGGGGAGAGGCAGTGAGAGTGGGTGAAAGATAGAATGAGAAAGGGGGGGAGTAAGTGACAGATATATGGGGAGAGGCAATGAGAGTTGGTGAAAGATAGAATGAGAAAGTGGGGGAGTAAGTGGGAGATATATGGGGAGAGCCAGTGAGAGTGGGTGAAAATTAGAATGAGAAAGTGGGGGAGTAAGTGGGAGATATATGGGGAGAGGCTGTAAGAGTGGGTTAAAAGAGAGGATGAGAAAGTGAGGGAGTAAGCGGTAGATGTACGGAGAGAGGCAGTGACAGTGGTTGAAAGAGAGGATGAGAAAGTGGAGGAGTAAGTGGTAGATATATGGGGAGAGGCAGTGAGAGTGGATGAAAGAGAGGATGAGAAAGTGGGGGAGTAAGTGGGACATATATGGGGAGAGGCAGTGAGAGAGGGTGAAAGAGAGGATGAAAAAGTGAAGGAGTAAGTGGAAGGTATATGGGGAGAGGCAGCGAGAGTGGGTGAAAGAGATGATGAGAAAGTGCGGGGAGTAAGTGGGAGAATATGGAGAGAGAGACAGAGGAGAGAGCGAGACTTACTCTTCTCCATGAGGAAGAGATATCCGGCGCGCGTGAAGCCGCCGCGTCCGCCGCCCGGCTCGTCCTTGTTCTGTGACAGTACAATAGAAAACATGATTAGAGCAAACATAGATTAAGTGCGCTGTTGCGTATCGACAGCAGACTGTCCATGGATGGCAGGCGAGCTCATTAGAGACCGGTGGATCCCCCGTACACATTAGGTGGTGGTCATATGCACTTCCACGCATATACATAGCTGGTGAAAACAAACGCTGTGGCCTTGGGCACAGGCTGTTGTTGGACTCCAGCGGCAGTGAGGGCTTCACCCCCGGCTCTCGACTTAGGTCGGGGGTTCCTTCGGGTGGACGGGTGGTGGCTCGGATCGGCTGGATAAAAGCTTCAGTCTGTGTTTCCCATGGGATTTTTTCGGAAGAACGGTACAGCTATGGGGCCTCCATCTGGCATGTTGTTGTTGTTGTTGTTTTGGTTTGGGGCTGGCTCTAGGCCTGCAAACTAATCCCGCTTGGTTGGGGACCTTCGTGCAAAACCCCGCAGTCTCCAGCTACCCCAGCCACCCTATGTCTTCCATGAAAGCCACAAGTCGACCGGGGTGTCTGCAGGCCGCTTATCCCTTAGTCGCCTTTTACGACATGCACGGGGAGAGATGCAGTGGGGCTATTCTTATTAAGTACCGACCCCACACAGTACTCAAGTACTCTCCATCTGGCATACATGATCACTGTACCCGCAGTACACTGTACTGTACTGTAAGATTGCAGGGATAGACGTCTGGATTTTATAGCCGGACAAGCTGTGCCCGCGGCTCCGCCCGCTCTCATATTTCACTTCACTGCTAACCGCATAAACCATTTAGCGTGATAGTAAGTAGCCTATAGTTGATGGGAAGAATCAAGCTATCCGTAGAATTTTGTTTTATTAAAATCGGTTCAGTGGTTCTCGAGTTATAAGCGGACAGACAGACACTCAGACATACAGAAAGCAGACGTTGGATTTTATTATAGGTAAGGATAAGGAAGGTTGGTATTTCCGGACGTCTATAAACAAAAAGTCATAAGAGAACAAATATGATAGTATTGACTTGTCCATGGATGGGTCCTTCCAAGGGGGGCCTGGACCGCAGTCAATGCGCGCCATCGGGGCCAAATTGGTGGTATCCCGGCAGCGGGCCTCACTGCTTGCAACGAATTTCAAGTGATTGTTCCACGATGAAGTCGTGACACAGTGCGGGTGGTATGGCCGCAAGGCTGGTGCGCTCGGCTCAGTGGTGGGTGAATAGTGTCCATGCATGGACCATTGTGGAGTGAAATGATTTTTTTTTCTTAAATGAAACCATTTCAAAATTCAGTATCAAATTGCGATCTACCCGTTCCTGAGAAAAATGATCTTGACAGATGGACAGACGGACGGACGGACAAAAAGTGATCCTATAAATAAGGAATGAGTTTTTTTTTCATTTTGAGGTACGGTACCCTAAAAATATGCTGCTGGGGACTCAAGGTTAATGTACTGTATTGTATTGTTGTATTGATCATTCATATGGCAATTAGACTGCACTCAAACATGTCACAATTTGTTCTATCCGATTTCACCCACGAAGTAAAACCGGCATGAAACTTCGCAGGGTATTTTTTTTATATAAGGTCTTTCATTAGTAGGTAATAGGTAGTACGTTAAGGGGAGTACACCACTCGCTAGTCCCGGCCTCGATTAATACCCTCCTCTACTGCCGATGGGCCCGGATATGTTCGGTGAAGCCATCGCAAGCTTAGATCCACACCTTCCTTCTACCGATCACGTTCCCCATACCTATTATTTTTTTTTCGGATATCAAATACCTACCCACCCATCCTACTAATAATAGTTTATTGAACAATTATTTCATAGCATGGGTAGGTATTTGATATCGGAAAAAAATAGGTATGGGGAAGGTGATCAGTACTGTTAACACGTCACTCATATACACATACTCACCTTAGCTTACCGTACTATTACCTACTAATGAAAGACCTTCCTTCCTTACCTATAATAAAATCCAACATCTGCTTTCTGTCTGTCAGAGTGTCTGTCTGTCCGCTTATAACTCGAGAACCACTGAACCGATTTTAATAAAACAAAATTCTACGGATAGCTTGATTCTTCCCATCAACTATAGACTACTTACTATCACGCTAAATGGCTTATGAGGTTAGCAGTGAAGTGAAATATGAGAGCGGGCGGAGCCGCGGGCACAGCTTGTATATACATATTATTACAAGTATTTTTGATGCACAAGATAGGCGAACATCACTCTAGCTAGAGCGCCACTGACTGCTACCAAATCGCAATTCCCTCCAGCACCATAATCCTCGCTGTGCCGGTATTAACGCACATAAAAATGGTGATGATGATGATTATGATGATGTTTCTTACCATTTGCCGCATCTCCATCATCTTCTTCATGAGCGACTCTGTCTTCTTGCTCGTCTCCTCGAAGTTGCTCCGCGTCTGCAAGTCCAAGCGGTTAGACAAGCACGCACGCGCACGCCGACACGCCCGTTATACGCATGCACGCACACACTAACACACGCACACACGCACACACACACACACACACACACTTCTGTGTGCATCGCCGGTGCAGGCCGCGAGGCCCGAGGCCGGATGCGCTTTGGACTATATGTAAAACTCCTCCAATACCTTGCTAGGCGAGGTACCGCCGCACTGAATGAACGTCGATTCAATTCGATAGTTCGTATTATCCGTCCAGTTCAGTGTAGCCGGAACGACCGAAGTGAAACGATGACGTTGCACCCAAGGTGTTAAGCGCTGCGCTGATATCACCGGGCGAAATTAGTGATGTCGTCAACCGTGTCAGGCAGATGTTGTACAAAGCAAAGATGTGGTCGGTGGTTGTAGGTCAAACTCGGTGACTTACAACCTACGCTAAAATTGTTCCTTTCTCTAACGCTGCTTGCCATCTTGTTCATCTCTTGTGAATTTGTATGTCGGAGAAAATTATTTTATTAATTTTACTACATCATAGTAGCGTGCACAGACACAGACACAGACAGCCGTGAACACAAAAATGCACATATACACACCCACACACACACTCTCACTCTCACTCTCACACACACACACACACACAAGCAATCACACAGCGCGCACCACTCTGTTGACGCACCACTCTGTTGGGATGGCAAGAAAGAAAAGATGGTTTGGGTTTGCGCTTTCAATGGCTGCTTACTGACTGGCTGGCTTGCTGGCTAGACGATAAATGAACGGAAACGACCACGGCGCAACCACGGCGCGGCAGCAGTCTAGACAAAGATGTGTGCCGTACAAAATGTTATGTTCTGATGAATTGGCTTCCCTCATCCCTCCTGTCCACAACCACATCCGCTAGCCGGAATCGCTTGGAGCATCCATATAATAAATTACCACTGGCAATTCGCGATCTCAATGATTGATTACGAATTAGAGGGCAAAGTGAAAAAATTGCTAATGTGTATTTAATTTTTGATGATGGCCTATTTTTACTTAAAACTTAAATCACTGACGAATCTAAGTGTATTTAGTGTACCTACATATGATGAAGAATAATAAATAAATAAATAAAGTATTATCATTAGCTGAGCGTAGAAGGAATTTTATGAATGAGTTGTAGGAACGTATGGCATCTGACGTTTGATTGTTTAGAACCAAAGAGTTTGTATTACGTCGCTGATACAAACTATTTGTTTAGAACTTAGCGCCATCTGCTGGTGTGGTTTGTGAAATTCTTGTTATGTCTCTGCGTCGCGAAACTACCATAGTCGATTGTCGATCTTTCATGCAGTTGTGGCTAGATGTCGCCACACATTTTTGTCTCGCTGCCGCCTCGCCGTGGTCGCGACGTTAACGTCCTCCGTACAGTTATCGTTCAGTGCGCAAGCAGCCATTGGCTCAATCGAACATATCCGATCTGCTGCAGATAGAAGGATTCCAAGCTAGCAAACCTTGGTAGAAATCGTTTCGTTTGTATTGTGGAGAACGGTCGCGTATATGCGTGTGAGTGAGACATGCAATCTGGCACACCGGCATAGCAAAACGCACAATTATTCGAAAACGAACGGCCGCTTGTCGGTTCTGGGCGTTGGCCACTCCGCGCCCAGCTTCAAACCGAATATTCTAGTACACACGAAAGTTAGTTCTATCTGGTGCAAGGGAAAGCCGGCATTTCTTAGACAATGTCTAGCCAGTTAGAAGGGCGAGTAGGAAAATAAATACCTTTTGTATGCGAAGCTGCAGATCCTGCATGTAGGGCTTGGCGTCTTGGTGCACCTCGTGGCCTTGGTGGTAGAATGTCCACCAGCCGAATATGAATCCTGCAACATTACCAATTCATTCTTTAATTTCTTTTCTTTTTTTTAGAGTTACGTAACGGGATTATTTTACTAAGCCTACGTAGTCTATTCGGACGTCCTTTTTTTTATGAAAACTGACACGGTTGGCTACATCACCGACAATATCCGTGATGTCAGCCCATAACACCGGGTGAACTAGGTGCCGTGTCAGTGCTTCCCTTGATTTCATGTCGGCTACACTGAACTGGACGGAAAAGGCGTACTATTTACATAGCCGTTTCGTCAGATGTTTCATTCAGTGCGGTGTTACCAACCCGGGCGGGATAAACCCTACCACCTAGTAAGGTAAGAAGGGAATGGACCTACAGTTTTACGTGGAATCCGAACCACGTTCGGCGTCCAACGGTCTAGCGGTCACCCATCCGAGTACTGACCGCGCTCAGGTGTGCTTAACCACAGTCGACCGACCGCACCACTGAGCTACGAGGCTGACAAAGCGTCGTACCTTTAAAAAGCTATATCATTTGAAATTAATATAGATAGACAGACAGGTCTTCGTCGGTGCTTTCGTAGCGTTCAGAGGGGACGAGAGGGGCCAAGGGGCTGCGGCAGCTAGAATGGGCAACGGACCTCGCGGAACACCCCTTTGTA